>JAZGTH010000071.1:4000000-4600000 GCA_036877525.1 Chromobotia macracanthus | reverse complement strand
TTTCATGTATTATGGAGACATTCTATAGATGTAATGGTTTTTGTACTGTACAAATTGTATATTCTATCTCTCTACACTAACCCTAACTTCACTATGCTGTTTTTAACATTTTCTAAACAGATGATTCTGTATGATTTATAAGCTTGTTTCCTTATGGGACCTCAAAATTGTCCCCACAGTGTCAAAATTTACTGGTATTACTATTCTTGTGAGGACATTTGGAGACACACACACACTCTTCTTCCTCTGCGTACTGCTGTTAAAGTTATCTAGCTTGCCATGAACCAGGGCCAAATGGTCTACCCCTAAATCTCTCCCCAACAACCTCTGCAGCCGAACGCTGATGGTAAGTAGATATGCCAGTTGTTTGTTTGCTAAATCCTGCTTGATATGCAGATCGCCAGAGGCTACAGAGTAATTCATGTAAACTAGGATTCCCCCAGAGAAAGAGGCCTATAAGTTATTTATGCTTGCTTTTTGTCCTTTACTCTTGACTGATGGTCCCTTTTTGCACAATCTAGACAAAATCTGGTCTTCAGTTGTATGCAGTACTGTCGGATTCGTCCTTAAGTGTCTGTCTGCATTGATGGTAGATAATCCTAAACTGCAAATATCTTTAAAACAACATTTTTAAAGATTTTGTTCAGGTCAAGCCGTTGGTGGGTGACATACATTGGTCATTGTATTGCCATAGTAGTATTATGTGTTCATAATTGCCATTATGAACACATAAGCCTATCAATAGCCTACAGTCCACAGCGATTGACATTCAGTCAAATTGATGCGGACTTAGGTCTGTTAACACAGGCAACATTCTTACTCTCAAATTGTTTGTGTACATGCACTTCTTAGACGATCGTCTTGATTGTTGCGATGGTTTCACAGCATCCCGCACTATCAGTGTGGCTTACATTGAAGCTTTAGTTGTTCTGAAAAATCCACATTACAGTTTTTACTAGGGCTGCATGATGTATTGAAATTTCCAAAATATTGTGAGTGTGCATATCGCAGTGGTTTCCAATAACTAAATGATTTTAATACTTCAAAAAGTTACATATAGTCAAAGTTTAAGGTGGTTGTTGAGAGACTGGCACTCAAACATTAGTTGGAGTATGTGTTTTTTTCCCAGAAAGGATGTGAAACATTCATTTTGGTAATAAAATTTTCAGCTTTTAAATATTTTAATTGAAATGATTAAAGCATTTTACGCAATAATGCAATTAAAGTATTATCACATTGAATATTGCATATTTTATTATTTGATAACTTGCTAAATATCGCAATTTTCTTAATTATTGTGCTGTCCTATTTTTTTTAGTCTTGCATGCAACAGCCGCAACATCAGTCAAACCATGTAGATCCTCCCAGTTTAATTCCGGCTGGGATTTCGCAGGACCTTCAGGTTCAACATACTGCTACGAATCGCTACGACACGAGACCACATGTGAGCGTCATTATAGAAGTGGCCGTGTTTGTCGGAGGACACAGGAGGAGGAAGACAGGCAAAGGCGCGGGAAGCATCCTGACAGCTGTCTGCCTCGATCATACGCTTCCCCATCAGTGACCTCTTAGGAACATCGGCTCCACGACTTGAGAGATGTGGCGAGAACATCAGCTTGTATACATGCCAGCTTGTCATGATCGTCTAGGGCTTATGGCGGTGATCTGTGGGTGTAGGGGGTTGTGGACTGTGTATGTATGTGTGTTTATAGTGTAGAGATGGACAATTGAATCATTTTGTAGTGGAGTTTTATACTTCACAATTGTTCCTATCCCTGTTCCTGGATGACTTTATAATTAAATACGTCTGATTTAACTGATTCAGGATCTGAAATGGGTGTGTCAGATTAGGGAGGCCAAATACATACTGTTGCAGCTTAAAATTCCATACGACTTTTTCAGAAAATCAAAATTTAGTGTGAATTAGCTTTATTTAAATAGTAATTTGGTGAAGTTCTTTATTTTTTGCTTGATTTTGGATGTTTGTGCTCGATTTAACAACCATCTACTGCATTTCCCAGTAATTTAATTGTGGTCACTCAGTATACCAATACAAAGGGATGACAAGAATAGACTAACTACAGCACAAATTTAATTTTAGCACCGTTTTAAATATATTTATATAAAACATGCACCTCCGTTTCCAAGCGGCTGGTGAAAAAGATGATTCATAACTGCAAATTGAATTTGTTACATTACTGTGGCTAACCGTTCTTAGAATCTGTCTGAATTGCTTTTAATTCATCGATTTAAGTTGCAAACAAGGTTACAGTGAAGATTCAAAATATATTAAAAGATCTAGATGGACAAATATGCAGAGATATTTATGGTATCCCTGCCAGGGCACAGGACTCAAGGGACAGGAGAGAAATACAATCTAGAGATAAACCAAAGTTCCTTGTTCAACACATTATTGGAGCTTAAATAGTCACCAAAGCATTCTGCATTTTTACTGGACATTCATGAGCATGGTTACTGTCCAATGCTGAAATGGATTAGCAGCACTGTGTAAGTCTTGATGTCACTCATGGTACCCTACTAGGGCCGCTGCTTTTTTTATGTGATTGATTAACTAAACATTGTGTTGCCAGGTATTACATCAGACATTCCACCGACCTCTTAATTAGATTCAATACACCATACATATGCCATATATTAATCTGGAGTGTAAAAGGGACATTGTTTTGATCTTTGTGATCTGAAGAAGATGTTAAGACAAAGGAAACTACTGCTTGTGTAGACACACAAACAGCATCCTTTAAAAGTCTTGTTTGGCATGGCAAAATAAAAAGATGGCAGCTTGTGCGTATTTTGTCAAATGCATCCTTGAGAAAATGGACTGTTTGTAGGCACGTTGTCTGAAGCGCATGAATGTGGGCATGCAAGAAGGCCGGCCTTGCACAGAGAAATTGTGACGGGCCTGCCATGTTTTCGTGCATATGAGCTCATGCTGTCCGCAGGGCTCCACACCCCTGCTGGAATTGCAAATTCACCTGTTTTTTCCCCGAGTCTGCTCTGCCCCGCTATGAATCCTGTGTAATTTAAGGTGTGTGTTTTACGCCTGGAACCCATGCTTGTTATCACATCCGTCTCTGGCAAACGTGCGAACTGGCCAATTTTTATTTCACTCCTCTTGCCGACAAAAAAAGCCTTCCCAACGAACTCTCATTTCCTACCTGGTAAAACTGATTGATTGCTAACTCCTGAAAGCTAACAATGTTCTATATTTAGCTTTTGATTGGCATGAGAATGTAGGAGGTGTTACCCTGGGTGTGAATGTCGGGTGACAAAGCTATATGTTTTTCTCAGAACGAGCACTGTTAACTGATTAAATCAAATCAAAATTAAAGCGCCGTAATTGGCACAACTATTATAAATGTATTTTTGCTAAAGCATTTTAATTGGTTGCAGTAGCAGTAATGGTAAAGGATACTAAATCAAATTAAACACAAATTAACGATCTTTTTGAATGCCACAATGTCGCAAATGCTTTGTTTCAAATTCTACTGAGCTGAGAATGAGATGGCTGCTCCAGATTAGATGGCAAATCCCATAATGCATTGCGGCAAGCTCAGTGCAAAAATAATGAAATGAAAAGTATTGATAAGGTTCAGCGTAATTAAAAATGGATTATTTTGCCTACGGATCGCTTGCTAGATTGGTCACTTATGAGCTTTCGTGACCAATAGGATGCTGCAGGCAGCTTGGCAGTTCATAAGGTTTGGGACACAGCTGCTGTGTTTGAAATACAAATACAATAAGCTACCGTACGAAACTTTGTAACCACACTGAAAATGGCTTTACCGTAGCATGTTTAGACAAAAGTAAAAGACATTGCTGTTGGCCTACAAGGCAAACAGGGTGTCAGCGTCTCTGATAATCTGTAATTTATTGTTTTTTTTAACTACTGTTTACTTTTGGATTTTTGAAAATGTTTAGTGGCTCATTTACAGTATCTCTATTAGATTTTAATACATTTCTCTAGTTCTTTCTCTCTCTCTCTCTCTCTCTCTCTCTCTCTCTCTCTCTCTCTCTCTCTCTCTCTCTCTCTCTCTCTCCCTTTCTCTATTTGTCTGTTTCGCTCTCAAACACGCTGATTCATTGACTTGACAATGAAGTGAGCCAGTGGATTGTAGCGCTCTCTTGCAGGGTGGATATTTGTGGCCGGGCCTGCGGTAATGCAGTTACATGGCCGACGCTCCGTGATGAATAGAAATTCTCCAGTGCCGTCATATGAGAAATCCGAGCGGAGCTGCATATGAGGTTGCGCTTCTCACTTCATGAAGTTTTATAGTGTCGCTTCCTCTGTTATGGCTTTCCAGCAGCACGGTGTGATTCAGACGCATGACTGCAGTGTTACACGGCTGTGTGCGAGAATACATGCCTGTGCATGTGTGTGGGGGGGTTAATGGCACAGGGTGTAATGTACATAGTAAAAATCCATTGCACTGTAGTGTTCCTCTGGGAATTTTCTCCCTCCTCAGAACCCTGGAGCAAGTTCTAGAAGAAGACCTCAAATAAAACACATGAGCTAGCTCAACTTTCTTTCTTTCTTTTCTTTCTTTTCTTTCTTTCTTTTCTTTCTTTTCTTTCTTTTCTTTCTTTTCTTTCTTTCTTTCTTTCTTTCTTTCTTTCTTTCTTTCTTTCTTTCTTTCCAGAAAATGCCCCAAAAATGACCATTTGTATTGTTAATTTTGGACACTACTATTATATTATATGACATAATTGGCAATAAATGATAAACACAATTACTAAGTAAACAAAATTACAGTTTTTGAAATGTACGATGGTAATACCATGTTTGTTTTTAAGCGAGTATTGTAGCAATTCCAATATTATCATGGTGTTCTTTGCAAAATGTGCCACAAAGTACCATGGTAATACTGTGGTATTCTGAAACGGTACCATGGAACAACCTGACTGATCCCTAAAGCGCTGATGTTCTTTCCTATTAAAAAACTTTTTTTTATCCTTTTGTTCATCCTGTCTCTAGCATCAGAAAACGATCTCTGCTTGTAAATGTAGCTTTGTAGACTTGGCTTGTTGATTCTTGAGACAAAACATTTAATGCTTTCTTTTTTTTGTAAGTCGCTTTAGAGAGTAGCATCTTAATTGAATATAATTGAATAAATGTATTTGTAAGACATTTTTAAACCCTGGTAGTTCCCTTTTTTTGTTTTGAATACATTGGCATACCATAACAATACCATGGTACATTTATTAAAATTTTATATACATCAAAGTTTTTTTGTCAGATGTTGTACCATGGTGCTTTTTTGTTTGTTTTCTTTGTTTCTTTCGTTCAAGTTTGCCGTCTCCTCCTGTTTTTACTACTAGATTAGCCAGATGTTTTGCCAAACCTCACCCTCTCATGAGCCATTAGCGCTTTTTAAGGCGTTTAGTGAAAGGCTAACTTTGCACTTCGCACCTTCCTTAATATAGCAACAACAAAAACAGCAAATAAACAAGCTAATAGCATCCTCTGTTTTCAACCACAAAAAATGAGTTTATTAATTGGCTAAGACTTGAAAAGACCTACAACTGTATGTGTGGAGTATGTTTTATGTTCAGGCACAACCCATGTTTCACTTTTGAACAAAATGTATGGTTTGGATTGTAACAGTAGCTGCTTTCTGTGCTGTAAATGGTTGTTTGGAAGCCTTGGATTTTTGCCAGCTTCCATCTTTGTTACAAATATGGCCTTCATAGTTATGGAAAATGGCTCAAAAGCAAAAATAACTCTCCGTGGTGAGCTATTAGTTAGGCACTGTTCTGGCACAAGATTTTTTTTTTGTTGGCTGTACCGTTGGTGGAAAAAAATGAAATATTAATACTCTCCATTTTGGTCTTTTTTTAGTCTATTTCAGGTTGTGGCTGGACGGAGGTGGGGGGGCAGGAGACTGAGGAATTGAATCATGTGACAGTGTGATCTGGGTTACGTGTGTGTGTGTGTGTGTGTGTGTGTGTGTGTGTGTGTGTGTGATGTGTATACACAAAGCAGGGTAATAATGGTTGCTTTCGGCACCTCGCTGTGTCTCATGGGTGTTGTGTGGATGGGTCTGACTTCGGGACGACAGGAATGAGGGCTCAACGAGGTCTGGTGAAGACCCACATCTCCTGCCTGCCAATCCGTCTTCCTGTCCTCTTCGCTGGTGTGTGAGCGCAGGTGTGGCCCAGCCCCCGCTCTCAGTGGGAGGGTGGGGGGGTTAGGGAAGGAGCCGAGACAAATAGGGGCCAGACATTTTTTGAAGGATTTTGGAGGCTGTGGCCAGAATACTAGAATAGAAAATGTGTCGGATAGAAACAGGGTCATTTTTGGTGGAATTGTTGGGATTGGTAGTTGGATATTGTACGATGTTTAAAATGTGTCAAGCGGTTGTAGTACGTAAATTTGCACAGGTGTCAGGGACTGGAACAAGTTTTTTTTTTACGTTACGCACATGTGGAAGCAACAAAGATATGTGCAATTTAATGTCAAGTTTAGTGCAATTACTGGTTTACGTATCACATCTATAATAATGTGAAATTTTTGCTTTGATGCCAGACAGACGATTGCTTTATGAATATTCTTAACCTTTGGTAAAAAATGACAAATTAATGTACTGAAATGAAGTATTATTTTAGAGCTAAATATATTAAAAAGCTGTATTGTATCCCCAGTCTTGCTAAATGAAAAGTATTCTAGACTAATATACCTTGCAGTTAAAGGAAACCACTAGGTTGGTAATGTGTTTTGTTTCCTGTTGTCTTGCCTCATCCTGCCTGGGGCATCAGGTGAGCCAGAACTGCCACCAGTGCATTGGTTCCCTAACAAGAATTGTTGCATGACACCCCTGATACTGTCCAGCCCTACTTTGGGAAGACCTAACCTTTTATGGGCCATCGAATAACATGGCAAAGCATAATTGCTTCCGACACATGTCCCCTTCTGAGTGTATTTGAAGATGGAATGAAACACACAAGACATCGTGGAGCCACAAAGATGGGTTAGAATTAGAGTGATAAAGAATGACAAACAAAAAGAAGCTGAGTCTCAGAGGAAATAGATACGGTGAAGACAGATAGTGCAATAAGGAGAGAGAGATTAGCGTTAGCTTAGAGGGAACTAGCGAGAGGGAGCTGCAGAGAATTCAGAAAGCTGGAGAAAGAGGACGTAAGGTCATGCCGACAGCTGGAAGTCATACTTTCAGAGTGGCGGTTTATGCTAAGAACTCTCTCCCAACCCCAGGCATAGACCAACCCCCCCTCTCTCTCTTATTATATCTCTGTCTCTCTCTACCCCTCTCTCTCCTCCTCATTTAAAAGGCAGATCTGCCCTGGACACAGAAGGTGGGGCACCACATTTGTCAGCAGATTCAAGGCCCCCGCCCCATTCGCCATGAGTTGGGTCATTACACTTGATTGACAGGTGCCCTGAGAGGGGATCGTCCGTGACCCCCTCCGACCCCACCCTCCGGCACTCACGCAAGGAACGTGTGGGGTCATGACCCTGAACACGGGTGCGAGGGGAAAGTGCGTCACAACCTCTCAGGTGGGAGGGTTCGTTTGCATTAAACACCAGGGGCAGATTCAGATGCTGCCGCGCTCTGATTGGCTGTTTAACAGTACCGTTGGGAAGGAGAGTGCTGTTGAGATGTAATGACGCATGGTGAGACATCTTCATTATTAGCAGATGCCTGTTGATTAATATAATGTGAGACTGCTCTGTGTTTGTTTGGGTTGATGTTTCCAAGTCCATGTTCCCAGGAGAAGAAGGTTCTTGTCGATCACGTTGAGATGATTTGCAACATTTGCCATATGGAAGTGCGAAATGTGTGACCAGACATCTCTGTTCGCACGGAAAGGAAATTCGTATCCAGTTGTTTTGTGTAGTATCGGTCTTTACCGTATGTACTTAGACGTAATCAATGTCCAATGCTACAATACATAATTGATTCAGGACCACGCATGTCTCAGTTGGGTGTCATTCATTGGACGCTACTTAGGGCACTACACTACAGATTCAAAAGTTTAGAGATTAGCCAAGCTTGCTTCAATTCATCAAATTGCCTTAAATTGCCCTAACTTACATAGTGAACAAAATATGCAGCACTTCTAGATACTCAGGGACATGGTCGCTGTCCAGTGCTGAAACTGATTATTGAGTCATGACCATAAGTGTCAAACTTAGTGTCACTCACAGAACAAATTGTGCAGCACTTCTGCTAGATTTTAAGAATATGGTCGCTGTCCAGTGCTGAAATAAATTATGAATCTGGCTGTTTCAGTTTGTTCAACATGGTGTCTTTTGTTGTATACTAATGGACACATAAATTTAGAGATTGTTGATGGTTAATGTGTGTAATGTGAGGAACTTAACAGTAAACTAAATGGTTTAAAATGGTTATTATGCTTGACCTTGTGAATTTGGATTTCAATTGTACTAAGAACCACAGACCGTGCAAATGATCAAAAAGGCCGTCATTTTTGTGCAACCATTGCAAATCCTGCTGAAATAGACGCAACCACATCAGATATTTTGCAGGGAACCTTCAAGTGACACGAATGTAATTTGTTCACCTCACTGCCGGCAGGAAAGAGAGGCCTCAACGTCCTAAGATTGCCTTCTAGGAGCATATGTGCGGATGCCTCACAGCTGGCGCGAATCCGCCCATGGCGTATCGCGGAGGCAGTTTGGAGCCAAAGCGCTGCGCGTGACGAGCCGATCAGCATCTTTGGAAGGCCCTCTCCATGTTGTCCACTTTCATTAAAGCTACGTTAAAAAAACGTCGGTAATAGCGCGCCCATAGAACGCGCCCCTTTTTCTCTTTATCTTTTGTCTGATACAAAGAACTTCAGCTAACTGCCGCTCTCGGTCGTGAACTGCACGGAGCCACGGCGACCAATCCATTACGGATTGCTATGATGAAAACCAAAAAGCCCCCCAGTGCTAATCATTAAGATGTCAGCGTGGTACTATACAGCACACTCCGGGCACGACTGAATATTGCAAGAAAGAGAAAAAAGCAAGCAATCACGCTGCACGGGTGCCTCTAGATAGCAAGCAAAGTTGCGTTGATGCATGTTTTTCATATAATAGGAGCGAATCGGCCACCGAAGAGGGTCAGTACATTAATTTAGCGCTCTGAAGGGGCTAATAAAGCAGAAACATTCCCTTTTGGTGTAATACTTCACCGTGTATCACCCCTGCAGGTTGGATGAACTGCACATTGCATGCATTAACATGCATGAACGCTGTTTTGTTTCTTGTAGCCGTTTCATTCTTTTCCTGTGCATGTGTGTCTTTGAGTTGCCTGCATTTGCGAGGCGAATTGAGTTGTAGCTCGTCGTCACCTCTCGCCTCCAGGGCTGGCTGACCAGTCGCCATGGCAACAGTGAAAAGCTACATACCAGACCCATGCACAATCCATTAGGTGAGGAAAAAGGGAGGGGGAAAACAACACACATTTATTTACAGGGTTTGTTTACCTTTTTTTTTTTTGCTTATTTATAATTTATGATGTATTGATCTGTGTCACTGTTGGGCAGAAGGCAGTCTTCCATCAGGATGTACTATCCTTTGTTTGCTTCGATCAGACAGAAGAAGGTAGTTACTAGTTTCATACATCTGTGACCAACCTGACAGGCCTCCATGTGGCTTCACCTTATTTCTTTAACAGTGCTAAAATCTTTTCTTCTTATTTGGGCACTACAAGCAGCCTTAACAGATGTTTGCTTGTATAAATACTGAAAAACAATACTTACAATTACTTTTGGGTCGTGATAGTAGAAGTGTGTAATTCTTTATTTTTTTAAAGTTTTATAATATATTAAGAATAATATTATATATTCATATTATATATTAGGGCCATTTGTGTTTATTTATAACATATGTATTTTAATCAGTATAGTACTGTGATAACAGCACATAAAAGTTACCATGGGTTCACCATATTTTTGGCCATGTACTGCAGTAATTTCATTGTATTCTTCAAAATACATGAATCAAGCACCACATAAAACAACATTGCATAAGATAATCAAACAGTACCGTAGTAAGTAGAAAAGTACCAAAAAATATGGCATATGCTGCATACTACCAGCATGTATGAGCCCTTTAGTCCACAAATCTCTGTTTTAAACCCACCCAGCATCTAATAACCACACTCAGTGTATGTGGGTGGAGGCACGGTAGTGACTCCTGAGGGTCCCGCTTCCTCCATGCTTTTATTTTTGGGCTCTCTGTAGAGAGGCATCATAGACTTTAATTTCACCTTTTGCCAGCTCCTGTGGTCAGCCGTCCTGGGACCAGCCATGCTTCAGCGCAACTCCATCATGGCGTTAGGAAGAGCAACAGCCTAGCAGACGGTTCGTCCAAGTCTCTTGGCGTTTTCCCAGGATTCTGTTATGGAAAAATGGCACAGAGAGAGAGTGGAAACTCATGAGTGTGCCAGAGTGCTGTTTTCCATAGAGGTGAACAATATTACAATGATAAAACAGTCTTTAGTAAGGGGAGTGTTGAGTGATGTTGGGTGAATAAGTCGAATTAAATGGGAATAAAGAAGTAGTTGATTGTGTTTTCAGAATGTTATTGAAAAGTAATTTATATACGGTTGAAAAGGCAGATCAAAAGTCTGAGACCATATTAAAAATCTGGAATTCAAAATCTAATTTAAACCCTGATGTAAACAAATTTTGGATTTGAAAAAGTTTAGGAAATGTCATTGCATTGTAATTTATATAATGTTATGTGATCCAAAAGTCTAAAACCGCATTAACAATTTAGTTTAATCCTGAGAGTAAATATAGATTTGGGGTTTTGAAAAGTTTACGAAACCTTATGAACTTTAACTGTAGAGAATGTTCTGTATTATTTCAAGATCACTAATCAAATAAGCAAATTTGTGATGCTGATCATGCTAGCTCCTTTTGAACAAAAGGTCAGAAATCTTTGCTTCCATAGAATTACACAAGATCCTTGGACGACACTCGGATCATGCTGGGAAAACGCGGATCATCAGGTTTACACTCAGTGTTATGGTGATAATTGGTTTCTCACACTTTTGAACCTCACTTTGCATTTTTACCCGTTAGTACCTACTGAAAGTAGATTAACAGCTGTTTATGGATATTTTAAAATCCCATTTATTGCATATTCCCTCTGTTGAGTAGTGCTTGCCTTTTATTACCTTTATAGCACAGAGAAATATTGCTAGGCACCCCACAATGAGCTTTCAGGAAATTAGCAAAACAGACAACAGTGTTGTTTATTTTGTACCATGTCACTGTGGTCCTGACACCACAGCTTCTAAACTTAAAGCCCCAGACTGCCGTATAATTACAGATGAATCGAGTTTTGCCATGATGTCCCAAAGAATATATGAAGAGAGTCAGAGAGCGCAGAGTCTGTTAACACCGTCTCCATCACGCTAGAGATGTCCCTCATTATAATGTGAGAGCAGCCAGATTGTGTCACATCAGGGAAAACAACACAAGGTGTGCAGCATATGAAAAGCTTCACGACTTTGGCAGCACAAGAGCAGGTATGAAACGCGATCATATATTTGTGTGGAATTCATAACTTTTATTGAGAGAACAGTCATTAGGGGAGTTTAGGGCTCATTTGTTGACGCACTAATTGTGCTTGCAATCGCATTTTTGATTTATTATCCATCATTAATCAACTAATGAACAAGCAAACAAACAAACAAAAAACAATGAACATAAATAAAAATCAGCAATAATACAAAATGGGAATTACAGATATTGAGTCTTGAAATTTGACTAATTGCCTGTGATCTTTAAAATAATAATTCACTCAACATTAACTATTCTGTCATCATGCACCCTGTAGCGCTATAGGAGATATTTTTCAGAATGTTTATATGGTTTCTTTTCATAGTATAGAAGTGGATGGTACCAGGTTTAACATCAGTTCTGCCAAACTTGATTAGTTCAATGAGCCAGTACTCAAATTGCATATTTAAATTAGTCAGATTTGAGAACTTGATAACTTAAATTTCTGTTCCTCACACAAAGCTGTTTGACTTCAGCAAACTTGGAATACAGTCTTACTTTGGATGTTGGGATAGACTGATGGTATTTTTATGTTTTTTTTTTTTTTTTGAATCTCTGGTCACCATTCACTTCCATTGTATGAAGAGTTTAATTTTTGGGTGTACTGTCGCTTTAAAAATATTCTCCCCTTGGTGAAATCAATGCTGGCTTTTGTTTAAAGCCGTCACATTGCTGCTCAACAGATGTTGTATGTCCTAGTCATATATTACGTGATTATGTAATCAAAAACAAACCAAAAGCCATCTAAGCTAGATCTCCTGGTCTTGGAGGGCACGCATGTGAAAACACAGACTATAAATTATTCATTACCGAGAAGTTACACAAGAATAAATGAAGCAGTCTGCCGTCATTTGCACTATGAGACTAATTGGCTACATTCAAGCCCCTTTGGTCCTGCGGATGAGTTTAATTAAGTTCAGGTATCGAATTAAGATCATGGCACAGATTTAAATGGCTTAGCCTGGGCTAAAAATAGCCCGGTGCTCCATGACTCTCTATGCAGTACTTTAAGTAAGGGCGGAGTTAGACATTTTCTAATAGCAGCGCTCATTCGTAGACAGTATTATACTTTGACTACAAAATCCAGCAAGGTTGATAATTAAATTGGTCGACGTTGTTTTGTTTCCTTTTTAAAATGATTTTTTCCAGCTATACGCTGCTTAACTAAAACACCCAACAGTCAAAATTAAAATGTTCAAATGAATTAAATGGACAGTTCACACAAAAATGCCACTTCTTATTTACTCACCCTCTTGTTGTTTCACACCTGTATGACTTTCATTCCTCTGTGGAACATGAAAGATTTTTGCCTGAATGTTGGTGATTTCACCATTTACTTTAATTGTATGGAGAAAAGAGCTGCGTCAACATTCTTCAAAATTTCTCCTGCATTTCAAAGAATCGACATGATGACAGTTTTCATTTTTGAGTGGATTTACCCTTTCATCTTTTCACTCAATTAAAGCTTTTTTTATTTAATTAATTTGAATGGTTTTATTTTTGTCTTCGTTTTACAGGCATCATTGTTTTCTCTTTCTTTTTACCATATATTGGATATTGACAGTTTTTGTTTTTCTTGTTGGCATAGAGCAAGAAATCAAAAAAACAACCATATAGTAATTTAGTAGAGTACTAAATTAAATAAACTGCATGAACAGGTAACCTTTCGATTAAAAAAAAAAAAACCCCGCTCCATCAATTTCCAATGTGTCTTTGTCTGTCCTTCCCATTTTGGCCATCAAAAAAATTGTCCTACCGTACTACCGATGCAAATAGATTAAATACACTTATTTTTCCAACTTTTAATTAATAGCATGCAGTAAAATTAAGTTCTGATTAACGTTCAAGAATTTTGCATTAGCCAATTTTAATTAACTAAACTGAACGAATGCCAACAATCCATTTTTGGAGTAAAGTTCATGCCGGGCTCCTTCTATATTTGATTTAGTATAGCTGACGTGGCCTAATCAATAAGCGAGAGGGTGAGAAGGTAAATCAGAAAAGTATCCTAACAGAAATAAAAGCAATGTATTATAGGTTTATGAAGGCCACCACCCACAGGACTGGCAAGTCAGTAGTGAGCAGTCAGCAGCGCTGGAGAAACTGCCTGAGAACCACAAATCCTGTACCGCTTTTAGCCACACCCACCCACGCATTCCCATACGTTCAGGCTGTATATTTAACAAGTGAAGCTTGCCTGTTTTTCATCTCTCCTTGAGAGAAGTGCAGGAGGGCATAGGGATGTTTAGCTTTGTTTTCCTCATGGATTGTCTTTTGTGTGTGTTTGTGTGTGTGGGCGTTTTCGAGCAACACCTCAGTTGTAAATTTTGACAGGGGAGATTATTGGAGCTGAAGTTGCCATTTGCGATTTTCTTTAAGTACACCATTAAACTATTAATTTTAATGGAAAAACATTGTAAAAGTCCTACAGTTAACCTCTGTAAATTGTGTAACTGTATGTGTGACAATGCATGCAGTTGTATTTAATTCTATGAGCAGTATTTGTGTTTTAATTATTAGTATGTTTTAAGTGTGTACAAAGATTTTAGTAGTTCAAGTATGCAAGTAACTAATGTTCACGAAGTACACAGGCACCAAAATGCTATCCCATAATACTTTCACATTTGTGTATTCTCATAACTGCTTTGTAAAATCAAATAATTAAACATAACAGTTTGGCTGAATGAATTGAATATTAGTCAGTTTTTGTTAGATTCCAAATCAGATGTTGGTATAGAAGACTGTGGCCTGCACATATTGTCTAATTGTCACATTGTTAATTCGCATGTCTTCCGGCTCCCATCGCTGTTCTCCAAGGTGCTGAAAACTGGCTCAGCCATTTGGCCCTCGTCTTTTACACTTACATAATTGTGCTCGCCAAAGAGACTGCGGAGAGCAGAGGAGGATTGTTCTCCTGTTAAAACGTGTGGTTTTGAATTGGCCTAGCTGTGCGTGTGTTGGATTGAATTTGTTCCACTTAAGAAATCTGTCCGTGGGCTACCGACAGACAGCCTACCTGCCATTATGGCGCCCAGTCAATTGCTTTGGCAGTTTAGACACATGTAAATGCATTTCCCTTTAACAAATTTGAGTTGCAGAGGAAAACAAATAATTGCTTCTCTGTTCTTCTGCATTTTTAGCCGGTTAAAAGGAAACCGAGGTTCAGCCCGCGCATTATGCCAGCGTGCCAAAGACTGCACAGGCATCGTGCCATAGCAAACTCGTCCTGCCGAAAACATTAGCTTCCCGATTGTTCCCCACCTCAATGCATCACGATGCAATTAACAACGTCTGCAAATCGCAAGCTAATCGTTCCGTTCAACACCGAAACGTCTAAATACCTGATTGCACGTCCTTTAGGCTATTTTATGACTGCTAAACCCATGCTAATCTGTTCATCCATATGACAAAAAAATACTCGCAAGATTTGCTCGCCCAAGTGCTCACTCTTTCTCTCTTTAATGCTATGGCGCTTTTAAGCCCTCCCTTACCCCCTCGCTCTGAATATTTTCCCGTCCCCATCAAAGGCATTTTTATTTTTTCCGCTCGGTGGCAATGCTTTTTTTTTTTCTCCAGGGACTGGAAGTGCTGGGTGCCTAAAGCAACCTCACAGCCAGTTTATAACCTACAAACAGCCTCCCTTGACCCAGACGGTCTTGTCTACGTTAATGTATTTTAAATATAGAACATCTACGCTAGACTCTTTGCTGACAGTGTGAGGAGAGAACTTCTGTTTCATGTGTTTTGGGAAGCTGTGGCTGATGTTGACCAGTGTGTTGTGAAACCCCAGAGGGAAATTTTATTTCCCATTGGCTGCTCTTTCATAGCTCAGGTTATTTGAGTTCTTAGTTGTGTTGCATTGAAGTATTAGCTTTGATTATCTTTGTTTCTTCATCTAGCACAGGTGTAGTTCCCCACATTCATTATGGCCATGTTCCTTAAAGGTTGGACAACCAAGAGTGTGTCTACATGAATACAGCTATTGTTTTCTAATTTTGTATGTTTTGCTTAATGTGTGCTTGGTCTTTCTTCCTCAAAAGTATTTAGATTGTTATTTTGTTACATAATAAAAACTAAATTATTTTTCCAGTGTGATTCATAAAATGAAATGTAGTTCCAGCTTTCGTCAGATTCATGCATCTCAGATGAAGGTTTCTGTGCCACACGGTCATGTAGCTCAAACCTAAACAAAGATATTTTAATTTAAGTGCTGTTCTTTTGGCATACGTCAGCGTGCACTTTAGCCTTTGTTCTCAGTTTGTGGGTGATTGTAATGGGGGCTCATTATAAACTATCTAAGTAAATGGAGCAGATAAGAAAGATACGAACCGTTCTCTGGCTTAAGATAGGAAATAGTTGCTTTGGTTTCCAATTAAGCATTTGCTTCATAATTAGCCAAAAGGCTTCTTCGACCCCTTTTGCTTCAACCTTTGCTTTAAACCCCTCCACCACACACACACTCATGTCCATCCCAATTTTCCCAATGTGCTGCACAGCAAGAGAAATTAGATCAGTAGCCCATGCATTCATGCAGAAAGCTCACGATTTCTGCTTTAACGCAGTCAGACAGCGAAGCTCATGTCAGTCCTGGCTTTGTCTTTACATGCAGTAGATGTTCTGGGTTCAATCATTCATGCCATCTCTGATAGCTGGAGTCTCCTGAGAATCCACTATTGTTAGACATACATTTTGACTACATCTTGAGAACCTATACTAAAAAAAGTTAAGTTTGAGGGCTTTTTGGTCTTCATTAAAAGTATTCCAAGATTAATCATTTCCTGGCTTTGAAATGTCAAAACCCACCACAATGCAAATACCAAACATTCCCCATGAAGTCCCCACTGAATTGTAGCCAATACAATCTGGTACGGTGCCCAGCACAAATGCTATTTTTTTCCCCATAATTACCCAGGCCTTCGCTAACCATGTAGGAGCCCGCTGCAATATGTCAGAGCATCTACTCAAAAAAGGAGAGTGGTCATTTCAAATCTCCTTTCATCTGTGGCACCATCACGGGTCTCGATAGCGAAGCTGAGAGTGCTTTCTTTTTCCAAGAGTCTTCTTTCATTTTGTAGAGGAGAAAGACCATTAATATTGTCTTGCCTTGCCATACATCTAATAGACTGATAATACAGGCATGGCCCCCAGATGAAAAGAGAGCACATTACTTTCTGTCAGAGAGATGAGACATGAGGGTAAGCACAGAGTCTTGATGTACTTCGTGTTTGGGTATAAGATACACTGTTTCACGGGCTGATACGTCTGTGATTGCTTGACTCTGCATATGTTTCGAAATATGATACTGGCAGTCATTTTATGAAACGAGTTCCTTTTCTGGTGTAACTTTTCTGGTGATTTTTAGAGCATATGTACTGAAGTTTTGAAAAATTCCATTGTGCTGTTTGTTGACTTTAGGAAGGTAACAGGGTTGATGGTAATAGTGTTGATGTAACGCCGAAAGGCTAAAAGTTTAATTTGTTACAAGCCTTGAGCTCAACTATCATTTGTTTGCTATACTAAATTACGGTAACAAGGTTGACCATTTAAGATCATTTCCTTTTGACAAACAGTACAAAAAGTTGATTGTAAGTTGGTTGAAAATTTGTAAACTTTGGGGAAAATCATTTATATCAATGCCTAGATTTTTGTTGGTGCCCCAAAACAATTCTCATAGTAAGACAGCACGTTTTTGTGGTTTTGTATTTTTTCACATGCTGTATGTATGTGAGGGCCACAAATGGCAGCCGTTTTGTAGAACGCCAGAACAAATAAAACAGAGCTTTCCGACGACCGTGTCTTATAATGAAAGATGACAACCGCACAGTTCATTGTCCTCAGAAGTCTCATGAGGATTTTCAATGAAAAAGGGGATGAGATTAAACATTATAGGGCCCAATAAAAATCCACTTTTTGCTCTTTCTTCTTCATTTCTGTCCCTTTTAGTGAGCCTTCAAGTATTTATGACAAAGCTTCTCTCTGATCACTGTGCTCAGCCGGGCTAGAATGACTGACAGCTTAATCAGAATTAAAAGGACAGTTTCACTATTCACTCTGGTACTTCTCAACCCCGCTCATGGTTTATTCATTTGTGATGTCATAATGCAAAATTCATATAGTTTAATAATGGACTGTCAGTGTGTAGGTTAGAAGAGTTCACATTTAATTGGGGGTGGGGGGGTTGGTGTGTAATTTGCAAAAAATTTATGGAATATGATGCTGGGGAACTGTGAATAGAGATGAATGCAATATTACATCTAACCAAAGTTTTAATGAAGACAGAGTAAATATCATAGTGTTGGATGCATAAGAAGAGAGATAAGTTACTACATTTTGATGGATATTGTGATATTAGGTGCAAAGAGTAATAAAATCATATATCACAATGCAAGTAATCTTATACCATGGTTATGGTATACATCGCAGAACAATTATTTTTGTCTGAAAATTAATGATATTATAAAACGCATGCTAATTTCGAAATTGCATCACCCGAATGAGCACCATGTCCCAATAAGCCCATGTTTACCACTAAGCCATGGCACCAACACAGATTGTGTGTTATTTTTGCTGTAGTTAAAATATAAGTTTCAAAGTTTTGACTGGTACAATGTAGGAGCAGTTTTGCATTTGATACTTGAAACTTTCTTTTGGACATTGCATGACCTTTAGCAAAGGATTTTTGATCTCTATGTGCTCTTTGACCATAAGAAGACTTCTTTGCTCTTTGTTGGCTTGCTTGTGGATTCTTACCCTCTTTAGTAGCGCAACATTGATAGGCTTTGAGTTGGAGACTTATCCGCTGCTTAGCTTGATGGAAAACCAGGAGGGAGACAAAAGATACGGAAACAGTTCAACAGCTTCAGCGTGCAGAAAAAAAATCTAATTTATTTGTTGAATTGACACGAAATTACTTTTAAACAGCGGCGATGCTCTCAAATGTTGAACAAAAGATCCCATGCAGGTCGTTTGAGAAATAAAAACATGACTTCAGTTGACGCGGTTAAGCCGCCATTCCATTCCATTTTCGTGTCTGGCACAAAGGGCTCATGCTTATTGCCGGAGAGCCGCCCATTAGAACATCAGTGTGATAAAGAGTGACGGCTACACGACAAACAAAAAGACTTGTTTGGACCTGACGAATCGTGAAAAGCGTGCAGAATCTTAATGCTAGCAGACGAAAATGCAGAGAAGGCTCGTTCTCCTTCCCATTTTACGCCATCTCTCCTTGCCTTAGCCCCCGATGCGACACGAGGTTTATTTCCCTGGTGGAAATATTGGACTGTCAGAAGCAGATCAATTGCGAATGTCCTGGGCACTTCATAGTTCCTCTAATTATATTCTGCTGCAGCTGGTGCAGGGCCTCTTGTAGCTGTGGGGCAGCCATTGTAATAGAGGCATCACTTGGCGATAGATTGTCTGGGAAGCTTCTTGGCACCCCCTGCGTGGAGAGTCATCTGAGCAGCAGACGCAGGGAGCAGGCAGGCCTTATCTACCCGCTGCATGTGTCTGCATACTCTCCGGGGAAGTCTGTTAGTGATCAAGCCCAGCATTGGCTGCCCACATCCAGCCACAGGACCCTTGGTAAGCTTCCACAACACCAGAGAACCAAGAATCCACATTAATTCAAGTAGAGCTCTTGCTGGAGGTTGGAGTGAGTTAGCACCCAATTTTTCTCAACCATTTGGTATATTTGATAGACCAGTGTGTGGATTCAATTCAGGCTTGCCTTTGTGCACCAAATATTATTCAGAGTGTACTTCATCATCTCCCACAACCTGATGCCCCACAAAACCAATGCAGGTCTTTGGTGCTATGGTCTGTTTGAAACATTCTAAATTAAAGGGACAGTACACCAAAAGTTAAGTTTTTTTTTTTTTGTCACTTCCCGTCTTTTTTAGTATGGCTTTTTTCTTGGAGCACAGAATGAGTTTTATATATAATTTTAATTTACAAGAATTTACAAGCTATACTCTTCCATACAAAGTTAATAATGACCACAGCTGTCAAGCAAAGGTCGGTGAATGAAGACTTAAATTTTCCATACCATGTAGCTTCGGAGGATATAGTGCATAAGGACTACAGTATAGTACAGTACAGTAAATATAGTGCATGATAGAATAGTACAGTAAATACAGTGCATGAGGACAATGATACAGTAAATGTCGTCCTTATGCACTATAGTATAGTGCAGTATAGTACAGTACAGTAAATATAGTGCATAAGGACTACAGTATAGTACAGTACAGTAAATGTAGTGCATAAGGAAAACAAGTCTTTTTTTTGTCCCTTTTGTAGCTTGACAGAACCAGTCCCTATCCACTTTCATTATATATGAAACCAAATTTGAAAAACATCTCCTGTAGTATTCCACAGAAGTAATTTTTTGTTTCAATCTCAGAGGTGATTAAATGATGACAGTCATTTTCTATTCCTTTAACATTTTTCACTAGCAGAGCAACTTGTAGTGCATTCCACATACGTGTATTCCAGAGGATTCGAACCGATGACCTTGCCAGTGGTAGAACCATGCTGTACTAGTTTAGGTAAAGGTTTTATTATTGGACCTTATCTGAACAGAACAAAAGGATAGAGGGAGATGTAGAGGAAGGAAAGAGAGAGTACAGAGAGATGCCTGACAGTTCGGGCATAGATACTTCAAATTAAACCAAGTTATATAAGCAGATGTTGGCGGAGCGCTCTGGGCTATGGCTGGAGATGAGTAAGAATCCCTGTCACTGGATTGAAGGGGGAGGGAGAGAGAGAGAGAGAGAGAGAAAGAGAGAGAGAGAGAGAGAGAGAGCCTGAGGGGTTTGGAGATCCAGGGAGGGGGTGAGGCTGTCAGGCTGCCAGGGGTGGCAGAGAGAGGAGAAAAAGATGGTGAGTGTCAGGAGAGAAAGTGAGTGAATTACTTTAAGAAATTCAGGGAGCGAGAAATATCGAATGAGAAACAGGGAGGGATAAAAAGATGAAGAAAAGGGAAAATAACGATGTCGAAGAGAGACTCCAGAGGTTGCCTTCACATGTTCGAATGTTGCACGCGTGTTGCCGTGCCGCCACTGGGCGAACGTGTACTCGCCGTATTTTACAGTTCGGCTTTCTAATCAGATTCGCATGAGCGTACTGGGATCCTGGTCTTGAATTTAAACATGCTGCCCTCATTACTTATTAAGGTTTTTTGTGAGCCTCTTTCGTCTTTATAATTGTTGTTTTGGTTCGTTTACGTTTTGACCTTACTGCTGAAATGTTGCCTTCGGGTTGGTTCAGCTTCAATTAGCGTTAGCCTCGTTCGAATGCAGCGCAGCGGTGATCGCTCAATTTTTCAAGGTTCCAAAGGTATTTTTCCCCTTCATTTTCTCCGCAGGGATTTCTACAATTTTTATCATGAGCCCAATCAACCAGGCCTGAGATGAATCAGAAACATTACAAACTTTATTTATTACAAATTTGTATAACTGATTCTGTATTTAATACCTTTTATGGGGAAATAAGCATTTAATTTAATTTCTAATTTTTTTTATAAACATTAAACTATATACAAATAATTAGTCTGAGCGTGTAGGGAGATTTAACCAGAACATATGCAGGAGAGTCACTGATGAGTTTTTCTTGTTGCAATCGTAACATCGATTTCTCTGATTGGTGAATCCAAAGTGAATCTGTAGTAAATTATAGGTAATGTAGTTTGTAATTGTGAATTTTTTTTGTTAAACGTCTTTTTTGTTATTATTAAAGCTGAAATCGCACCGACTTGAGGCTTCTACATAAGGCTGCTGCAGATCGGTTGACAATCTTGACACTTATTGTATGCAAGTCTGTCTTCATCTTTATTTTATTTTTAAAAGAAACATGACATTAGCTACCATTAATGTTTCCACACCACACTGGCAGTGCTTCATAATATGGAGGAATGAAAACAAGAATAGCCAATCGTATGCTTGCATGCCCTCTCCTCAGGAAGTGGCTGTTGTTGGCCCTTTGTTCCTCTAACCGTGATTTATCCGTGCTTCTTTCACATCCGATTTTGGCTCCCCCGCTCTCCATCTCCAGCTGTAGTCGTGGTAACGCATCCTTTCGTTTCATATCATTCCGCTGAATGGTTAATGGCTGGATTTCACGGAGGAGCTGCAATGTGACAGGTGCGTCATGCTTCTCCACATCACTCTCCAGAATCGTTGACCTCTGTCTCCAAGATTAGTCCGGCTCACGGATCCTCACTTCCCACCACAGAGCGACAAGATTGCCTGGCTTCAAAAGGATATGTTCCTCTGGGGTGACTGCGCCACCCTGCTTCGCTAACACTTGTCTGTGTGTACATTTCCCATGTGTATTCCTTATAGGGGATTCCAGATGGGTCCGGATTGGAGTGGGATGGGATGGATGTTTTTTTTATTGGGCCTTACTAAGAAGTACTGTTGTGTTACTATGGTCCAGTAATAGTATTAGATGGTAATACTTTGATGCTGGTTACCCTGTTTTGTTTCCATATTTACAAACAGTTAGATTCAAAAGTCCAAGACCACATTGAAAATCTGGTATTCAAAATGTGATTTAAACTTGGAAATAAAAAGATTTTGAAAACTTTTCAACCAGGGAATGAAAAATGGAGAATAAATATTATAGCCTGCAATTCTGCACAAATTCTAGGTCGCTAATCAAATAAGCAAATTTTTGACACGTGCTTATGCAAAAGGTCAGATTTCTTCACCTCCATAGAAGACAAACTTATTGTCAATTTTTAACTCAACTTTTCCCTCAAATTATTGTGCTGATAATAGTTATAATATAACAAAAGCAAAGCATTTTCACTAGTGGTCTCAGACATTTGGATCCCATTGTACTATTGTTTTATTTAAATTGTACTCTTGTATTCTTCAAAATATACCACGGTATTTCCGTTATGGCTGCATCAACCGTGGTATTAATAAAAGACCAAGAATATCACATTTTGCACTCCATGTGTTTCAAATCAAAATACAAATATTATAAGACATAAAACTCAATGGGGAAAATAATTCCAGGTGTCAGGAAGCAGTATCTCACCCCCCCACACACATCCCCCAAACCTCTCGCTCTGGAAGGTGTAATCACTCAACCTTAGTGTTGTAATGTCGCCATCTGGTCTCTAGGAAGATGGCAGCTTTGCTCCAACAGAAAAATGTATTGCATATATCCAGGGTGATTACTGAATCAGCTGTATCTTCTGCTGCCCCCCCACACCTCTCTCGCTCATCCTTTATGTTTGTTTCAAGCGTGGAGAACATTGGCGGCTGATGAAAGGCACAGGAAAAGAGCCTGGGCAGAAGAAATCTCGCCTGTTTCTCCTCCATGCTGGAGATATGTGATCGTGCCAGAATCTAAAACCAACACGATTGTGTGTTGATGCAGGAAGTGGCCTGAATACCAGCCGTTTTTACTTTGCCCTGAGTACCAGCCGTTTTTACCTTGCACTGAGTACCAGCCGTTTTTACCGTTAGGACAGCCGTTTGTACCAGGCGCCGGTTTTACCCTTGCACTGAGTACCAGCCTTGAGTATAGCGGTTTTTACGTTGCCCTGAGTACCAGCGTTTTTACCGCCCTGAGTACCAGCCTTTTACCTGAGTACCAGCCGTTTTTACCGTTGCCCTGAGTACCAGCCGTTTTACCCCGTTCTTTACCGTTGCCCTGAGTACCAGCCGTTTTTACCGTTGCCCTGAGTACCAGCCGTTTTTACCGTTGCCCTGAGTACCAGCCGTTTTTACCGTTGCCCTGAGTACCAGCCGTTTTTACCTTGCCCTGAGTACCAGCCGTTTTTACCGTTGCCCTGAGTACCAGCCGTTTTTACCGTTGCCCTGAGTACCAGCCGTTTTTACCGTTGCCCTGAGTACCAGCCTTTTTACCGTTACCCTGATACCAGCCGTTTTTACCAGTCCCTGCAGTACCAGCCGTTTTACCGTTGCCCTGAGTACCAGATAAAAAGTAGTAAATAAAAAAAAAAAAGGTTTTAATGGTTAAATAAAAACCCCCCCTTTTTTCCTTCCGGAAACCACCCCTTTTTTCCCCCCCCCCAAAACCCCCCTTTTTTCCCCTTTCCCTGTGACCCCCCCCTTTTACCGTTGCCCTGAGTACCAGCCGTTTTTACTCTTGATATTTGTAAGGGGATGTAAAGTTTACACAAGAGGCTTAGTAACTACTAGTTAGTTTTTAACTTGATTTGGTTGCATGAATATTTCTTAGTGCAAGATGTAGAAAGTAGGTCATAATGTTTTTGTAAAGTAACATTGCTGTATAATTTTAACATTTATCTTTAACGATCATACAAACAGCCTTTACATTTGTGAACAAATGTAGTGCAGTTTTAACTTGTTTCATGTTTTAAAGTTGTCTTTGCCTTGTGTGACTCAAAAATACTATCACGAAACTTACCATTAATATTTAGTAGCGAGCGGGTTGTAATTTATTGCCTGTTTATGCCACAGCTTGCTTGCACACAGCTGATGCAACCTGCCCCAGGTCTTTCGTTTTCGTGCATGTTAAGTGAGAGACAGTTTCCACAAATGCAGGAACGCATCGCGAGTACCTTGACAAAATGCCAATTGCGTCTAAATTTAACCGCATCCCACTCACATCAGCCTCTACACATCTACCGTTTTAACAGGTACCACCTTGAGGAGTTATGCCTTCACAACCTCCAAACTGAAACAACAATTTCCTTTTATATCTGCCAGGCTTGATGTTCCATGTCCTCCTTTCCTTCTCATTTACTGTAACCCATCTTGTCATTTATTTTCCTAACAAATTGCTGCGTGTCCCCCGGAGGCATTTTCGGTAAATACTTTGAGGCATAGCTGCATCGCCTGCCACTATGGCTTCAGATGTTTCTGTGTGTGAAGGTGTCTGGTTTCTTTGCAGCTAACAAGGAACGTTCTCTTAAGGTTCTGTCAATGTTATCCAAAATTCTTGCCATTGTTAGTAGAATGTATTAAACATGATATATCATATCAAAAATGTTTTTCTTGTGTAAAAATTTTACAGAGATAGAAAATGTTTGAATAACGTTCTTTTAATCAAGCAATAACATTCATACAATATCTGGATTTTTGAATGTAGAACTTTCCAAATAACATTTTTTAAATTTTTGTTACTTAACATTTCTCTAATGTTTTCATTATTACAACCTAAAATTGTTAGCTGGGTTTGCCCGAGTGGAAAAAAAAACATGTATATTGAAACCCCCCACACATACACACACACTTACCCAAAAGTCTCTGTTCTGCCTGAGAGATAGAAAATACTATATGCTTCAAAGTTATCTCTACAAATCAGCCCTTATATTCAAATCTAGCCCATCATGTCTGCCCGGTATCTCACAGCTATCATTGCACCCTGTTATCCATGTTCTGTACTTCATTCGGCCCTGGAAGAAAAACAAACAAGACACATTGTTATTTTGCATTTGTTTCTGCCACTGCACCGAGTGCCATAAATATCCCCCATCTCTCTTCACACCAACTAACGGCCGCGCTGTGAATATTGTCGTGTATAACAAAATGAAAAGCGATATTTTATAGTTTGCAGCGGTCAGATGAAGATAAGGAAAGGTCTGAAATGTTTCAGCAGGGAGGTTGTAGTCTGGCCGGTGTGTTTACTTGTCAAATGATGGAAAAGTAAACAACAAAAATGCTTACTGAATAGTGATTGTGTGAAGACAGGGTTGAGGGTTCAGGAGACATCGGAATGAAGATGGTTACTGTAATGTGGTATATACAATAGGATGGTTGGAGTTTGGAATGAACCAAAAATTCCAAAAGTGACACAATGCATTCCATTCAGTTCGGAATGCCTGAATTTACAAATTCTGAGAATAATAGAACCAGATTCAAATCTTGCTAACATTGCATTTTTGTTTTTTACAAAAACGTATACTTTTTTAATACTTTTTTCTTTCAGGCATTGGGTTACAGAAATCTGTATTGACAAGGGCGCAGTATTAGCATATGATTGGTTGTGTACATAGTGACTCTTTTTTTTTGAGATAATCTATGTACTGGTATTAATTTGGGTGTCTGTTTAGTTATATGACATGAATCTGTCATGTGTATGTGGGTTTGGTATGTTGAAGGGTTTTTTTGTTTTTTACAGTTGATTCTTGATTCAATTGTTCTTCACACAGTTATCAGTACAGTTGCTTTAATCTTGCAGTCTAAAACTATTTTTGCAGTCTAAGCTTTAAAGATGTTCCCATAAGTAGAATTTAACAATGTATGCATATTTAGTTTCACTTGGTTTCAAAGGGCCTTTTTTCTGCTTTAACATTTACAAAATCAGGCCAACAAAAAATAAGGAGTGGAATTGAGTTGCTGTAGCAGATGCTTTTATTTTATTTACTCTGTCTGTGGCTTTTAAACGCACTCCACATCATGTGGTATTTATTTATATTTATGTAACTATTTACATTTTCATGAATAATGAATGACTTATAAGTAAATGTGCGTTAGAAGTGCCAGCGGTTGGATGCTTTTAGCGTAAAACGCACTGTATGGAAACCTGCCTGTATATGCAGTTATTCAGGTTTAACGTCTCGATGAATTACTGTCATTATAAAGAGTTTCCCGTAAACGGTCACGTAACCTTGTTTCCGATCGCCGCGTTATACAGCAGCCAAAGTTATCTCCAACTGATACACCCCCATCCCTCTAATGCCAAACAGATAAGAGAGCAGAGCGAGAAATTTCAGATTTGAGCAAAAAAGCTGAAAAAGAACAGCAGACATCAAATAAAATAAAAAATAAATTAGCCCGAGCGACTCTCGCTCTTATCAGCGCAGCGTGCCCCTCCCCTTCGCACCCACGGCCCCGCCATGACAAATTTGATTGGATGGGATACAGCCAGAGTTGCAGCTGATAAGGGGGTGAAAGTGTAGCAGAACGGACTGATGCAGAATGCGGATGAGAAATGCGATTACGGCAGCAGGTGTCTTGTATTAAACCGCGCACCCGCACGCTCTCGGACCTCGTAAATGGCCAGAGTCTAATCTTGGCGTGTACAGATCTATGTCGGCTCTTAACACAGTTGTAATCACCACACACCTCCACCCGCGTCTGGTTAAAATGTCTCGATAACGGTGCCTGGAGAGAGAGAGAGTGCTGCTTTATGTTTGTAGTTTCTTTGTTGGGTCCTGGTTTCTGAGCTCATAGGAAGGAGGTCACGTAGGTAACTGTACAGTACCGTTTAGCAAATTTGGAATCTAAATGTCTCTTGAATTTATAGTTAAAAATAGCATTTAATCTATAATAAAAACAGTCTGGGTCATATTTTTTCTCCTTTGTTTTTAAAAGTCGGCAGGCTTATTTATTTTGCTGTCCTATGAATAAACAATTATATTTTGAAATGCATTATTTATTCATTTCATTTCCTATTCTTTGTTGTGTATTTCAGGTTGCGACTCCAGTTGAAAACTGATCTTTTAGATGGCTCGCATTCTTTAAGATGGATACAATATTTGGTTTTAAAAGTATTTGTAAACAATTGATATTTTTTAGGTCAATATTCAGTCAAAAGTAAAAAGCAACAGTTCTAATAACTGCAAATAACTGTCATTTGCACTGCGCAAATTCATGCTTGGCATAAAAAGCGAATAAAGAGTTTTTTTTTTGCTGTCAATCTGTCTTTAACACAAAGGAAATGGAGAATCATTCCAATACAAATTGTCTTTTTCCATTTCCTGTAATGCCAGGCTTGCCAACCTGCTGTTAGGCCTGTAGGTCAGACCCCATGGAGGGGACCATTGTATGGGGCCATTGAACGGCCCCCGCGAGAGGCAGGGGAGGGGCCCAAATGACTCAAGGACATTGTGCTCGCTGAGAAAAACTGACGACTGTATAATTAGCCGTAGAATGCCGCCCTGCCTCCCTACCAACACTCTCCTTCTGCTTCCATTCATTCCATCTCTTTTGTCTTCCTCGCCTGCACTTTTTTCCGGCAGAGTGTGTGCTAATTAAGCATGGCTATTAGACAGCATGTAATTGGCTTGAGAAATAATGACAAGCAAGTTTATTTACAAGGCAATTAGAATAAAGGGAGCCTTTGAACTGATAATAATCATTTATGACCAGCAATGAGAGACGGAGAAAGTCGTGGCGGAGGGCAGGGATGCGCAAATCTGCAAAAATGTTTTCAAAATGCTGCTTCACTGTCGGTCTTAAAGGGACAGTACACGCATGAAGGAAAGTTCTGTCAGTGTTTACTCATCCTCCATGTTGTTCCAAATGTGTGTTGTTTTCTTTCTGTGAAACACAAGAAAGAAAAGATTTTGAATAATGTTTTGAATCAAGTTAATGGGGACTGAAGTCACAACTTTCGTGTTTCATTTGTGTGTGAAAGAAACAACATTGGTTTGGAACAATACAAGTAATTGTTGATTTTGTTGAACTGAATTGTTAAGTTGATTTCATTTTTGACTGAACCGTTCCTTTAAGAAAGCCCTTTCATACTTATTCAGGCATTTCCTAGTGTAAGATGCGTTTTTGTGTTCAGAAGCATCTGGACAGGGCATAATGGAATAATATATATATATATATATGTATGTGTGTATGTGTGTGTGTGTATACAGACATACAAAGTGTAACTGTGTATGTATCAAACTAAACATATCTTTGTTTTATTTACTATGCATACCTCATATTCCCTGCTGACATCCCCATCCTACATATTTTATTGTATCAAGCATTTTCACAGCGGGACACAGCATTCCAGACAAGTTTTCTTTCTTTAATAAAAAGATTGAGCCACATCGGCATAGACAAGAAGCCTTTGTCATCATTTCCCTTGTTATATTAGCACGTTCAATGTCAGTTTGTCAGCTGAGACACAACAAGCCGCCACATGCGGACGATTATGGAAAAACTGGAAAAGACCGGCAGTTTAATCACACTTCTATCCTCCAGCACCGGCCAGACTCGGAATGGGAGGGAATTTGGAGGAATGCTTGTGCTTTTGGCCGCTTCTGCCCTTCACTTCTCCAGGCAACAGATGGGACGGGCGTATTAAAGCGCCCCAGGGCGACCCCGGGTGCCCGCTGGTAGTCCAGGTTCAGCGGGAGCAGGTGGGCATCTGCTCTGTGTCCGCAATCGGGCCCAGACACATGATTCTTAAGCTGTGCTCATGGCCTGTCCAGATTTCCTCTGCCATATCGGCCACTTCCTTTAGACCCGCCCGATCTCCAAGGGCTTTGGTGACTGCGACCCTACACCCAGATTGGGCTTGTCAGCAGAGACACGGTCGAAAAGGTGGCTCCCCTTACTTGGTAAGGGAAGAGGTCGGGTTTGGGTAAAAAGTCACATGGCAAGACATTCTCGCCCACTAACCGGGCAGGAAATAGATTTAAGCTTATGCCATGCAGAGACAATTTAGTCGAATGCCTTAAAACGTCAAGCTGAGCAGCTGTGCGGTAAAAACGAAATTACAAAAGCGCTTTGGGAATCTGTAAGCGTGTTTGCGCAGGAGTATGTGTACATGAATGCCACAAATCGCATTTGTGCATGGGCAACACTGCAGCTCGGCCCATATTAAAAAAGTAAAAAGAAATCAACCTCCTGTAGACACATCCAAAGTTTAACAAGACCTTGATTCGCATTTTTCGGCTTTAGAGGTAAACTACCTCGGACAGCAGCTGCTGTGTTCAGGTACTGATAGCAATTCAAAGACTCTGGCTTTAAATATTGAGTAGGCCTGGTGCTGAAAAGCAGAGCCTTGGTAAATATGATTGGCAGAGGTGTTTTCAAAGCCAGGCTAATTCCATTAAGCTATTGATCTGCCATCGCTCCTTGCTGCTACCCGTCTCTCTGCCTGCCTGCAAGACCAGTGTTTACTCCTGCAAGAGCACCAGGCTGAGCTCCGCCCACAGACCCCGTTGGTCCTCTCATGATAGGTATTAAGTTTGCAGAAATCTCGTGGTGTGATGCTGGTGCGAGATCGGTAAACAAACCCAGAGCCTGTCAGAAGCTTTCACTGACTTAAATGTGACAGAGAGACAGACAAATATATGTATAGGTAGAGAGAGACAGAAAAACACAAATATGTATAGATAGACCAGTAGAGATGAGTGGATAGACAGACAGACAAACATGTGAGTTAATACTCATATCATGCACTCATACAACACATTCTGGGATACACACACTTTCTCCCAGCATCATCGTTTGTGGCACACTGACATGTTATCCTCAATGCGCTTACATCATTAATAGTATGGGGAGATTTCATTACTTAAAAAACAGATTGATAATACAGGAAGACGAAAAGTTTGTCCTGCACTCTCTGCTTCTGTTTTATTGTGATGTGATGGGGATATAGTCAACCCCTTATGTGTAACAAGAATACACTGAGATTCCTAATAAGTTCTCTTAGTAAACTACTGAAAAAAACTCTGTTGAAAACACAGACAGACAGGGATTTTACTCAATGGTAATTATTATTATTTAAGAAAGGCTTGTGTTTTACTTTATTACACTTCAGACTTCAGTTTAGCATGTCTTTGTCCCTTAGAACACTGTTTTAAAACACTCTCTGCCATTTATGTTTGGATTGTGCTACATTGTTGGGGAAATCGATCTGCAAATTGCTTACTTATAGTTGTCTTTGCACATTAAGTTGCTATAGATTATTTTAGCATGAATAAATAACACACTTAAGATTTTAAAAGATGCCCTTTGCACCAAAGAGGCTAAGTTTTTTACACATCTCAAATCTAGGCTACACATTCTTTGGGTATTTATCGACATACCCAAACGTCTCCAGCGCAAAAAGATCATTCAGAGTAACGAAGCAAACAACCCAGCCACCACTGTTACCCGGGCAGCCCGACTCGTCAGCAGTTTAACGTCTGATTGATGACACAGAAGTAAAGATGGTTGTGGGACGTGCCAGCTTCGAGTGACAAGCAATTACTCACTTCATGTAATGAAACTTTAACACCAATCATTGGGGCCTTTACACCGCGCTAATGCCTTATGTAATATTATACATTCTCTCCCATCAGCCGCCGCATCCCGCGGGTGCAGGTTTAGACGTTTGCTAAATAACATCATTTGTAACAGGCGACGATGACGGTAAAACGAGGAGTGAACAGAGTGCGGGAGGCAAAAATGCCGAGCTTGTTTTCCTTCACTCTGCCATCCCAACTAACAGGGAATGTTGTTAGAACATTGGCATGTTCTCTAAAAGTTCTCTTTTACAGTATCATATATATTCTTACAGTAAAATTAGTGGAATCCAGTAGATTAGTAGAACTTTGAATGCTATATATTATATATTAAAACGTTAAAAACGTTACAGAATTAAAAAAAAAGTTTAAATAATGCTTTTATCAAATAGTGCTCCTACCACTTTCAAATAACATTTAAGGTTTATGTTACTTAATGGAAATGTTATGGAAACGTTCCTACAACCTACAGTTGTTAGCTTGGTTAATGCATCTCGAACCTGAGGTTCAAGCCACGACGCGCATACGTCAAAGTCATTAATGTCTGTATATTATCAAAATATTTGCGTTAGTCTGTGCTGGAGCTAATAAGCGACGGAATCGAGCCCATGTCAAGCACACGCTCTCACTTGGCTTATGTGTTGCCATGGAAACAGAGACTTAATTACTGTTGGTAGGCTATACGTGCCCTCTTTTGATGTAGCTCAGCCCGGCCGGTGTCTTCGTGGCTCTGAACTCTGCGGGGCGAGATTGCAAGCTCGGGTTCTCGCTGCTTGCGCAATACACTGCAATTACAGCGCGTGCCTCGCGTTTACGCAAATCACTGTAATTATTCTCGGTTTGGATGTGCTTATTTTCAACAGGTGCTATTTGAATACAAAGCTCCTCACGACCTAGAGGAGGCAGCTCGGATGGTGGAGAATAATTTGTTTTTTTTTTCTTTTTTTTGTTTGGCAGGCCTGTGAATTTTTCCACTTAGCGTTTAGTTTAAAAGCTCCAGGAATGCAGCCAGACTAAGCATAGGTGTTGTACGAACTCGACCACAATCGATTCTCATATTTGCCAGACGCATTTAGTCTCAGGGGGTTGTATAGAAAAAGCAAACCGAACATACCAAAACGCTACCTCAGAGTTGACCTGAAAAGACCAATCGATAGCAGAAATTAGGACGTGGAAGGATGAAACTTAGCATTTTTATCTCTCTTTGTTTTTGGCTTTTGTTTCTGCTGAGACATCTGCACAGGGCTTGGTTTCTTTTTTTAGTCTCTTACCTGTCACGGTATGAGTGCATGAAAAACAGAGATTTTTGCTGTTATGTAAATGGATGGGTAAAAAAGAAGAGCTTTCAAAGGTGGGGGAACTTTACACGTGAAGATTCGGTTCCCTAGAGTGTGAGCTGTTCAGTAGAGATTTTGTGCCATACTGTATGTTCAATTAAAGGTGCACAAGATGTTTTGTAGCATATGGAGCACACAGACTGTCAAAGCTGACAGCTTGTTAGTGTTTCTCCTACATTTTTTAGATTATAATGCTATATATGTGTCACTTTCTTTTAATGTTAAAGCCCCTATAATATATAAATCATATATTTCTGATGATCAAAAATGCGGCTCAATGGAAGCTACGAACTTGCGCACTCTAGTAGAACAGTGATGTCATGGTGTACGAAACAACTTTCACAAGAAATTCTAGCAATTTCTACGATTTTAACTTCATCTGCTATCAGCAATCAAGCATAGTTTTCAGATCTTGCTTTTTAAATGATACCTTTCATTTAATGATTTTTAGCTTAGGTACTTGTTTGGCTAACAAGTGTGAGTGGTTTGAATCGAGTCAAAGACTTTTGACAGCTCGGAAACATTGAAATGGACGTTTGCTGATTTTGTGTTTGCAGGATACCTTGTTTCTTTTGTCTAATAGAGGAAAATCAACTTAGCTTATGCCTGCAGTGAAAAATCAATAGGCTGATAAGTGTATCGATGGAGGAGTGTTTTCTTGGAGTTCCCTCACCCACAGCTGTGTCCATCACGAGTTTCAGAGACTCAGGATAGCAGGCGAACGAAAAAACACCGGGCACACTCAGTCTGACATGGATGTCGCTTTCAAAATTTAATGCTGTTTGTTTTATATTCTTGACTCATTTGCCTATATAAAAATTTATGACGACTTTCTCTAGGTTTCATAAAGAATTCATAAATGTCATTACTAATATCTTTCATAGATCATTTAAATTGATCCTTCTCCTGCTGTTAACCTCTCTCTCCACTCAAATCTGTCAGATATAGGAGAGAAAGAGACATATGGAACAGTGTGGCATACGTATGGCAGGCCATAAGCATGGCTGTGCATCTGTAGCTCTATTTTGGCATGCACACGTGCGGTGGGGGGTCGAGCGTTTGCATGTAAGCATGGTGTCGCATTTCGAGGTGTCACAAGAGAATTAAAACGCTCCGCTTGTCTAAACAGCTACTTATCACTGCATTTTATACACTCGTTTATCTTTCTGTCCCTCCCTTTTTTTCCCTCACCCTTTCCTGTCCAGACCTTTAATGTATAATAAATGCATCTCACACACATCACCCCCACTGTATGTTCGCCACTATTTTTCCAGTCTTCCCGAAATACTCACCGCCTTGTCAGAACATGCTACAAAAAGCATATGTATGTGCAATAATGACATTTGAAGAAATCAAACAGTACAGCTGGTTAGGCAAATTAAATAAGGCAAATGAATCCACAAAGAAACTTCACAATAATTCACACAAAATAAGCTTAAGCCCATATGAAATCCAACTAAACTCTTATGACCAGTAACTTATTTTGAAAATGATTTTTCAATGATCAGTTTTTAAAAACATTCGTCTGACTAATCATTCATGCTTGAAGAATGATTAATTTACAAAATCTGACATCAGTAAGAAAAATATTAAAAATAAATTTTATTTTTATATAAAAAAATCAATGTAGCTGCAGAGAATCAGCAGCAGAGTATTCCAATGTCGTTATAATGCACCTCTGGTAATGACTTTCCAGCACGAGTCCGTTGGAAACCCTCACTACAGTAAAGCGCTAATCAAATTTTTATTGAACACAGTCTTGCCATCCAACGCAATTACGTTGACATTTAAAGGAGGTGTTAAATTTTACAGCGAAAGTTTATACGAGAATCAGAGGCTTGATTAAAGCTGATTAAAATAACACTAATTACAGGTGATCCTGATGGCCTTCATCTGCCGCTTGCTCTCGCGGACAATGGGGCGTTTTGGAAACGCGTCTTCAACATGAAATAGCCCATTGTCTTTCCCGGTAGCCTGAGACAAAAGTGAAGATGCGGATGGAGAGAGAGAGAAAGGAGATTTCAGAAGGAGCCGATGCGATTGCCCGGACCAATGATTGAAGTGGAGACCCAAATTATCTTGTGTGATTGGGCTTTTGTTGTAACCCCGAGCGCTTCTGCCTATGATTAAAATGTCAAAGGTGTGTGTGTAAGTGTGAATCCCTATTTGTGTGAGAAGTGTTTTCCTGTTTTCAAATGAATTTTAAATGGCTAGAACAGATGATACGAACGACAAATATGTCCCCATAGCCAGGGGGGGAGGTTTAGAGCTGATGGGAAATTAAAACCTAAAATGTTAAAAAAAATGATAATAATGGCAAATGTAAGTTAAAAATAAAACAAACTCCTTTTATTTTCTTCTATGTCAAAGTCACCCAAAGCATAATCCGCAACATAAGCTTTTCCGGTTTCGTTGCTTATGCCAGTCTCATATGGAACTTTCTAGAGGCGTCACGTAGCCATTGGCTGTTTCCTCCTCCCCCGCCGCGCCTGCTCTTGCGTCAGCCCCCCTCAAACATCTAACACTTTGTGCTCGTGTTTGACGCCCGTTTTGGCGCAGCTGAAATCATCTCCAGTTCCAATACCCCCGAGTCTTATTTTCTCACCCCCCTCCCAACCGAGCTTTACTTCCTGCACCCTTTGGAAAAAAGAAAGCGCTTGTTTGTTTATCATTCCAGCACACTCTCGCTTTAGGCCCGGCAGGCTGCAGCTCCAGTTGTGAAGTGCTATTGGTTAAAACCTTTTTTTAGAAACATTGTTGCTGTAGACACCCCCTTGAATTTCCAAGTGTCGAGTCTCGGTTTCTAGCAGAAGGTTTGGGAGCTGTCCGGTGCTGAAATATAAACTGCTTTCCCCTATTAATGTTGGAGACCTGTTGTGCCCCTAGTGGCACCAAATGGAATTGCGGGCTGTTGTTTGAGTTTCCCCACTGGGTTCAATACAACATGATGATGTTGGTTTGGGCTTGAACTGTCTTTGGCCAGTGTTAGATATGTAGGCGCTTGTTTGGAAGGTCTGGAACTTGCAAACTAGTTGGAAGTTTGGAAGTTGGCAGTTCTGTTCCATGCTAGTGACATACCTCCATGTTTTAATAAATGTGAGTTAAAACTGCTTAGTTAAAACTGCTTGAGTTATTAAACAGCATCTCACACTCTAAAATTTTGGCAGGGGTATGTTTACAGTTTAAATCTCCTAGCATGCTAGAGTCGCTGCTTGCTGACTCTTAGATTAAATTTAGTATTAAGTATTTGACCTGTAACATTATATTATATTTTTTCAGTTCCCAAACTGTTTGCTGATAGAAAAGTGGCAACATTCCAAGAAGTTCAGAAATATGAGACAGTTTTGCTGAACGTTGCAGAAACGTAACAGTGGGTCTCAGTGGTCAATGATTTTTAATATTATTCACACAATAGATTCCATTCAGTACACCATAGATAAACCACTACAAATGAATCTCAACACACCCTAATCAAATTTTATAGAGTGTAAAAGGGTTCTGAGATTAACACACTGCAGTTTCAGTCTTCTAGAGCTTACCGGTTCAGTGTAACTGCACTGCAGCTCTCTAAATATGCGTTTTCAGGTACATTACTGGGGTAAGTGAGGTGTAGGAATATGGGTCATGAAACTTCATAGAGTTTCAGAGGGCGGCACTGAGAACATATCTCAACTTCTGAAGAAAGTTGAAGTATGTGTACTTGCATAACTAAGTTGAAATTGAAACCTTGTGGTGAAAAAATGCAATATGTATAAAATATTCACCCCAAAACAAACCATCTATAAACGGCATGACTTTTTTTAAACTATTGGCCTCTTAAAGAAAAACGAATGGATAGGAAAACACAATGCATCCTGGTTACGTATGTTTTGGAGACTGAAAAGATACCAGGAAGCTGTTACTGGTTTCATCCAATCAGCTTCTTCCTCAGAGAGAACTATAGAGAATGTTAGCCAATGTTCTAAGTTATCAAAAAACGTTCTTGCAGTAATGTTAGTAGAACTGTAACGTTATATCATATATCAGAAGCGTTATTCTTAAGTTGATGGAATGTTTTAAAAATGTTTGATAATAATGTTGTTATGGCCAAACAGTAACATTAATACAATGTCTGAAAAACTGGACATTTTGGATGTTCTGAACTTTTAAACAACATTTTTAACGTTTTTGTTACTTAATGGAAATGTTAGGGAAATGTTCTTACAATGTTACATTGTTAGCTGGGTAAGGGGCCAGGATCATGTAGCCATGGTGTGGTGTGGGTTTAACAGAACAGTCTGTCTGGTTTTGTGGTGTTTGTTGATGTTGGATTTAAACCCTCAACCTTTCAGTCATCAGTTTTGATATTATGTTCACTTTAAGTACTGCACCACATCTCTCTGATGTAAACACACGCAAATAATTGTTAAAATGTTCACTTGATTGCTTTACAACTGCTAAAGTGCTGAACTGCAAATTAGGACCGTGCGAAAACTCAACTAACTTTTTTATGACTGTACGGTGCCAAGAATGTTTTAACAGTTTGTCCATTCTTTGAATGCAATCTCATACATCAAAAGCTCCTTCACAGTGTCTATATTTTATAAAAACGCTCCATTGTATTACCGGGCCTGCTACAATCTCCTCTCAGTTTCCATAACATTAAGCAGGGGCGAGGGGTATGAAAATCTTCTCTGGCGTGCATTATTTTCTGCACTGGTGGTGGGAGCGAGAGAGATCGAACAACGAGACGCAAGCTGTGTGTTTTCTCCGCCTGCTATGCCAAGTGTGGGTTGCCTTGGATGAAAATGCAGGGAACTGGCTCCGTGCTGAAAGTATGAAGGCTTTGAGAGAGAAACACAGCTTGAGTCGGCCTAATGCAGATGGCCTCGCAGGTTTAAATGCTGGGAGGTGGGTGGGGCAGAGGTGGGTGGGTCAAATGGGGAGGGGCATGGTGTTGAATATTTATGAGGTAAAAGCGCACTTGGAACAAGTGCCATCTAATGAGGGCTCAGGAGTGTAAGTGCTCATTTGAACACACACACACACACACATTGTGTTTGAAAGCTATATAGCCATGTAACAATTACAAAACACACACATACACAAGCTGTCTAATTCCATATAATGTCTTTCCAGTGTAGGTCTATTTGGAGTCTGTACATCAAACAGTTATCTGTTCCAGAGCTTACTGAGTTTCACGCTTGCATCTCTGCAACCAACAGAGGCATCATATTTGGCACCTATTAAAGAAACGTGTAGTGATGTCACAGCCAGCATTAGCGATGAGAATTCATCTTCTGTGTAAAGACCATTATTTATCCTGTGATTTTCTGCCAAAGATATGAAACAGCCTGAAAATGCTTTGAACGGTTATTTTGAGATTATCACTTATTTTTTTCTCTCTTTTTCTCTCTTGCATGTTTTCAAAATCACTCCCATTTTCTACAATTCAGGTAAGACACATTTTCATTTACTTCTTGACAAAAAAAGTTATATATTAAACATTGTAGATATATACATATACACAAATATTTATATTTTTGTGTGTACACACACCTACACACACTTTGTACTGTAGTTAATTGTTATTTTTACACTGCAGTATTACAAATGTTAAGCTGAAAACTGAGGCAATACGTGTATGTGAACGATTCTAGCTTGCAGCAGTGCATTGCTGTCGTCTATGTACAGTTTTCTCTTTCAGTTTAACTACTGCAAAAGTTTGAAGAGTCTCTTGTTGAGCAAGTTGTTTAAAAGTTACTCTATTGTGTTGTTTAAAGTTAACTGCCTGATTAAATGGCACAGACATTTGAAGGTAATTCTATTGGCCCATTGTGGTTTGTTCGCAATTGTAACAAAAATGTACACGAAGTACAAAAAGAGGAACAGTATGTGTTGGTGCGTTGGCGCATTTTTGTCTTCAGTTGCGTGTGCAACATTGCATGTAACAAAATTACAAAAATAGTGTTTTTTACAAAATGTACAGAAGCCCACAAAGTTAATTTATTACCGTTGTTTATCTGTCTTGTTTTCTTGGAATAACTTGAGAAGAAAGCTAGTTATATTGACTTAAGATATCTTATTGTATTGATATTGAAAAATACAATAAGCCATAATCTCAAGAAAACAAGATGAATAATACCAGTAATGCAGGGTGTCTGGGAACTTCAGTATATTTGGGAATACTAACATTGTTCGATGCCGAAATTACACATTTTAACTTGAAAACCTGTTGAAAACGAAGGCTAAGATGATTTTCAGGGCATGTTTTCACTCATATAGTCGTAATAAAAGTTACATTTTTAGTTTACTAAGTTAGGGCTCGGTTAAGCTTTTTACTTTTTGTAATATTTGGACTGGCGGCCTGCAGGCAATTAGTAAAGTCAGTAAGAATGACAGTAAAGCTTTAGTTTACCTTAATCTATGTCACTATTAATGCTGGGGGCTGTCTGTCCAATCTCTGTTTCCTGCTTTCTCATACACACTGATACACTCCCACACTGATCTACACACTCTTTCCCCTGCTGAACGATCAATATACTTGCACATTTGCAGTTTCTCTCTCTCTCTCTCTCTCTCTCTTGCTCTCTCTCTCTCTCTCTCTCTCTCTCTCTTGCTCTGCTCTCGCTCTCTCTCTCTCTCTCTCTCTCTCTCTCTCGCCCTTCTCTCTTTATGTCCAGACACTTTAATAAAGGGCTCTCAGAGGGCTCTGGCCCAAACTACTGGCTACATGCTTCTATTAATAAATGCCATTAAGCATCCGGCCCATAGGGGACTATTCATTGCAGAGATGAACTACCTTAAAGTACACCACAGCACACAGACTCATTTCTACAGCTTCCCCATTACAGCAGCAGGGCCCTGTCTGCGGCCGTCTCCCAGCAGTCTCGCACACGGCCCGGACGCGCGCGGCAAACGCGGTGGAATTACGGCGACCTGCGCATGCGGTTGATAGCCAGACAAGAGAAATGATTACAGCTCTGATGAGCGTGAGCGAAAATGGTCCTTCGTTTTACACTACTGATTTTGAATTTCCCAAACTGTCGCCATCCAGTTCGCCATTTCTGCTAAAACAAACGAGTCCATGCTATGACGCGTTAAAGCTCGCAACAGTCAGACATTATGCGTAAAATGTCTGGTGCTTTAAGTTCATTTCATTTTTATGTTTACATTTTGTATTCTTGTTATATTCCGCAAATATTTTATATTTAAATGGATATTTTAACAGGGGTATTTCTTGGGAGGCTTAGAAGCGTGAAATGAGCTTTCAGCAGTGTTGTGTATTCCTGTGGTGCCATCAGCCAATCAGCTTTCCTCAGGATGCTGTTTTAGTCACATGACATTTGAGGCTCAGGTGATTGGTTAAAAAATGTTTCTAGAACCAAGCTAATCTAACGTCCCAGCCAATCAACTTAATAGGAATACTACAGTTACTATAGACCTATAGATCTTCTGTATATTGTTTAATTATGCCAAGCTGGGCTAATTTCTCTATATTAATTAGCTTTTTGGTAAAAACGGCATGATAACATAGTATTACGTTTTTATTTTTCAGTGCCTGCAATTACAATTACAGACCGGCTGCTATTAATGGGGTCGCATGTGCAATACGTTGGCCAACCAATTTAGCATGATGCATGATGGGAATAGCACAGCTATTGCTTGAACCATTCCATCATCTCTTCCACTTTTTATTTCTCTAATTACCTTTCTGTCTCAAATACAGAAATATCACATCGGTCCACTGCTGGCAAATATTTAAAGAATTGTTCACTCACAACAAAAATTGTTATTAATTGTTATTATTTATTTGCCATCTTTATTTGTACTGTATGCTGTTATTTCCTGTACGCTGGATGAATTCTGAGGAATGTTCATTTAGCTCTTGCTTTACAACAAGAGTTCATGGTTTCATAGGCCTAATCCTAGCTAACAGGGAATGTTTTCAGAATATTGGCTAACGTTGTGTCTAAAAGTTCTCAAAGTTATAAAAACATTCTTGCAGTAACGTTGTTAACACATATCATATGTAGGAAAAGCGTTATTCCTGTTATTCAGTGGAACGTTCTAAAAACACTACAAAATTAAAAAGTTTGAATAACCAAGCAATAATGCTAATACAACGTCTAAAAGAATTGGACATTCTGGAGAATTGGACAACGTTCCAAGAACCTTCAAAATAAAATTTTTTACATTTTTGTTACTTAATGTAAATGTTAGGGAAATGTTCTTACAACCTAAATTTGTCAGCTGGGATGTCTGTCAGAATCCAAATAGGTTAAATACTGTAAAAGCAAGTCACTCATATAGCTTGGGTGCTGTATTCAGGAGAAATATAGAGCATAGAGTCATTGTTTTTTGTCCTTTTTGAAGCCGTGGTAACCATGAACTATTATTGTATGGAAAAGAGCTACGTAAAAATCCCTCAAAATAGCTCTTCCTATGTTCCACATGCAAAACAACAACATACTCATTTGAATAAACATAAGAGCATGATTTTAATTTTCAGCTGAACAATTTTTTTTATTGAAAATCAAGCAAGAAGCACTTCAGGCACTATCTTCGTTGCTTATTATTTTCATTCTACTTTTTCCATTGATGCGTGAATCGGAAAACGTGACACAAAAAAATCAAGCACACCTCCATTCGCCTGCGAGTCTGTTTGTCAAAATATTTGTTCCGGGAGTAGGTTTGTTTTCGAATCGGGCGGAGAGGCTCGGGTTTGAAGTTCTGGATGAACAACCTCATTATCATCACCCGAGTGCGCGGTTATTTCGTATGAAGCAGAGATAAAGAGTGAGAGAAAAGAGTGCGAGGAGAAATATGAAAAGAGAGAGGCAGAGTGGCGAGGGGAGCCAAGAAACAAGCATGAAAGGGAAGATATGCGGAATAAGAAAGGAAACATGAACAAATTAGGAGGGGGAGGAGAGCGTCACGCGCGTCTCGGAGGAGATAAAGAGAAGGAATATGAAGTATGCGAGATGGAGCTGGAGAGATGAAGGCTCAGCTGAGTCCGTCTTCCTTTTGTTGTGGGTTCCAGCTGGCATTAAAAGCGACGGAAGCTGCACGGGGGTCTTCCGATGTTTTGTATCTGTTTCGCTGTTAGCAAACCTTTTTGCGAATTCGCTAAACTGTCGTTTCTCGACCAACACCATGAATTTGAAATCAAGTTCAAAGGCAAAAAATAGTTGAGAATCTGTATTTCAGATGCAGAAACCTGTGTATTGGTTTAGTACTACACAGTTTATTTTTTGGTCAGTTAGTTGTATTGCTTTTATACATTGCACTGGTAAAGTTGCGTTATGAATGCCTGCAGAACGCAAGCAGAGATATTTGTGTGGTTTATATGTTTAAATTACGTTTTTCAGTCACGCTCAAACAAAGTAAATGTTGCTTGTAAATGAACAAAGCTATCAGCGGGCGCAAATTTGCTTTTAATAAATTTTCCTTGTTAAAATCTCTAGTTGCGGAATATATAACGAGATGACGGAGGTGTCAAAGCTGGCTTCATTCCTACTCGTGTATCAGTTTTCCTTTTATCTTCCTGTCATCGTTTCATCTTGTTGGAACTTGCATGATGATTAACAGCTGGGTGGTTGGAGCAGATAGGAGGACAAAGGGGGGAAAGGTGGCAGAACCAAAGGAATTGCTGCTTTCATTAAGACTTTCAGCACAGCACTGCTCAGTCACCGGCCCTGAGCAATGACTTTCATTCTGGCCGAGACAGCTGTGTCCACATAGGGTTCATTTGGTACAGATATTTTAATCCATCACTACTACGTGACCCCCTTAAACATCCGCCCAACCGCGCAAACCTGCAGCCTTTCGCAGAAAAATATATCGAGTGCCGTGATCTAAAAAAAAAAGGGGCGAGGCTGCCCGCTTTTCGAAATTGTACCTCAGCGCTTATCCGTGAGGTGTAGTTTTGAGGTTGTAGATTACCATTAAGAGTGAAATTTTGAGGAATTGGGATGGTCATTTGAAGGGTTGGGAACGGAGTACTGGTTCTCTTTCGGAATGGATGCATTCGTAAAAATACTGAATTTTCTGGAATAATTGGTGCTGCTGTGACTAGTTGCATGTATTCACAAACATACAGTATGACCAGAGTATAGTATATACAGTAAAATTAAACCATTAAAGAACCATTAAAGGAAATCGAAACAGAATCATTAAATACCATATAATTCCCATCTCTGAAGTGTACCCAACTAACCAAATGTTTAGGTTGTAAGAATGTTACCATTAAGTAACAAAAACGTTAATGTTATTTTGAAAGTTCTTGGAACATTCAGAACATAGTTTTTTAGATGTTGTATTAACGTTATCGCTTGGTTATAAGAACGTTATTCAAACATTTTATTCTGTAATGTTTAAAAAATGTTCCACTAACAGCTTAAAAATATTGTTATTACTAACTGCTAGAACTAATTTTGATAACTTTGAGAGAGCAGTTACAGACTGTTAGCCAGCGTTCTAAGAACGGTCCCTGATAGCTGGGCGAGTTCTCGCTGCAATAAACTAATATTTGTTGCAACTTCAAGAAATCAGCACATCATAGAAACGTTGTGCATAGATGAGGCGTTCCAGCTCATTTCTCTCTCTCTCTCTCTCTCTCTCTCTCTCTCTCTCTCTCTTCTCTCTCTATCTATTCCTCTTGTTACTTGTCTCTCTTTCCTCTCGGGAGAGCAGCAGTGGGCCAGCGTGTAACGGTATGAAAGCTCCTGCCAAAACATGCCTTTGAAGCCGAGTTCAGAGATGCTAGCAGAAGCAGCACGCACATGCTAGCTGACGTAAGTCGGCCCACCTCCCCCAACCCCTGCCTTCGACAAACAGACACGCTGCCCTCACAAAGGCTGTCAAAGATGTGAGATTTCTCTCTCCGCTCAAAGGCGGCCAGCCAGGGATTTTCTGAGTCTCTTTGTTTTGATGATGTTTTTGCAGCGAGACTCTCGCTTGAATACTATTGATGTTGCCCCTCGCGGAGAACGCAACGTGCTATTTAAGGTGTCTGGCCTCTGTGTTGCTGATTCTCTGTCTTTATTGAACACAATAGGCACTTGTAGCTCGATTCTTGTACTGTCACGATTCCTTTATGACATCATAATGAGCAATGCTAGCAATAAAGCACATCAGCTAGCTAAGAGATGATTACGCCCTTTGTTCTTCAAATGTGTCTAGTAATCGGGGTTTTTGTATGAAATCGTTTAATATTGCACCGTCTTTCTCCTTTAAGCAATGTTTTGTCACGTTTATACGTCATGCTCCTATATGTTTTGTTTTTGGTTTATTTAATATTCCCACATTTGTGCCCTAGTTTAGTAAAATACATACATGTGTATGAATGTATTTATAGGCAGTTTTAGTTTTGTTTGTTTATTTTTGATACATTCTTCTATTCCAGCTTAATGTGCAACTGTAAGTAGGTTGTTCGTGCCGTAGGTTGATTTCCAAAACGCTAAACACTTTTGCTGTCGATATTGTTGCATCAATGTTTGTTTAGGGAGTTTAGGGAAGGGCCATCTGTGCTTCTGACCAATGGCTTATGATGAGTATGTTCAAAAACACGGCAAACAGGAGACGTTCTCAGAACATTGGCTAGCATTCTCTCAAAGTTATCAGTTCTCAAGGTTCTTGGCAACGTTAGTAGAATGTTTTTTAACGTTATATATCAAAAAAATGTTATTCTTAAGTTGTTAGTGGAACATTTGAAAAATGTCATAGAATTAAAAAATGTTTGAATGACATCTTAGCCCAACAATAAAACATTCCTAGAACATTCAAGTAACGTTTTTGTTTCTTAATGGAAATATTAGGGAGCATTCTTACAACCTAAAATTGTTAGCTGGGAGCCCACAGAAATGACATCCTTCAGCTTTAAGCTCTGCAATATTCCTTTAAAGATTAAAATGTAAAGCTCACTGTTTGAGTAGAGGAGGTGCATTCAAGAGAGATGCTCAAATCATTCCTTTAACAGCACCGCTATCACACATATATCTTGTTTCCATCTGATGCGCAGTGTTTGAAACAATTCCCTTACATTTTTATATTAGATTACTCACATAGAATACATGACACGGGGATGGACCGTGATAAATCGTCGACGCACGGGAAGAAACGCAGAGTTTGTTTTAGCTAATCAAGCAAATTAGAGCCATGATGAAGCGGCAAGAAATCCCGCTCGGAAGTCTGTAAGCAGGTGAACATCTCCCAATGGGAATGCCACGAATGAGCCAGAAGCTCCCCGTGACTGATGCCCGAACCTGTCAGGGTTATTAGGTGAATCTGTGTTGTGTTGATTCACGGCTTTTCGAGTGTAGTTGACATTGGCAGCTGAGCAGATCAGATAGCCTTGATTTATTTATTTAGTCTCAGACCAAACCTTTAATCAGACTTATTTGAAAAACACGTTCTTTGAAGGCTGCTTTTGGCTCGCCTTGAGTCACTGCAGCTCGGCATGTAGTGGATTTTACAAAATGAAGCGCTGTAATTGTCATTTCCTGCAATGGACTGCCATGCTGTGACACTTGTATTGATTACTGATCATTGGTCTATAGAAAGAAAATAAACGAGGCCTTGTGTGAAAATAAATTGATGCCGTAAAGATTTGAGTGTTTTGAAAGAGATTTGTATCTTCAAAGCGAGACTTGCGAATGAGATAAAATTATTAACCGTTTTTAATGATTTGCATGTTAATGAATTTATAATTCCGTATTTTTGAAAAATAATTTGATCTTTATTCTTGCATTAATGCATGCTTAACTGTTTTAACAAGATTTTAATTCCCAGATAATGCCGTCAAAATCTGTAATCAGAGATTTGCAAGAATTGAAGGTTTCTTATAATCAACCAAGGTTTCTCATTGGCCAGCATATTCTGGCCTAAAATTGCATTCAAAATATATATTAAAGCATGTGCTAGAACAGACCATGCGTAACAGTATAACTGTATTCTTTACAAATCTTACTATAACTTCATTAACTCATTCATACTGTACTTAATTCATTGAGCTGTGTTTTAAGCATGCCAAATTAGGAGACATTTATTTCCTGAAAATATGGATTTATAGGTTAACAACAATTATGAGGATGCAAATGAAACCCTTTTCGAAACACAGCACTGTGTACAATTAAATCGATGTGTCATTATTACACGTCATGCTAGCAGCGGCGCGCACACACACTGACTGTCCATATGAACTTTAGCCCTCAGTTGACATCATGCATTTCATTACAATGATTTAGATCAACCTGGGGCCTGAGCGAGACATGATTTAGCACAACCCAATAAAAGCTGATAGACTACCAGGCTGTGGGCCATTGTGTTAGAGGTCAAAGGGCACTTCATTAATGCTATGTGCTAGCTGTAGCATTTGTGTCACCTTTTCTATTGCTCTGACTTGTCTTTGCTGAAATGCAGCAAAGTGCTTTAGCGATACCCTGCAAAAAAAACATTTACTTAGGCTTGTTTTCCTGTAAAAATAATTAAAATGTTAAAACGAGATTGATTCAATTGATATGCAAAACTTTTTCTTCAAAGTATGTACTTCGGATAGACGTATATTTTGTTTTGTTGCGTTGTCAGTTTTAGGCAGAAAAATAGAAATTGCTAATATTATATTCAAGATGCATTCTCTGAAAACAAATCTTATTGCCTCGCACAGTTCCGCGAATCAGGTGGATTTATCCCACTTTATGGATGTTTATATGTTTTTAGTGGAAAACAAGACAAGGCCATTCGATAAGAATTTAATTTTTGCAGCATGGCGCTCGATTTCTAATAAGCAAAACAAAACGTTCTTAAACTCAATTCTGCAACTTAAAGCAGTCGATGGCGAGAAGTGTCACCAGAATGGCCTGGTTTAAAGGACAAGCCAATTACCAGTCCACAGCTCTGCTGCAGCCTTCAGCCACTGTTCTGAACAAACTGGCACGCCAAGTCAAAATCCATCTTATTGTACCGGGGGAGGGAAAAACTTGGAGGAACAATAGACAAATGCCAGCCAGCAGCTAAACAACAACTCAGCAGCCGGGCGTCTAAGGGGAACTTATAGCATGTGGGAGTGGGGATTATCAGAAAAGGGCAGGCAAACGAAGGAGGGGGGTTGATAATGTAGAGAGAGCAGCTGTTAAGACCAGAATGAAAGAGACACGAGAAAGGTGGGGTGGGGGGTAGTTGGGGTGCAAGGGGTATGCGAATTCTGCTGGGGGCCGAAAATAGTGATTTTGTCCTTGTAGTTTCAATTGCAGGCCATTGGCTCTCCCTCTCTCTCTCTCTTTCTGAAGCACACGAAAGTAATAAACAAACAGGAGGTTTTGTCGTTTATATGAAGAAACCAAGTTTGTTGCAGAGGTGGAGGAGAGGTGGGGCCACAGTGGTCGGGTCCCTTTTTGTTTGGTTGGCCAATTTTTGTAATACGCTGTCTGAGTAACCACTAGCCTTAAATGTTATTTAGTTGCTTAAACTATTAATATCTTATATCCAAATTCCCTTAAAGATTAAGGTTTCAGTTTTAGTATTTATAAACTTTCTACTATCCCAGTTTAATGTGCATTTGAGTTCCCCACCAGCTAGACACTGCAACACTGGCTCAACCAATGGTGTACGTTTGAGGTGGGGCTATCTCTTTGGTCAACCAATACCAAATGGGGGAGTGTCCAGAAAGCAGTTTAAAAACTAGTGGTGCACTTTATGCACTTACAGGGTATTTATCTTTTTAGGAGGACTGTTACAGTGACCTTGTGAAATGATGAAGGTTATGTAAAGTCTATTTTATACAAGGTTGATCCTAAAACCTTTTCTGTTTATAAGGGCACCACAAATCATCAACTGATGTATAAAACCTCTCCAGATCAGCCCACCATTAAATTGTATTCACTCTAAAGAACCTTTCACTGAGACCTTTATGTGGTTTTAAACACACATGCACATGTGGGAGGCAAGGATGTCATAATGAAAGGAAGAGGATGGCAAAAGCTGACCCTGTAGAAGACATTTTTGGACCAATAAAGGATAATTTGAAACCTGTCACAAAAACTCACAAAACTCATAAGCTGAAGTGAATGCAACATCCCACAGCATGGAGGAATTGAAGTTAGAAAATGACAGAATGAAAATTTTTGTGTTTTATTTAGCCTACTTTCCGAAATAATGCGGTCTTATTTAAAATGATTAATCATGATTCATCGTTGTAATCAAACAATTAAGCTTGCATGTTATTCTGAAAGATAAAGTTCACGTTTTCATAATCTTTCACTTAAATGTAATATTTTCTTTGCCCTTTTTTGTTGATAGATAGCCAGTCAAATATTGTAGGAACCCAAGTCCCGCCCTACGTGAATATTGACTCCAAAGTACATCACATTACGCATGTAAAATGCATTACGAACTCTGTCTCCTGTTGTCTGCCAGTGGTCATAGCCTACTAAGCAATGGCACTTAGAATACATCAGGAGGGCACCATGACCGAGGGGCAGCATGAGTGGGCGTGTCCTTACCTCAGTCTACCGGTTCCTTTCGGTTTTAATGAGCTCATTAATATTCACAGGAGCCATTTTCCCCTCCTCTTTAGCACCTAATTACCAGCTTTATTCAGCTTCGCACAGCTGTAGTTCATGTATTATTCAGTGTTAATTGCAACTTCGATAGTCATTAATAAAGACTTGTGTTCCAGCTTTGGAGGAGATGACGCACTCACGTTTTGGAGGGCCGAGTGTGTGTTGTGCCTCTGGAGCTGTGGATGGTGATGATAGTGATTATTATTTTGGGGAATGTGCATTGCAGCAGTGCTCAACAGCTGTGTCGGGAGGGCGGAGTGCGGGCGCACGGGCATGTGTGCGCGTCCTCTATTAAAAGCGGTATTGAAATATTTGTTTGCACGCCTCGATGGCATTTAATCTCCTGTTGTTCATCAGTTTCCACTTGATTTATTTCTTCACCTTTGCTTATTTATTGAATTTAATTACACACAAAGCCGAGGACGCCGGCTGCTTGTTTGTGAGTTTTGCGTGTGCATGTGTGCAAAAATGTGTGAAGAGTTTTTGTTTTTTTTCCCTCCTCACCTCAGCCTGCACACCACCCCCCGCCCCACCCACCCTGCCCGAAATCATTCATCACAGTAAAGAATTTTAACGATTTCAGTTCCTTAATGATTTCTTAACAATTTTGCTTCCTTAACGATTTCTCAACGATTTCGGTACCTTAACGATTTCTTAACGATATCATTAAATTCTTTTAGTACTTGTAAAGATGAAATATTTCCTCATACAACTGTTATTTATTTATATACATGTATTTATTTATTTCGGTGTTATTGTTAACATTTATTTTAGGGTTTTTACTATTATTATTGGTTATTAGTAATAGTTGAGTACAGTGTTCTCTGCAGAAGAATGCATGCTCGAGAAACGTTAACAGAACGTTCTGTTTTTGAAATTCTTGGGCAAATGGAACAGATTCTGAATATGGTTCTTGGACCCCAACCCACAGACTTGGTAAACTGATATACAGCTCTGGCTTGGTGGCAGTCAGGCTGCGAACGGTGCCAAGCGACTCGAGGTCTGTGGCAGCCGGTGTCGTCTGGATAAAATATCACCCTGATAATTGTGCAGTAATCGTCCCGTGTGTCGCCCTATCTCCTCCATAAAGATGAGGCCCAGATGCCGAGGAAAGAGCGGCCTGTTTTTTAGGGCGAGAAAATCCACTGGTAGGACCGATGGGTGAACCAACAGAACAAGGTTGTGTGGTTCACGAGTGATTTATAGATCATATGGATGTGTTCGAGATGTGTCTGTGGGTGACTAATTTTAGGGCAAGAGCTTGCCGCAGGCGTTTTGTGTAAGTGTGCGTGTGTGTGTGTTTGTGAGTGGGAATCTGTGTGTGATTTGACTAAAGATATGCTGTCTTGGTATTAGGGTTAGGCAGGCTAGCAAAAATGTGTGTGTCCTGAATATATCAATATATGTGTTTGCTTTAAAATGGCTTAAATGGTGTCACTATTGTCATAAGCGGTCACATAAAATGAAATCAGAGAACGCTCCTGCTGTTAAAATGATGATGACTAAATGCTGTTATACCCATAACAGAAAAGATGATTTTTAAAAAACTAGTCTACTGACACAATCTTTAGGAAACAAAACGACCAAATTAAGTTAAAATCATTGTGATATTTATCGTGTTGCATAATTTGACATTGCCAGCAAAATCATACACCACCTAGCCTTGCTTGGACGTGGTGTTGTGCATGTATATGTATGTGTGTGTGTGTGTGTGTATGTTTGTTGTGTGTTGATAGGCGTGTTGTATGTATGTGTGTTGTACATGTGTTTATGTGTGTTGTGCGTGGGTGTGTATGCGTGTTGGGCTTGTGTATGTGTGTATGTATGTGTGTGTAGGTGTGTGTGTGTTGTGTGTTATTGAGTCAGAGACAGAATGACAGTGATGACCCTAAGCTAGAGGGGAAGAGCTGGAAGCCAGAGGTCTGCTAGTATGTTTCAACGTCATCACTGACCCTCTCTGTCACTTTAACTTATGCACTGAAGGCCGAGGATCTCCCGCAGACACACACACACACACACACACACACACGTGGGTGACGCATACACGTGTAGCACGCACAAACACACACTCCCTACCTCGCTCCAGGGTGAGTCAGCGTGAGTCACGTATATGAATCATGGGTGTTTTAGTAAAGCTCTACTTTATAAGAGCCGTTTCACGAGCAGCCACAAACTACACGCGCTCTCCTGCCGTGACTCAAAGAGCAGGAGTCCACCACGTCGTAGCACGTCTGCAAACACGGAACATGGAGAGCACCCCCGCTCAACGGATTACTCATTAGTGTAGCATAGCGTTTAGCGGGGGGCGTTCAAAACGTGACGTGTTTACAACACTACGAATTTTCAGAGTTATCCATGGCAAAATCTTTTTTTTTTTTAATTTGGTGTTTGCTTCAAAAAAAGAATAACATTTTAGCGTAAGCCTTCCTTCCCTGCTGGTTTATCTCAATCGCCATTCATAATCACCTGCGTCGCATTGTCACGATATCCAACATGCTCGTGAAATCTTAATACGCTTTAAGAGCTAGCAAATTAGAGTCACGATGCAATCAAGTATAGCGAGTGTGGTTTTATAAGTCATGTAGCAATAAAAGGGCATATCAGAAAAGACGTGTATGCACACACACGAACGAAAGAAACATTGACACACACAGTCGGAATAAGTTTGACGAAGCAAATAACTCCCATTCAGAGGCTTTCATGCTTGTCCTCCATTCCACTATCTGAAGCTTGCGGGCTGTGTGCAGAAATCTTTCCATCTCTTTCTGGGCTCGGAGCCTCGCGCTGTGCCGATGGCGTATCTCCAGCACGCCCTGACGTGACGAGCCGCTTGGATGGCAGTCTGACGGATGGAGGGCCACATGCTGGGAGCTCAACTCACGGCCCCTCCCCTGCCCACCTCTCAACCTGCCAGCCCACCGAGACCATTTCCAAACCAGACTTATAATAGTCTTTACTTTAGTTTATTAGTTTAGTCATTTTGTTTTAATTTGTTTTATTTTCAATTTAGTTTTCATTGGGTTTTATTTTATTACGTTTTAGTTTTAGTAGTTTCTTGGTGTATATAGTTTCAGTATTTTACGTTATTTCAAGTTATTGCGATAACTGATAGCATATAAATATGTTTAACATTATGTTTCTCACAGCCTAGTCAGGTGTTACTGCTACCTAGTAAATGAGCTGTTTAAAGGTTTTAAAATATGTTGTTTATTATAAACTGAAGCAAGAATTAATTGAATTTTATGTTATTAGTTTTCATCCATTTTTATAATACCATCCAGTATTATATTTTAGTTTCAGTTTATGTAAAGTTATGTTTGTATTTTTATTTTAGTTAATTGAAAAGTTATTGTTTAGTTTTTGGTAACGTTATAGTGCTGTTCGAAACCCAGCTGGCCTTTTATACGACTTCTTAGGAAAGTGAGTTAGCTTGTGGACTTTGCTCGTTGCCCTCCATCAACTTCACGTGAGATAAACACGTAGGTGTTACTTTTCGAAAGATTTTTGCCCGGCACGTTTGTTTGCTGCCTCGTCGGCACGCGTACATAATAGTCATGCGTGACTGGTGGAGCCCTGCGGTACATAAGGTCCATGCAGTGCTATTAGATTGCACAGCAGGTGCTGATTTACACTGCCTGTCATGGAAGGGGCGTTTTTTTTGTGGTACCGTCTTTTTCTCGGAATAACCTGGACCCCTCCTGGAAAAAGGCATTAAAACAAAAGGCTAGATGGGGGAAGTGGAGGAGGAAGAGAAGGGGTGAAAACAGGGTCTTGAATCTCATTTGATTTACACTCAGAGCAAAGCCAAGGGGGAATTAGGAAATTAGCTTGTAGAGAAAGCCCCTATGAGTGGCACAAGGAGACTTAGCAGTGTTGCGTCTGACTTAAGGGCTCGCGTTTTTTTTTTTTGGTTAGTCTGATGGAGTCTTTGTGTGCTGTGCTGAGAACGGGGGAGATTAACTTTCTCTGCCCTTGCTCTTTTGATAATGAAGTGCTAATACTAGCAAGCATGCTGCAGTATAGAAACGCTACCCTAGCTAACAATTTTAGGTTGTAAGAACATTTCCCTAATGTTTCTGTTAAGTAACAAAATCGTTCAAAACGGCCAGTTTTTCAGATGTTGTATTAAAATGATTGCTTCATTATAAGAACGATATTCAAACATTCAGTCAATTCTGTAAGGTTTTTGAAACATTCTAACAACAACTTAAAAATAAAGTTTTTAACGTTAAAAAAGTTAACGTTACTGCAAAAACATTTTTGAAAACTTTGAGAGAACTTTCAGAGAACATTACTCAACATTCTTAGAATGTTCCTTGTTAGCTGGGACGTAGTTAAGCGGCAAAAATATCCTGTCAAAAGTTGCCATTATGGATGTGAAGATATGAGGAAAAGATGTTCTACTAAGGGGTAATTCTAAAAGTCAATGTAGAATGTAAAACTTTCCTCTTTCTCTCATTGAGTTTATTGCTGGGGACTCAGCTGGCCTAGTCTGCGTTTCATTGCTGAGCTAAATGTGATTAATTCATGCGGTCTTTACACTGCGCTGGTCACCACCCAGAAGAAAAGTAGAGAACTATGCTTGTTGCAGATTAAATGCGTTAGAAACAGCACAGGAAGCGAGGAGAGAATTCTGAAGTCTTTGGAATCAGCCCACAGGAAATAACTATTACAAATGAGATCTCTTTAATATCATGATTGGTTCTTTTAGACTGCAGCGAGATTAGATGAAGAGCTAATGGAGACATTTGTATTGCTCTCCTAACATTCCTTAGGAGCAATTAAAACGGTCACAAATGAGCTATAAAGTGCATGTGGATAACACAGCTCAGATTTTTGATTGCAGACTTTGCTTTGAGCAAATGGTGAGCACAGTGTGAGACAATGTAGAGACATCTCCCTCCAGCATTTTGTTTATATGCTTTCAGTATCTGCTTTATGCCTTTTAATGGCATTCATGATCTATTCCCTCTGAAAAACAATCCCAGGGCGGTGACTTGTGTCCTCAAGTTCCAAATGAGATCTCAACAATGTCTCAAATTGTGCTCACGTTGGCTCAACAGCTACATTTGAAAATCTGAGCTGTACTATTCACATTCATTTTAAAACTCATTTGTGTCTGTTTTTATTTCTCCTAAAGAATGTTAAGCAAAAGACCCAAGACAAAGTTGAAGCTTAAATAAAATATTACCAAGAACTCAATAAAGTCTCCAGAGCTGTGACTGTTCCCAGGGGGAAATTGTATTACTCTGAGGTTTCATTTTCAAAGACGCACTTTTCACAAGTGGTGAGCGATTGTTTCACAACAGTGAGGAAGAAGGCAACCGACTGGAAAAACCAGGAGTGGAGCAGGTGTTGTCGCCGTCGTATTTTCAGAACAAACACAAACCATTTTTCCATTGTACCTTAATTCACTTTCCTGCCACATTTGTTGTTAACACAAGCCTGTGACTGACTGTGTCCACGGCTCATGTATTTCGTCTCGTGCTTGCCCCCTGCATTGATGTTACCAGCTTACCAACAGAGAGCAAACAGCCCCACAACAGAGTTCAATGTGTGTTCCCGTAGCCCAGTTGATAAAGCATTGCGTTAGCAACGCAAAGGTCATGGGTTCGATTCTAATGGAGCACATGCACTGACAAAATGTATAACTTGAATGAACTGTAAGTCGCTTTGGAAAAAAGCATCTGGTAAAGGTAAATTAATAGGTGTGACGGCATTAGTCTCCATTACTGCTAGAGTTTATTGTTGGGTTTTGTCACCTCCAGCCCTTCCTGGCTTTGTTTTATGCATTTGTGGGTAAATAACCAGGTCTTACATTAGTCCTCACCTTTTTGTTCTCTTGTTGATGTACATGGCATGCTCAACAGGATTGTTAAGGTCCAGTTGCATTGTGAATCTTCCTCACTAACACATGTCAGACCCATCGATCGACAACAGCTTGCCAAAATAACGCAAAAAAGCAGGCGCTGGGGTGTGGGGTCCCTCTGCACTGATAAAAATGAAGAGAGAGTCTGGCGTATATGGTTTTGTGAGTGTATGTTTTGGGGGCAATTGAAAACCCTGCTCATTAACTCCAAACTCTGCAGTTCCAAGTTTTCATGGATTAATCAATGCTAACTTACTTTATCACAGCCTCTTATCTTCCAATACAGAAATCCATGCTTATCCCAGAGCAGCAGGTTGATAACAGGAAATATTTCACGCTGTCTGTGTCTCCTGCAACTCTCCGCCACTTCTGTTTCTGTCTCTCTACGTCTCTGTCACACATTTTTGGCAATGCTGTGTGCATGCATGTACACACTGTACGTGGTTGCATTGAGGTTGAAACCAGATTAGATAACATACTAGTTCATTACACCCAACTCTCTTCAGGAATTTGTAAGCGTACTGCTGTTAGAAGATAGGTGCTTAATGGAGCTTGGCTAAGCTGCCCTATTCTGTGGGATCCGGGTGAAGCAGACAGTATCCTGTGCAAAGAATTTACCCCGGCATGTGCCTGCAGTCCACAGAAGGGCATTTCTGGGTTGACTGACAGACTGGATCCCCATTCTGTCAGGATGATCTTAGTCAAATAGCACAATGACATATAATTCATACATACATGTAATATATATATATATATATATAAATGTAAATGATGTGTGTATGTGTATATATATATCATTGAGATGTATAAGTACATCATTCACATATAATACATACATACATACATATATATGTATGAAAGACACACACCTATATTCGTATATTTTATATATTTTTATGTTTTTTTATATATATAAAACTGTTTAAGTATTCGGCAGATGCTTCAATCCAAAGCAACTTAAAGTTATACATTTTATCTGTACATGTTTTCCCTGGGACTCGAACCCACAGTCTTTGCACTGCTAATGCAATACCACTACCAATTGAGCTACAGGAACTCTTTTTCTCTGGGTTCTCAGTCTTTGAAGGCAGGCAGCTCTTTTGGCCACTACAGCAAGTCTGTTTGCTCTCTATCTGTTTCCCTCTCTCGCCCTACTGCCTCAGGTGTCGTCTCAGATGTGTCGACCTAGCTGTGATGAACTATTTATATATGCGTTTGTTTGTGTATTTATTAGATGCGGCTGCTCGGCTTCAGTACCGCCCCGTCTACCTCCAGGGCAGGCAGCTGTACAGACAGACAGCCCCCTTTGAGAAGTCATTTTGTTGAGGTCATAATAACGTAACCGTTTGAGATGTTAACAACCGCACGGCACTAGACGCCTTTTTGTTGTCTGAGGTAATAACCTGCGCGATATGGGACGTCAGAAATATTCACACTGAAAGAGATTACACTGTAAATAAAAGGCGAGACAGCACAAAGGTGACGGCAAACGGACCCTCCCGGATCTGTAATTAACCGTGGGGATTGTGGACGACATTCCCCAGAGAGTTTTACACATACCACCTATGCGGCTGCCAGAGCGGCGCTCAGAGCCACATTGAGTGCGTAATTAATGTATTTACTGTACATACCGCTGGCCCGGTCTGCTTCTTTCTGTTTGAGGGCATTTACGACCAGTAGCTAACAGGGGCACGAGGTTACAGCTGCTCCAGTTCTCTTCCTCGCTTACGTGATGCGTGTCATAACGGCTACGCCATTAGAGTCTGTCTTTTTGACAGCCGAGTAGCGCAAACGTATTTCATTTGGTTTGAAACGCGAGTACCGATTGCATCACGTTATGCGTAGATAGTTCCACACACTCGCTTTTTTCGTCTCTACTGCGCCGTTTGGAAATCGTGATGGAGAATGTTAAAAGTGCTGAGTCATTTGTCTGATCGGCTAAGTGAAACACATTTGGAGCAAATGAGTCAGGGAAAGAAGTGATTGAAATAGCTCTGGAAATTTCCATGAAAGAGGAGCTGAAGTTTCTATAAAGGAGCATGTGGGCCGAGGGAGATTGAGACGAGGGTCTAATCCCCTCGCACCCACCTCTGCACAAGCACACACACGCGCGGGAACATTGAAGGGCAAACGTTTGAATCATTTAAAACTCAAGGGAACCGGATCTATTCCAGCGGCCAATGGCATACGAGAGATGAATGCTCCGCAGTGACCCGCGGTGCTGCTTAATTAACACTACACGAAGAGTCCGGCGACACAGAGCGAGAAAAGAATGAAAGGATAGATGGAGAGACATATAGATGAGAGTGATAAAGACAGATGGATTTGGAAGGTCTGATCTTTATCGGGCTGAGTTTACTGGTACTGAAGGAGTAGTTAATTGGGGTTGGGGGCGCTCGCCACACCTGTCTCCAACCTTTTACGTCCGTAGTAACTTTTATGCATGAGAAGTCAAATCGTAAAAAGAAAAGTGCACCTGCTTGATGAGAAAAAAATCAGAGTGTCAGATGAGTCGTAAGTCTAAAAGGATCCCTGCGTGCTGCTAACATGCATTGTGGGACCTCCTCTATACCCCAGTCCTTGAAGATATGACCCTCCTTCCTAAAGATAGGCTAGCTGCCCAAAGCCTGTGAGATTTTGATGATATAGTGGTCCTTTATTTAATCAACTGGCAGCCCTTATTTGGTGTTTGTTACCCTCCTTTGACCTGTGGGGACTATTAAATGTCATTCCCCTTTAAGTGAGAAGGAGAGACAACTTTACCCAACTTTGCTTCACCTTTAAAGGTCACTAAGGTGTTGCCATGGTGACAGTTATCCCCCTCCCCAGGCCAACCAATCTGTGTCAGCTTCCTTTTGGTTTCACACTTGTTTTCACTTCTATCTCTCTCTCTCTCTCTCCAGCTTTTCTTACCTTTCCTTGTCGTGACAGATTACAGGATGTTTTTCTTCAGTGTTCGGCCTCCGCTACGGTGGCTGGCGTTTTTATTAAAAGCGCTAGTCATGAACACGGGGGCTTACAGGCAGGACGAACGTAACCGCGCTAGCCGCTATCGCAGTCCATTGATGGGAATTAATGCAGCGGCCGGTATGCAGAGAGGTGCAAGAAACGTGGGAAGATCAGAACTTGAGTTTCTAGTCACGAAACAGCAATTTATTCGAATTTGTTTGCTTGGCCCTGAAGTCTTCATTCCCCAGCCCCTGACAGGAAGAGAAGCTGGGGGAGAAAGAGCAGGAGGAGGGGCTCGAGGCCCAGGGGCTGGCCATCCAAACAAGACACAGTCAGCACAACATGACTCTCGGGGTTTAGCTACAATGTGTCTTAACCAGATAATGCAATATAGTTTCCAGTAATTTGTTTGTCAGTCCACATTATTAGTGAAAAATGCCCTGCAATATGACATAATGACAGCCAGTCAGAATGTGTTTGATACGTACTACCGGTCAAAAGTCTTGACTGAAATGTACCGAATCACTTGACTGAAATGCTTCTCATGATCTTATTAGATCTTATGAAGGCGTATGTTTAAATGTCATCAAAAATGCAAGTTATTTTTGAACTTAATTCCCATAGTTCAAGTTGTGTTTTCTGTTGTTTTATTTTGGGATAAAATAACTTTTGACTGGTATTGTATGTAGAGCAATTTTAGGACCAATTTGGTGTTGTGGGTGGGGCTTCCCAGAATAATGTTATAGAAATACTTTTCTTGATTGTGGTTGATTAGAGGACTCGCTTTTGTTGCTTTATCTTGAGTCAAGTACCGTTGCTTTCTTTATATTCCCTGATAAAAAAGTACTGCAGTACTGTATCATTGTATAGCGACATGTCATATCACAGAATACTATGGTATTACCATGGTAAATGTAAAAATGGAAAGAATAATGGGAAACAGACCCATCATTTATTTCAGCAGTAGTGGGAAGAACAAGGTTATACACAATACAGTGTGGCCACAACTTCTACATTTCTGAGAAGCAGCAGGCTCATAACACTGAAGGCCAAGGTGTCCTCTGTGGTAAGTCCCGTCTCAGACAACATTGAAAATTCCTCTTCAAGCACCTGCCATCAGAGGTTAAGCACTTGGATTTGACAGAAGACGATTTCAGACAAACAATAAAAAAATCATATGCATGGTAAGATTATAAAGAGCACAGCAGATATGGTTTGTGAATCATGCAAATGGTTTGAGCGTGCCCCCATTATCTCGCACAATACCAACTGAATGGGACTAAAAAGACAGGATAACAATTGAGGTTTTGGAAACACGCATACAGTTCAGTAAAATGTCTTAGAATCTTTCACGTCACAATACTGTTTTAGCTGCTGGCGAGTCTTTAATTAGAATCTTCTGGTAATTCGTAGATGTCACAAACAGAAATGTTCTGCGTGCAAAGAGTACGTTAATGAATCGAAGTAGAAGGTGAGACTACCTTGTGAATACACATCAATACTGTTCACACAGATCTTCTCCCGTCAACGATCAGGCAAGTTACAGTATAAACTTTTGATGGCTACAAATGAGCAGCACACACAGAGACGTTTCAACCATCACCGCGAGTTTACATTGTTACGATTTTGGATGGAAAGCGTGTAAATGATCGAAAGAGAAAGAAACTAAGTTAAAGGAGAACTGTAATGTTAAGCTGGGGCGAATGCTGGCAAAGGAAACGCAATTCGATGTGACAGACGTTGAGTCAGCTTCTGATCTTCAGGGCCTGAGCTCAGCGGGAACGCCTCGCTTTGGCCGCGACTTCCCAGCATGCATTGCGGCGGCAGCTTTCCACCTTATCAACCGCGGCAGGAATTTAGATGCTGAGAGGCTGAAAAATTAGGATGAGAAATGAAAGCGCTTTGGAGAACGTTGAAAGGAAAAAGTGTTTTCATATTCCCAATGCATTATTTCATGCAGAAGATAAACAGGAAAGGTTTAATATTAAATTAAAAGAGAAATAATGTTACCATGAAAGCGAGGAAAAAAATGCCGTTATTAAAAGATATCATTCATATTCACAACAGGGACCTTTTATTGGTGGAGAAAAATGTATTTTGCTTTCCCGATTGGCGGGATGTGTAGCGATTTGTGATTTATCTCAGTCTATAAATAATTTATTGTGCTTAAATCCAAAAAATTCATGACCCAACGAGCTGAATTATGCAATTTTACATATTCAGCGATCGCTTGGACATGAATTAATTGATAACAAAATAGTCTAAAGATTGGAAAATGAAATCGATATATCTTCAAAGGCCCAGGCTTATAAATAAATCATAATAAATAAACATAATACTTCAGCAAGCAAAATGTACGGCTGGCTGTAACTTGGGGTATGGTGTATCATAGATTGTTTATTTGAAACAGTCAGGGTAAAAAATATGATTGCTCATGGCTCACGTCATGTATAACTTATACCTTTTAAAAACAGTTCTACCAGTTTTTTGAATAATTTAGCTTTTTTATTTTGCGTCTTTGGTGTGCCAAGGGAGAGCACATATGAAAGCTTGGGATTTTTACTTGGGACTTGAAGTTGATCGTACATCAGACAAATGAAATTTCATGAAAACTTGACCAAACCTTCAGGAAAACCAAGTAAACTTTTAGCACCTTTTGAGTTTCATTTGTGACAAAAATGGGTGGGTTAAATCTATTCTGTTAACTATTAGCATTGATCTGTAACCATGCCACCTGAACAGTTATTTTGCTTCTGTATCAGTTTCAGTAGTGCACATTTTGTTGTCAGGTGTGTTTTAATAGTTTTTTTTATTTAAAGTCAGCATTTATTTCCAGCTGTTATTTAATTTTAGCACTTCTGTGCTGTAAATGTTGCATTTTCTGTCGTCAGATTGTTTCATGTAGCTAACATTTCTGATGTTGACAGTTTGCACGCAGGATAACTTCAGCATTGTGAACGTGTGTCCTAGCTTCAGTTACGACAGATGTGCGTCAGTGCAGCGAATGCAGCGTATCACACACTTGAGCGTGTATATGAGGTGTACGTGCATATTTACACTTTACAAGTGCAGCACAAAGAGCGCAGGCAGGCTGGGTGGTAGCCAACATTTCAAGCACAGTGGTATATAAGTGTGTGTGTGTGTGTGTGTGTGTGTTGGCTGCGTGCCGGCTTTGCGGTGACGGAGGTCATTTACATATAAATGAAAGTTGCCGATCACACGCGGCTGACCCCATTTATTTTGGCGGACGGACAGGCAGGCCCAGCTAGCGTCGACGCGCTGCCGAATTACTCCAAATTACCACATTTCCATCTCCACATCGGCCCTGTCAAACAAGTGCTCATCGTCGCCACGTTTTCTCGTCTTTCTTTTGCCTCTCGCTCTTTAGTTTCAGCTCTCTCTCTCCTTTCTCTCTCTCTATCCACTAGAAGGAATAAGTGTAATTGGCAACGGAGATTTTAAAGTGCCTGTCATCACCTGTGCAAGGCAACAGGACAGCAAGAATGAGAGCAAGATTGTGTGTTCGGTTTGAAACTGAGACTGGGTTGGTAATACCTGAGAGGCTATGGCCTAAAATATGGCATTCTGTATGTCATTTAGCTGTCTGCTAAGAAAGAGCTGTCTAAAATAAATTGGTTCTGTTTTGAGTTACCTAGGAGCTCATAAGACAGTCTCTATAACCCTTTTGTATAATGAAAATCGGTTCGACCAATTGCAGCTGTCTTTCTCTAGTTTAAATGATGGTTAGACCCAGCTAACAGGGAGTCTTCTCAGAACATTCGCTAAAGTTCTTTTAAAGTTATCAGAAATGCTCTTGCAGTAACATTATATATTATATAACATTATATATTATATATCAAAAGCATTATTTTTAAGTTGTTGGTGGGTTATGGTTTAAAATGTTACTTGTTGTTTGAATAATGTTCTTATAACCAAACAGTAATGTTAACACAACGTCTGGATGTTTTGAATGTTCTTAGAACTTTCAAAAAAGCATTTTTAATAGTTTTGTTACTTAAAGAAAATGTTAGAGAAACGTTCCTGCAACCTACGATTGTAAGCTGGGGAGTGCACTCATTCATTTTCATTTTTAATGATTAAAACTTCATAGTCATTGTTGAAAATGAGGTTTAAAATTATATACACTTTTATAAGATAAACAATTCAGCCAAATCAGTAGTCTGATATATTATATACTTTTTATTTTAAACAGAGCGGATTGCCATGTGGGGGCTGCCATTTTGAGGTCCACATGACCAACTAAATACTACTAACTGTATGACAATAACTCTCAAATTTTTGGAAATTTTCATTCACAAAATAAGTTATTCATGCTGATTGGCACATTTCAACAATGGCGTTTGTAACTAAAAACTTTTGCAGCATTAAGCACCTTAACGGCCATATTCAGACAAATATTCAAATTACTAAGTGCACCTTTAAAATATTTCTTCTTGAATCTTGCCACACCAGATCCTGGAGTTCTTATTAAGTATGGTTAGATATGTTGTGTCCTCTAAATCTGTACTGTTTGAGTTTCCTGAATCTTTGAAGAGAGCTGAGTCTTCTGTGAGTAAAACTCATCTCCACCATGACTCGGTGTGAGAAAGATTGTTGAGAAGTTGTTCTGTCATCTTGCCAAAACTCAATCAGCCTGAACTCTCTGTAGCAAGACCTCACAAATACCATTTATTTGCTATTCTGTGCACCTCATGTAGCTGTAATCTTGGTTCTCTTATAGATCAAGAAGCAATCAGTGGCACCATGAAATCAATGGAGAACACAATTATGAGCGAGCATGGACTGACTTTGAGGTTAAATGGACGTGCGTGTCCGCGTTATCTCAATACACCCTGTCAAACACTGCTAACGGCTTTCCAGTAGGAACAGGTCGAGCGGTCACAGCATGACAGAGCAGGACAGTGTCTTAAGACCTCTCGAACCCAAGACTAACCTATCTAGTCTGTAATGTCAGTGGTGACATTGGGATTCTATTAGCGGCCTTGGAAGAGGACCTGGCACAAAGCCCAGCGGTACACCCATAATTGATCTGTCATAGTAGATGCCCCGGCAACCTCCCTTGTGGCCTTAGCTGAATCCCCCAAAAGCCTGGTCCACGGTTCTCCATCTCCACCTGGAGAATGAAGCCAGAACATGGCCTGAAGGTCACATTTAATGATGGAGGTAGAAAATAAAGAGGCCCTAGATGTTGGATACCGACCATAATTGCCAGTGAACAGTGGGGTTATTTGATATTGATTCTCAATGAGGGGAATCCATGATGTCTATACAGGCTGTTTATGTGTCCGCCAGATGACTGCAGGCTGGTCAATACCAGCATACAGCAGCACCTGGGGACCCAAGAAGACCCACTAACCCGGGGCTCATCTGAATTGGTGAATAGTTATTGGTTTCCATCTTCCTGCAGCTTCTGTGGCCTCATTTGTATTTTTAGTGAATTATTCTGGTTGCACAACCTGAACCCACTTAAGCGCGTCACTTAGCATTTGCTGAAGTTTTGCCAAGTCGCGGCTTCATCAGGTTTCAGCCTGGGAGCGTGCAGTTAAGTGGTCTCTTGTCACGTTTATTTATTTCATTCTTTTTTTTATTTTTCATTTGGTAACACAAGATTGCAATGCCGACGGTGGCTGTCTAAGTCGTTTAAACGCGACTAGAGGGCGGAAGACAGGTGAAGGTGCAGCCACATGCGCGGCCGCGTAATCCTACTAAATCGTCATTTGATTACTTTGCGTGATGCTCGTTGCCCACCACGAATCCACAGAGCACTCGTCGGCATCCAGGTCTAATTCGAAAACATTACAGCGGTGCTAAAGCTGCTATGTCTGAACCCAATTTGAATAATCTTACTGTTTACACTTTATAGCTGGATTCCTAATTCCCATGATTCCCACTATAGGGGGCGCTCTCTCAAACCCATGTGACTTAACAGTGTGGAAGTATAAACAGCACTGAATTTTAAAATTGGCCCCTGGGGCCGATTCCTGTTTCTTATTCTATATCTTGGTCTCCTATTCCATCCCTCCGCTGGAGAGACTTTTCCTGGTGTCACTTTAGTATGCATGGAAAATCACTCACAAATCCATGATATACATTATAAATGAGGCATCCGATTCAGCACGCTTGTCAGAGTAGAAATTTTTATGTGCCACCATCTTTCCTCTTAATTCAAAGGTGCACACACTCATACGAGTCTTGATGTCAAGGGTATAGTGATAGGGCAAGTGATCACGGTGGAAATATGTCGGACCTCGTGGCCCCCGGCCACATGTGTCGTTGATTCGTCTCCCCTGGACTTTTTATTGATTTATTTTAAACAAGGTCGGAAAAAAAATACTTGAGAAATGAGAAGCCCGAGGTGACCAGAAAAGAAATAAAACAGGAAGATGGAGAGAGTTGAGGAGAAAAAGATGATGTGTAAAAAGGAGGTAAGGGAGAAGTGCTTTTAAAGGCACAGTTCACCCAAAAATAAACATTTATTTGTTACTTAAGACACTACAAACCTGTATGACTTTCTTTCTGAAGACCACAAAAGAAAACATTAAGTGTATTCTGGTCTTTCTTTTCCTCCAGTGAGCAGTTAACCTCTGCCCCTTTGTGACCAGATCGTTGGGTTAGTAAGTTGAACTCGAAAACTAGATCAGAAAATTGACCAGTGCTTTAAAAAAACCCTCTTGTGCTCTACAGAAAGAAAGTCATTCAGGTTTGGATCGACATGAGGGTGAGTAATGACAGAACTTTCATCTTTGGTTGAACTTTTCCTTTAACTATTGAATATAGGTGACAGTCCTTTGATATTCAGTCAGAATCAATGTTATCTGAAGCACAAAGAACTGTACTTCCTTTCTGTAAAAGACAGTGAAAGAGGAACAGCATGACTTATTTAAAATCTCTTGGATTTCTCTCTTTCAGTGTTTTCCAAATGAGCTCTGCGCACAGAACCGGCAAAATGGTCATCTGTGACACGCCGCACTGGCCGTTTAAAAAATGACTCTCTGCTTAGTGAATTTTAAGTTGTGCTCTGCCTAATCGATGCTCCCCCCATTAAATCTTCTTAGCTTAGCCTTAACAGTACAAGCCTGGAGTTGAGCAGGCCACAAAAGCCACCTGTTTTGAATGGGTCACCTTTATAAGTCTCAGGCCCTGCATTGATTTTTAGCAGGACTTATTTCATGAACCAGGTCTTTGGGACAGGACACAGATGAAGATGAACTAGGAGGCTAAATCACTTTTCTTTGGCCTCTTTCTTCACTTTCTCTCTCCAGCTACGCCCCCCTCCCCCCTTCCCATAATTCTCTGCTGTCATGTTTCCAATGGAGTGCAGCCAAGACGGAGTTTCAGAAAAAGACTTTTTCCAGTTAACTTCCCAACGCTGAGATTGATACATTATCTGTGGCGTTTGAGTTGGTTTATGTGAATTGCTAGCGTGCGTAAACAAACCCTAACAGTTTTCATAGGCCGTGGGTTCAAATAACGCAGAAATATATACTGAGTGCAATGTGTATGTGCAGGATTGTTCAAGCATTAGCAGAAAGACAATTTAGCGAGGTTTACCAAAGATTATAGAATTAACAGAATGCCACAATTGTTAAAAATGAATGGGGACAACCGCAACATTCAATATGTCCACTCTAGGGGAAGGAAGGAAGTCACGCCTACTAGTAGAAAGAGTCAATCGTTAAACACGAACCATTATTTTGGGGAGGGGCTCTGTACAAAATGTTGCGAGGAACTTTAAAGCCACTGCACATAGCAGAAGCAATCTAGAAATACTTGTTTTAAGAGCAAAATTTGAGCTTAAGAAACATAATTTATGGTTGATGCCAGATTTAATAGTCGGTCTGTTGAACTCGGAACTTGGTCTTATATGAATGAAATAGCTGTCTGCAGGTGTTGCAAAGATGGCCGCCAAGTGCAGAGACTTCCTTAAAAGGGCTTCGGGTTCACTCACTCCAATGTACATGCTGCATGATTTAGCAGGTTTCTTTAGCTTTACAAATGGAATATGGGGAGCATGTGAACTTTATAAAAAATGAATAAATCATGCAAAGCAAAACGAGGGCTGTCGCATGGCAGGAGGCTAGAGTTCAGTCAGAGTGCAGGGCATTCGACGGACTCTCTTCATCTATCTCTCTCTCATTCTGTATCACTTCCCAGAAGAAAGTTATTATGGCTCAGAGGTGGCTCTTTAACAGCTTTGGCGACTTAATGGAGTTCTCAATCATGTCTCAAATGTTTCTCCTAAAAAGTGTAATGTCATTAAATGTGTAATAAGTTAACATTGAAATCACAGACTTTGGTGTCTGAGCAAAACTGGGCACAGCTGAGACGTTGTTGAGAACGCTTCTGAAAATCCGGAGCAGACATGTGAGGGATTTTTGGGTCCTTTGTCTCAGGAGAAACATCTCGGGGGCTGATGTTCTCACCACCCGAACCAGCTGAGATATTAACAAGATCTCATTTGACATTTTAACACTGACAAATTTCAATGCGAAGCTCCCTGTTGAGTTAATGCCATGGTAAAATAAATGACTCTGAATGGTGCATGCATAGGATAACAGGAAGTACACATCTGTCAGTGAGGTGGGATGGACGCAGGTGGCGGAAATGATTATGGAAATGTTTATGGAAGGGTCTGCTCTCTCAGTGGGATATGGCTTATACAGGAAAGGAAGTGGGGAGATAAGGAGGTAAATCAGCCCCAGGAGATGCCCACCACCCTCGGGGTCTGTCCTAATATGATACCAAGTGTAAGGAAGGATATTCCTTCATATACTACATGGCCAAAGGTATGTGAACACTATTCTGTTAATTACTGTGAAGATCACAGTAGGTAATGTTACCATTAAGTAACAAAAACGTTAAAAATGTTATTTTAAAAGTTCTAGGAACTTTCCAAATGTCCAGTTTTTTTTAGACGTTGTAATAATGTTAATGCTTGGTTAAGGGACCAGTATTCAAACATTTTTAATTCTGTAACGTTTTAAAGCATTCCATTAGTAACTTAGAAATGTTTTTATATATGAAATATAACATTAAAAAATAGGTTCTGTTAACATTACTGCAAGAATGTTTTTGTCCTCAAGAGAACTTTTAATGGAATGTTAGCCAACGTTCTGACAATGTTCCCTGTTAGCTGGGCTGATGAGCAAGTTAACAAACACATGTAAACACACGCCACACTGACTCTCACTCTCGCTCGATCAAAATCAGAAGAGATGAACTCTAAGATGGACAGATACTTGCATCATGTTTTCCGCCCAGCTGCACCGTGTTCTCACATATTTTGAGTTTCTCGGGTGAACGGGGGCACAGAAAATGCTGGAGTTCATTTGCTTGTCAGCTCTGAGGTGAAACCAGTTCAAGGTCTTAACGTGGGTTTTATCGGGCTTGTTTATCCTGGATGTTTAGGAGGCTGCCGAAAATGGCATTCCGGAAGCAAACAAAACAGCCGAAAACCATTTTGCCACTAACAAAAGAGCTTTTATGAAGCTGTTTGAAGAGGGAATTAAATCTATTTTGGCATTTAAAAGAATTTAGCTTGTGATGTTTTTATTTCATGTTGTAAAGGAACAAAATATTCGCTATCTGTATTTTAAGGACCGTAATGTGCTTACAAGGGCATTTGTGCATTGTGTGGTTAATTGTGTGGCGCTATTTTAAAAATGGAATATAGTTGGTGTAGTGGATACTACTCATTGTACTGCACGTTACATTTCTTAAAAATATCCAATGCACTTTAGCTAATGTCAGAGTCATGACTGTGCATGAATTTTAAAATGTGCATATCTGCAAAATTAAGTTTGTTGTTTAGGAAATCACTGGCAGATGGTTTCGAAAGTCAAAAAAATGGCATAAAATAGGTTTGAAAGTACAAGACTGAGATTAGTGTAGCTGTGTTTTTATTGTAACACATGGCCTTAGGGTGCAATACTGGTCATGGGCCAAAACATAAAAATAATTGGCCAATAATTGTCTTCATCTGTATCAGCCAGAATTTCTATATCGTTGCATTGCGAGTTGTTGTGATGGGAGTGTAGTTGTGTTGTTGGAGTCGATTTGGACTGCAACTACAGACAGATGGACTAAGCATGCTGGATCGGCACTGAACCACGGCCTGCTATCCACACACACACACTCTGCCCCTTCTGTACAACACTTTAGCACACAAAGATCTGTTGTTTCAGTATCGATCGTCAAGGCAACAGCGATCAAGATCACAAAAGAGATAAGAGCGCTGGAACGAAGAAAAGGACAGCTGGATGGAAAAGACTGAAGCAAAGGTTGGACTTCAACCTTACAGGGCCTAGAATTAACACTCGCCAAATAATTGTCAAAAATTGACTTGGGCAAGTAAATAAAATGCTACTGAATCTTCTAGTAAACGTATAGTTTACAAGTAGCTAGAATTTATAGATTAAAAATTGATTGCTAAAATACGTATTGTAAGATGTACTGAAGTTTAACTAAGAAGTTTGAATGGTCTTGATTTTGCTTATTTGGTAATTGACCAAAAAACTGTGCAGAGTTTTTAAATACTTATTTATTTTACATTTTCATTCCATAGTTTAAACCATTTCACAATCCTCTGTGTGGACTCAAACATCTGATGGTTGCTGTATATATTAATACAAATAATGCAAAATATAGTTTCGTGGCCATTACAAATTTTTCTCAATTCCCTCAGTGCTGGAAACTGCAGCAGAAAGTTATTTTGGACCCAGTCGTCTTGTGTTGACATGTTTATAAGGACACAGGAGTTGATAAGATGCTTGCAGCCTGCATTGTTTGTTGTTAACGCACCAGGCAGGAAGTCTAGACGCAGTAGAACGCATTACCATTATTGCATCATCGCTCATAGCAGATAGGTTGAATTGCTTTGAGCAAATGCCACTTTTGGCTTCAGGTCTCCGGCTTTACAGCACTCTCTCTTTCTCTTTCCATCTGTCTATCCTTCCATCTCCCGCTCGTTCCCCACGGGCCTTTTCTGTCCACACCTGACACTTGGTTGATTTGCATCACTGGCTGGCTGGCTCTCTCTCTCTCTTTCTCTCTTCCTGGCCTCTTTTCTTCTCATTCTGCTGTTGTCATCCCTCGAGGTCCACCACGGGGTTGGACGAGGTTATGAGTGGCGTGGGGAGGGTGCTGGGTGGCAAAAAAAATTGCAAGCTGTGATAGGTTGCTAATAGGCTATCATAGCACGGAGAAGGCGTCGGCTCACTGGAGGTCTGTAAGCCATTAAAGAAACGTCGGCTCGGCATAGGTATGCCGGGAATTATGGGTCACTGGCCGGTAAGCGATGCTGGGCACCCATTGGTCAGAGGAGCGCCCTGTAATCTGTCACAATCGTGCAACACTGCTGAAAGCAGGGGGAGATTCCCCTTCATTCCACCATGGCAGGGTAGAGCTGGCGCTGAGGAGAGCACCGTGAAGGCCCCTAAATGCTGTATTAGCACATACTAAAGGGATCCTGTAGTCAGGAAGCTTAAGTTCACGTCAGGCTAAAGCCACACTGTGTTCTCTGAATGTTTGTGTACATTCATCATACTTTACTTTGTCTGGACATTCCTATTTGTAAAGTTTTAAGTGAGTTTGTAGTGCAAGATCAAAAAGGGGAAAGAAAAGCATTTTAAATTCATATTGTTCCTGTAGCTCAATCGGTAGAGCATTGTTTTGGCAGCGCAAAGGTTTTGTGTTCAATTCCCAGGGAACACACGTAGTGATAAATTGGATAACTTGACTGTACTATAAGTCGCTTTGGATAAAAACATCTGCCAAATGAATTAATATAAATGTAAATATAAAATTGGATATATTATATACATGTTACACACAGGAGGTTGGATGGATGGATGGATGAATGGATGGACAAATAGATTGAAAATGGACTGAAATGGAAAGCAAAGCATTTTTAAATGCATATTATACAGCTCATGTTACACACAGGAGGATGGATACATGCAGAGAGAGAGAGATCTTATTCTTATGCATTTCTTTTTATCTGGTCATTGGTGTATATAGCATCCATAATGCATCATGGTTTTTCTATAAAACAATAGAAAGTATTTCCTTCTGGCACCCTCCTGTTTTTAACAGTCTCATCAAAAGACTTTGAAAACAGAAGAGCTGCTAAAAGCGATTGCCAACATTTCGACATGAAACGGCACCTGTTTAATGTGCACTCTTCAGATAAAAGTTCAAGACAGACAGGGTTAAAAAAAATCAAGAATTAGAAGAGATCAAAACAAACAACATGGTGCTTCTCTGTAATTTGTTGACAGATTTTTTTTCTCCTGCAACTCTTCCAAAGCCTTATGTCTTTCTCCAAAAAGCACAGCGATCGTTTCTTTGAGCTCCAAACGCCTTTGCCAGAGAGATGTCTGGGGTAGATGCCCTTCCCCTGATAAAAGACCACGGCAGCTGTGAAGTCAGGAAATCTCTTTTGTGCCCAACCTTTCTTTCTTTATCTCACGTTGACACTTGGGTGACTAGCTTGCTGAGTGTTTGTGGGATTAGAGCCTGTTTCTGCAGCTTTATGTTTGTTCTTTTTCAACTTTTTTTGAGTCAGACCTTTCATCCACCTCCAGTAAACCTGTGTTATGGCTGGTTTCACTCCTAGAACTGTGTAGTTGGTCAAACAGACAGTCATCCTTTAGGTCTTCTGTAGGATCCTGGATGTGTGTGTGAAAGGTTAGAAGCTGTCTTCTGGTGAGAACTTGGGAGGTTGAGAAACGTTACGGGAAAAGATATAATCTGGACCGTTGAACTTTGTGAGACTTTGATGTGGTGGAAGATAATTTGACGTTAACCAATAATCATCAATCAGAGTTATATTGTTATATGAATGTTATGTTATATTTTTAAATTATATTTAGGTCTATAGCAACATGGTATTAACAAAACATAGCAACAATGGAATCCAGTATGTTTAAAGTTTACATTTTACAAACTGACAAGCATGAGTTTGCATGAGACAAGCTTTTTTCTAACCAAACACTGTGTTGCAGGTTCTTGGATCGTCATTTTAATCTGCTCTTGAAATGTGAAAAAGACAACAGACACTGTGATCTGAGGGCCCTTTAAAACTTTATTTTCTCCACTTTCCTTTACTTCTATTATCTGTTATGGCCGACATTTGGAAAGACTGGACACTGTTGAGAGCTTAGAAGGTGTGGTGTCAGTGGTGGAAAGAACTGCAGGTACATCTGACCTCTGCTATTGTGTGAATTGGAGAGAAGCTATAGGAGTTTTCGACTTCAGACGCTTAAGATTGACAAGTCGGTGCAGTCGATGCTCTTATCAGCTTCCACAGAGGTGCTGAGAGCAAAGTACCACACACACACACACACACACACCTCTCTCATCCATTTGCTCTCATTCTTCTGTCTTATTCTATACCTCTGAGAGGCTGTGGCAAACAACTGAGTCCACCTCTAAATCAGAATCTGAATTTAAAGGGACAGGTCACCCAAAAACTGAAAGCTGAAAATTGTCATCATTTACTTACCCTCATGACATTCCAAACCTATGATTTTCTTGCTTCTGTGAATTGCAAAAGGTGATTTTTATTTTATGTTTTTAAAATATAATGCCCTTTCATTTATTACAGTGAAACTGATTGGGGACTAGAGCTGTCAAATACTAAATTGACATAAAAACACAAAAAATATATTAAAAGTGGTCCATACATCTCATGCACCAAGTCAAACTGAGTTGTTATTCACTGAAAATCTTCCCTTCCAATAATCGCACTGTCTCACTTTTCTGCTTTGGTCTGCTGTACAGTAGATTTATTAGGCCAGCTGCGGCCCACGGCTGTCACCACGCAGCACACTTAAATCAATAATTGGAAATATTAATTATCACAGCCGGGATGCTCCAGTCAAAAGGTGTTTATTTCCCTATTAGGAATAACAGAGGACAGGGGTCTTTGATGGCCTGCTAATGCTAAATAATGATCTGGGAATAGCCTGTTATCTCACTGTTAAACTCCGGCCCAACCTCCGGCATTCCTTCTTTTTAATCAGACAAGCTTTTCACATGCACTGCTGGGTTATTATAAATGTCTTTAGTTAGTATTTTGTCTTTCTCTCAGGTTCAGTTCTGTTTTAGTTCCAGTGTATTGGATAGTTAAGCAGCAGTAATTTCGTTCTAAACATTGCTTTTTTTACAACAGTTAGTTAAAATGTAAATCTAGTGTTTCATATCATGTCTTGTTATTATATAGTGTATTTTAGCTGGAATGTCAGCATCCAGAATAGATACTATTTGTGTATAAGTGACCAATAAGGAATGATAAGCCATGTTGAATAATACATATAGAAGCACAGCAAACTCTGCGTCAGGTGTTAGCAAAGAACGGTTACAAGTTCTGAGCAGTTTTAATGTTGCAAAAGGAACAAAAACCAAAATTGTGATGCAAAACTTGAACACACAGCCTGGCAAGTGAGCACAGCTCAAAGTCTGTTTCTTAACAAGATTCACAGGCTGTAAACCTCCACTCACCTGGAAACAAAATAGTTTACAAAACAGTGTACTCTAAAATAAATGTACTCTAGGTTTGCTGCTATGGCAAATGTGGGATTGTGGGCCGCATTTCCTTATCCTTTGTTTTTATTAATGCATGAAAACAAAGGCTCTGATTCGAAAAAGCACTGAAAACCATTCATTTAATCCGTGTTGACTGTTCGTCCCCCATGCAAACTATGACAGAGCGCCGTAAAACAAATACCGAAATTATTTCGCATTCATCATAGACGAAGGCGACAAGACACAGTCCCGATTTGCTCGGAGCAGCTTGTTCTGAATTTCTATCTACCCCAGCACAGCAGTGCCTAATCAAACATCACTACAGGAGAACAGACTGCCTCTCAGGAGAATGGCTGTTTCATATCCCCCACTGTATTTTGTTTACCCTGTTTGATAGCTCCCCCTTTTGAAAGACAGCTGCACAGCAAACAACATGATTATCCAGCTTGTGTGTTTAAGGAAAGAGAGACAGTCGCTGCTACGTCTAATTCCGTCGGAATTCCGATCGAACACGTTCCGAACGTTCCGGGACGGAATTCTGGGACCTGGGGGTGCGTTGGAGCGCGTGCATCATCCCAAACGAGGTTCAGCTGTCGCGCTCCTGTTGGGACGTGGGGATTTGAATTGTTCCGCTGAGTTTAAACAACAGATTGGCAAACGGCGCTCTCGCCTCAGGCGGGAAACGTATAAGTACGCGTCTCCGCCAGCGTGAGTCTATCAGCATATGTGGAGGAGCAATAGGGTGGAGTCACGGTGCTGAAAATGCCACTCAGCGGATAAGCAATCTTATCTGCCAGTTGCAGGCAGTGGGTTTTGCTCTTCTTCTGCACCCCACCCAACCTGTCTCCATTCCCCTCGTTTTTCCAACACCTCGGCGTATTTGCCGTTCCGTGTGCAGAAACCTTCTTGAATCTATCACAATTAGAACACGCGTTGTTTTTGTGCCATGAATGCAGCATAAAGCAAACTCGCTCGTTTTTATCTTGGGTAAAGAACGGGTTCGTATGAAGGTATAAATGCCGCAGGGGCTCTGTAAACTCTCTCAGGGCGGACACTAAATACATGGTTTCCCTGACGACAGCAGAGTTTATCAACTGCAGGTTGTGTCGTTTTTGTTCCTGTGTTTGTGTAAAATAAGCATGCAAGGATTCACAATACACTGTTTTCAGCTGATATTAGTAAGTTGTCTGTACTGAATGTTAAGAAGCCAGTATTGGATATTTAATTGTGCAGTCGCATTTGCACTTATTTTTAAAGTTAGATTACTTTTGCAGTTATTTTGCAGCCAGCCAACTTCAGGGTGCAATAGTTTAACTTAATAGTTAGTATTAATATTTAACCCTTTACGAGCCCTGTTCCATATTGTATTGTGTGCATGTAATGAAAGCGGTAGAGCTGTATGTGTTGCACTTTACATTTTCTTTGTCTTAAACTTGTTTTATAATAAATGTTTATAATAAACATTTTTGGTATGTCGTCATGCCTTTTAGTGTAGATGCAGTTGTGAACTTGTGTATATTTTTATAAGCACTACAATATTCAGAGTTGTTGTGTTTATTGTAACCTATTATATTTAATGCACATTTAAAACTTTACACCCAACTAGTCATGAAAAATGAATTGGTTATAACTTTACCAGACTTTTTAAGGACTAACCAGTATTCCAGGGTTCCCATCTTTATTATGAAAAGGACTGCTTTATTTATTCAAAAACTTTTAGCAGATCTTATCTTTCATAATGTGCATTCTTAATCTTAGTTTAAGCTTTTAAATTAAATTGTGTGCTTAAGTTTGAGATTTGCTGTATTTTATTTATTTATTTGTTTTTAGATACAATACATTTTAATATCTGTCGTTTATCATTTATCAGCCACAACCTGAAAACAATTATTGGCAATAATTATCATTATTGGACAGACATTTAATATCGGTGCATCCTTATGAGTGTGTACACAATGTTCTTCTGAATGTTTGTGTACGGACAAAGTGTGCAGCTGCCCATTAGAGGTGAGAAAAATGCAATAAACCGAGTGCCGTCGATACTAAATGTACAAGGGAAAAGCACATTGCTCCAAGAAAAACAAATAGACCATTACACCAGCATTTTATGGCCCAGACAGTGACTGGTTGGGGATGTGAATCCATAAAGCCAGTGTGGAAGTTTGTTGTGTTAGGAATGCATCTCGCTGATGGCGTTTACAGATACTAGGCAGTTGCAAAGAAAGTCAAACAGTTTCCGGTGCGTTCTCTGTCACAGGGAATTGCCTCCACAGTGTTGCATGCATATTGCGCACTTAGAAATGCATCTGTATTTCCTTGATGTTTGAGAAATGCTGTATAGAGAAATGAAAAAACGTAGCCGTCGCAACGCAGTCATATTGCGTTATTTTAAACGGACGGCGACTTCGCCTTGGGCCGCATTAACCCAAGAGCAAGCGACCGTGTAAGACAGAGCAACTGAACTTTAACCTTCAAAAGGATATTTTTCCTTTTACCCCTTGTACGAAGACTTAAGCCCTGCTAGTTATTATTTACGATGGATAAATTTATGGAATAATTTCTCAGAGGAAGGTTATTCGTTTCCTCAAGGTGAAAATGGATACGTTTAACACTTAATGAATCTGGCCTGGCCCTCTTCCTCATATATCAGCATGTTATTAAGGCATTTTAAAATCCCATTATGGTGTTTCTCCTTGAACAAGTCATGCTTTTATGGGATTGGCCTGTCTTTAAAAGTGACCTTTTCTGTTCGCCACTTGCTATTGGACAGTAAAAGAAAATATGTCGAGGATAGAGGAAAACTGTTGATCTTGGCATCTCTCAAGCATTTTCTTGGCAATTGGGTTCGAGTCTGCATGTGACAAAAGTCAGGGCTGCATTCGTAAAGGCTTAATTTCGGGTTACAGATGGCTGGGGATGCTACAAAGGGCACTCTGCAAATTTGGGTAATCTTGTCGCAAATCTCAGCACAGCTCTCTGCCCTTTTTCCCCCAAACCGGGCCTGCTGTGGTGCTATTAGCAGTTCGTTTTGGATCAATAGAACGCTCCCTTTTGGATTATGATGCTGATAAATGAATGTTATGGAGTGTAAAAAGTCCTTCAGGATGAGTTCTCTCCTGTTTCTCAACAATTAAAGGCACAGATGACCCCAAAAATGAAACTTCTGTCATTTACTAACCCTTACATCGTTTCTAAACCTGTATGATGTTTTTGTTCTGTGAATGTCAAATGATAAGTTTGAAAGGATTTTCACACTGTTGTTTAACATACAGTGGTAGTGGATGGTGACCAGAGGCTGTCCATCTCCATAAAGGAAAAAAGACATATAACAACAGTAGTCCATATGCAATATATTCATAATCGTCTGAGGCGATATGATATATTTGTGTGAGGAAGAGACTGAAATTTACAGCAAGTTGTTTTTCACTGAAAATCTTACCGTGAAAATGTATAGCCATAGTCACCATTCACTTTCAGTGTAAGGGAAAAAAACAGTTTCGATGTTTTGCGTAGATGAGTTGCTAAATTATGTAAATTATGTAAATTAGTAAATGATAACAGAATTTGTATTTTATATTAATATATTCCTTTAATGACTTCAGTTCTTTTAAATGTAGCCCTTACCGAAACACTCTCTTTATTCTTACTGTATTCATCAGTATTTATAATAATTACTTTTAACTGATTGGGAAAACGTGTTTATAACAAAACAACTTCAGTTTCTAGTTTATTTCATTCTTGCCAAGTGTTTTTTATAATGAGACTGCAGCAACGTTTTGAATCGCATTATTTAAATGTCTTCATAACGTTACTGTACTGCTTCAATAATCAAACAATCCACACTTACAATATTCTGTTCCGTGTTCTACATTATATCCCCAGGTAGGCGTAAATCGAAGCGCAGACAAACTCTTTGAACATCCTTTGATCCTGCAGCGAAATCCTTTGAATCCTTGAACGATGGACATACGGAAAAACAAACAAAACGAAATCTGCTTTGCTCAAGTTTGTGGAATACTAAAACCAGCTGAGAATACTGCAGCCTTTACAGGGATAATCGAAAAAAACGGTTGCGTGAAATACACAACACAAAAACTGTGATGACGGAAGCATCTAATCCAACAAATGCCATTTTTATCAGGCTTCAGTAGATTACTGTGAGCTTTCTACCCACAGAATCCCTCCTTACAGACACTTTCCACAGCCTAGAGGCCAGAGATCAATACGGGTTCATTGATCCTGGTTTCTCTAGTGGCTGCCTTCACTTTAATTGTTGTTGCATTTCACTTGCTCCGTGCCACCACCCATAGACATTGTATCCATGCGAGCAAATACAAAACACTCACTGACCAGACACTGCCAATCAAGGCCGCCTGCAGGACTTCATCATGGGGTGTGGCCAGAAATGAGACCACGCCCCCATACAATGATGCCGCCGCCCCCTAGTCGGAGAAAATCACAAGTTTGTTTTGACATTACAATGAGACATTATTTAAATCGATTCACAATTCACAAAATATATTTATTTTAAAATTGTTTGTTTTATTAGACTGGAATAGGAGCGATTACAGTTTTGGTACTTTGAACTTCGCATATTCGCTGTAGACGGTGTCATGTTCATAGTTCACAGAGTTTGTAGTACACACAGAGCAGACAAAACATACAGCAGAAGGTGTTGCTGGTACAGAGCACCACTGCTTTCCAGTTTTGTGTGTTTGAAAACCCAGCAAATGAATACACAGATCTTTGTGTTGGACCAGAACACAGGCAGGGTCGCTCAGCAGTTTAAAGTTCTTTGCTTTTTTGCAGTGACAGAGGTTGCCAGTTCTGAGCTAACATTTGTCTTTTCTTTGTTGTTTCTTTCTGTTCTCTCATAGATGACTCGACCCATCCAGGTGAAGCCGGCTGACAGTGAGAGCCGTGGAGGTAAATTCCTTTCTTTTGTGTCTTCACTTAAACTTTCTTGATGTACATTTTTGTATACGTACAATAATCTTTGCTACTTGCTGCATGTGGTGTGCACGTGATTTCTCTCTCTTCAATCTGTACAGGTAAGTTAGTAAAATAATTTGATACATTTTAAATTAATAATCGCCATTTTGGTATCAAGGGGAACGATCGACAGTTACGTTTTTTGTACGTCTCTAATGCATGCACTATGCTCTCACCTGCTTTCCTCTCCTCAACTCTCTCTGTCTATCTGATGGATGTCCAGATTATTCATTTTAATTAAGGAGGCTGTGGTGCTAGCGAACAGAAAAGGAAGTCGTTTCTGCTGCCTGTCTAACCTTCCTCCCCTTGCCAAACCCATTAACAACACACTGTAAATTAAAAAGTAATTAGCTTGGATATTGGAACGGGAGCCGTGGGCCCCAAACCCCCCAACTTGACGTGTGGTTAAATTGAGGGGCAAATTGTAAACACAAAGGTGCAGATGCCATAGGGCAGGATGTTGGGAAAGGTAGAAAATGATTGGATGATGCACAAGTTGCCAACAGTCAATTATATTGCAGGACACTGGCCAATATAATTGACTTACTCTTCTTTGGTCTGTAGCGCGTGATCTGCTGTTTACTGTAAACAGATCTGTAGGTACGTTGAGATGCCCTCACATGAAAATTTAGTGGTTTTAAAGAGGCTTTGATGATCTTTAAAGTCTCTTATTGTCAGTCTCTGATTTTTTTTTTGTGTTCCTTTTTTTAAGATGCAATCTGTAACTTTTGTCTCTCTACCGCCATCTCTGTTTGAAACATAAAACTGCAGGTTTCTTTTCATACTTGTCATTAAGCACCTTGAAGTCAAATGAAGCCAAGCTGACATTTTTGGAGAAATCAGACCCAACAGCTCAGATTATAAATCATTATTATAAACTTAACTTTGTGAATGGAGGTAAGGTTAGGAGATTGTTTTGAATCTGTCGTGTACTTGCTCAATAAAAAAGAAAGTTATTTTATCTTTTTACCCTAAAAAAGTTACGAATTGCAGCTTTAAGGAAAGAAAACAACATACAGTGGGTTACAAAGCTTGCTTGATCCCACAAAAGATTTCCAGATGTTGTATTTGTTATTCGTCACATGCTGTTCGCTCAGCTCAGCTGATGTATAATGTCTGAAGCAAACAACATGAGTAAATTTCTCTTAAGAGAAATGAAAAAACACAGAATTTGCCTCTGCAAACATTTTACATCCACTAACAACTGTTGGAGGGATTAATTAAAAGTTGACACTTCCTGATTTATCTCTTGGGAAAAAGTGATTTTACATGTTGCACTGTTAGAATATTTAGCATTTGAATTGGTGAATGTTGTAAAAATAGCTGAAGACATTTTTGTACCTTCCTTGGAGGTTTTCCATCCAAAGGTCTTCAAGATACATAAGCCTTGTGATCTTTGTTTAAAAAAAATAAAGAAAAAGGTCCAAATTTGGTCACCTGGCAGAGAAAAGTATCTTTGGGGAAACCTGCATAGATGCATCAGCGATAGCCCAGAAAACCATCACAGGCAATTTTCAAGTCGTACATGTGAGTTCCACATCCAAATGGTCCATCCCAGCAGTAGACAAGCAGGCCTTTGTAGACAAGATTGATGCCTCATAAAGCTCCATTGATTTTGCCATTGTAAAGGTGTGTGTTCGCATTGACTATGACGCTTAGCTGTCTTTGGACCTCCGTGTGAGTGGCCGGCTTTAGCGCTCCCCAGACGCCCGTTGGACTTCCTCGGGTCCCTTATTGCCTTCCTCTAGGTGACCATGTTGGAGATGGAGAGTGTGCTTCAGGTCAGGCCCAACAGTTGCACATCATTTTAAATGAACAGGTCGGAGTAGCACCCCAGGAACAATCCAACACCATTGTGACTTTATTGGTTACTGGGGATTTCTGTCGAACCCCAGACCAATCCTGGAGTTTTCTGCTTTGATAGACAAGCTATTGCTTCTGGCAGCAGTTACGTGCTATGTAGTTGTACGTGCTAATGCTGCTTTTTCAACGCGGGCACGTCCTTCGATCCCCAGGGGTGGTTGAGGATCCATGCGTAAGAACTTAATTATGTTTCTTTCCATAATGGCAGGGTGGCACCCGGATGGACATCGGAATATTCTCTAGGGTTTGAGAGAATTGGCGGCTGGGACCCGCGGTGGCTTCAGTTCTAATTACTCTGGTAATCTTGTTAAGTGTATGAAAGGTCACCACACCTGTTTAAAGAAAAACAAAGGGAGGGACCTTCTAAACCTCGAGAAACCTTCTCCACAAGGGCTTTCTGTCAGCGGTTATTAAGTCTACCAAGCTAATGTGATTAAATTGTCCCTCTCGATGCTTTTTTTAATCATTTCAATCTGCATGCGGTCGTGGCTTGGAAAGAATCTCCTGGACGGGTCACTTGATTGACACGGCGGCCAGTTAAATGAATAATGCCACGGGTTATCGCGGAAAAGAACAGTACAGTGCCCGATTGAAAGGTTGCAACCTTGAATTTATGGGGACGGCTTAAGTGGTTGTTACAACTGTCAAGCACATGCAATTATCTGCATGGTAATGCATCTTAGCTTTATCTTTGCTGTGATGCAGTGTCGCCTATCCTTTATTTGTCTTACTGTATGTACCTCCACAGTCTCACCAGTAATGAGAAAGTCTTCATGTATATAAATACAATATATATATATATGTGTGTGTGTGTGTATACAGATACATATACATATATGCATGTGTTTTATAAATGTTTCATAGGTTTAAGAATAGGTTGAAATTTATTAACATTAGCTAATGCAATGAAATAACAATGAACAACATTAACAGCATTTTTTAAATCTTTGATCATGTTCATAATTTGTACATATGCTAATGAAGTTTTCACACTTCAGGTTGTATAAATTAACATGAGTTATTGTCTTATGAGGAAACATGAATTTGCAGTGAACAAGTATTTCTAAATTTGCATTAACTTATATTAACAAGGGCTGCAAAAAATAGTTGTTCGTTGGTTGTTCTTACCTAAAGCATTATCTAATGTTATCAAAATCTTATTGTAGCTTTAAAGCCCTGCTGAAAATTTATCTGGGGTCACACAATGGTTCGGACTCGAGGCTCGTTCTGTCGGGGGAGGAATTCGCGAGACCACCACCTAAGTAACTGTGTCCACGCTGGGCAAAAGTATTTGAAAATAGAAATTAAAGTGTGTTTGATTGACAACTCCCTGCGTACCGCGCAGGCCACTTTTATATTAGTCCTTACCTCCAGATAACAGCATGTTTGCCTTATTGAACACTTTTATATCCCCGCTCTGTTATGCAGCGTGTGTCATTAAAAGCAGCTTTGGGGGACAGACTGTGCGCTCACACACACACACACACTTTCTCCTGCTCTCCCCTGGTGTCTCTGATATGAAACAGATTGATTTTGCTTCACGGGCCGGTCTGATGACTGGCACTAGCTGGATATGAAGGTGGCTGCTATTGCTTTTTGAAGGGCTGTTCAGTGCCTCTCGGAGGCATTCGAACCCTAACACAGGATAAATCAGCTTTAGTCGCTTTGATCTCCTACCCCTCCACCCCCCCACTTGAGCAGATACCCCCAACAGCAGCCTTCTTCTCTCTTTTATTTCATTTTCGTAGCTCAATTCAGAGTGGAAATCATTCCGATGACAGGTTTCGTGTCTTAATTTCTAGAAATAACACAGAATCGCTCCGCGTAGGCTAGTCGGTCCAATTTATGGATTTTTTCCAAATGTTGGACCCCAGAAGGACATCCACCGGGACACTAGACTCCTTTAGCTGGCATACCACATGTCTGAAATTAAATCCTTACTTGTATCAAACTGGAGTTTTTTTCTCCACAAATGTGTGTTCCAAGGAAATCTGTATTACCTGGAGAAGGCTGTCTGTTAGCATTCCTGTTCATCCCAAAAGCAGTGCACACACGTTTCAACGCTAAATGGAAATAAAATGGCACGTGTTAATTTTTCCCTAAGGTGCTTGGACTTTGCAGCTAACAATTTTGGTTTGTGGGAACATTTCTCTGATGTTTCCACTAAGAAACAAATATATAAAAAATGTTTTTTGAAAGTTCTTTTTTTTAGATGAATTACTTATTTAGATGGTATATTAACATTAAAAACATAAACCTTTCGTAATTCTGTAATGTCATTTGAACATATTAAAAACAACTTAATAATAGCATTTTTGATATAAGATATAGCATTAAAAAAGTTCCATTACTGTTACCACAAGAACATTTTTAAATACCTTTTAGTTAGCCAACGTTCTGAGAATGTTTCCCGTTAGCTGGGTTATCGTTGGGTTACACTTATGGTTGCGGTTTAGTTGCACTTCACCATGCGTGTATTTATCTCCAGTGTAGGGACAGATAAGATTGCATGAATTTGCCTGAATCTGACAGTCAGGGGTAGATGTGGAGTGCTGCAATGAACACCCATATATTTTCTGCTGGGATAATGAGATCATCGGAATAACACCACTTACAACATGCACATGCATGCAGACACGCTAGTGCTAGCTTACAAGCTAAAAGCAGAAGTTGCCGGAATAACCCTGTAACGAGCAGAAAACGACAAGCGTGGCAGGAGTAATTGTGGCTTTTCTTCGGAAAAGGAAAGAAAACTCTAGATTACGCCTTTCAATTATGCCTGGCTGGTCCAAACGGAGGGAAAATGTATGCTAATCCCCTTCACAGTAGCATAGGCTAAGTCGCGTGTTTAAAAACTCATCCACCTGGCTGCGTGTATTCTTGGAGTCATCCATACACCTGGATGAAGAATAAAGGTCTGCTTGAAGATATGTTGGCCACATAGCTGAGGCCTTGAAATATTATTTCATACAGAGCTTGTAGTAAGACTAGTAAGCGAGGGCAGAAACATGCTAAACTTGGTGGCTAGCAATGTATTTAAGGTAACTGAAATCTTAAAGGGGCTGTTTCTTAAAGGCCAAAATAAACAGTCAATATTTTCCATTTCTTCACCCTCATATTGTTCCAAACCTGTATTTAGTTATAGTGAGAAGAAACTGGACCTTTCAATTAAACGTTTTGGCCGTACTGTTTCCTTACGTTTGCCGCCGCTGGAGCAACTTTGGCATCAATTAACATTTCAACATCCGCCACACGTTCCTAACAAGCTAGCAGACTCCCAGACAGAGAATGGCGATTGAAGGAACATCTTTTAGCCGCCGGTTCCCTTGTCATTCTCGGTTCCGACATGCATGTAAACGCAGGCACAGCGGTCGGGAATTCATTTCGGCCCGTCTGCGCGAGTGGACCACCAAAGGTTACTGTTGAACACAAGAAGTAAAGGTCAGAAATCATGTTTAGTTTTCCTCCAGCTGCGAGGTAATTCCAGCCAGCAGATTGTGTCCCAGTCAAGGGAAGGCAGAGGAGCCTGGCGCAAAAGGGCGTGCAGGCACAAGGTTATCCGGTCTGTACTGCTGCATCGGCCTCTTCGCTGTCACCCCTAATAAGAAATGCCCCCTCATCACTGCTACAATCACCTTGAGAAACAAACTCCTCTTTCTTTTTCCTCTACCCGAAAAGGCAGGAACAGAGGTGGCGGGGTGCAGCCAGGCTTTCTCATAATGGTTTATCTGCTTGTATCAAGCTTGAAGAGTGAAGATTGGTTGATAAAACTTGTTTTCCTCTATCTAAGGAGTTTGGAAAATAAAAGTCAGGGGGAATGGCTTTAGATGTTTGTTCGGTTTTGTTCTTTGTCCAGGAGGTTGGCCCTCATGCTCTAGCAACTTTAAACACACAGAAAACACACCACAAAAATGAAAAAGTCGTTTTTCCTGTTGTCATGTAATGAAAGTGGAGGGGGACTGGAGCTCTCAAGCTCCAAAATGACAAAAAAGCATAAATGTATAATTAAAGTGATCCAATACATTCTTCATAAATATGACTATACACAAGTCTTCTGTATTCATGCATTTGTTTTGTGTGATAAACAGAAGATTGTGACATATAAACTTGTCAGTGAGTTGAGAACTTGAGTATCAGAACAATATGATTCTGGAACATCCAGTTTCATATCATATATTTATTAATTCACTAGACTGTCATTGCTAATTTCATTTTTACTGTTTATCACACTAAACTATCATGCAGCTTTGGAACACTGAAATATAAAGCACAACTCCAGTCAACACAGTTTTGCAACACAACAGCATGGCTACTGCCAAGCGAACAGGCAACGATCTCTCGACGTTGGCTAACATTCTCTAAAACCTCTCTCAAAAATTATCAAACAATGTTCTTGCTGTAACATTTAGTAGACTTTTTTATTGTTATTATATATATGAACAACGTTATTCTTACAATGTCAGTGGAACGTTTTAGAAAGTTACAGAAAAAAGTTTGACTTGCGGTCTTATAACCAATCAATAATGTTAATACAACGCAAAAAAAGGGATGTTTTAGCATTCTTAGAACATTCAAAATAACATGTTTAATGTTTTTATTTCTTAAAGGAAATGTTCTTACAACCTAAAATTGTTAGCTGGGTTCTAGCTCCCCAGCTTGTCTACCACCAAACTAGTACAAACCAGCCTAAACTAGCATTTGTTTGTATCAGAATGCAAATACATTGATATTGTTCATGTCAGATTCATCGTACTACATTTATTGTATACACTGTATCTGGAGAAGGATGTTTCTAGAACATGTGTACTTGGTTTTGCAGGGCGGCTGTTGTTAAGTGGGCCAGCGTTCTGGCTGATTGCATGGGCTCTGAAGCGAGCTCTCGAGGTGCTCTGATTGGTCGGACAGGTCAGAGAGAGCAGAGCGAATCACTGCAATCAGCAGACGGCTGCCTCTCTTAGCACTAATGACGGCCCTTCATATGCAGCAGTCTCATTAAAGCTATCATGCTCTCCAGTGCCACACACACACATAATACACACTCACAATATGCCTGTCTTATTCAGGACACATGAGGACATATTTCATTTAACGTGTCCGAGCATGCCGCAAAACCCTGTCAGTACTAACACATGAAAGATGATATAGATTTGTGGCCCTTCACACACATACACACACACACAAATCCTTTATACTCTGGCCTTCCACCATGTCCTAATCGCCATGACAATGTTTCTGGATGCTCTAAAGAAAGGTGCAGATTTAGCTGACCTTTTAGGATAAATTAGGTGCTAAAATACAGTACACTTATATGCAAACATAGTTTTCAGTGAACACCCCCCTCTCACACACACACTTTTCTGTTATAGTGGGCTTTTCCATCAAATTCTGTTGTTTAATGACATTTCCCTATTGCTGTTCCCTAACCTTTACGAAACTTTACAGAAACTTTCATTAAGGCATCATTTTGTTTATTTAGCTCTTTTGTGCATAGGGACCGCCGACTCCTCACAACGTAGGCTGTTTCAGATTTTATTGTCCTTGAAGGGGATATTTGGTACAATGTAGGCAAAATGTGTCCCCCCCCAACCCACACACACACTGGCGAAAGTCAGAAGAATGAGAAATGTTCTTTCAAAAACACACAATGTAACACACAGTAATGCAGGCACAAATATAGATGCACATAAGAGCACACAGGTCAGGGTGGTGGGTTGGAGAGTTCGAAAACGCCCAGATGGGGCGGGCCGGTGTCGGGCCTCTGTGCAGGGAGAGCTGCTCCTTCGACAGATGGGAGGAGATTACGACAGACTATATCCAGCACTGCTCTGAGACCCGACTCATCCTAACACACCGCCTGTGAGTCTTCATCGCACACATACACACACACACTTTTGGCAGGCCTGAAAATACCTCCAGGTTTATCCGTGGCAAGTGAGCAAACTCATTCTGATGAATATTACATGGAAAATCCAAGGCTGGATTACAGCAGAAGCATCATTAGACATAATACAAGTCAGAATTCAGATTTACTCTCAGTGTTACCCTAAACTTATTTCGTTATGTTTGCTGTATGTGGTTGCTTTGAATTTGTGTATACATGTCATTAGGGCTATACATGTGTAGATATCTATAATGATAGACAGATAAACAGACAGACCAAATGTCCCCACAAGGATGATAAAAGTCACACACCTACATTGTTACCACTTTAGGACAACAAAATTCCCACTTATGCTTTTAGCATTGCCTTTGTGTTGTAAAGCCCATGAGACCTGCTTGACTTGATATATGGCAGTCTGATGCTGGACCAGCCAGTGGTCCCTACAAGGGAAATTGATTATTAAACATACTAAATTATGCTTTTTTGAAAATGTAAAAATGCAAAAAGGTTTCTATAAGGATTAGGTTTAGGGTGAGGGTTAGGGGATAGAATATATAGTTTGTACAGTATAAAAGCAATTAGGCCTATGGAAAGTCCCCAGAAAGCATAGATACCTAATGTGTGTGTGTGCAATTTTCATTTATGCCTTTCATAAACTTCATCTATGTATGTTATATTGGTACTTCTAAATGAACATAATTAGAACATTCCTTGATTATATTTGTTCTGTATTTTATGTATTTTCACTTCATATTCTGTGAATGCACATTCATCATAGTATGAATACTAAGTACATACTAACCACACAAGCTGCAAATACTAGAAACAGTGTGTGATAGATTTGTGTTTTTGGGTATTTGTAAAAGCTTATTGAGCAGGTAAATGCCCTTGTTGTTTTCATGGAGAGACACAGAGATTTTAAGGACAAATCCAAGAAACAAAAGGTGTATTTCTTAGGCCAAACTAGCATGAAGATTTTTGTTAAGTGCACTTTTTCTGCATTTCTTTTTTTATTCAATAATTTATCATGCTTCAGTTTCAGCCAGAGAAAGCCTTCATAATACTCTAAAAGTAGTTAGCGCAGTGGCAAGGAAATATGTGTGTGACAGTTCAAAGAAAGTCAAATGACAGCATATGCGGTCTGGTTTTTCAGAGAGATACTTTAAAAAGGTTGTGAAATGAGACTAATGGATATCTAGGCAAGATTGATTTTTGGAGGGAAACGATGAGGGAAATAATTTTTTTATGTAGTCGTACGTGTATAAATAAGGCATTCGTTAGCAGCTTTTCATTCCCCATCGTGTCTCGAATTGGCATCAGTCCTCATGGCTATAAAGTGAGTCATCAGTATCTCAAAACTGTGCAAATAGATGCTTGCTACTCTTAAAAATCTTGGAATTTGCACTACTACAGTACATACAAATGACATTTTTGCGTTTTGTTTTGCGAGAGACAACTCATACTGTAGTTGTCTGAAGGACTAGTTGACTCTTGTCCTTTGCCCTGTGTTTTTAAGTTGGTTTCTGGTTCACCTGACCCCCGACTGGGTCCCCCGACCCCCATTTTTGTAGATGGGCATTTAAGTGAAACTAAAGAATCTTAAGAAATGTTTTCAAGCACTCCTGTGGGACTCTCAAAAAAGGTCCATCTGAATGTTTACGGCAGTATTGTTTGTCCTTTAAATGGGGCTAACTTAAAGACGTGACTTTTCGAAGTGTTTTGATGCGCAAACAGCTACAGCAGACCGCAGCATGCTAATCAAAGCACTGCTCTCTAAAACTGGTCAACAAAAAATCAAGGACTCAACTAATCATGCCCCATCAGGTTTTTAAAATTTCTGGCAGTCGTAAGTCTGTACAACCAAAACACCTTGATGCACCATTGGGCTTGTCCTCTGAAATCACTTTTCTCCCCTTCTTTTTGCCCCCGCGCTGTGTGCGCGAGCAAGACCAGACGCGTATCATTTACAGGTACATTATTTATGATGCATACCACACCTCCAAAAATACCCAAGCAGCAGACAGACATCAGACCTCGGCAAATACACACAAGTGCGGTGAAGACCTCAGAAGCAATACACCAGTAAAGAAACCCACGCTGCTTCAGGTGGCACAGCAGAAAGGTTTTGAACATTGCCCGTTCCCTATAGCCGACATCTGTGTGTATATATGTACGTGTTGTTGTCTGGCATGGGCTGCTGATCACCCTGCCAGGCAGGGCAAATGAGAGTGAAGCTAATGGAGAAAAAAGCGCATGCTAGTTGGTTGTAAAAGCGTCACAGTTTGAGGATCTGTAACCTTCGCTGTGAGCCGTGAAGAAACGTCCAGCACATTAGCGTTAATAACGCACACTCTCATTATATACCTGTGGATTTTCTAATACCGCCACACTGAGAGTATCAGACACTTCATTGGCTTCATGAGAACGTGTTACTGCTCAGTGGTTGCTCCTTTATATCTTAGGAGATTCTCTGATTTGGTTTAGGTTGTCTGAGGTGTTTCTGCTAAAAATTGTTTTGAAGTAGAAACAAACACAAATGACATAATTGTTGAGATATAGTGAGAGTACAGACGGATCATTCTAAGAACAGTAGCCAATGTTCTCTAAAAGTTCTCTCAAAATTCTCTCAAAGTTATCAAAAAAGTCCTTACAATAACAGTAGTAAAACCTTTTTCTAATGGTATATATCATATATCAAAAACGTTTTTCTTAAGTAATTAGTGTAATGTTTCAAACGTTCCTATAACCACACAGTAATGTTAATACAATGGTTAAAAGAACTGGACGTGTTGAACGTTGTTAAACTTTCCAAATAATGTTTTTAGCGTGTTTGTTACTTAATGGAAACGTTACGGAAACATTCTTACAGCCTAACATTGTTAGGTGTGGAGCCATGAGATAATGTGGAGAACATTATCACTAAACCCTGAACATCTAAAGTACCTTCTAATTCAAAACCTTGTTCTTCTTTCAATCTATTTAAGACATTGATAGAAATAACACATTCAATAGACCTTGTACATTCAGATGTGTTACCTAATTCAGACTAGTGTCATCTTACTTAGTCCTCATCATCCTGCTTAGTCTATTACTTAGTGTCATCTTATAACCTCTCCATCTCCTTTTGGAGATTTAAATAAAAGCAGGGTCTAAACAAAATAACGTGTGTAGGTACCATGAGGACAGGATAAAAAAACCTTCTTGTACTGGAACAAGCTTCTTCTTATTGCCCCTTGATAATAAACGTGATTGGATGGCTGGAACACAAAGGCCGTGGAAGGCTTCAAATGACTCCCGTTACCTTTGGCTACAGGAACTCTGACCTGACACCTGAACCAATCTTTCAGGAGAACATGAACTTCAAAGAACACTTTGATGGCAGAAGAGGCTTATCAGAGCATGAGTGGCTTCTCACTTCAGATTAGCTTCTCTGACGCAAGCTCATGACTAATAACAGAGATGCGCTATCATAAAAAGAAACCAGGACCTCGGAAAGGACGTAGCCTTACGTGATCTGTAGGAGAAATCAGCACTAAAGCCCACACACAGACCGGAGGCTTGCTCTAAGATAAGGGCCTTTATTTCTTCATATCTTGTCAAATAATGTTTTTTATTCTGTTTTTGCGGGGGAGGTTGGAGAAGTACACAAATAGATTTTGTGTTTATGGATAATGCATGACGTATTTTTGGCTATATGTAATGTTTTGAAGATGCATACTAATTTGTTTAGTGTATGAATAGTTATTCAAAACAGCACAATTACGTTGAAGCTAACTTTGAATTTAGATTTTGGTCAACAATATGAAATGACCTAACGCTACAGTACAGTACATCACAGACCTGCTCTGAGCGATTGTCAGTCTCTTTTTGAATGGACTGATATGTTTCTTAATAGCTAAAATTGACATGATGTAATGTTGATATATACTGTAACAGAACACTAGCAAATTGGTTAATCGTTAATCACTGTTTTTAAGAAACAAATTAACACAAATTAAGAAACGCTAGTAAATCGCTAGTAAAAAGCCTGAGCAATGACTCCTTTTCTTCACAAAATGATTATTGTAAAAAAAAAATGTTACCGTAAGAAGTCCAATATACTATTTTGAAAAATAATTTGAAAATATAATTAAATATATTTTTGCCCATCCCTTGAATTAGTGTTTTAAATTGTTTGAAGTAGCGCCATATTGTTGCAGAATTATGGGGTCTAACAGACTAAACAAACATCCATGTGTTCTCCCCAACAGATGGCATAACAATATTATGTCATAAATCGGTTTGAAACAATCAATCGTTTCCCCGCCTGCACGTTAGAGAGAAACAAAATTTCATTTGCCATTCCAGCCAGTATATCATGCACACATACTGTACTGTATCATACCGTACTGTTTCACACATTGTACTGTTTAATTATTTGTTACCTGGGATTTCAAAAAAGGGACAAATGTGTCTTGATGAGACGTGATGGACAGAAAACTTGGACACTGTTATGGACATCTGTCTCCTATTAATGTTGGAAGGGAATAAGGGAGAGTCTCAATATGCTTAAAGGAGAATTCGTTTAGGAGAATGCTGGTACTGATTCAGAATGTTAATACAAAACCTTGAAGTAAAACCGTGGGAGCAGGAGTGCCAAGGCCAACGCAATCTGCTGAGGCTTTTTAATCCACGCTGCACGCCCGCCGTAACTCACTTGTATTGATAACCAGCATCAAACTGCCATATATCAAATCAAGCAGGTCTCACGGGCTTTACAACACAAAGGCGATGCCAAAAGCTTAAGTGGGAATTTTGTTGTCCCAAAGTGGAAAATCCTTGCTGTGAAATAATGTCAGAATCTAGTGTCATTTCTCATTGCCTGCTGTCTGGTCATGTGACTTCTTTTTTGGACTGTTCTTAGTGGTGTAGGTACAATCAGCATTTTTGATCTTACCTTGGTTCTAGTGTTGGTGAATCTGGATTATTGTAAATAAGAGATCATGTACAAACTATCTCCATATAAAAGGCTTTCCTGAACAGCCAGTCATATCTCTGTAAACATAACCTTATGTTTTTTATAGATGCTTTCTCAAGATCTTCAAGTGAAGCAAGGTTTGTCATTTGTCTCAAAACCAGCTGCAAACGTCTAACAATGTTAAACGTTTGTATGTGGATTTTATGTAGGAATTTGTATGTAAGGTTAGTGAATGGGACCTTATGTCTTATTAGTTTCCCAAATGTCTATATGGAAGAGTAAACAAAAAGCTTTTACCTTGTATTCTTTTGTTAGAGCTTTTATTTGCAGGATTACTGGAGAAAAACAGGTCTGCTGCTTGGCACACGAGTCAGGTACGCGACCGCGTCGTGCGTGGCTTCTCTGTTGTGTGTGGCAACACATTTACAGATGCATCTCTTGTCTCGGTATGTCGACAAATAACCTGTTTTGCGTAAACCGAGATCAAACCATGTCCTCTTATTAAATCATAAATGTTCCAACAGATTCCTTCATTGTGCTGCTCTGATATTGGAAAGGACAATTTGCTGTATTTTGCGACCGAATTCTGGCACGTTCACGCTGTGTGTGTGGGGGGGTTTGGTGAAGGAGGGGTGGCTCGCAGTTCTGGATGACATTAATGAATCGTGAAGGGGAGGTAATCACAGATCACAATATTTTGCCCTTGATGCAGATGTATTCTCTGAGCTGAAGAACAGAAACCTTTCTGTGTTCTGTCGTTTGCTTCTACAGTTACCAAACTTCCACTAAAGTTATAGAAAACTACAAATAAAGATATAGAATGTAGCTACAGGAAGAAGATCCGCCTGCTGTTAGAACAATCATGCAATATGATTATGTTTGCCCACAGCACATTGTATGTATGTCACGGTTAGCCGAAGACAACTGTATTGGTTAAAGGTTGCTGTTTCAAAGTTCTGGAGACCTAATGGAGATCACATTTGTGTTGTCTTAGATGTATTTCTTAAAATTGCTTAGGAGAAATGAAAAAAGACACAGATGAGTTGATATGCTGGTATAAAGTACAAGTAGAGAGCTGTAAGATAAATGTGGATAGCATAGCTCTGATAAGAAATCTTCGTTTAGAGATATCTGACTTTTATTTGCAGTACTTGTGCAAGAATAGTTTGAAATCCGTTTTGAAATTGAGGACTTGTTTTGAAGACTTCAGCAAAGGTTTCCATCTGCTCAATCTCTTTGTTGTTTGTAAGAAACAATTGAGAAATGAAATAGATCCCAGCTAACAATTTTAGGTTATAAGAATGTTTCCTTAATGTTTCCCTTAAGTAACAAAGTGTTAAAAATGTTATTTAGAAAGTTCTAGGAACATTCAAAACATCCAGTTTTTTTAGAGGTTTATTAATGTTGATGCTGGGTTACAAGAATGTTATTTGAACATTTATTTTAAATTTTGTAAAACATTCCAGTAACCATTTAGGAATAACATTTTTGATTCTATGAAATATAACATTAAAAAGTTCTAAACTAATGCTGCAAGAACGTTTCTGATAACTTGAGAAAACTTTTAGAGAACGTCAGCCAATGTTCAGAGAACGTTCCCTGTTGGCTGGGATCACATTTGTCAGGTTTCTCTCAGCATTAGGGACAGTTTAAGCAGGTGCAGTGCAATGTCTGTCTTGGGCTTTGTCCACCAATCAGGAGCGTGTTTGGAAACAAGAGATGTTGGCACGCTCTGGAGAAAACCAGCTGGATTAGGCACGCCAAACAAGCAACAAAACAGCTTTCTGGCGCAGACCTGTGCCAACCTGAGACTGGCACCAGCACAAATACACTTTTAGGTCGTGTGTTAACATGGCAAGTACACAGATGAAGTCTCTAAGACCACATACACCCCAAATGGGGTTATAAGTGACACAATAAGTGTTTTCACAATAGCTAGTTTTTTTTAGGCAAGGTGTATTAGCGTGTATGTGTTGGCAACCTTTTGAATTGCCCAAAGGTAGGTGTTTTATGGTTCGAAAAAGTGTGCAATAAATTAATAAGAAGTTCAACTCCAGTGATAAATGTATCTTAAAAACAACTCCTATTTTGTAAGGCTCGCTTATTTGTTTCAATTTATCAGTGCGGCATTAATTGCGATTTCCCTGCGTTTTTAAAGCAGTCCTCATGCAAAACATGAAGCTTTTTCGGCCCTTTCCCAATGAAATCTAAAGTGCGTTTCTAACTGCTGTGAAAGTCCTGCCAGTCTGCTGCAAATTAGCGCAGTTAATGCGCGCCTGCCATTGGCCCAAACATTTCCGAAGGCGCTCTGCTTATCAGAAGCTTCTACGTGACTCGCATGATTCGTTAGTCCAACAAAAGCGGTTCAGTTACTGTGTCTGCTTCTGCAGCTGAAGAGCTGGGAAACTGAGACACAAATATGAAACATTCTCTTTAGACCAGACTGAACATAAAACAAATGGTTTTGTACATTTTTTGATGTATGCATTTTTTGTTTACTTTTAACATTGTCCTCAAGTTACCAATACTCAAGTTAAACAGGCAACACAACAGGCAACGAACAAACAATGAGCAATTGTATTTATATTAACTAACATTAACACAGATTAATAAATACTGTGAAAATATATTGTTCATTGTTAGTTCATGTTAGGTAATGCATTAACTAATGCGAACAACTTTTTGTTTTTTAAGTTTTACCCTTAACCCTTCAGTAGATAGTTTCCCATATAGATTTTCCATTTTATCTGTTTAGTATTTGTTTGACTGGAGCATGAAACTGTGGAGGTATACATAAATCTACCATCTTCGCAGATATATTTTGGTCACTCATTTGGGCTCAGTTCTGCTGTCTGATTTTGCCAAGTTTTTTCCGAATGCACTTCCATTCAGGTATACGAGGGTTGTTTATCCTTTTGTAAAGTATCAAAAGAAATAGTTTTATACACTCCATGTGCTAACCTAACAAAGCGGAGATGTTGTCTTTGGGGATGGGGTGTAGTTGGGGTTATGCTCTTTATGTAACGTATCGCCCCCTATCTGTAAGGTGACCTCACTGCTCCTGGTCCCATGTGTCCCCATTACCGTGTGCTTGGATTCTAAGAGGAATAAATTGGTTGGACGGGCTTTTGGTGGGCTTAGCCACTGTGCTGGCACAGTATAGCGGATCGGCGGTTCGTTCAGGCAGGAGTGCAGCCTGCGCCGTGGCTCGACAGACGCCCGGGATGGAATGGCATTGGGCGACAGCTGTCTCCCCATAGGGAATCTGTGGATTCAGACCTCCTGGTCATTAGTGGAGGAAACGGTGAGAGAAGCAACATGCTGTGAAAGAATGACACATCTGCACACAGCTGCAAAGCCTTGGTGAAGTTTCTCCTTCAGTTGTTTGCATCTAGTCAGCCGTATTGGAACTAAAACTAAATTATAGTACCTTCACAAACTACACTTTCAGTGTAAACTAACAGTTATACATGAAGTCTATTTCCTTACGTCACATCCACTGAGTGGTATTGGGGGAGGAGCATTCTCATTCTAGAGACCATTTGATTGGAGAAAATCTGTGCAGTGCAGGATGAGTCATCCATATTTTTATTCAATTTCCCCTGGAGAGTAGAGACTGTAAATTATAAATGTGTCTATTTAATTATAAGAGTACGCTAGCATACGCATGGTTTTAAAGTTAATAGATATGGACTAAAAGCCATAAAACTAATATTTTGATTTCAGGGAGTCATTAAGGGATATTAAGAAACATTAAATCACAATTTGCGATTTACATTAGTGTCTAGCAAAAGCCATTTGAAACAATACTTTCCAACCTAAAAGTCGACCCAGAGCTCTTAAGCTGGCTAGAAGCTGCATTATTCCCCTCAGCTGTCTTTGGCACAGTTCATATATTGCTTAAATACATCAGACAGCAGAGCCCATCACATGTCTGATGTGTTTACTTTGAATACAGCCCCATTAGTGGAAGAGGCCGTTTGCAACAGAGTACCCGCATTAAAAATATTCTTATCGGCGTAATCATTCGCTGTGTTTCCATACACATGATAAAGCAAGAAGTTTAATGAAAGATTTAGTCATTTAAAACGAATGCTCTTATGAAGTATGAACAGAGCAAATTGTTCGTGGCCACTAATGGGTTATATTGAAAGTGCTCAATGTTTATGGGGCCAGTGGTGATGTTTTGAATCTACATGGGGCTCACGTACATCAGCGTCGTCTTTTAAACCTCTTGCTGGTCTATATTTTCGTTCCCACCCCAACCCCCTCAAAACACATTCCGTGCTTTTGCATGCATTGTTAAATAGGACTGATGGAAGCACTCCGACCATTATTCACCATGTCGCCTGGTTAATTTGTGTGCTCTTACAAGTACAAAGATGTCAGGACGGAGCGGCGTGCTTTACCTTGGCGTCCCACGGGAACATTAATCCATCGGCTTCTGTCATCTCCTCCGAGCCTTCCGACGCTGCCAGGAAACTGCTGTTTGGGCCATTTTCCATCTTCTCTCTCGGCTATATTTATTCGTTGTTCCAGTCAGCTGTCATCAGCCGAGCAGAATGAGCGTAATGTAATAAACAATGCTTTTGTGATGAAATAACCGTTGAGGCCACGTAGCGGTTCTAGTCAAACGTTTGGATCTCACATGGGACACGGTAATAATACGGAGACGACTTGAGAGGTTTTAACGATCCACTTAGACGGTTTGATGGAGTGTGTAATGTAAATAGGTGTTGTTTGTTATGAAATATTTATGGCGTAACATAGTTTGATGCTTTTTAGCAGCAATGTTTGTCACTGCTATAAATGGATTGTCGAAAAGTTTCCTCAACAATGACCAAGTTACCAGAAAAATTTTTTTGGAGGCCTATAAACTGTCATTTTAAGCTTTTGTGTATTTTATGTGACAGTTTCCTAGAGCGATACAGGATATTCAACAAGGGAAAATCTACGAAGGATTTGATGACATCAATCGTAAAGTCGTTTCAGAGGCGGAGCAAAGTACATTTAGTTACCTGTTTCTGCTTGTTCCTTTGCAATAACGTGCATCAGTGACTCATTCACAAAGACTAGGAATGTGTTTTAAAAAGTACAAGATCAATTTCAATTCTGTGTTGACTGTAAAGACGTTCTGCAAAAGAAGTACTTTACAAGAAAGTCAAGTGAGTCAAAAATTGTACCTAAGGTTTGGGTGAATCCTAAGTGTGCGAATGGAATAGTTGAAAGAGAGGGATGACCTGGTATTTCCGCATGACTGTAGGTTTCAGCTGTTGGGGAGGGGGTTGGTTCTACATACTGTTCCTGGGCCTTTGGCCTTGGCCTGTTGATAAGTTGCGACGTGAGCACGAATGGAGGAAGGTTGGGCGGGGGGGTGTTGCGGAGGGAGGGGGGGTGCAGGGGAGTGAGATAAATGTGATTGGATCGCTGGCCGACCGCAGTCTCTCCCATCTGTCTCAGAGTCTGCCATCCCATATCGCAGGCGGCAGGAGGTAATTGGGTTCATTGTTCTCACCGCAGGATCTCCTGGATTGAAAGCTTCATTATCTGGATAACCATGAATGTAAATGAGCCCCACGTATGCAGCCCAGATAATGGGGAAAAAATAGATCATTGCCCGCAAACGCACGCCCCTCCCCCAACGTACACTCACACTTTTCTCCAACGCTTCCCTCACACACACACAGTTTTCTGAAACCCCATGTTGTACTTTTTGGCCACTTAAGTGTAATTTTTTTAAAGGGATAGTTCCCCCAAAAATGAAAATTCACTTTACTAAAATTTCTGTTGCATTATGTATTTGCCCTCATGTTCCAAGCCTGTATGATTTTCTGTCTTTTGTGTAACGCAGGAGATATTTGTCAGAATGTTAGTTACTGACAGCCCCAGTCTCCATTCACTTTCATTGTGTTAAAAAAAGTCAAAATGTCTTCCTGTTTCACAAAGCACAGAAAATTATGCAGGTCTTGGAACAACATGAGTAAATGATGGTATAATTTACATTTTTGAGTCAATTAACTCTTTCAGTGTCGCCTTATTTTACAAGTTAAAGTCATTCTGTATCTATTTTAAAATGCTAGATCTAGTAAATAGAAATTTACTCCCCGGAATATGTTTGGCTGTGTTACTAAAAGCCTTCTTATGTTCTGTTTTCAGGGAAATGTTGCTGTCTGCTTTGCCAGGCCTGATGAATCTCTCTCGAACCGTGAACCCATATCACTGGATAATAGCAGACACAGGGCATGTAAAAATGCCGTTGTCAGCTACAGTAGTAACCATTCCATGGGAATAGCAGTAAATCTGACCCATTTCTCCTGCTACTGCGCCTCGTTCCGCAATTCACTTACTGATGCGGTCTAAGGTGGCCCAGCCGTTCGCTGTATACGGGCACCAACAATATGCCCGCTGTACTCCGGCGCCCGTTGCATTATTCATGCAAAACCAACATGCACGCTGGAGAGCATGCACAAACATTGTAATTGCGTACAGGCCTGGGGAAGTATGCAGTGATCCTTTGACAAGCAGGTCACTACCCAACGAACAGGGAACATTCTCAGAACGTTGGCTAATGTTCTCTAAAAGTTCTCTCAAAGTAATCAAAAACGTTGTTGCAGTAACGTTAGTAGAGCTTTTTTAAATTTATATATTACATATATCAAAAGTGTTATTCTTAAGTTGTTAGTGTAGTTTTTTTAAAAACGTTAGAATTAAACAAATGTTTGACTAACATTCTTATAACCAAGCAATATCTGTTTGTTTTAAAAAAAAATATTTAAAAAAAAATGGTAGTTTAACACTTTTTTCTTAATGAAAACAATCTTACAATTTAAAATTGTTAACTGGGTTCTGATCTCTTTCCTTAACAGAGCTGGTGAACACTATTCACTTTTCTTACCCTCTCTTTGGGCTAAATAAACATGAATGCACAGTGGAGCAAGCCAGTCTCAGATCCTTTAGCAAATCCATCAATTAGCCACAGATGTGATCTGCATGGGAGATTACAACAATTTAGGCATGTTGGGAGAAAGACCCTAATCCCGTCTCTGATGGACTTTTTCAATTTTCTCTCCAGTGGGAGCAAAGCTCCAAGTCGTCCAGTGGTGGGGTGTAGGGGGGGTGTGAGGTTGGGTGTAAACTTTACATGTGCTCTGCACCTTAGCCGTTCATTTGAGCTGCTTTTGATAAGAGGATTTCCAGTGGGCCAATCCAAAAATGCCAACCAACCAAACAGATGAATAAACGGAGACAAAAGAAACAGTAATCCTGAGCTAAGGGACGCCATTAAAGTGCATGAGGTAAGCAGTATGGAAAGTGCTAATGCTAATAGAGAGACAGTATCTTGGTTCTCGACGTGGCCTTGCTCAGCTCTGTTCTTCTGAAGGACGTTGTTTATTCAGAGTCAGGAGGAATGCTCTGCTCACCTGCTTCTGAAGTAGCAAGTCTCTCACCTCTTCTACTTGTCTTCTTCAAGTATGGGGTGTTTATAATGGGGGACCTAACCCAGCTAACACATTTAGGTTGTAAGAACATTTTCCTAATGTTTCCATTAAGTAACAAATTTAATGTTCTAGGAACTTTTAAAACATCCAACGTTCAAAACATCCAAACAGGAACATTTTTGGAGACATTGCGTTAACATTATTGCTAAGTTATAAGAACTTTAGTTTCTCATTCTGGAACATTTTTAAAACATTCCACTAACAACTTAAAAATAATGTTTTTTGGTATATGATTTTGATGATAACTGATGACAGTTTTGATTACTTTGATTACTAACCTTTAGAGAACGTTAGCCAATGATCTGAGAACGTTCCATGTTAGATGGGATCCTGCACACTTGGTACAAACCTTTCTAAAATGTCAGAAGGCATCATTAGACGGAAAGAATGGGCATTTGTCTACAGAACCCTGTGACCTTATGTTGCAGTGATATATATAAACAAAAGTGCAGTTCTCTAGTTTGGCATGCAGACTGCTACGTCTGTTCCTTGGCTTTTGTTGACTTAAGAGAAAAGAATATATAAAAACGGATGAATCCAGACCGGCTGCATCTCTAATGTCATGACTTCAGCTTGGCAGATGGCTGGAACAGTTAGAGATCTCATTAGACCAACCAAGCGGAGTATGCGTGGTTGCAAAAGCTTTCATTAAAGTTCCATGACTGGAATGGTATGCTGCTTTAGTATCGGTCAAAGTCGAGATAGGAGAAACATGTGCTACCCCGGGTTTTATTTATGTCTGGGTGACGCGAGCGCTAGGAGTCGATGATGTTGTGTTTGCGCTGCTCTGGTAAATATACACGTCCCCGCTGAGCGTTGCTCAGGGGTTTGAAAAGGTCTGGGGAGCATTTGGAACATTTTGCTTCGTAATTAACAGAAATTTGTTTGCCGCTAATGCACTGTGATGTGTGCTGTACAAAAAAAAATAACATTTCCGCGAAAGGGCACGCTTATCGATGGACCGGGCCCATGCGCGTGCCTGTGGGAGGAATTAGGGGCTGCTACGTGTTGGTATTTATTTAATGTTGTATTATCTTTAATGACATGAAAACTAAATGGACCCTATTCTAAATGGATGAACGAAACGTTTTAATACAGCAGCCCCAAGTCAATTCGAATATATTAGGGTGTTTTTTTTTTAATGTTCAGTAATTGTATTTATGGCACTGTAATGTTGTTTGAAGTTACGATTTGTGCTCTCGGCACAATATGTGTGATTTAATGTAATGCGTATTTACTTGATTGTGGAATGGTAATACGATGATCATTTAGATTGGCCGTACAGCTTTTCAGCTTTATGGAGAAATAGTGTTGTTATCATTTCCAGTCACATGATGTTAATTTGATATTTAAACTTTAAAGTAAATACACAGATCATCCCTGATCTGTTTCAGCCAGAGCTCAGCTGGGCTTTGAAGCATCGTTGCTTTACATTCAGAGTTACTGATCGACACCGTCGCAAAGTAATCGTCAGGTTTATTATGTGAGGTGATTTTCCCATAGCACCTCCGGGTGATGGCACCGCACGGGCAGGAGAGGAGGAGGCCGGAATGAAATTCTCATGGTGCCAAAGCCCTGAAAGCCAAACTATTTATGGCAAGCGGCGGCCTCACAACTCGCTTTTTGCCTGCGGCCGCAAACGACTTGAAAGTAAGCAGCGAGTCTCTTTGATGTCTGCTCCAAATCTAAACGCATTTCAAGTATAGCTGCCCACGAGTCAAGGACAAGAGTGTGTATGTGTTAATACTCTTAAAAGTAATCAGATTAGTTAAGTAATAGGTAATGTTACATATTACTTTTTCATTTACATAGTTTTAGTTACTTCAGATAATTAATGCTATACTTGTATAATTTATTTATTTTGAAATCCTCTCCCTTCCCTTATTCGAGAGTAAAAGAAGTCTATTTAAGGTGAACAAATTTGTGAGCATGATTCTAGACAGTAGTCGTCACACTTATCAGTGATGTGTATGAGAAAGCTAGTCCATCTCAAGGCAATGTTAAATTTTGCAACATACTTTATTTAATGAGTAAAGCAATATATTAAAATGTGTTACTTTTAAAAGTGATATAGCACTAGTAATGAAAAATACCAGTGCATACATTTTTTTATTCGTTTTTTAATCTCAAATATTTGTTGGCAGTATCACTGCACATCTGGAGTGCGATCTCATTGACACACGGATGTGATGCCTGTCGTCTTGAGTGGCAAAGAGTTTGTGACTCTTCATCGATGAGCAAGTACAGCAGAAACATCTTGAGCATGCTTAGCTTGCTTAGCAAGCTTGAAGCAATGCAGAGAAGTGTTTCAAAAGCCCATCAGGAGACACATCTTACAACTGTCTCTGAGGGCTTTTGGGGTCTTGTTTGGCGTAGTGTCTGTTCTCCATGGCAATCTGCAGTCGTATCCCGGCAACAGTTATTCGTTACAGCCGCTCTGGTCTCCTAGACAGCGAGCCTCTCAAGACTAAGACGCTGCAGATTAGTAACAGTAGGAAGCCAACTAATGCAAGCATGCACACACACGTGTGCTCTTTCTTAAGACTACTTAGACACGTACTTACTCTCTGTCATGCATAAGAAATGCAAAGGGCATCCAGGGAAATAAAAACTCTTTAAAAAGTTAAGTTTCCGAGCACCGGAGTAATCGTACAGAGGGTTGGGGAGGAGGTAGCTCTTCAGCACGTCTAATGAAAACAGTCAAAGGCGAAACCTCAACCTTTGTTTGACAAATGTCTTTAAAAGTTTTGATTTAGACCCTGTTTACACAATGGTATTGAGGTCTCAGCTGTGTATTCTGAGACCAACTGTGATTGGATTTCAAGGGAAAGGTGTCTGATTTCAGCAACATTTCATTTGTAGTGTAAACGCTAATCCGCTAATCTGCGCTCGTTTTTACCTCCGAAAGTGGTTTGGGCGACGCGTTTACACACGCACACCACCGGTCAAACGTTTAGGATCACTTGACAGCTGTGTTTTTCATGATCTTAAAAACCTTTTGATTTGAGCCTTGAACCTTTTGAAATTTAATCTGTAGGAAGAATCTCTGTGCCAACATAATTTCTTTATTTACAACACAATTTTTATTTAACAGATACATCTCATGGTGATGCTTCAAGACATTAGCTGATCAAACACCAAGAGCTCGTTCAAATTCTAGGTTTAAGTTTGCTGCGGTCTAACAAAACATTTAAAGCATTGAGCATATCGAATGTAGTCTTGATTTTTTGGGATGGTTTAAGTCACAGCAGAATTGCTCTAGTTCCATTTGTGTTCTAGTTCCATTTAATAGTTGTGATGAGTTTCCTGTTGTTCAGAAAAGTATAAAGAATGAACAAGTAATCCTAAACTTTTTACCTAAACTGGTAGTATATGTAGCAATTTCCCACAATGACTACAGAGTCATTGTACAAGTCTGGTGCAGTAATAACGAAAAAAAACCAATAAATACCATTTCACAAAACCAGACTTTTTATAGTTTTCTTTGTAAAAAGAAATAAACCGTGAGCCTTTCATGCTTCAGAAGTGTGGCCCTTCTGCTGTTCGGCCCCAATCTCATGCTGCCTTCTGAATTTCCCACAATTTTCTTTACTGCCACTTTAGAGCCAGGGGCCTCTCGACTCTGGCCGCCTCTCAGACAACAGACGTTTGAAAGGTTTGTTTGAAGATAAAAGTGACAGACTCAGGAATCCATATTTAGACTGAGTCACTGCTGCCACACTACACGGCCCCCGAGCCGTCACTTTCTTCTTTTCTGCCACTGAGGCCCCTTAAATGCCCCATAGGTTTTAAATACCCCTGTCACCTGCCCCGGTGATAAATGTATATATGGCGAGTGTTTGAGCATGTATATGCAGTGATGTCCTTATATATGCCCTCTGGATAAAACGTCTGTGCTGGAGTAGAAACTTTTCCAAGTATGCTATGCAAAAATGTAAGCTCTGTGTGTCTTGTAGACCAGTTTCACTTATAAATGTATGTGGTCTGGGTTTTTGGTAACAAGGCACTGTTAGCTTAGCTAGCTCTGTAAGATACTCTCTTTATTAGCAGATGTGCATTAACCATCAGGCACTAAATCGTAGATATCCTGGATGTCCAGTTTTACCTCCGTTTTACCTTAGTTTTGTAGATTTAAGACCAACATCTTGTCTTTTGCCTCATACTTTCAGGTTATTTCTACATCTCAAGCCTGGTCTGCACACTCATGGCCCATAAACCAGGTTGCAGGCTGGGCAGGGCCATTTAATGAACTGATTAAAGTGTGGATTGGAGCCCTGCTAGTCAATCTTAGTTTTCTTCTGAAGGGCAGAAAGATCTGCTCCTCTAGCCCCTGTCAGGAAGGGTCAGTCAGGAAACACCCCATCCTTTTGTTCCCATCTGAAACACGACGGTGGGGGATCAATCAATGCTTTCACCCCTTTTGCTCACACGGAGCAATATATTAATCACAGGTAACACCACGGTTCAAAGGTTTAATTTACGCTCGGAGAGGATGTGGCGCATCCGGATCAGACAAGTAGGATTGTCACTTTGACACTGCGGGCTGATGGATGTCTCGTGGCTTAAAGAGAAGGGCCTACCTCGTACCTCTTACCTCTCATGCCCAATCCTTCAACCTCCCCCCTCCTCCAACTCGCATTGATTTCCTCTCCTTACCTCAGGTCACTGGCTGGAAATTGAATTGGAAATAGTAGGAAACAGAGGTCTATTATTTCTTGTTCTGGTGACATTTATTTTTTCACCACCCCCCCCTTTCAAATCCAGCGCTCCCCCAATCCTCAGTGCCTGCGTTTCAACAGACAGCAGAGGAGCTAATGGGAATAGCAGTTAGCGTCGGGACACTTCTAAATGACTGTGCTGACTTTGCCTCGTCTAATAACACTGTCCTCCGAAGCGAAAGGTTACGCTCACCCCTGTGGTTTTAGAGCACATCATTATGCCTTTATAGAAGTCGAGCTTCTCTCCCCGTCTCCCCCTCACGGGAGCGTCACCACTTCTGAGTGAAGGGGAAAAAAATATTGGTGATATTGAGTTGAGCGGCTTGCTGAGCTGTTGAGCAAATATGGAGAAAGGGCATCCATTGCTTACCGAGGAGATGAGAGCGTCGACTGTGAGGATGAAGAGTCGTGCTAGCTTTGCTAATTTATGTTTAAAGTGGGTTTTCTATCGTTTTATGCTATGTGGTGCTACAGTGTTAGACTCGTCTGATATGGAGCTTTTCATCTCAAATCATACAGCAGATGCAGAACTAAAGCCACTGGACCTGTGGGAACCAGTGTTGAGTTCAGTTTACTCTTAAACTGTAGCCTGCCAAGCTTCAGACTACTCTTTTAAAACATAGTTAGCTACACTAACTGCCTTTAAGCTACTTAAAGGGAGGGGATCAATGTCTTTATTAAGTATAGTTTTAATATAGTGACATCATCTCTCTCTCTCTCTCTCTCTCTCTCTCTTTGTCTATCCCTCTCTCTGTCACTCCTTTCACCTATTCTCTCTGCCTCTCCTTTATTTCTGTCTATCTCTGCCCCTCTCTCCTACTTTTTCTGTCTGTCTCTCTCTCTATCTCTTACTGTCTCTCTCTCTCTCTCTGTCTGTCTTTATCTTGGTCTGTCCCACTCACTCCCTCCCCCCTCTCCTTCTGTCTGTCTCTATCTGTCCTTTTCCTCCCCTTTTCTCCCTTTCTTTATTTCTGTCTGACTCTCCTTACCTCTCTCTCTCTCTCTCTCTCTCTCTCTTTCTCTGTCTGTCTTTCTCTCGGTCTGTCTCACTCAATCCCTTCCTCCCCCCTCTCCTTCTGTCTGTCTGTCTGTCTGTCTCTATCTGTCCTTTCCTACCCTTTCCTCCCTTTCTTTATTTCCGTCTGACTCTCCTTACCTCTCTCTCTTTCTCTCTGTCTGTCTGTCTGTCTGTCTCTCTCTCTCTCTCTCTCTCTCTCTCTCTCTCTGTCTCTCTCTCTCTGTCAGTCTGTCTATCTCTCCCTCTGTGTTTTATGACAGCCCGTTTCATGTGCTGTTCTCCAGGGAGCTTTAATTGACGTGTGTGTACAATAACTAATCAGCAGTGGAGGTACTGCCCTTTGTAATGATGAATTGACTGAACTAATTTCAGATAATCCCTCACGTTACCCGGCAACGGTGACGCTGCCGATTGATATTTGAAATACAAGACGCCCCTCGTTCTGCTTCCTGCCACTCATCTCTGCATCGCGTCTGTTCCTAACAAGACGCTGGTAGCGCGCTTACGAAGATTAAAACTTTCTTTAAGCCGTTACTGAACAAACGAACCTCCATTCCGCACACGTTGACACACGCACATTCGTACAAAGTAATAGATGACTGTAAAAGGGCAGATTTAAGTGTTTGCATTCTTACTTTAGCCTATCCACATCATTATTTATATTTTTACAGCAGTTTACCATTTTTAAATCCCACAGCCCTGATAATGTGAAACCTTTCCCCCAGAGGCTAATGTGAAATGAGGTTTCGGACAGAGAGATTCTTCCAGTCCAATTTAGCCAGCTCCACGGCGCTAAAACGCGGATGTCTGAGTTTTATTGGATATTAGGAGTTTAATCAGAATTTCTGGTAACACTGAAGGACAATATCAATAAGAAAAAAGACCCTAGAGGCACAGCGGTAGAAAATTCCCGGGCAAATATGTAAAATAAGATGAAAAGTATCCAGTGGGCAAATACATAATCACTGTTTCTCACATCCCGATATATTTGGAGAATTTCTGCACTATTTCATCATATGCTTATTGAAGGCTATCTATATTGACCTGCAGCTGAGTATGCCATTAGCTACAGCAAATCTGAGCATGTTAAAGGTTACATGAGGCTAAAGAACGAGGACTGGGAAATATTACCCAGCATGCAAGCTTGTTACACATTGGATCCTTTCAAGAAGGCTGTTCTTACCCTTGCTTTAAACAAGTCCGATTCTGTTATTTGATTCTGTTATTTGTGTTGATGTAATGCTGAATACAGCTAGCTAAAGTAACTTACGAATAAAAAATAAAAATAGAAAACAAAGATTATAATTTATAGACGCTATTTTTACTTTAATTGACTGCTGTCAAGAAGTTACTCAAAATATTTTTTAACGTTTTTTAATTGAGAATGAGTATTCATTTTAATAGCAAAAATTGTAATGCCTGTTGGTTATTTAAAAATATTTTCTTGTAACAACAAAAACATATTCAAACCATCATAAGCATTTAAGTAGCAAAGTATTAATATAAAATGACCAGCGATGACCAATTATTGATGACCAATGTTATAGTCAATATATAAATGGTTACAGTATTTCATTAGGTATCGAGGAAAACATCTTAAAATCTAAACAAATGGGCCTGTCAAAGCTTGCAGATGAATCATAAGAGGAGGAGAGAGAGTCTGTCGCTTCTCAAATCTATTTTTAATAAGTGTTAGGGGAAGGGCAGGCCTGGAGAGTTGAGACTGAAGCTCCACACAGACGAGTTAAAATCCCACTGGACTGAGACAGCAAAGAGGCTCTCCCCATGTGGTCCTCCAAACTACAGTACAGTCTCTGTGTGTGTGTGGTCCTGGAATTAACTATATTATGGGGACCAAATGTCCCCACAAGTAAGGTAATACAAGTAAATTTTGACCTTGTGGGCACATTTGAGGTCCCCATAAAAAAAGCTTATAAATCAAACAGAATGATCTTTTCTGAAAATGTAAAATAGCAGTTTTCTGTGAGGGTTAGGGGTTAGAGGGTTTTAGTGTTAGGGTTAGTGTAGGGAGACAGAATATACAGTTTGTACAGTATAAAAACCGTTATGTCTATGGGATGTCTCCATAAAACATGAAAACCTGCGTGTGTCCATATGAGATGACTTAATGTATTTCATAACAAATCGTGTGTTCATTAAAAAATGTCATCCAGGAAAGTACAGTATTTCATGTAAAGACCAATAGACAGATGATTTGTACACCAATATAAGACATTGCTTGAGTTTGGTACGCTTGATATTCACTCAGGTTATGTTTGATTGCTGTTTTGACCGCCCTGACATCATCATCTCTGTTTTGGACACCATCCTAATAAGCTTTAAATGACATAATCACGTGTGCATCTTTCTCTCAAGCTGAGCTAGCCTGTTTACTGCTATATTACACACCCCACATGGAGAGTGAAGATGTACCTGCTCAAAGTCAATAGCAGGCCCTGCGTTTCTCCACCACAATCCCGAGCCAATTTCCTGGAGTCTTCTCCAGCCTGCATTAAACAGCATTTCAATGAGAAAGAGGTGAACAGTTCAAGGTTTATCAGTTCGCAGCACACTGTAATTTTACAGTACGGAGGAAATCAACCTGCGTTATTATGAAATCACCGAGATATACTAGCTTATGTTTTTATTTATGTATTTGCCACTTTACCTTATCCAGCATTTTTCCTATCTGTAACTGTTAACTCTGCAGATTTGGAAGTCAATGCGCTGCACAAAGCAGCGAATGAACCTACCGAGATTAGAGAGTGAATAGGCATAATAAGATACATCCGGACTGCTTGGACCTGGCATGTAATGATGTTTATGAATATCACTCCACTCCCAGCACGCCTACAGCAGGCTTGAATGAAGGACATGTCCACTGTTTTTTAATGTATCTGTTTTAATATCTGCAAACGAGTGTAAAAATAATCTAAAAAGTATGGGAGGGGAGCCCAGGGCTATGTTTTGATTAGACCACAGGGCCATAGTGGTTTACACCTTTAAGAAAATGAACTATCCAATGTACTTAGTTACAGCTGTCCATATTAGGCTGGGATAGACAAAAACATTTTAACAGTAAACATTACACACCTTTTTAAGGTGGATTTTGGGTTGCTGTTTACAGTTTGCACTTAGCACTGCTTTCTCGACTACATTTTAATGTCTTTGCACTGGGCCCAGTAAAACATAAACTTTGTTTAAAATGTATCTAAAAAATTGGGGTAATTAATCAGTTCTGTAGTGGGGAAGACCAGTCATTGTCGGCCAAGATCTTTGTCTGCAGACTTCAGAAGGAAACTCTGTTCTTCGGCAGCCATCGCTGTCTGTTTCAAGCTTCTTACTTTCATGGCTGCCTCTCCCCATTGTCTTCATGTCATAAATCTTGTTCACTCACCTCTCGTCCTCTGTATCAGCCTCACTTAGTTGCTCCTTGAGGAATCCCAGAAGGCCAAACCGTTCACTCTGTCACTTTTATGAGTGATGTGAGACTGGTGCCGGTTCACTTTTAACCTCTTAATGAAGTTTGCGGTTCCGCCGTGTGGTCTGTTGCGTCCTTTCCAACGAGGAGACAAAGCGAGGTTAATGATTTGAGCGCCACTCATTACGTAACCAAAAAAAAGAGGTAGATAACCAAGACGAATAGGAGAGAATAGACTTAATGAAGACAGACGAAATCCATACGTATCATAACTGACTCCAAAGAGGCCAGCGAATGGCATTATAGAGACAGACGGTATAAATAGCCCCGCAATACTGTAAATGTTTATATACTACGGCGTCCGTGGACGTCGCGCGGGGGTCTGAAGATTGATGGCCGCCACTGTAATACATTGAAGCCGACACAAGGTAGCAGGTCATATTTCACGTGTTATCATATCGGGTGTAAATTTGCTGTGAAGTATACAGTGTCTATAAAATATTTTAGCCATTTCCATCCCCCCCGCAAAATACGGTTTGAGACTCCTACACACGAGAGATTTTAGACGCGCACATCAGTTGTAATGTGTTCATGGTTTCCCGCCGCAGGGGGGCGTGTCGACTAATATAGAAATAATGATGTTAACCTTCATTTTTTATTTCTGAAATTATATTTATCATTTCAGTTAATTATATGTAATATTTAAACAAAATAATATACATAAAAAATTAAAGTTTTCTAAATCTATATACGCACCTGTTGTTTATAGTGTGCGATTTTATTTAAATATAAGTAATTGTATTTATTTTTGGCGGATTTATGAAAGCAGTGCTGTCGAAATACGGCCGTAGCCTCACGGGAGAGCTGTCGGCCATCAGAGAGTGCTATTATAGCGCGTAGATACAACGCCGGATAACTTTTCTCCCCTTTTAACGTCGTCTGTGATCGAATGGTGACATGGAAAATGTGCTGGCCATTTGCTTCAGATCCCTCTATGATTTACACAGGCTGTCTGAAGGCCATCTCTGCAGCCGGGAGTTTTTATGTGTTGACCTAGCAGTTAACTGCAGGCGCTACTGCGCACATCTGTTTAGATTACAGTGTGTGCGGAGATTTAGACCGCAGTGAGGATTTGGTATATCTTGATCATTATTCGGTCACCATTTACATTGTAAGTTTTAATAAATGCAGGTCAACTAGTTGCAGTTTGATTACTTTGAGCTCATTGTGAATACACTTTGCAAGTATTATTATTTTTGCAAATGGCTATAATAGTGCTGTTCAACCTATGCATGATTTCTTGGTCATGTAAGTGGACTCTTAAATCATTATGCAACATTCTCTCATAAATCTAATTACACAACCTGGTTTTATTATAGCATGCGTTAGGTTTATGTAACTTTGGCACACAGTTTTCTGAGAATTAAGTTGTTTGCTCCTTTTTCCTCCCCCCTGATCAAATTTTGATGCCCGTCTGTTTGATAGAAACTGCCAAATGTCTGTAGCTGTGTGTAGATTAATCTGTTTGGCCAAACTCTTGATTGGCTAATCCTAGGCTGGAGGTAAAACTTCTAGAGACTATCCGTGAGAAAATTAATCTCGGGTTTGACAGCAGCCAGAAGATCTCCGATCGCAGCTGCCAAATAGAGGTCGCATAATGGACGCGGATATTCCATTAGCGTCTGTACAGAACAAGATTTGTTGTATATAATGAATCGGGTTATATAAAATCTACTGGGTTTGTTCTATAGGTTAATTACTTTAACCTTCGGTGTCTGTTTGTTTGGGCTGTGTTTTGTTACATGCGGTAATTGTTGTGTTGTTTTTAATTAGTGTGAGGGGAGGCACGCCGCTTACAAAGACTGGATTCGAGGCTGCCAAGTGGAAATGGCAGAAAAATCCATCTTAGCACACCCTATCTGTCTGCATCACTTATCTGCTTGGTAAACCCATACACTTTACTTTTTAGGTTTGCTCAGTCACCGGCTGAATAATCGCCCACCCGGTAATTCTCCGTTAATGTGTTTGTTCATTCGCGTGTTCCTTTTTTTATCGAGATTCTAATATTGTTCATCATTTCTCCTTATCTCCGCCTCAGACAATGAAATTTACACTGCACGGCTGACAGCAGATTTAGGTGTGACCCGCGAAACGCCATTTAGGCTTGATTGACAGCCGGTTGTAAGGGGGTTGTCATAGTAATCAGCATTCTCCCGCGCTCACTCTCATTCGATTTGACCACGTGTTTTTTTTTTCCGCACGAATGAACTGCGTAAGAGCGGCAACAGTGTGGATTCACTATCGCTCGGTTGTCTCTCCTTCGAGAACAATGATTTACAAACTCGGCCGGCTCACCTCCCGCACTCAACCTGGCTTTGGCTTATCTGAAGCTGCAGGATCTCCTCCTGCGAGCCAGGACACTGTCTGCATGTTTAGAGAGCCCCTGCGGATGCTTCTTATACGGGCATAAAAACAACCTCCAAATTGTAAAACGCAGGCAGAGTTGCAGCCTTATCAGGTTTACTGTCGAAAACATTCAGTGCCTGATCAAGTCCCTTAGAATAATGGACCTGCTGTGGATGCAGTGTCTTAGGATGTGTGTTATTTATGTATTCCAAACGATCACTATATTTAAAAAGGGTTTTAGTGAAATTTGACAAAAATATAATAGGTTTATCATTTATAACATTTTGAAAATATCAGTATCGATATATTAATATATAAAATAAAATATCAATATATAAAATTATCAGACCACGTGACATTTATGTAAAAGATAGTTCAGGCACCCAATTGAAACATTTCACAAACAGTTGTTTTAAATATTATTTACACAATATATTGCATTTTAACAACTTTTAACAACTAAACTACACCTGTTGTTACTCTGCTTTGGCACCTGTGTAAACTAGACAGGAAGTGACCTCATACCACTGCTAACAATGACCTTGCCCTTTTTGATTAAAAATGTATCTAAAAAATGACTTGGATAAGTGGAGTTAGTCCTGAGAAAGGATGTAGCATTTAATGGAATGACATTGGTACGTTTTTAAGTGTCACCAGATACTTTCTGGGGCCACAGTAGACAAATTATCTTACAGATACAGTATCATAACTAACTCATATAGTCAATCCATAATCACTTTCATTTAGTTTTTTACAGCCAAAGCTCCTGTAAAAAAAGATAACAAATATCACTCGTGAAATTAAACAATTAGGAATTTGCTTCCAGTCATATCACAAGGACATAAATTCCCTGAGACATCCGGCTAGCAGTCTTGCTCTCCCCTCGTCGTTTCGCAGCTTAATTTGTGATGTATTAAACAAAACTCTTTCTAGCCGCTGAAGTTGATGAAGCCTGATGGGAGTCATTTTTTGAGGCCGCATCACCAGCTGGAGGGGCGGGGCCAGTATCAAGGACACAGGGGAGCGGTATGCAAATATCAAGAGTGCTAATCAATTAAAAGCACGCTGAAAATGCGGCAGCAACTTCGTGCGATGGTTAAACGCTCTTTTCGAAGTTCACATTGCGTGTTCAGCAACACAAGACAATGTAAACACGAGGTGTGTGTGCTGTACTGTGTATTTATCGGCTGTGGTCGTGCTGTCGATAAACACACTTTGCTTGCTTATTTATGGACTGTAACTGTAGTATTGACTGCAGTCGACTCTCATAGCCTTTTGTCTTCTGTAAACTTTGAACAAATATAATGTAATGAACGTTATGTAGCCTAACTTGTAGTGTGATGTAATGTAATACCAGACTGCATTATAGACTGTATTGTATAATATATACTGTATATATATATATATATATATACACACACAATATGCTTGTGTGAAATATATGTGTGAAATGTGCTTTTGTGTGTAGATAGCTATAGTTTGGGGGAAACTTGTTTTTTAATTCTAAAAATGATAAAAAGATTACGGTTGGTCTGTAGTAATTAAGATTAGCTTTTTATAAAACCATATAGTTAACTAAGTAAATGTGTGTATATATGCAAGATTTCCTAAGTGTCTGTTTTCATTTTCTCACATGGGTCCTGTGGCAATTTATTTCCTCTCCCTGTCACAAAGAGTGATAAAAACATTCTTTGACTGGTGTTTTTTTAATACACCACGCCACTGAGATTCTCCAAACTGTGAAAAACAGGATTCGAGTTGAAATGGCAAGTGAAAAAAAACAATAGTTAAAGGGAAATTAATTAATTTATGTCTGCCGGCATTGTTCCCACTCATAAGTTGTCCGGTATTGTGATTTATAGACTGATTTACTGTCACACTCTTCCTGTTACAAGTATTATTCTATTTTACCTATCAGACATTGGACACCTGCACGAGTGGATTTTACAGCGTTCAACCATAGCAACCATTTTGCTGTAACATTAGGATAACTTTTTTAAGGTTATATATCATGTATCTCAAAAATGTTATTCTTAAATTGTTAGTGGAACATTTTAAAAGCGTTACGGAATAAAAAACATTTGAATAGCATTCTTATAACTAAACTGTAACGTTTACAATGTATACATATACAATGTCTAAAAACCTAGATGTTTTGAACGTTCCTAGAACTTGGAAAATAACATTTTTAATGTTTTTTTATTATTAATGAAAACATGTTATACATTAATCCACCCTGGTCAGGGTCAGATCACCATTTCCCAGAGCAGAGACTTTTTAAGGCCACATACCTGATGGTACCTGTGACCTCCTTTCTGAATCTGTCTAAAATTGGTACCGCCCCCCTTCGGATTGGATCCCTCCGGGCATGGTGGAAGGCCCATCCTACCCTTTATTTTTCAGTTCAGGGCCGCTTTTTTTTGCAGATAAATGCTCTCCGATGTAACGTGACAGATGTCACAATGCATTGCCTCTATTTTGATACATACCCTCTGATCCTGCCACAAGCGATAAAGAGCACGCACGAGGGCCAAGCCGTCCCCAGACAACCTGCTGACATTTGTGATTATTTTAGAGCGCATCACGAGCCGCAGTAAGACACGTAACCAACCCGGTTCCAGGGACCCACTGAAGAAATATCAATACGTGTGGGTTAGAGTCACCACAGCATCGAAGGACTAAGCTAGCCAACTTTAGACTCAATAGACACGTCCGTCTCATTGACATATATTCAAAAAGATCAATGGATGGGCTAAAGTTGTAGCTTTAGTTGGCTCGCTCCACTGAGGATGAATCTGTTAGGACTGCATAACACATAAACTAGGTTTTTAGGGGAAAAGACATAGCTAACCCTCAGGGAAGTCAAGCTCCTGTAGTTGGTGAGGAGGCACCAGTGGCAGTTTTGGGTTGCTTGATGTACACAAAACAATTGTAGTTAAAGAATACTCCACTAAAAAATGAAATTTAACCCATACATTACTTACCCTCAAGGCATCCTAGGTGTATATGACTTTCTTCTTTCAACGAAACAATCCAAGTTATATGAAATAATATCCTGCTCTTCCAAGCTTATAAATGGAATGGTGAATGGTGCCCGAGAATTTGAAGCGCATCCATCCATCATTATTTATTTATGTATTATACATATTTCTACTAGTTTTTTTATAGTAGATAATGAACATGCAGTATGCATTATTATCTTCAATAGGATATATACTGTAGGATATGCCGCTGTGATTTTCCTGCAAGAGTCGTCTGCCTTTAAAATTAGTTGGCCTGTATAACTTGGCACAGTGCCTTTATAATTTGTGAAGAGCGTTTATGCATATCATTCAAGGTTTTAGCTTTGCCATTATTTGTTGAAGTGAGTCTTTTTGGCAAAGACACTGTCTTTCATATCCTAAACATACAAATGGAATGACCGGAGAGGGTCAGAAACAACTCGTGTTAGTTTAAATTCAAGGTCACCAATCTTGGTAGTTTGGGTCTATCAGCACCCTCCAGAGTTTGGCGGAAAGCGATGAGCTCTTGTGCTTCTGTCTATTAAACCAAACCTTTAAGCACGTCAGCTTAGCACTATCACCTCAGGCTTACCCAGCATTTCCAACATGGGGTTGAACCCAATTATCCTCCAAATTAAAATGAACAGACTTGGCACGGGGAACAATTACTGCTGTGACTTCATTCCGCAAGCTAAATGGGCCAAGCAGAAGCAGTCCCTGTTTGCACATGCTGGCCATGAACCAAAAGCCTGTGTAGAATTTGGGTTGTGCTTCCAATGACAATGTATGTGGGTAATGGTTGGGTGAGAGGTTACATGCGGCATGTTCTTCTGTTGTTGTTGTAGAAGACAGGAAGCTGTTTGTCGGGATGCTGAACAAGCAGCAGACAGAAGATGACGTGTATCGTCTTTTCGAGCCCTATGGCATCATCGAGGAGTGCACCGTGTTAAGAGGCCCTGACGGAAACAGCAAAGGTGAGATGAGCTCACATGCTGCACATACACAATGCTGAAAGAAAAGTTCTTCCAGATTGAGAAACTCTGTCGCTCTTTACTTAACCTCATGTTGTTCCAACCTGCATGTTGTTGTTTTCAGTGGAACACAAAAGTTCAAACATCTCTGAAATATTGCACAGCTCATTCAATACAATGACAGTTCTTAGTGACCAACTATGATTTTTTTTTTATAATTTGTCACAGGTTTTTACAGTATTTTCTGTTGTTTTTTTGTAACTTGATAAATCTCCACTTTTGTGTAGCTTCCATTAAAAAAAAATAGCATTCTTGTTGGAATGACACAAAGGTGACTTAATCATGACAGAATTGTTGTTTTTGGGTGATCTTTTCTGTGTTTTTCTTTCACGTTTTCCAGTATTTGTTCCAGCGATTTGTTTCGGGTTCAAAGAGCATTAAAGACTCATCAGAGACTTTTTGTAGCTCTACGGAAAAGCAAGTATTTGAGCATTAAACTTTTTATAGACTCCATTGTTTGCCCACCAAGGCTTTGGGGACACTGTACGATGCTAATACAGTCTGGCATTTGGCAAAGCATCGTGGGAGTCAAAGTTTTCCTTTTGCCTGTATTACGAAAATTGCTGTAGGGTTATTTCTGCTGTTTGGGGGGCGGATCTGTTAATATCCAGTCTTATGGAAGAGTAGAAAAAAGACAGATGTCAAAACACTCCTCATGCTTTATATAATGAGACAAGAAAACTACGTTTCTTTTGCTCCTAATGCGTTGTGACCGTCAATATAAGGTCTGTTCCTGCCAAAAATGTGTCTTAGTTGTAAAACAAAATCAGTTTCAAACAAGTTTTACTTTGTGCGTGGCACATTTGTGGTGTTTTTAAGACCCATATGTAATAATTTGGACACGACTGCTTCACAGCAACTCTCGAGTCCCAAATGTTTTCGAATTCTGTTCATGAATATCTGCTGTGAAAATGATATCAATTATGCTGTATTTTCTGTTTTGTCTGCGGTGACAGGCACATGTAACTTAATAGCATCCTTCATCAGTAGCCCGAACGATCTCTAGAGGATCAAGAAGGGCTTTCTGCTGCTCTCTGCTGTTTAAATGTGCTTTTCTACACTGTGTTAAAGAGTGTTTTTGTGTGTTTTCTAACAGGCTGTGCCTTTGTGAAGTTCTCCACACACACCGAAGCTCAGTCAGCAATCAGCGCGCTGCATGGCAGCCAGACCATGCCAGTGAGTCAACACTCCTCTCTGCTATTCACTGCCTTGGTTCTTTTTGTTTTGCTCACTTTCTTTCTCCGTCGTAAGTGCTGGAGACACTCAAAGACGTTTTTTCCGCAATCAGCAGTTAGAATTTTGCTCGGAGTGCTTGTGTTACGAGGTGGAGTTTCGTGCAGATGGCAACCTATTCATATGTGTTGTCCAATAAAAACATTCAGTGTCGTTGAAATTTGCATTTCGTTTAGTCTCAATGGGAGTTGTTTCATTTTATAGCTATATTTGTTGTTTTCTAGAACCAGTTACAACATCAACCAGCAAGGGAAAATTGGGCCATGCTAACTAGCCAAACCTTGACCTCTAACCTAGTGTACTAGCTGCGTATCAGGTGTAGCTGTAATTTCAGATTTTGTAACCCTTAGCAACAACCTAGCTAACAATTTTAGGTTGTAAGAACGTTTCTCAGACGCGCAACGAAAACGTTAAAAATGTTATTTTCAAAGTTCTAGTAATGTTCAAAGCGGTCAGTTTAAGATGCTGTATTACTGTTATTGCTTATAAGAATGTTATTCAAGCATTTTTTTAATTTTGTAATGTTTTTAAAACATTCCACTAACAACTTAAGAATAACATTTTGATATATATGATATATAATGGTAAATAATAACAATAATAACAGTTCTAGTAACGTTACTGCAAGAACGTTTTTAATAACTTTGAGAGATCTTTTGGAGAATGTTCTGTGAACGTTTCTTGTTAGCTGGGAAGTCTCACCTGGCAAAAATTTTTCAACCAGACCATTAAATAGATTTCCGAACAAACAAATAACGAACAACTCAGTCTCTCCTTTCAGCTTCCAAACTGCATACTTAGTCTTATTGTTTTCATTGAATAGCTGCATGGACAGTGTGTCAGCGCGTGGCCTTTGTCCGGCTGTTTCAGTCTTGAGTACTGGACGCTGAGCCATAAAAAGCCAGCTATTCAGCAGAGCCTGTCTGATTCACAGTGCTATTCAGCCACACCAACATTGTTCTGCACTCAGACGGCACTTTCGTGCCACTGTTTTATTTGCTAAAAGACTCCTGCTGGATACAGACAGGGCCTTGGACTGTTGAAATGCATCATTTCTGCATGTGCTTTGTTTCATTTCTCACAACAGAATGGCATCATTACATTAAAGGAATAATTCACCCAAAATTGAAAATTCCATCATCATTTACTCGCCCTCATGTATGACTTTCTTCTGTAAAATGCAGGGCGAGTCATTTATTGAGCTGTTCTATCATACAATGAAAGTGAATGGAGACTACGATTGCATTATTTACAAAGCAAGGTTTTTCATGAATAATTACTTAATATCAGTCTGTTCCTCTAGCTAGCAAATTACTTCAGAAGACTATGTAAATAGATAGATTAGGTAAATAGTATAAACAAAATAGTTTACACTTTTTATAGTGCATTTGTGAAGCTTAAAAGCTCCAGTCCCCATCCACTTTCATTATATGGAAGAAAGTCATGTAAACACACTTCAGAATGTTTCTTTGCGTTCCACGGAAGTAAAACCATCATACAGGTTTCGAACAACAAAAGGGTGAGTAAATAACAACAGATATTATTTGTGGTGAACTATCCCTTTAAATGAGAAAAATGGGCAGACAGAGCTCAATCTGTGATGTTATTTCACTCTAAGAATGACCTTTAGGGTCAACCGTGGTGCAAATGATTCAGGGACATTGAAATGTAAACCACAGCCCAAAAATCTTCACCTCACACACTCCGACATCCTTTCCTCTCTCTCCTGTCTCTCCTCTGTTCATCCTCCCGGGACATTAGGCAATAGACTTGTTTACCTCACCTTTCACCACATTGACTGGTGAATTATTCATTGGCATGTACTAGGATGGGAGTGGAGGACAGAAAAAGAGAGAGAGAGTGGGAAGGTGAGCAAGAAGCTCATGGGGGAGGAACAGAAAAGGTTTATAGTCATCTTGGAAGGTAAATTGATTATGGAAAACCTCGCCGGCCTCCATTCTCTTGAGTCTGAAGTTGTAGGGGGAGGGGTCACGGCTCGCAAGGCTCCCAGGTGCCAAAGTGAGATGTTTAGCTGAGATAATGGAGTTCTTTTCCAGGCCGGGCTTGATGAAGCACTCATCCATCTGTGCACCCTTCAGAAGAAGCCCTGCGGAACTTAGCAAACTTAACATGAACACCCACTGAGTAGAATCGGGCAAACCATGCAGTTATTGCACTAGCATCATGTTTTAACTATACAAATGTGGCGAAACGTTCAGGAAACAGGAAACGTTGGCTAACATTCTTTAAAAGTTCTCTAAAAACATTTATCAAAAACGTTCTTGCAGTACCTTTTTTAACCCTTTATATAAATATATATCATAGATCCAAAAGCTATTTTTAGGTTGTTAATAGACAGTTTAAAAAATGTTACAGACTTAAAAAAATGTTTAAATAATGTTCTTATAAGCAATTAATATTGTTAATGCAACATATAAAGCTGAACATTTTGAATATTCCTAGAACATTCAAAATACCATTTTTAACATTTTTGTTACTTAATAGAAACATTAGATAAACGTTCTTACAATCTAAAATTGTAATCTGGGATGATTACACTGTAATATTTTATGCAAAGATAAGAAAATGTGTCTATCTTTGTTGTTTTATTGTGTCACTCTTGGTTCAGTTGCAGTGTTATGAAAGTTAAAAGGTGAAGGGTGTATTTTCTGTGCCACTACCGTGATCAGATAGAATTGCAAATATCTGCCAATTGGTTAGGCAAACGGGTAGCCCCGCACAGAAGTTACATCATTGGTTGAGCCAATCTTGTTGTGCTAGGGTGAGAACAAAGAACATTTTGTGAAAGTGTGTACTTTTATAACTAAATAGCTTACTTAAAGTTGTCTCGGCACATGAACCGCGGATAGAATAAAGTATTGCCATCGAAAATTTTACCCACTTCACCTTTAACAAAAACACCCACCAGCCTCTCATGCCCTCGTTCTCGCCTTTCAAAGAATCACATGCAGCTCATACTGTAGTTATTACAGCATGAAGTCCAGTCAAGAAATGAAAGTTAATTCATTTTAAATACGCATGCATAAAGTAGCCTGTTAATGAAGTGCTCGTGGGCAGAGAGAAAACTGGCCTTACTGCAGACTCTCCGAGTTTTTAAACTCGTGTCCCCCAGCATGTCTGAATCACACTTAGCGTTATCTTCATGCACACACAGCACAGTCCCTTTTTTATGTTTTTGCCTCCAATGTTTTCGTCACCTTCTCTCTCGCTTCCTCTCGCTCGCACAGCCATGAGCAGAGGTCAGAACATGCACCCTGATCTAATTATCCAGCTCTAGAAGCAGAGACGGAATGCATTTGCATGTTTTACGATTCGGTGGCGTGTGTGTGCATGCGTGAACGTTTACCCGCTGTGTCCATATATGTACATGCTAAATACATACAGCAAAGACGTACGTAAGAATTTTATAGTAGCTTTTGCACTCGCTCACATCGATAAGGGCCTCCAAATATACAACGGCAAACGAGACCAGCAGGGGAGTGCACTCGAACCCGGGTCGAACCAAGCAATCAAATCAAATGTGGAAACAGCCTACGGGTGAGTGTGTGGCGTGTGAGACAGTGATGATTTGAGGCAGGTTTTTTATTCCATGCACGCCCGCCCCGTGAGCCACCACACCCCCACCCTCCGCTCTCCGGACATGGCGCAATTAAAAATTTACACCGCCGTGCAGTAAAGCAAATTGCCCGGCTTCAGGAAGGCCTTGTAGAATGGAAGACCAGGGACAAAATTACGGTCAGAGAAGGTTGGGGGGGTCAAGGAACTCTAGCCCCATGTTTCGCTCTCATTTCCACCTGAGTGTATACGTGAGGGATTGGCCGTATTTCAACAAATACAGGAAAATGAAACCGCAGCGGCTATCTGATATTACAATCTGCTTGGTTTAGGAGAGTTTGCGCCTCCGACCGATTGCCAGTGTCTATGGTTGAATGGAAATGTGTTCAGCTGTATTTTCATTTCCTTGTAACTTGCTGCGTGAGGAACATCTACCATATGAGAAAATATACAGATCCAAAATAGCAGTCATAAGACAACTGCACTTGCAATCAAATATTATAAGTCATTTTGATATTAGCTTCATTATATCAAGATAGCACTTCACAACTAAATACAGCTTCCTAAGTAGTAAGTTCAGCATTTTTGTCATATACATATACATGTATATTAGTTATTCTGACTGTGATTGAATGCACCGCATTTGAAAACATGGCAAAATGCCTATAAATGCACACCTGTGACTGCACATTTTGTGTTAATGTTCCAAGTCCAACCATGTTGCTTGGCAACCGTAACCACCCAGTGTACAGGTTGTGAACTATATTATTTGGCAGAACAATTGTTTGTTCAGAATTTTCATCTTTTTTGCTAATATAGGCGATTTATGAGATCAACAAATCCATGACGCACCGCTCCACACCAGGTTTTCCAGCCGGCTGGTTCTTATGTTAGAGAACAGTGCAAGATAATCCGTTCTTATTACCTAATTCAGAGTTAATGCCCAGAGACAGATGTGTAGAGTTAAAGTAATATCAGATATATGGCTTAGTTAGAGACATTTACGACCGGCGTTCACACAGAAACCTGGAGAAACGGAACGGCACCCGCCGCGCCGCAGCGTCTCGTAAAGACGCGGCTCCTGCTTTGATTTCAGGCTTTTCTTTTCCTCCGTAGAGCTGCACTTTTTATTTCCCGGTTTTACTTTCTCTCCTGAATCCATTTCGTTGGGCCCTGGGCCTCTGGGAATTCCACTGTGTGCTGGGCGGCTTAAAATTTAATGAGAGTTTTTACTTCACAGATCAAGACCACTCTCTCTCTCTCTGTTGCTCTCTCTCTCTTTCTATCACTTTTTCTTACAAACACACTGCCTATATCTTGCCGGACCAACAAGCCCTTGGCCCTGATATTCGCAGAATGGCTTAGAGCGAAAGAAAACAAACAGTGGAGAAAGGATTGGACAAATACCAGATTTCGGTCAATCAGAAAACAACAGATTTTGAAATTTCCTCCTATTTCAGTCACAGCTGCAACTTAAGGAAGGAACATGGACATTGTATTTCCTGTTTGACAGGACTTTGCTCAAGGGCTTCTGTGATGTACAGCACACATTGTTTTTCTCCTGGTAGCTCCAGGGGTTTTGGGAGTCCAGGGCACTTACAGTTTTCAGTAAGTGAATTGTTGGGGGAAACACCTTATCAGTTTGGCTCATGAATATTAATTAGCTGATGTAATGTCTGTCCGGTTCTCCTTGGTGAGGAACAACTAAGTGGACATTAGCCGTTGTTTTCATGTATTTTTTTTACTGTTCATTGAATTGAACGTGGGTTCGTGCAGTTATTTTAATATATGGCTTCATTTTTTTTACTCTTGTATGAACAGACAAAACTTTGTGTAATCAGCATAATTTATTTTAGCTTTAAAGTAGATAATGTTTTAACGTTGGTATATGGACAAAAAGATGAAAATTTAGGAATTTCAAATGTAAGAATTTATAAAAGTGCGTCCACATATACCTCCCTACTTATGCGAGCTGCCAAAACCCTGCTCTGAAAGTTATAGACAATTTTACCTTTCGCGATTTTTAAACTTTCGTGAATAAGGAACATTTTATAATTAACCTCATTTACATTGAAAGGAGGCGTGTTTGCACTGAAAAGAATAACCATAACTTTAAATTCATCTAGAGTAGTGCTAAACCTAGAGTACATTGTACCTGGTGAAGTTGCAGTTGAACTGCAGGTCAATAAGCAGATTTTTAGGGCCCAAAACTGTTTATCGAACAGTGTTACAATCCTCTAACAACTTAATAGCACTAGCTCAAGAAGTTAATCACTGAAAAACAATGCTGTAGGTCTCAATGCGTCCACAGTCAAACTTTGAAAATCTCTCACCTCTTTTTTTTTTTAAAGCACCTCAGAATGCTTTCATGCCAGTCGGCAAATGCCCCCCCCCCCAGAGGTTTTCCTCAGAAATCATTTAAACTGCTTTGGTGATAAAAACCTGAAGGGATACAAGATAAGCCTATTTATTTTGGAGATTGCAGCCTCTTGCACTGAGAGTTTGTGGAAAGTCTTACCGAAGCCGTGTGGTACGGTCCTGACCCTTATCCTGCAAAGGTCGGTTTGTTTAACCAGCCGGCATGTCTAATGAATGCATTGATAGTGCCTGGCAATGATATACTAACTAACCAGTCAAGGAAACAATACAATGAAACGGTTTCAGGGAAGGCTGAGGGCGTAAAGGTTCTAACAGGGTGAGATCGAAAATCAAATCTACATTTATCTTCCCGAGTGATTATCTTTCGCTGTTTCTGGCAAACCCTACAGTCGCCCACACGAGTGGAGCTGCCTCGGAGCCAAAGTTGTTAAGCTTAGATGTGTAAAGTTATTGCCTTGTGCTTGGCCCTCGCTGCGACTGGTTTTCTGGCATTCGAAGAAAAAAAACAACAGAGAGAGCGTTACAGAGAGCACTCACTTTTGTTAGCGGCCTTAGCGAATGTATTTCTCCTATTTTTCCCTAAAGTCACCATGAAATCAAAATATACTGTTCTTATTTTTATGGAATATAGCAGTTTTTATTATAAATGATTTATCCGTGCACATTGTGATATTTTTTTAAATTCATGTGTCCCCATATTAAATCTAAATGGCAAACCTTCTCTGATGACATCAGCCTGACGGTTTGGGTGGAGCCAGTGTAGTTAACCACTCCCCTTAAACGTCAGTCTACTGTGAGCTTTGAAATGCCTACTTTTCTAGAGCCAATCGATTCTCAGTGGAAAAAATAAGCCACACCCTACAATTTTTTTTCATTTTACCTTGAATCACTTCAAAATACTGTAGTATGTTTCAACTTTCATTTCACACAGACTTTAACAGACTTTTAAAAAGATCTTTAAAGAAAATAGAAAAGAGACACCAGTGGTTTTCAGCCTTTTTCAGGCCAAGAACTCCTTGAAACAGCTGTTGTACAAATTGTTTGAAATTGAGCATTTTAAGGCTGGCCTATACAAACATGCGTATAATAAAATATGAGTGTGTTGTGATTTTTACATTACAAAGATTTTAAAATAATAGTTTTTTGTGCAATGTCACACATTTTACATTTTCAATGAGTAATTTTCTAATTTTAAATGTGTAAACATTTTGATTTTACTTTAATCAATGCCACATTTTATTCATGTGGCATCGATAATGAAACATTTAACTTCTTATCTTCTTAATTTTAGTTTTGGTTAAACTTTAACCATCATTAGATTTTTTAATAGCGACTTCTCTAATTGGTCGGTGGCTCTTCAGAATTCTGGGTGTTGTAGTTGGAATTGTAATTTAGCAATCTGGATTCAACAATTTAAAATGCTTCTACGTAAGCACATACCATCGTTTAGCGATCTCAAAGCTCAGGGGTAGCGCTCTCCCAAAACATGTAGTGCAGTGCTATCTAACATGGGCATCAGTCACAGGAGTATTATCTAGAGCACAGGCCCCCATTCATGCCCTGGCTTGTGGCTTCGCCTGATATTTCCCCATATTGTGGCCGCTTATCAACATTTTCATGTCAATTTTCAGCCTCTTATTTTGCCTGATGCACAACCTTTCTCCACCATCAGATCAGAGTCATATTTTGGCCTTTTCGCCCAAATCAATTCTGCAGGTTTTTTCGGACAGCGGAGTAAGAGTGGAGGATGTTGTAGACTGATAAAGGTCAAGTGTTGAATCGAATCATTGGGAGATTCATAATGAATGTGAGGTGTTTCATTACCACGGTACGGGAGAGAACGAGAGGCTAGACTTAGAAACCCACACTTCCAAGGTCAGAACTTGATCATTGGTGGCCTTGTCGATCTCCAAACACACCCATGTTCTTCTCCTAATCCGTCTGATATTTCAGGAGCAATATCATATCCTATCAAGTAACAAATTTGAAATAGATTTGTAAAACTGAGGGCCGGAGGGCCAAGCCTGCAAAAGGATCTATCGATATATCAGAGATGACAGACCTTATATTTTGTTGTTTCTTGGGAAAAGAGAAACATTGTATGAACATGAAACGTTATGTATTTGATTTGTTTTGTAAAAGGGGTCAAAGTAAAAGTCAAAAAGCAGATATTCAGTGAATTATTAAATACCTCTGTCAGTTGATTCCTGGTTTTGTTATATTAATACATTTCCTTATCATCTACCTAGCCTTTTCTTGTTGGAAAGTTGTTACACAAGGACAGAGATTCGCACATTCCAGTCATATTTTAACTTTTTCATAGGTCAGGTTTCTTTTATACTACTTAAAGGTGAAGTGTGTTGTTTTTTGTAATTTGTAATTCTATAAATTATAGCTTTTGAGTTATGAGTTATTTAGATTATAGATTTTGAGTTATATAGATTGTAGATTCTGAGTTGTATGTATAGATTACAGATTTTAAATTATAATGCATAGATAATAGATTTTGAGTTACATGTATAGATGATAGATTTTGAGTTATATACAGATTATTGTTTTGGAGGTATATGTGTAGATTACAGATTTTGAGTTACATATGTCAGGTGTGGTGTGGTGGGAGGTTAAACGCAGCCTGCCCTCTCTCCTCAGACTGGCTCCGATTCTCTCCTCCCCCAGGGTGCCTCGTCCAGCCTGGTGGTCAAGTTTGCAGACACGGACAAGGAGCGCACCATCCGGCGCATGCAGCAGATGGTGGGTCAGTTTGGCATCTTCAACCCCGCCATAGCCCTGCCCTTCAGCACCTACAGCACCTACGCGCACGCGGTGAGTACCCTGCGGGGACACGGTTTGATGATGTCATCCATGCCCACGCTCACCGCCAGTCACCGCGTGCCCATGTGTCTCTGTTGCATGCACACACACCGGGATGACTCAGAAGATTCCATAGGAAAATCTTCACCTAGTTATTTATAGCCCGCATGCTAAGTTTCATTTGTACGGGGGAGGTTGAAATACAGCCGTGGGGTAGAGCTGCACTGCCAAGCACCTCATGCCCAAAACACACCTAATATTCATTCATGGGAAGGATATGTCTTATGTTTATCAATAAAGCTTTACAGTTTTTAACGAAAACTAAAACGAAACTCGGTTTTGATACACAAACAATTCACAGCCTTTTTCTTTTGTTTTGTTTTGTTTTCCAAACATGTAAATGTTCTAAAAATAAGATACATTTACTTAAAAAAACAATATTGTGTTTAATTTCCAGATCTCTGGAGATCTAAGCTAGCTAGTAGAAAGAGAATTCATCTTGTTTTTGAATTTCATCTCACTTTACGATATTTTCTCTCAACAGTGTTTATATCTTCATTTTATTCTCAAACAAATGTATCCTGTTTCAAAGATGTTTAGACATTTTAAATGGAAAACGATGTCAGTTATCACATCAACTAAAATAGCTGAACAAAAATAAAAAGAAATATACTGAAAAAAAGTGAACAGAAATGGAAGTTCTAGTGTTCAGCTCAGTTCTTCAGTTTTTTAGTTATACAGTGTTTCATGTACTGTACTGATACATAGGCAATTTTGTCTCCTAAACACCAGGATTAGTTGTTGGAACTGACCTGGACTCATTTTCACATCACTAATAGGGGGTGGAGGGGTTAATACGTACGTCCACTCGCACGTACAAACAAATCCACAATAACTTCCAGGCAAGTACAGGGAGAAAAACACCTTCATTTTTATTTATGAGATGCGGACCGTCCGCGAGAAATGCAAATGGTTCGATCGCGGCATGTGGGAAGCCAGGCAGGGTGTTACTGCAGCTTCCACAGGTTGGCGGGAACTTTCATCTCCGGTGTCAGAGATGGTACAGCCTTTGGCTTTGTAATTCACTGTTTCAGCCCGTGCCGCAGCCCACACACACGCCACGTGTGCTGCCTCGTGACATCACATGCAGCTCATACTACAATTAGGGACTTTATCAGATATTTTTACCCGTGTCTTATTTTTTGCTTGGTAACTTTTTTTAAATAACAATGAGTTGTTATTTTAGTTCTCAAGCAGGTTATTTTTTACTTGTGTAGTTAATGGGGCTTACCAAGAAAGCTAGTGCTAATTGGTCATACTTAAAGTTAGAGGTTTGTTTAAAACCGCTAAGTTTTTAACCCCTGTTTATAACTGTACCAATGATATGATTGATATTGTGGCTTTAATGTGGCTTCAACCCCCCAACAACCTACCAATGCAAACACCCTAGCAACCACATTACAATGTACTAATAGCACTTAGAACACTTTAGCAACTGCATAGCAACACCCTGGCGACCGCTCCAAAAAACCCTAGCTTTGTGGTTGCGAGCTAAAGTAAAACCATTTTCACGAGCTAAAGTAAAACCAAGCTTCAATTTAGAGTTTCATCCGCCGTCTGTCATCTCCACAGTCAACCATTTGTAGAATCCAAATTAAAACCAGTTTCACTCCTTATTATACCTGAACAGAACCACAGAGGGTTTACCGTCAGGCAGCAGAGCATTCACACCTCCTTCATGAACAGGCGACAGAAGCGCATAAGCTAAACATTCAGCTTCAGATATGCAATGGAACATTTAGAAATGTGGAGGATGAGCAAATTAAGAGGCTGCCTCACAAACACAGCTGTGCTGTGGATTACTGGCTTCAGCTGACAGCCAGTAAATTGGATTTTAGTGGGAGCAGAGGAGGGGCGCATGCGAGCGCAAATTGGAGGGGTAATAGCGCCGACAACAACGCGCCGAAAGACAGATGCGTTTTTTTAAAGGTACATCTAACTCCTAAATCCGACAAACATCTTATCGCTCGGTAGCACATGAAGATGTTCAAAATATCAGATATAGTCTCGTACTTGACTCTGGAGTGGAGGGTGGGGGGGGTTGGAGGCTGGGTGACACAACACATGATGAAAGCGAGAAACATTAATTTTCCCTCAGATGCCTCTTGTCAATACAAGCTGAACATCTTTTATCTGTTTTTCTCTCTGTGTGTCGTGTTTGATCTTTTTGCTTTTCTGAGTGAAGCCATCTTCATTTTCAGCTTTTTTGGGGGAGGACGAATAAAAGGCCGGCTGTTGATGGAAAGCCAGAAAGATCTTTTTTACTCGACGCCAATCACCAGAGATGGCGCATTAGATTAATATGACACACAAATTGCTTGAAAGCACTTCAGAAGGTTCTGAAGCCAACATTAATGAGGAGAATGTTTGTCTGGGTATTTTGAGGAGGGGGGGTACGTGCTGTACCATTGACCTATATTGCCCCCTGTTGATAGGAAATAAAACACTGTCAGCCATTTGAAGGGGGTTTAAACTGTTTGTCATGAAAATTATGATTTTTTTAATAATCTTTTTCAGTTTTAATGTATTGTTAGGAAATTCTTTTAGCTAGAGTAGACGATATGTTTGATGTTTGGATAGGAATGTGTGATCTTACCTCTCTAGCACATTTTCTCTAGTTTTTGCTTAATCTAAATGTAGAACTTTCTAGATGTAAATTAATATTTCTACAGTCCTACACACACAGTCCTATTTGTACTAAACGTACACTGCGACCCGCAGGAAAGAAAAAATCCCCAACAAGATCTCTGTAATATCTCAGTTATTTCTCATAGACAGCGAAGCGGTTCAATAGAGAGTAAATGTTTTGCCTTATTTTCAACCTTCTCTGATTTTTTTTTTTTTACTAAAAAGACCCAGAAATTGTGTCTCCCCTAGAGTTTCAGAGATCTCAACAATGTCTCAGATTGTGCTCAGATTTGCCAAGCCTAAATCTGCAATCAAAATTATAATATAAACTCTATTTAAACTCTATTTCTCATCAAATTCTTCCAAAACCAAATTTTCTGAACTGTGCTACCCTCATTGCTCTTCTCTTATATACGTTCGTCTAATGTATATAAGAGTTAATGTACATAAGTATATATATTATGAATATAATGTATATAAGGATATATATTATGAATCTAATGTATATAAGAATCTATATTATGAGTATAATGTTTATAAGAATCTATATTTGCACAGAGATGTTTGCACCATCTCCAAGCTCCGTCCCGAAGACGTGCCATCAGCACACAGCCGAAAGAGCTGTTTCAGGCAATCTGCGGAGCCCGAGACCTTAATAACCGAGGTCCTGGCGCTCAGCTCAGTCCATTTCTCCTCTCTCTATAAATATCTCGTCAGCCCATCCTGCCATTCTCCTGGAGCTGCAGCTGGGCCAGACTCGATGTAAGGGGTCATGTGTGATGCAGGCAGAGGTAGGCAGAGACACAGAGCAGCTCTGGGTAGATAATTGTCCAGTGATAAAGAGGTGATTGCCTGCTGGCACCCAGAGAGACTAATGCCATCGGCACGGCATAAAAAACCCACATGGCTGACGCTAAACGAATGCCGTTGCCCGGGCAACATCTTCCCGGAGCTTCTTCAGTTTTTTTATTTTTCCATTCTGAAGGAAGAAAAGGTCACGACCCCTATGATGAAAACTCAACTGAAGGCAATTTGGTTCCTTTTGCTTGGGCTTGAATGCCTGCTGTCTGTTCAGGCTCCTGGGTGTTGATTCTGCAATGGTGAAGATAAACGCATATAGTTTGTATATAGGAAAAGTTCTGTGGTTATTTATTGCCCTTGTAACGTTACAAACCCGGAAAGTTTTGCTTTTGCTATATAATGACAAGAAAAGATTATCATCGAATGGCAAGTTTGAATTTCAGTGTGTTGCTTTAGCAAACCAACCATGTTGCGTCAGAAATCTTGAAATGTAACACACAAGTCGTCTGCTTACAAAACTTTAATAGATCTGTATTCCTTCCTGCACTTTTTAAAGATTGACAGTTGAAAAGCTGCATAACTATTTGTCAAAAACTTCCTCCTTTGCGTTCCACAGAAAACATAATAACAGACGACAAGCGAACCCTTCCTCTAACTAACAAGAATGGGCGCCGAACGCCAAGATTATTTTTTAATAGTCTTGTCCGACCACCGACAGCCGAAGGACCTTGTTTTCCCTTTTTTCCTCCTCTCCTCTCCTCTCCCGCCCTCTCCCCTCCTCCCCCCAAGAACAAATTGATGTTGCTCACTTCTCCCCAACATAATTACATGCTTGGGCCTCCAATTTTCTGTTTTAATTCCTAAAGAGCAGAACTGAATGCCACGTCGTTATCTGAGGCAATCTGGTGGCAGCCATGAAAGGCGACATTATCCGAGCTGTTCGTGGAGGGAAATTACAATATGGAAGTCTTCAACTCACCGCACTGTGCTCTGTCCCTCCGGCTTTTAAAAGGCATTAGCAAACTGTCACCCGGCTAGAGCCAGTCGGCTTAACTGTACCGCCCCATTCAGCTTAAAGAAGGAGGTCGTGAAATGGCCACAAAAGCGTCTGATTACTGTGGCATTGCTATTACATAGAGAAGAGGCCAGACCATCTAGCCCCGCCCTTGTCTCTAGCCGAACGCATTAAACACTTGTAAAAGCACCCATTGTTCAGTTGTTAAAGCTGAAGCGTGTCATTTTTGCGATGTTACGATAACATCTCATTTATAAAGCAGAAAGAACTATAAGTAAGCTGTCCGTAGGTTGATTTCTTTGAAAAGAGTAAATGCTGTGGCTACGTAGTGCTATCAAATCATCGCTCGGCTTGTTTAAAAATCCTCAGTCAGCCCCTACACCGCAACATTGGCTCAAACAGTGGGGTGAGTTATAGGCTATCTGTTGGCCTGACCAATGGAGGACAGGAGAGTGTTTGGGAAACCTGTTTGAAAATGATTGTTAGTTTGGTAGCAGTGCAGAAATGACACTTTAGCTTCATTCTTCTGGGACTTTATATTAAGATGTACAGGAATGCTGTTTGATTAATTGTAGTATTGTGTAGTTGAACGGAAACAGCTTAGTGTCAACCATGTTTTATTGAATAATTGTTCTCCCTAATAGACCTCAGCCAAAGTAGACAGCCAATTTATAGATGCACTCAGTACATTTGATCTCATTACAAAGTCTGACACATGAAGAAATGAATAGTATACTTAGAATTTAGAATTGTAAATTGTACGTTTTCATGAGATTCTAGCGTTATCAGTAGATACAGTTCTTGTACCGTTTACATATCTTAGTGTTGTTCAATACATTAAAGGTATAGGTTAAGAACATAACACGTGACCTATAATCACTGTGTGAGTTTACAATTGATGTGAAACAGTATCCATCGCAATCCATTTCACTCTCAAAATGTGATGGAATTCTTATTGATAAAAATTTTAAAGGAATAATATAAAGTAGGAATACAAAGTTATCCAGTGGGAATTAATTGGATCGTGACAAGTGTGTGTTCCATACCAGAAGTCCTGACCAGAATGCATTTTTACAGACTATTGAATTCAAATCTATTTTTATTTGCTATTATCGCCGTAACCCTTCTAACATTTGTACATTATCCAGCGTTAAACTACTGTGTAAGGTTTTAGAAAGACTGCATTACCCTCAACAACAGCCCAAAATAATCCCTATTCAGCATTATTTTCCCAGCCCGCACAACCACAGTGATGTCAGGCTATAATGAGATCAGGAACATGTATTAGGAACATAAACAGGGTCAGTTTCGATTTCACATTCGATTTCAAGACAGTTCAGCGTATTGAACATACATGTATATCTCGATCTCATTTTCATTTGTCAAATTAAATATGGCGTTTAATCTGACAAAGGTCTGTGGGTAAGCGCAGTGATGTTATTGGAACAGACTTGACGTACAAACGCATTTCCCATGTACAACGCATGGAAATGCGTTTGTACGTCACGCTGGAAATCAGCGTGCAGATTTTATAACGAACAAGGGGGTTGGTTCTGGATCTAATAATCATTTAGCTTACACTTAAGTATGTCTGTTTTAATATAACTCTGATATATTAAAGAAAAATGCAGTGATAGGTGTCCCGGTGTAATTGGACAAATGAAAAAAGGGTTTTGCTGTCAAACCCGTAAAAAATCTGTTTAAAGTGGAAAATGAATACAGTTCCATTTATCTGCTTCAGACTCCTGGCCTTCTTAAAGGTACAGTCACCCAAAATGAAAATTCTGTCATTGTTTAGGCATCCTCGTGTCGTGTCAAACCTGTTTTACAGTTTCCTGGCCATTCTTTTCAATACAATAAAAAGTGAATAGGGACTAGGGCTGTCAAGTTCAAAAGTGACACAAAAGCACCAGAAAAGTATAATAAAAGTGGCCCATATGACTATATTCCACATTTTCTGACTTGTGTATGCCTTTGTGTGAGGAAGAGACAGAAATTTCAGTCATTTTTCACTGAAAAGCTATTGTCTAACTGCATGAGTCATGGGACACTTTTTTGGAGGCTGACAGCCCCAGTCCCCATTCACTTTCATTATAAGGAAAACAGCGACCAGGATATTCTTCAGAAATGTATCTATTGTGTTCCACAGAAGAAAGAAAACCATGCCGGTTTGAAATGACATGAGGGAGAGTAAATCATGACAGAGTTTTCATTTTTGGGTGAAATATCCCTTTAAAATTTGAAAAATAAATACAATTCAATTCTTCTGCTCTCGACTCCCGGGTCCCTTAAGGACTACAATAATACATGCGACGATCCTTCTATTAGAATGAGCAAGACCGACAGCTATTGAAGTGTTTGGAGGGGGCTTGTGACAGCCCTCTGACTGGAAAGATGGAGGCTTTCACTAAACGTAGGCCGATGCATTTTTTCTCTTTTTCCGCTCTACTTTCCTTTCTACTCTGTGTAGCACTGCCTATCCATCATGCCCTCCTGTAGCCTCTGTGTGCTTCTGGTAACTTTTCCCTCTCTTCTGCTCTCTTTTTCTCTTTATAACAGTTGATGCAGCAGCAAGCAGCCCTAATGGCCGCCAGTCACGGAGGATACCTGGCACCCAGCGTGGCCTTCCCCACCACCCAGATCCACCAGATGGGGGCGCTCAATATCAACAGCCTGCCGCCCACCCCCATGACCCCGGTGTCGGGTGAGTTTCATCAGACACTGGGTGAGCAAGAGTGCTTCATTTTTCTTTCTTATTGGATGGGTGTCTGTTTAACGTTGACTGACCGTCTGTAGCATTTTGCACACAAAATGTAGTTAATCACAAGCTCCAATAGGACTGAGCAAATGTAACTAAACTTCCAAGAGTTGCTGAGTGCAGGTTCTGCAAGTCTGTTTGCTAAAAACAAGAATAAGTTTCTGAATACAGAACATTTGCTAATGTAAAAGTTCTCTCAAAGAAGTTTTCTTAAAGTTATCAGACATTACCATTATATATCATGTATCAAAAGCATTATTCTTAAGTTGTTAGTGAAACATTTTGAAAACATTACAGAATTAAAATATGATTTGAATATATGTTTGAATATTGTTCTAAGTGATAACATTAAAACAATTGCTAAAAACATTCCTAGAACATTCAAAATAACATGTTTAACTTTTTTTATCATTAATGGAAAATTAATGATAAAACATTAGAAAATGTTCTTATAACCTAAAATTGTTAGCTGGGATGTTGTCTAAGGGTTTGCAGCTTTGCAGAAATACAGGATCACACAGGAGGGTTTGTTGCATATTTGATGTGTTCAAACTAATCTCACAAAACAAACCATTTACTCGCCCTGCTTTTAGACAAAGCTGTCTCTTTTGTGTCGCATTATTATTACAAAAATGCCAAAGCTGTTGTTTTCCAAATTGGCACATGCACCAGATAAAAATCACGGATTATCCGTTGCAGGCATTCCCTAAAAGCGGAGTGCTTTGATAATCAGGACGTACGGCCATCTGATTATCATTCCGAGCAACCGTTATCGCACAATCCAAACAAACAGGAGATCTTATTGGATAATGGCTACCTTACTGAATTTGCTTATGCAGCAGTATTGCACTTTCCCAATCCCTTACGAAAACATGCCACCCAGTGATATATGCTTGGCTTTAACAAATCTCATTCTTCTTTTGTCAACAGCACTGCTGTACCAATTTACACCATACACCGCCACACCGGACAACATCATTTGTCATTCCCGGTAAAGCGCGTAGTTTGGCAACTTATGAGTTTGCTTGCAGCTAACTGGCTTACCAATTTCAGAACACATTATTAGTTCCGCTGCTAATTGACTGGCCGTGAAATGACTAAACATTTATGTTTTCATGCAAAGTATAAACAAAACAGTGGCGGACATTTTATTACCTGAGGTGTTAGCAAAGTAAGAGAGTCCCACCACCATCAAGTATAGATTTAATATGGTTCCATCTTTTACAAGATACCATTGGATCTTGTAAAAGCCTCGTCCAATTAAAGTGTGTGAGCTGTCAAGACACACTCGTCTGCAAGGCTGAGGCTATCCATGTGTGGCATTACATGCAAATGTACTTACTTGCTACTTCAAATATTAAGTTAGACAGACAGGGCGGTTTGTCAAATATTTTGTCGCATGCAATGCAAAACATGCACTTTTTGTATCACAGTTCATCCATCACGGACTTACGCGTGTGTGTGTGTGTGTTAGTGGCATCTGCTTTATTAAAAATATTGAAATTTCACAGGACTGCATCAGTGCAACTGTTGTCTAGAAGGAAAATGGTATTACCAAGGTACATGTCCAAAAAAATCCTATTACCATGGTAAATATCCATGAAATCATTGTAATACCATAATACATGTCCAACAACAGCATAATATTACAATGGAAAATGTTCATAAAACCATAATATTACCAAAAAAATCACAGTTTGTTATGTGCCACAGTAATGTCATGTTTTGTGTGGCTTTTGTTGCTCTTTAAACCTCTCCTATTTTATTCCTCCTCCTTAAACATGCTCCAGCTCTGTGTAAAACAACTGCGCTCTTATGTTTGGATTTTATCCTCTTCGACTGGGATCAGTGTCATATTAACATGCAATGCAGCTGCTGGGGTGAATTGGCCTCTCTTACACTGACTTAATTGAAAGAGACTGCCGGAGCTGTGCAGATCTCCTGTGGACGCGAGATGCGCTGAAGTATGCGCTGCATTGGACACGCTCCTGTGTGTGTGTGTGAGCTCTGCTCCACTGATTGCCTTCCATTATTGAACCCATTGGAATCTGTTGCATTATTAATTCATAGCGAGATAGCAGAGCTGGCGTTAAAAATATTCCAAGGACTACAATAAATAAGATATTCATACGTTTTTCTTTTTCACTCGTTCGTTCCTTCATTCATTTGCATTTCCCTGGCAGTCCCACGCCTCTGGTTTATTCAATACATCTGCTGTACAGACACAGACGCACACACGCACATGTCGGTTGTGACTTGTGTATAAAGCATTGTGGAAGCAACAACGAATCCAAACTATGAGTCCGATATTAGGACTCAATTTTACTGTAAAAAGCTTCACACGGTCTTTAGAGCTTTGAATTCCTGTTTCAATAAACAGCATAAATGTTTTGGATGCCAAAGTCATCAGGCTTCAAAATGGACTGAACAATTCATCCATTGTGATGCAAAAAAGACCTGTTTTGCATTCTTCTATCATGAAGCGGTTTGCAGGGAATTTAGCAATCTGAAGACATCTGGCGTGACCACAATTGAAAGTCTGAACAGCTGTCATATAATTTGAAGCTGCTTTCTGATCTCCATCTTTTAGTTACTGCACAAGTGCGGTATATTATAAGAGAGAAATAACGCTGGTGTTAGAAATAACATTAGCACAAAATAACGAGGATTTGCAGAAACTGACGGCGCTCAGCAGACCGAGTTACAGATAAAAGATTTGCTCAATTGGATTACAAAATAGACTACATCTGGAACACGATATTAAGACGTGGACCACAATGAATAATTTTAAGGGCATTAGAGATAACATTATGCACTGTAAAAATGTTTTGTCAGGTTACCTTAAATGTGCTTTGTGTGTTAAATTAACAGGTTTGAAAATAGTATTTAAAATGACTGACACAAGCTGAATACATTAGATCACGCCAGCACAGGGTCAGATAAGGTAGAAATGGCTTCTTAAGGTATGACATTTTGTAGATCATCAAAAATTAAACCCATTACAAAGTATTGTGGGAATACTAAGGTACAGTAATGGTACAGTAAGTAATACTATGGCACTTATATGATATATATCGTAGTAATGAAAGATTTTCATATTCACATTATATAGGATTTACATACCTCCAACGCAGCTAACAGGGAATGTTCTCAGAATGTTGGCTAATGATCTCTCAAAGTTCTCTCAAACATTTCTGCAGTAACGCTAGTACAATTTTTTTTAATGTTATTTATATGGCATATGTCAAAAACATTATTTTTAAGTAGTTAATGGAACATTTTAAAGACGTTACAGAAATAAACTGAGTAACGTACCTAGAACCTTCAAAATGACATTTTAAACATTTTTGTTACTTAATAGAACCCTTAGGCAACATTCTTTACAACCAAAACTTGTTAGCTGGGAAAGTACTTAATACAGTACCATGGTTTGTACTATAGTAAGTGTCAACCATTTTAAGAACATCAGAAGTTTCAACCATATTAAGACATCAAATGCCAAAACCTTTACAAAAAATTGAATGGATCAGTACAGCGGTGGATTAATGCTATCATAAGACAGTACTGAGGTCCTGCGACATATAGCATGATGTGTACGTGTTGCATTACGTGTGGCTCCATTATTAATTCTGAACAAACGTGGACGTCATTGTCCTCAGGTAACGTCATGACGTCCCGCTGTGCGCGCACAGCGTTTATGAGCACAACAGAGGTTAAAAGCGCTTGCCGACAACAATGGCGCGGTCTCTCTATAAACAGATGTAAAGCACTTAAGCGCGATGGCGCGTACACACTCATCCAGATGGCGCCCTCTATTAGAGGATGTATCGCTGCCGTGATGCATGGTGATGTTTTTCCCCGTTTTTGTTCCTTTCTATCAGAGAAACATTTAGCAGGTGCAAGCTCTCGAGCTAAAAAGAGCTCCAAGTCGACAGTATAATTGTCAGCGCCGGGATTAAATGGTTTGAAACAGTGCGGCTGGGCGGCGTTTCGTTATTTGTCTCTGCCCTGAAGTTCGTGGCACGTCACGGGTTTCACGAAGCCCCCATCCCGCTTTCTCCGCCACGTCGCAGACAGATGAGAGGCTGCGCTTCGGTTAAGCATATGCCGGATGTTTCTGTTGTGTTTAAAGCCCAGGACGGAGTTAATGAGGTGTCAGGTGCGGTATTTGCGAGCCATCCGAGAGGCTCGGAACATGATGGGAACGGTTGAGTTCACCTTCAGGGTCATAAAATCCATTGACTTTCCGCTTTGTCTCGTGGGGGCCGCGGAATAGAGATTGCGCTCACACGAACGGAGAAAACATTTCACACCGAGCAGCTGTGCAAAGTTACGTCGCCTTAAAAATTTACGATTCAATGCCAGTGGCTTATTAACCCTCAAAACCCCAAGCGTTGATATTTATGATTCATTTTCCTGCCCATAAACGTGAATTTGGGAAGCCACTGGTCATGATGAATGTTTTGTTCGAGGTAAATGTTGCAACCAAATGCTGGGCTGTCCCAGTTAGAATAAGGTATTCATGTGATTTGACTGTTAAACCTTTCCAGTAACAAATGAGAATACGATTTTGGTATGTTCAGAGACTTTTCTACATCCTATGAAGTTTCTAGGCCTACATGTTGAGAATTATTTGGAGACGTTTATGAAGTAGTGTGTGACTCACTGACTGGCCTCAAAATGTGTTCTTTGTACTGTTACCAATCTGTAAGCAGTACACATTGAAAGAACTGTGAAATCAGATACCAGATAAATATTTGGAAGAGATTTAAAATTTGATCTAAAATAATTTGTTCAGCAATGTCGTCAGTAAGCAGTGACAATGTTGTGCGACCTTGGTGCGCTAAAAGTTTCAAACTGTTAATATTTCCCTGCCAAACTATTTGTTTGCTGTTACATTCCAGAAAAATAGGTATTATTTTGTTAGCGTTGCAATTTTGCGGTAGCAGATCACTAAGACTTAATAGCCAGTGGTCAAAGGTGAAGATATCCGATGATAAACAGTGATCTTTACATTGAATGACAGCGTAGAAAGCCAGCCTGTTTATAGATTCAGGTGTAAATAAACATACGCCTCTGTTTAAAAACAAAATATGGGTGTGATGGGAGTTAGCTATTGTGATTGGTTTGGCTGCGGCGCTAACCGATACGCTTCCTCTCTTTCTTGTTGTTTTCAGCGTGTAATTTGCATAATAAATCCTTTCGGTACATATGGTAAGCCATTCCTCGCTATAGTCACCATCGGGTACAAATCAGCACGATGCGCGAGGGCAGATTGCCGTAATGTAAATCCAATTACATTTCCCTAACATGGAAAAAAAAACCTGTATTTTGCGGGATACTGTACATCTCATAGTGCTCAACGTACTAACAGGGGTGGCAGATAAAATATTTGTTTAATAACAGATGGATTCATTCTGGACTTTGGAATTGGATGCCAAAATAGACTCCATCTGGAACAAATTACCGTTATATGGACCACACACAACCACAAAGGGAAGGGTGATGAAGTGTGTACTTTGGATGTACACTAAGAATTGCACATTGATTCTGTTGATATGTGAACTGCATGCTAAGTTAGTACACGGGACCAGAGGAAAACGTTTTGCACTGTAAAATACTAAACTGTGAAAGCATTGCTTTTATTTTTCACCCTTTAACCCTCAGCATCACATACAGCATGTTAAGATATCACACACTAAGCGCACTTCTGATGCGAAGGCTGTTCTAGTAAATAGGCAGCATAATTATGGTGCCTTCTAAGATTTATTCTTGATGGCCAACATCGTATTTGTTTTTCATGGAGAACACAATCCCAGAATCCATTGCAACAAAAGTCAGTGGGAAATAAATGTATCCAAGATGGCGGACAAGCATATTTCATTTAATACCAGAAAGTTATCAGTAAAAACAGTACACATAGCATAGCAACATGCTAGCATCAAGTGTTAATGAGGAATGCTGTTTGTATTACACTGTATATGCAGGCAGTAGACAGCAAGGCAGCCTAGCTAGCTAACTTTTGGAAAAGAGCTTTTGTCTCTGAGAATGGTAGAATGTCTCCAACCCCACACCCGGCTCATATTATGGCTTTTTATGTTTATTAATATGTTAGATTACACAATAAACTGTAAGGAAACTAAACAATTCCTCCAATCTTCATGGAATCTGTATATTTAAGACTTTATTATGTACATTATTGTTTTTTGCCATGTCAGCTTTTCTTTTGTTGCCTACAAAAATCTCCTTATTTCTCTACATTTCCATGCCTTTCTTTCTGGCGGGCCTGATCCTCCGTCAGCAGTCAGCTTTTCAAAACCATCACATCACAATGATAGATTCACAACATTATAATGGCGCGCAGCTGCGCCTCGGCCAGCACGTGTGGTCGGTTCGACTGAGGCTGCCTGTCGGACATCCCTGAACGCGCCGGTCTCCTGGGCTCCGGGAAGAATAGAGCAGAGGCGCCGTCTAATTTATCAATGTGGCGTGTGGGAAGCAAACAATCGCGAAAAAGCTTAGGAACGGGAAATAGCACAAATGAGACTAAACAGCTCCCCTCGGCCCACCTAAATTCCCCCAGGTTCGAGCGGTTGGAGGCGTGAATGCAGTGTTGGGAACCTTTACAGTCAACACAAACCTGGTTCACACTCAGTCATGTGCTGTAAGTGAAGCTGGTCGGCTGAATGCTGTTGAAACCTGTTTGAATCAGTCATATTGCCACAAGCACTTCTCTATAGGGTCTTTTGCACCTGATTGAAATTGAGGCATGCTGGGGGTTTCCATGGCAACCATGTCCAGCATTGTTCACGGGTACAGATTGAGATGCTATACTATGAAAACTGATTATCAGACTGTAAGAATACACTGTCACAGCTTGCAACACTGTCGAAAAGCTCGGAATCAAATGCTAAGACATACAATACCGTGTCTCCTGTCACTTTAAATTAACTCTAGTTAAGCTGCAATAGGTAACTTTCACCTCTCTACCGCCATCTCTGTCTAAAACATAAAATCGCAGGTTACTTTATGTACTTTTCATATGTTGAAGTCAAAATGAAGCCAAACTGAATTTTCCCGGGAAATCAGACCTGACCACTCAAATTATAAATCATTATTATATACTCATTGTTAGGGGTAAGATAATAATCGGGGTAAGATAAAGAGATTGTGTTGAACACTGATCTGTCATGTACTTGCTCAATAACTGATTTCTGTTCATCTGTAATCCAAAAACGATAGTAATTGCAGCTTTAATAAGTCACAAACAAATATTGTATAATGAATAACTGGTGTGTGTGTGTGTGTGTAATGATTTTAATGGTGGATTTAGTAGTCGGAATGTACAAACCATATGACAAGTTGAAATTATTTCTGTCAATTAACTATTTTCTATTAAATTTAATTACTATGGTGCTTTTCAAAAAGAGCCTTGTTGCAAATCAGTTTTACAGAAAACATTTTAATAAAGGACATAAGAAAAAATATGAAAAATATGCAAAAATATTACCATTACAGCAATACAGACAACTATACTGAAAAAATGCTATAAGGATACCATAAGAATTATGGGCTAAATCAGACTCAGCTGGCAACATAACATTTGCTGAAGCACGTCAATCACGTGTATGTTTTAATGTAAAACTGTAGACTTTATACAGCCTTTGTCTGCTTATTGTATTAATGTTTGTTGTGCCGTCTGTGTTCTTCTGTCTCTGCAGGCCTCAGCTCCCCACCTGCTAACATCACCACATCAGCCGTCCCCAGCATCATCACTCCAGTCGTCAACGGCTTCACCAGCATCCCACACCAGCCCAACGGACACCCTGCCGTCGAGGCCGTTTACACCAACGGCCTGCCGCCCTACTCCACTCAAAGCCCCACTGCTGCCGACACCCTACAGCAGGCTTTCACGGGCGTGCAGCAGTACACAGGTTCACTTCCAGATCCCTTATATGCAGATAAACGAATAGGCTTGGGTTAGCATACAGTAATACATAAAACAACAAATGTATCTGAACAGGAATCTTTTCTACAGTGTTCCTGTGGCTCACTTGGTAGAGCTTTGCGTTAGCAGTGCAAAGGTTGTGGGTTCCAATTCCAGGGAACACAAATAAAATGTATACCTTGAATGTACTGATGTTTTGGATAAAAGCGTCCTATGCCCTATGCGTAAGCGCTTTCTGTGTTAGTGATTTTTTTAATCACTTTTACTAGAATGTGTTTACTAAAAATGGACGGGTGACCATGACCAATCATGCGTCAGTTTGTTGATTTTTTTTGCGACGCGCTTTGTCTGTAATGAGCCAAGTAGCCTTGTTCAATGTTGTACCACATAAATCCAGCCTGTCTGCTCACAGATTTCTCTCTGTACTCACAGCCATCTACCCAGCGACCACACTGACCCCTATTGGCCAAAGTTTGCCACAACCACCGCAAGTCATTCAGCAACAGCAGCAGAGAGAAGGTGCGGATGGGAGATTTCTCTCTTAGTTCTCTCTTGTACTTGTTTTCATTAGGCTCAAGACTACGTTTATGATAATAAGTGAAGACAGTATTCTTAAATTACAAATGTTTCTTAATTTTAAAAGATTTTAATAAAAACTAAACAATCAGATATTACTGTTAATAAATAAATTACTAAATAGATAAATAATAGCATAATAATATAACATAATAACAAATAACATGTCTTGCATCAAGCACAAGTAAAAAGTGTGTAATTAATTAATAACTTTCAAATAATAATGACTTCACCCCATCTGCTATTGGTCAGAAACTGAAAGTCCCTCTAACGATTTAACAATGGTAATATACCCACAGCAAGTAACATCATTGTTGGGTTGCAGGGCCGGAGGGTTGCAACCTCTTCATCTACCATCTACCACAGGAATTCGGTGATAATGAGCTCATGCAAATGTTTCTTCCATTTGGGACCGTCATCTCCTCCAAGGTCTTCATGGACAGAGCCACCAACCAGAGCAAATGTTTTGGTGAGACAATCTTTGTATTACCAGAGGTTAAACGATATTATGAGAATATTTTGTGATTTTTGTTATATTGGCGAGAGAGCTACATATAGATAGGATGGATAGAGAGAGAGAGAGAGAGAGAGAGAGAGAGAGAGATCTGGATGGATGGATGAATCAATAGATAGATACACACACATAATGCAATTTATCTGAACTATGATACTCAGGATTATGATACTCTGGATTATGATATGGATTATGATTATGATCAGATAGTTGATACTGCTTATTGCATAAGAAATTTAAACAAATAAAGGAACGTTCCAGCCTCTAGTCAGTATTCAGTCTGTGTCTCTCCCCACAGTGCAGTTTCCATTCAGAATCTCCGGCCTGTATTCCATGTCAAGCCACAAACCAGAGCTCTGCCTTTAAAACTCCCCCAAGCCAGAACCTAAGCTTTAAGTGAAGCAAAAAGCCCCATTATGGATCAACATCTGTTCTCGCTCCAGGGGGAGACATTTCCCAAGCCACAATTAATAGCAGCTTCTGTCTCCTGGGGGAAGTTAATAAGATATAAATTTGTGAAGTAGGACCTATTTGCGGTATTGACTTATACACTGTGCATTTACTGCGTAATGTCAGGTCCGGGCAACAGACACTCAGTGGAGTAATTAATCTGCGCTGAGGTCAGGGGAAGAGATGGACCTACATAGATTCCCAATTAAACAACGTCGTGGCTGTATCTTCCCACCTCACGAGTGTGGAAACGGGGGCAGCTGTGGGCACTTGGTGGCTTCACTCCCTGGTGGCCGATGACCAAAGAAAGCGCCTGCTGTTTTTCACGGTTCAAGGCTGGTTCCTAATGACACTTGTAATGCTGGGAAAAGCGCGTCCAGTCACTATCCAGTGGTGCTTTTTTGGTCAGTGGCTTTTGAAAGCTGATGGGGTTTCAGCAGGAAGCCGAGGTTGTACCTCAGTGTGCCTCGCGTGCTGTGGGTGGCCTCGTTTCATCGTCCTATGGGGCGATTTGTCCCTGTTCTATACTGCCAGTGGCTTATATATGCTAGTGCTGTTTGAAACCTTCACAAATGAAGTTGTAGTGGATTTTTTTGATTGATATACTGTTCCACAGCTCAAATGATGTTCGCATTTCCAAGGTCATGTGTTACATTCCTTAGAAAAACCCATGGACTGATAAAAATGTATTACATACATCAAATGCACTGTGATTTTGTATGGATTAAAGCACCTGCATAAATACTTTTTGGTAAAATCAAGCTATATTGACTCATTTGACTAGAAATTTGATTTGTAACCAGCAATGCTTGAATTCTTCATTTTGTGTGCATGGATCATATTCCTGTAGCTCAACTAGTAGAGTCTGTTGTGTTTGCAGTACAGAGGTTGTGGGTTCGATTCCCAGAGAACACACTGAGTAAACGTATAACTGGAATGTACACTAAGTCGCTTTGGATAAAAGCATCTGCCAAAAATCAATTTTAGTACATCGTTGTACTCACAATGCACATAAATAGCTTTAACTATCTCAACAAACTTCCATTCTTCCGGTTTCTCACAGGTTTCGTGAGCTTCGACAACCCAGCTAGTGCGCAAGCCGCGATCCAAGCCATGAATGGCTTTCAGATCGGCATGAAGAGGTTGAAAGTGCAGTTAAAACGGCCGAAGGATGCGAGCCGCCCGTACTGACAGGGCCCAACCTACACAGAACTCCCAGCAACAGCACAGGTGCGAGTGTGGGCCGCCAAACATGATTATTATGATTTTTTTAAGTCATGCTTAGATAATGGAACTGTAGGTATATTTACAAACCTGAAACTCATTTCAATGATTTATTGGGTATGATTATACAAGCACGTTTAAAAGAAAAAAAACAATTATTATAAAATATATTACCACTTTATATTAATATATTAAAAACTTAGTTCTGCATGGAAAGTTCCAGAAAATGTAGATTAAAGTATTTAATTTATATATTTTAGTATATATTAGTATGAGTTTACTTTTATATTTATTTTAAATATTAATAAAAATATATTTTAATTTATATTTAACATTATTTCTTTTACAGGATTTGAAGATTGAACTCTGGAAAGGAATTTAACTTTTTCTTTAAAAATAAATAAGAAAAACACGAATGGATTTTTTTGAAGACATATCAGCATTTATTTTACGAAGAGGTTCAGCCCGGAGGAGATTTGCAGGCGAACGGACACCCGTGGACTAAACAAACCGCAGTCGACACAGCGCACGAAAGACAAGACGAAGATTCCTCGAAAGGCCGAGAACTCCACACGTCCTCTCACGCTGAGCCTCGAACCGTCAGTCAAGCAACAAACAAAAAGAAAAAAAAATGAGCGAGAACTTTTATTCCTATATACATATTATACACGCATACGTTATTTGAAGAAGAGGCGCGTACTGCTTTTATTACACTGGACACATGAGGGTTAAACTTGAAGACCAAGGAAAAATGCAGTGGAAAAAAGCTCTTCTATCCCACTAGTGGACTTTCTCCTTCTCTTTTTCCTCTTTCCTTTCCTCTGTCATCATGTCTTTCAGCAAACGCAGGACTTTCTGTGGTCACCGAGGTTTCACACCCTCAGTGAAACGCTTTCACCCCTGATGGGACCAAAGGACCAAACATTTTTATTCCTCAACAGAAATATATGGTATTATTAATAACTACTAATACTACAAACTACTACTAACAACATAAGTTTAAAGAAAAAACGCATAAATATTCGCTTCAGGTCGGATGAGGAAGGGATTTGATTTCCTTTTACATTTATAGCTACTGGGTTTCAGAATATTTAAAGAAAATAGAAAAAAAAAACAAAGAAAAAAAGAATTTTAAAAGCTATACTATTTTAGTGGAGTAGAATACGTGGATTGGAGATTGTTAGGGGCATGTTCAGCCATTTATTCATTCATGAGAAAAGGGGGGGGGGCATCTGGGGGGGTGGGGTTAGCTATCCATCGTCTGTTTGTATTTTTGCTCCGAGGTTGCTCAGATATCAGAAATAGGCCCACATTCCAGAACACAATATAACTATATATGCATGTGCAAAGTAATGCTGGTTCAGCGAAAACTTGAGTAATACACATAAGCAAACATATTTATGTGAGGAAAGCTTTACTTATTGAGCAGAGTTAAGTGTGCAAACTAATACAACAGCTATAGCCACTGCACAGGTAAATAATTACAGCAAACAGAACAAAAAAATACTGTTAATATTCCTCTTTTTTGACAGGATGGGAAATATTTATGCATTTATTTTTGTGCAACGCTTCAGTGCCCTTTTAGTGCCCTTAATGGGTCTAAAGGGTATTACAGCTATTTATCTAGTTTTTGAACGTCACAACTGTACTTTATAAGTATCGCCCAGCTACCACACAAGGGACCAGCAGAGCTTTTCATGTCCTTCATTTCATGAAACATCATCTTTCAAAACACAACAACCTACTATCAACACAACGGTTGGTGCCAAATACTGAATATCAACTGATAAAGCACATCAGAAAATAGACCAAGCAGTTACAAAAACACCAGGCCTTAAACCTGTAAGAGGTTATTTACTGTCCACAAAAAGCCCTGGTGTGGTGGCTCACAAGCAACACTATGAAAGGGCCAAACTTGCTATTGCTTACAATTTATGAAGCACATCAGATTTTTAGAGGGACCACCTTGCAGCATAATTAAAATAATTCCAATAAAAATCAAAATTTGCCTCAAACATGCACAAAATAATGACATATCGACGCGTTCACGGACAGGCAACAGAATAGACTTTGTTTCGCAAAAACAATTTAAAGATATAGAAAATGCATTGGTGACTTATTCACTTCAGTCTAGAACTTTGAGTTGTTCTCTTCAAATGCACATCAAAAGCGTCCATCAAAAAAATTCCACAAATGGCCGATATTTCCAAAAATACGTATCTCAGGCTGGTATGGATTAGCAAGACACTAACTGTCTTCGAAGGCCTAATGAGCAGACTGTTTAACAGCTTACGAACAGCTTGCAAATAGCAGCCATGGGGGCTTACATTCAGAGCAAACTGATCCATCAATAAAAAAGCCACTGAGTCTGACATTATGGTGTACTTAAACACAGCTGTTGGTTTTCTCTCCGACAAGTCACAAATATACGCGAAACTGTAAAGAGCTCGTGTCGAGGCGAACGAGGCTGACAGGAATCTTAACTATAACTAGAATCACAGTCAGGGGTGTAAAAAGTACAGAGGAATAATACTCGAGTTGAAGTTACTATGTTGACATTTTTGCAATTAAACATTAAAGTAGCTGACGGAAAACATATTTAAAGTAAAAAAAAAACGTAAAAATTAAACTTGATAAACTTTAAGGCCAGCCTCAACTAAGTTAACCATTGTAGTTAACAGACTGCCCGCCCATGTTTACTGTCAAGTTTTCTTAATAGTAGCCAATTACATTTTACAGTCAAATGGATTTCATTTGACTGTTTAAAACAAAATTCAAGTAAAATTGGAGCAAGTGTGATTGGACTCATTAGCTCAGTTAGGCAAAAATAAAGTCTGATTTTTAACAAGAGGATAGATAAACATCATGCTGACTGGCGAAGTATGTACTTCTGTACTTTGAGGGTCTAAATTAACTTGTAAGGAGAAAGAAGTATGATTTTTTTTGTTAGAAATGCAACTAAGTAGTAAGTACCAGTAGTTTCAATAGCATTGAATTAAAACACAAGTAATTTCTTGAGTACTTTTACACCCTGATTGCAACAGAAGCAGCAGTGAGGAAGTGTTACCATGCACAGTGTCCCTGATTCAGGTTTAATAGTTTCTTTTCCTACGCGTTTTTCATCCGCCATCCGACAGTACCCGTGCTGTCGTTACGCTATGCTTGTCTTGGCCAACTCCTCGATAATGCACTGCCTTCATAGATATGCCAAAACTAAAGATAACATAGGACACCGAAATACAGGAAGTTTGAGTCCTCATAGAATTCACAGATCAACAAAAATAGAAGTAAAAACAGAGCTCTAGAATCTAGCTAGGACAGAAAAGCACATATTTTGACCTCGTTTGATTTCCACTGTGGATATTTGACCTGTTTGTCTTACCTAAAAATATATCGGTATGTTAAATGTTTAATCTCGCAGACGTCAGAAACAAGTTGCGTTGAGATACATTAATGTCGCTGTATGTCATAGCCATTTATTCGCCCTCAGGTCGTGCTGAAATGGATGGCCGTTGATTCACAGGTTATAATGGCCTTTTTCTGGTGAACTCTCCGCATTTCATTTCCCCCATCTCCTGTCCTGTGGTGGCATATCAGAAGGCTGTTATATACAGGCACGCAGCCTTGGGGCGTCTGCGGTCTAATAACCTCGTGTTGCAGGGGCCTTCCTAGAGAATCTCTCCACGCCAGATGTGAATTATTAAAATCAAATTAAATTTGGCCTGCATGTAAAAGCAAGTGTAATGCAAATTAAAAATGGCAAGTAGCGCCTGAAGTTTAATAAGTTTGAAGGATGATCGTTACAGTTACACAGAGAAAAATGAGATCGCAAAGGCACGCGACATGGAAAACGTGGCTAGATTTGTTGAAAACAAAACGTAAACTGGCGCTGTTAATACAAATTGCATTTATTTGCACTACAGGTACTTCTGAAGAAACCAGACCACCAGCATTTCATACCCGCGTTCACATTCAAACCACATCAGTTTTGTTCCTCAGATTTTCATCATCCTGAACTTTGATCTTTGAGCATGCTCAATGGGGGGAAAGCTTTGGGGGGTTAAAGTCTTATAAAGGTACTACTCATATTAACAGTATGATTCTTTAACTATGGTTTGTATGCTAAGGAAAGTAGCTTATTATAGATATGAAATCTGTATATTAGGGAGCAGTTGCACAGGAACATTTCTCAGATTCTATGGGGGTGTAGTTGGTTGGTGGGTGGGTGGGGTGGGGTGGGGTGGGTTTTTTGCTTTATAAAATCATGTTAAAGTTCTGGTTTTCTCAGCACAAAGCGTAAGGAAATATATATCAAGATTATTGATTTTTGCTGTGTGAAATGTGCAGTGAGAAAGCCGGGCACTCACCGCACCGATCTTAAAGCCCGGCCGAGACAATGCTGTTTACAGTTGATTTTGGTTTCTTGTTAATGTTTGTTGTTTTTCGATATTTTCCAAGAGTCTAAGAGAGCGCCGCGTGATCGATCGCATCTAACACTGTGATGTGATCAGTGCAGCACAAACAACTGAAATGGACAGTGGTTTGTTTTGATTTATTTTTCTTATTTTAGAGACAGAGAAGATATATCCAAGATAATTGCCTGAAAACCAAACATCCTGTTGACATTTCTCAAATACTTGCTGCTTGCATTGTTTTACTGTTATGCCTACTCATCTAAAAATTTGCCAATTAATTTATGAAGATTATTTATGTATTTATTTATTATTTATTTATTTATGACAACAACCTGTTTATGAATCGCCTATTTATTGGTTATGTTTCGAAAAATGTATGCATCGAAAAGAAATGCTTCTGGGCTTCTCTCTTTCTCTCTCTTTTTTTCAATTTTACAATAAAATTTTAAATTTAATACGCAGTCTGTTTGAGCTTATTGGTCCTTACAACGACATCATTAAAAAAGAATTATGGACAAAATTAAAGAAGAATTACTGAGAATTACTTAAGAATAACTAATTATTGATTTGATACGTGATATTCATCTAGCTTTACAAATAAAATGTGTACATGCAAATAGACAGTCAGGTCTACGATAGTAAAAATGACATGATTAAGGATTACAATAAATGTGATTTAAAATAAATAAAAAATAATACACCTTCCCTAAATGGGCCATACTGAGAAGCCGCATATGCAGGCAGAGACATGAAATGGTGAATATACAGTTTGTCTGGCAGCTGAAATATAGGGGAAGTATAAATGAGGATGTGGTTGAAACATTACAGTAATGAACATGGGGAGAAAGAGAGAGAGAGAGGAAAGGGGCGAGCCTAAAAAAGTGGAGGCAGTGGCTCATGAAATAAATTGGCCCAATTACAATAAAGAGTGGCTCTTGGTCAGCGCGCGGTCCTAGCAGTTCATCTTTATTACAATCTGTTAATGAAAATCAATCCTTCTCCTGATAGACTCTTATCTCCACGGCCTCTGAGCGCCTCACACATGGGAAGATAATAAATTAGGGTAATATTGCCTTTGATGAGGGAGTGAATTGCAAATTATCATAACTTTCCAAGATTTATGATACAGATGCCTAATTTTCGAGCTTGGTTTTTCCAGGCTTGGAGGTGTAGAGGGGCCATTTGTTAAAAAGTTCTGTTGCGCAGACTTGCAAAAATACAATATAAAACCTGAATACGTTGCAACGTGTATATACAATTGTAAACAAATATTGGAGTCAATATTTTCCTTTGCTCCTATGTATATCTTACTTGCAAAACACAAATCACAAATAGTACAGATGGTGATGTCAGCAGTTTGGTGTCGATTGTGCTGGACTTCTCACCACCTGAAACACTGTTGGTGTCGGGCTAAATTTTAACTCCTGCCAGATTTTGACTCCCTTCAATACCCACTATGGTTAGGTTTAGGATTAGGTTTGGGGGTGTGGTTAGGATTACGTCATGAAGTATGTGGCTCAATGAGGGGAGTCACAATCTGGCAGAGAGTCGTGATTTGGCACACCGTGACACCCATGCACTTACGGTCCAATTCACCTTCGTGTTATCCCAAGGGCAAAACTTTTTTAAATCTGTGGTTGTTTCCTACTATTGCCATAACGTTTTATAACGTTTTTATAAAATAACGCACCAAAATAGCTATTTGACTATCGGTTAACCACTATAATTAAAAATAAAATAGAAATTTAAACCAAAACTGAAATAACCTTGCTCAGGACATCTATTTCAGTGATATCTGTTGGGTACGGACATTTTGGGTGGTTTCCTGAAAAATTTTGTAAGACTGTAAATGTTAGTGGTGCTTCAACAAAGATGTTTCTAATTAATGAATTAAAAAAGCATTTGTTTTAAGAGAGCCATCCATCTACCACTATCAATCTCCCGTCCTGTCTATTTATCTCCAAATACCCTATTAATGTCAACTTCATTTTTCCGATGTGAATATTAATCACTCCATAGGCTTTATTTAATTCATTAACTCAATAATTGTCCTTGTTTATTAGATCAAAGAACAAAGTGGATATCTTTGTTTATATACCTCATTATATACCTTGAGCAAGAGCAGGTCTATGAAGAGATGGCACACTTAGTCGTTTCTAATTCAAACGCATTATGGACTATAGAGAGGACGATGAGATGTTGAGGGTTCGAGACACATTGCATAAACTTATGACAACAATAAAACCAATAAAAAAAACAAAAATATGTTGGAGTTAAAGACTCATACAGATGTTAGCATGTTAACTACAGGCTTGTACGAGATTATTTCTGACAGCTTTGGGTGTGAAGAGTCCGATTTCTCACATCAGGCACTGTTTAAACTCTAAAGAGTGATGGAGAGGTGAGAGGTGCAAGAAAACGCTGGAAAATGTGATGAATGTGGTTAAACTGACAACGTTTTAATCTCTGTCACACGGCCCTGTCATTTCATCCCGGTTTTCACCCACCCGAGGCCTGAAAGATCCTCACCGAAGACCGCAGGAACAGGCACGATGGTTTTAGATGTCGGGACGACATAGAAACTGCCTCAAACAGAGATGTTGAAAAACGGTGGACAACACTAAACTGCTAAAAAAAATCAGCTTGTTGACCAGACGTGACAGACTTTTTATGAAGTTTGTGCTTTATTTTTTTATACCATTTTATAGTTCGCTTGGTTGAAGTTCGGCCTTTAACACATTTGACACTCTTTTATACAACGCGACGGTGCATTCAAGGCATACGTTTTATCATATATTATACATTTGGCAAAACATTATGTAGTCAAATACTTTATTAGTATATAACGAAATGCTAAACTTCCAAATAAACTATACAGCGTCGTCTGGGGCCATAAATAATATGCCTTTGATGTCTCGTATTAAAATCTGATCTCCTGTTATTGTATTTAGTAAGTAGCCTTATACTAATATGTGTTATTATAATAACCAGAGTACCAAGTATTTTGCAGTTAAAAATGTACATTGCAAGTTGAAACAGTATATATAGACACCTCACAAAAATTCACAGAAGACCGTATGCTGTCACAACTCATTTTTTTACTCATTTTAAAATGGAAAACAACAGATTATACAATACAGCCCATATTAGTTATGTCTTATACAAACTAAAAAAATATCTAGCTAGGTGAACGTTTCAAAACATCATATCTATACACAGGTGAATGTACACATTATAAAACACATATATACACTCGTTCAATATATTATTATATAAAGATTTTGTTTTCTTTTAACCTAATAAGCAGAGCAGCGGAAAGAGGTCGTTTTCTATCTGGCCAACGTGACTGTACGTTTGTAGCTTTATGTGTGGATATTACCAACCCTGAACCAAAAATATATGGATAGGTAGTATTTCATGCAGTTGTTGGATCCTGTGAAGATAACATATATTTTCAGTAACCCTCCGTGCTGGGGCTCTTGTGTCGGAGCAGAAAGTGTGAAGTGCACCTAAGCTTTGATTCTGGAAGATGCGTATCGCCGCCCCCCCCCCCGCGCGTGCTTAACAATAATAAGCCTCCTCTCGCTTTTTCTTGATACTTCTTTCGACAATAGCTTCATGTCCTTATCGGTCTCTTCTCTGGTGAGACCTTAATCTGTGATAATCTAAAGTATATGCAGATTAGCTGAGGCCTTCGTTGAATTCACATTCAGAAAGCCTGGAGCGTTTCCCCTTATTGTGCTCTGAAAAATAAAACAAAATATTGCAGAACGTTGATTTAGGATCTATTTTTACATAGCAAGTAAGTGCCAGTTTCAGGTTTTTTTGTCTGGCGGATAGTTTTATGTCAATTTTATTGTGAATCTTTAAACAAGGTCAATTTCCAAGAGGGTTTTCAAGGCTGACTCCTCAAGATGGTGTCTAATTCAACAGTAAAAGAAGTAGCAAAGCTACACAAACAGATGGTGTGAGTACTGCTCCTCTGTTGTGAAGGTTTGGAGTCCTGGGTGAGCTCTGTTTTAGAGTGCTGGGTGGAAGTGCCTTAAGATCCTCCAGGGCGCCATACGCAGCCATGGAGAACTCTGGGTCGCCTGTGGTGAGAAGGTCGAAAACACATGATTGGAAGTACACGTCCTCGACTTGCAGCATTTCTCTGCACTTGGTGGTAGCGCGTTCCAACATGTCCACGTGCGCCGAGAGGCCCGGCTGCAGCTCGCTGCCTCCCTCCTCACCGAACCAGCCGCCCGTGAGCCGCGGTGGGCGGAGACTCTGTTGCCGATTGAGCACGTGGGCTTTGATGACCTCGCTGCGTGGACAACCATGCAGGCAGAGCTGCAGGCCGCCGTTTTCCTCCGCTAAGTCCTCAGGCATGCGGATGGCGAAGGTCAGGTAGTGACCCACCTGACGGACAATGATGGATGTGCCCAGGTATCGAGCATGGATCTTCACCTGCCGGATGCCCAGACCTCCACTGCCTTCCACAATCCACAGATTGTCTCCTTTCCCACCACTTCGGGTTCCATCCTGGAACGCTGATGGAAGGTCCTCTGTGGTGGCCTGGTAAACCTTCTGCTCGGTGCAGTCATGGTAGGACTTGAAAATGACTGTTATCTACAAGGGAGATCAAATATGAACTGGTGAGTAACTCTCTCACAGTCATTGGGACTCAGCAATGCAGTCTATTTGTATTCAAGTTTATTGCCATATCAGCTACAATGGCTCTTATGAAAAATACAGATATTAGCATTTGAAAAAAGGCTTGCAGAACAAACAGTTCTGTGTAACACAACAACTGTGACTGTCCCGGTCTTTAAAACACTGAAAACGCCAAAAATATTTTGTGGTAGATTTAAAATGTGGTAAATTTAAAGTGCCTAAGTGCTAAGAGTAGAACTGCAGTGGTTTAGCCTGAGCTAAACATGAGAAGTAATAACAGAAGTCACCACATGATGGCAGTAGAAGAACCGAGAAAAACCAAGTGGGGACAACTTGGGGTCTGTTGCTGTCTAATCTTAGCTAATCTAATGTCTGTGGCTTTCAATGCTTTCAATATTTCACTGTGAGCTTCAGGTTTCTTCAGTTTCTTCAGTGATCAAATGACTTACAATAAGATGTCAAGTAACAAGCTCATAGATAAGCTAAAGCATGCAGGAGACAAAAATAGTTTGCTACTTATGAATTAGATACAACTTAATGAATGTTCATTATTTTTGCACTTAGGTTTAAAAAACAACATTAAACTCACCTGTCAACCATCTGTCAAATTATTATATTTACTTTCCCTTCTGATTGACAGCTACCAATTCGCAGACATTGTCATTTCTGTTAACATAATATTTTATGACTGTTATTCTCCCAAAAATGAACTGACTGTAACTGGAGAATAATTCATTTTTATTATTTGTCTCCTCTCTGTTGAGTCAGAGAATTAAAGACACAAGAGCCTGAGGCTTTGACTCTGGGGAATTCTATTATATTCTGCATTGTAGGCATGCTTCAGCAGTTTAAACCCACTTCCTGTATTAGAAAGAAAAAATGTCCCTCTAATGACGTCAGTGTTTGGGCTAACTGTCTGTCTCATTCAGGCTTTGGGTTTAAATAGTTTCTTTTGACTGTGTCAGGACGCACAAGACGTTTTCTTGGCCCTGTTTATTTTTATTGAAGAAAAGGCTTTACAAGTTCCAATTACATGTGTTTGGAAGCTGGTAATAGACATTTCTTGAAATAATGTTATCTTAAGTATTTACAAACCAAAACTGATTTCACTTTTTCTTTTAAACATATCAAATCAGGCTAATGTTTAAGCATTAAGCGGATGCGCTGTTGTTTCACAATTGTTACTGTATTATTTTCCATGATCATTTTTTTGTATTATTGAAGTGTTTTGTCAAGTAAATATTGACCACAACAGTCTACTAAGAACATTGATATCTGGTCTTTACAACTTCATCCAGATCCAATAAATTTGCTATCTATCTGACTCTCATCCCCAATGAAACCAGTAGGCCAGACCCCAGTGCCTTTAGCATCACCTAAATAAATACACCACCCTTACCCTAAGATAACCCAATGCAACTTATACAACTAACCTTGTTTGTTGCCGTAGCACTGGACCCTTCAACGACCGGAACATTTGTGACTTGAACTGACAGGTATCGGTTATGAATAAGCGGCCAAGCCCCCTCGACCCTACAAGTCTGAAACTCATCCCGAAACGTCCGCAAGTGAGGATCCCCAAATAATCCACAATGTCCGTACTTTTTCTGCTGGGCCGCGGGGCCCGAGGCGAGCACACGGCTTTCATAGTTGCAGACGTCCACCACGGGTGGCTTCGAAGTGCTGGGTGCTTTGGCCGATGACGTCGGACCGTCGTTGGAGCAGTTGTGTTGCACGAAGAGCTCTTTAATGCGGAAAACAGCAGAGTGGTACACCAGGTCCCCTCTGCAGCCACGAGCGGTCCGGCGGGTACAAAGGGAGTAGGCCCTCAGCGCGATGCAGTAGTCCACATCTGGAAAGATCTCCTCCTGCAGGCCACCGGAGGGTGAAAACGAGGCCACGTACTCCGCATTACAGCGCTGGATACGGCATGTTTGGCAGCACACTGTTAAGAAACAAAGACCGTGTAAGAATCACAAACATAACATCATCCCAGCTGCACACATGAGAGAGATTCATGTCAAACTATGGGGGAATTGTTATTTGTGATGGGCTGGTGATGGAGATCAACATCATCATTTACATTCAACTGCATAATGGTTATGGTTATATATACACAAAGTTATGGAAATACTAACTGCCTGATCATTTTACTGTACACGTTCAGTGTTCAACTGAGTCTTAGGGGTTTTGTCTGAGGCCATATAACATTTGATATGGCGACTTTAAAATGCTTTAAAAACCAGCCCGACAATAACAAACATTTCTGTAAATACACAGAAATCCCACAACACTTGAATTCTTACTGTAATTTCAATACTATGGCTGACATTTTAACAATGCATTATGCTCTGTTTGCATTTATACTTCATATACAAACGAGTATATGGGGCACATGTAACCATTTCTAACCAGACAGAAAAACGCGCAAAAGTTAAAGCTACTTCAAATAAAAAAAAAACATTTGATACAACTACGTACTTGTTCGCAATGTAACAAATTACTTTAAAAACCGCCAATTAGTTAATAAAAACATTTCGATGAGTTTATAAAACACGACCGCGTTACAAACAAAATAAAACAATTAAACGTCACACATTGTTTTCGATCGAATAACACACGCGCTTCGTGTCGTCGCTATAGTAACTACAAAAACACCGCGCGCCCGCTTTTCACAGAGACTAACTAGACTTTACTAACCCATATCCCATAACTGACGACTCGCTAATAGTTTAAACTAGTTGGTAAGATCATCTTTGGCCAAAACAAACACGGCTTTCGGAGTAAACGTTTCCCGAACGACGACGCGGTGAGCGGCTAGCCAGCTTAGCGCAAGTTTGGTCAAACTAATAACTAATAAAAAAAAAACTAAACTAAGTGATATAATAAAAAGAGGAGTAAACTGTGCACAGGTGACAGACTAAAATCACACCAAAAGGTTTTAAAACCATGTTCGCACCACAACGTTTTAAAACCATTTGGTTTGAATCTTGTTCGTAAACACGGCGTTGATTTGCTAGCGAGTTAGCAGCGCACCTCCGGCGTGCAGCCAAACTAGTGACGGCGATTACTTCGGCCTCTGAAATGCATTAAAACTGAAATGCATTTCAATAAAACTATTGCATTATTACGATCCACGTCGATTTTAGTCTAAAAAAAAACAAGCTGTAAAGATTTCGACGTAACGGTGCGCATCTATAATCAACCGACGTGCGCTGGAAAGTTTCGTCCCGGGACGAAAACGCGCGTCCCAGGCGCGATGAACAGGAGAAATGGTTTACCTGGTCGGAGTAACAAGGACATAGAGATCACCGCAAGACAAATCCAGTCACAAAGCTGCCGCTTAGCCAGGTTGAGAGAGCCGCTTCTCCCCATACCAATCCATTCAGTTAGATTGAGGTTCTCCAACTGCTGCTCATCTGCGCCGAGGCTGCGAGAGATCGGACAACTTTTTCATTCCCTTCCCCAGCCGGTTGTCATTCAAAGGAAAACTGCAGGAAAGCATCGCCTGGGAGGAGCCAGCGGTCGCCATCCCTTTTCCATGAATGTGCTCAGTCACGTATTTTGTGAGTAATGCAATGCAATATGCACGGTAAAGATCGTCACATAACGGGTCGATCTGTACGACGCGAGTTTGTTTTGCATGCATGCATGCATCCGTGCATGCATGCATGCATGCAATGAGACGCCTGTTGTCGCAGATGCTGTAAAGAGTAAAAGTTGACATGCTGTTAGTGAGTTCTCAGGATTTGTTGTGTATTACGATCAAAATCTCACTTTATGTTGCATATCATTATTATTTGTTGTCGTTTATAATAATGATAATTGTTGTTGCATTCATAATAGTTGGTTTTTAAGCAAAAATCAGTTGATTTCATTCATTTCGGATAGATTTTTGAGTACTTTATAACTTGACAAACATGTTATTAAAGAAGGGCAGCTCAGCAAAAACACAGTCATACTGTTCTCTCCAGGTTAGTGTGTTGGTTAACTACTCTGAGTTTGTTTATGGTTAGATCTTGTTAGCATTGAGGTTATTAAATAAACCAGGCTTATTAGCTTACCATTTGAACTGATTGTCCGGATTCATTGAGACGGTAACCTAAGAGTGAAAACAAAACATAATACATGTATTTTGATATTTCAGTTTTTCAACATATCTAACCCGGTGGCATCTGGCAACAAATGATGGAAAGCCTTGTAGGAACTATCTTCACTTTCATAGCCATTTATGCAGTTATTTTTAATCAACCTGTTGAGGTATGTAGTCATAAGTGTCAAGATTCTGTGGGTCACCAGGTATATAACATACATTGTATTTCTATATCATCACCATAAAGTTAATCCTCTCCCAGGCGGGTATTGATAATACAGAGGCATCATTCAGTCAGGTGGATGGATGAGTGAACCTCTTACAAGCATCTCAGGCCAGCAGACAACTTGACAGGGCAGATGGGCGGAGAAAGGGCTCTTTCTTTCCCAGCACGATAGTGAACATATTACATTGCATGACCCAGCGAATATACATTATCCTTTATTCAAACAAGAGAGGAACGAGTCAATTACAGACATGAATCAGGTAAAAAAGGAAGGGGGCGGAAAAAGGAAGGATAAGCCTGCTTTTTCCTGACACTGAGTCACTTGTTCTTGTACAATAGTGGAATGAGGTCAGCCTGGCAAAATTAGCCATCCGCTTCATGGCCGGACTGAATGCCAGGCCAGTGAGAGTCTCCATTTGAGAGCTGGAGAAACCAGAGAAATAAAGAGACTACATTTTTAAACGGAGAGTGAGATGAAGTATTGGAAAGTGAGGAGAAGGTCACTTACTAAAAGCTTCGAACTACTACTTAGTGTAAACTAAGAACAAAACAAGGAATGGAACAGAGTAAACCAACATACTGAGTCTAAAAAACGAAAAAAATGAATGGAATGGCGAAAGTAACGATTGTTTTTAAACAGGTGTTCCGAACCCTCCCCCACCTCCCATTTGGTGGCCAAACAGATAGCTCCGCCCCAAAATCACACCATTGGTTGAGCCAATGCTGCGGTGTTGGCCTGGTCGGATGCTCAGACAAACAGAGTAACGTTTTGATAGCGTCTCAGTGTTAACATTTAGGGACAATTAAACAACAAATGGTCTTATAGCTGTCTCTGCATATTAAATGCGAAGTTTGTTTGAGTGGCACAAATGGGCCAACCATAACAAAACAATGAAAGTGTTTGAAACCTGTTTGGAAACGAACGTAATTTTTACTATGCTGTATTTTTCGTTCTACGTAGAAAAGAGAGAATTTTAACATTGAAACTACTACACACTTCAGCTTTAAGAAAACAATCGCCTGAAGTTTTATTCCCGCAATAAATTCACAGTGGGTTTAAGAGTGAAGGACAGAGGATTGAAATAGTGACAGAAGGAGAGAAAAGAAAGCTAAGAGAGGGAAGAAAAAGAGGAAGAGGGATTGGGTTTCCACTGACTGTATGTCTGACCAGTTCCATATGGTCCTCATTAAGGTACTCGCTCTGTGAGAGCAGCTCCACACCGTGCTGCTTGTTTTTGTTATTAGGCCCATCACATTTTGGTATGGAGGTAACTAGAACCTTGGGCCACTGATGCGTCTTGCCCAGTAGTTCTAAACAGGTTTGGTTCCAGGACACAGATTTTACATTGAACATCATTTGCGACCCAACTTAGTACCAGTGAGCTTACAAGGCAGTTCGCTGCTGTTTACAGCATTGATTTATCTGTCCACCCTGAAAAGAAAGTGATGAACTATGCGGTGCAATAATAAAAATCAAAACATATTTGATGTATAATACATTACTGCTGTACGCAGAGAAGGATTTTGAAAACTACAGTTAACTTTGTTTGGATGCACATTCTTTAAAACAACTGACTGAAGTAATTAGCTTATTACTTTTAACTCTGCACAATTTTATGGTTAATTTAATTGTATGATTTGATATCATTTTTTACTGATGTCCATGGCCCTGTCAGAACAGACTTGTGTCCATCATTGGAGAACTATGGGCCCAGCTATCTTCAGCATTCCTATATCTTGTGTCACAGCAGCTGATACTGTTCGACTGTGAAAAATTAAGGGCTTAAAATGCACTCACCCCCACCACAGAGGTAAATATAACTTTTTCTGTAGTGCGTTTGTGAGTCACAGATGAGAGATTTGCTACGCTGGTGACAGAGACTTGGTGCTCTGAGCAATTACCATAGATAAGAGAGACAGAAGTGTGTGTCTATAAGAGGCTGCCACTGATTGTATCTCTGCTCAAGGACCTCACTTAGCTGCCTTGATTGATGCCCGACTGAATTCTGGGGGGGGTGGAAAAAGAGGTCTCTGTAGGTCCTGAGTGGTTTGCTTTCTCCCTAAGCGTGGTTATGTATTAATTTGTAATGACTGAGCTTAAGGCACATTTAATTGTGTTGGAAAAAGGAGTTTTCCATTGCTGGAGAGAATTTCTATACAGTAATGTCCCAGCTAATAGGGAATGTTCTCAGAACGTTGGCTAATGTTCTGTAAAAGTTATATCAGAATAATCAAAAACATTTTTGCGGTAACATTAGCAGAACTTTTTTTAATGTTGTTTATCATATATATCAAAACCGTTATTCTTAAGTTGTTAGTGGAACATTTAAAAAATCTTTTTTGTTGTTTGAATAACATTCTTATTCTGGACATCGTGAATATTCCCGCAACTTTCAGAATCACATTTTTAATAGTTTTTTAATTTAGTTAAATTTAGTTTTTGTTACTTAATGGAAATGTTAGGGGAAAATTCTTACAACCTAAAATTGTTAGCTGGGAATGTTGGCCATAATAGACGCGATAGACTGAAAACAGAAAAGCGTTTACACCCAATTTTAGGTGCTAGCGCTATCTGCTTCCCCCAGGTTATTTGATTGTGAACACAAACTGCCCCTTTCTTAGAAAATGCCCTTTTCAGAGACGTTTCCTTTTGCTCAGGAGATGCTGTTGACATAGTGTCAAGCTCAGCCTTTTTTAAAAAGATAAACACACAAGTAACCTTAGATTCAGGGTCATGAGGTCTTCTCAGCCTGGTGAGGAATGATAGTGGAAGTAAACAGGCAGAATGAGAAGAAGCCTTAGATCTCCTGTTGAAAAAAAGTCTCAGCTAAACCAAGGACCACCTTTTAGCTGCTTCCAGCCATACCTGCTAACAGATAAATCCAGCAGAGACTTTGTGATTAACGTTGGTTTCCAATTAACAAGCACATATTTCCCTTCTTGTAAAATCTGCTTTATTACCATTCTGAAAATGTTGCATGCATATTTCAATCTATTCACTTAGCAGACGTTATTCAACAGCAAGAGAAGAGATTATAGTGCGCAAAACTAAAGTAACTGCTAAAATCCGTGACGTTTCTATAAACGTCCTCTTTGCAGCATCTGTGACGTTGGTAAAAATGCGCCATATTTCAAATACTGTTGCTACACAGCGTAATAGTTGATGTTCAAATGGAAGAATGCAAGAGGAAACTCAGCTAACAATTTGTAAAGGTTGTAAGAACGTTTTCCTTACATTTCCGTAAAGTAACAAAAAAACGTTAAAAATGTTATTTTTAAAGTTCTAGGAACGTTCAGAGTGTCCTGTTTTTTAGATGTTGTATTAATGTTATTGCTTGGTTTAAATATATTATGTTCATATTATTCAACATGTAATTCTGTTATTTATAATTATGTTTTTAAAATGTTTATAAAACATCTTATGAATATTGTTTTTGATATATGTGATATGCAACATAAGAAACATTTTACTAATGTTACTTCAAGTGTGTTTTTTGAGAAAACCTTGAGAGAACGTTGTTCTGCCACCATTGAATGTTGCCAATGTTCTGAGAATGTTACCAGTTAGCTGGGAAACTATTAAAAACGTTCTCTCTCTCTTCCACCCACAGCACCTGCTCAGGCTCTCGTTTCAAACCTCTCAGCTGTGGGAGCATTCAATGACCAAATAAATCCCTGGAATCAAACAAAACTCCCACTCCCAGACCTCCAGGTCCAGCCCAGAGCTCCAGACATGAGAATACAGTACATTCTATAGATCATTCCCAAGCCATTCCTCTTTTAAAATGTTTTCCAATACATTGTGTCATTGGAGGGCAGTGAGGCCCGTCCTGTCGCTCTTGGCTAGGAAAAATTCTCAAGTGTAAGAGAATGGACAAATTGCTTCTTAGACACTTAAAGCTATATTCCTTTACCACTAGGCATCGCAAAACATTTTTATTCCAAAATTAACATCAGCGCAGAATTTGTATTGCCAATACGTACATTACAATTAAGATGATTCGTATGACATTTTTGATTATTCTAATTACTGCACCAATATGAAAAGGTTCAGCAATGTTTTGAAACTACCTGCTTAAAATCCTTTCAGATCTCAGAAAACAATTGAACTGTAAACCATCTTTCCAACAACCATTGATTTTGTGATATTAATAGAAAAGGGTTAGTTTAATTTTTAGTATAAACTCTAAAAGTCAAGCATACGCATGTACTTTGAGACTTTCTCAACACAAATTTTTTTAATGCTCAGCATAACACAGCACAGCTGCATTTACATAGTTGTTTTTACTTTGAGGAAGTCACCAAACGCCATATAGAATTGTATGCATAACGCCTACAACCACAAAACAGCACCAGGCGAACCAGCTTTACTATAGTACTTTCAACAAGCAAGAGTTCTACAGCAGTCAGTATCAGGTTACATGAGTAATGACAGCGCGAGACTCAAGAAAGATGAAATGGTACTCACCTCTGATTTTTGTGACTGGTGTGCATGTGGAATAGACGTGCGAAACAGCATTTCACTGAAAGAACTGTGTTATCCCCTTGTTCCCTAGCCGACTACCAGACAACTGCGGCCAACTTTGCCTGACAAAGAGAGATAGCTGTGAATTAAATCACATGACAACAGCTGTCTTTTTAAAGAATCGGCACTTTGATTAGGGTCGGTTTGTAGTTAAGCGATGTTCTCTAATTCCTACATATCAGGGAAGGGCGGGTAGGGAAAAAAACAATGAACACATTAACATGCACTCAAACACATACGCATTTATACACATTCAAAAGGGCTTTGACAACATATGTCGTCTTTGGCTGGTGTCCCATATTCTCCAGTGAACAGCTCCACCGGGCAATCTACAGTAAGGCCGTAGTGTTACAGCAAATATAAGAATAATATATATGGGAGATATATGGGCCCTAAACATATTCACCTGCACCGCAATTAAAAATGTACGAGTGACACTGCATTTATACAACAGAATATCAAACTAAATGGCATTTATGTTAAGGAACGTTACCATAAGCAAAGCATTTATCAGAGACAAGGGTATCTGGGCATGTTGTGGTATCAGAAACGTTATTGGAACGTTTGGTACGTAGTTATACACCTGCTCCTGGCTGCACACATCCACTAGTATCATTATCACACCAACTGGTTAAAAGTCATTACAATAGTTAATTCCAAAAAGATTGTAGCATTTTTTTTGTGTGCAAATGCCACCTGCTTGGATATTTTGCTGTTTGATATTTAGGCACTACAGAGACGTAAGTGCCCAAATACGTTATGGGGCCTCTATGCAGCTGTGATAAATTAATTTACATTTATTCAATTATTTTTGTTGCATTAAATTTGCTTGCAATTTGATACTATGTCCTTGATACAAAATATCTATATTCTTCCTTTTATTTACAGGACATCCATCCATTTTTCAAACCCGCTTGTCCTCTGCAGGGCCACTGCAGGGTTTGGGGGCTCATTTGTAGGACATTTGTAATCTTTTTTAAGATATCCACCATATAAAATGTGCTGCTATAAACAAATTACAGCTGTTTAGAAAAACTATATGCTTGACCACGGTTAAACCACACACCCTCAAACTCTGTAAGACCCTCAAGGTTTTTTAGCATGCATATTCTTCTTTGTTTCTGTTGAATATTTTTGTACAAGCAGCTGTTCAAATAGACAGCTGCTCCGGCCATTCTTTCAAAGGCAGTGATTACAAATCAAGCCAGTGTTGTCTTTGACTTGATCCATTGCTATTTCAACAAGTAATCCTCGGCCTCACGGTCTCACGCGCACGCTCGTGTTAACGCACACGCGAACAGACGCAATCGCTCTTGCACGCTTAGCTGTTAATAAATTCAATGACCAAATATGACGCATGATATTGTAATCACATTTCAAGACATAACAAACATTTTTCCAAAGACAACAGGGGCCTAAACAACGGCATCGTGGCACCGTTGGATTTGTGATGTTATTGGACTGTAAAGCTAAGTAATCTCGCACTAAATATTCTTCGCATTTTTCCGTATCTTGCTGAATGAGAAGAATCATACCAACCGAAGCCCCAGCGGCGACAGGCTGGCATTTCGAAGGGATTGTGCGAATCTCTGCACTGATAAATGCACACACAAACCCAAACACTTGCACGTACATCAGCGCAAACATATTCACATATGCACTGATACACATGCACACCCTTCCAGCTGTCCCCCGACCTCACTGCATGCAGCAGGTGTACGGCTGGACCTTCAGTGGGAGTGGGCGAGACTTTTTTGGAGAACAGATTTGCTATTGTTACAGTTATGCGCTCCATCCCATGATGTGACTGGAAAATTGCGTGTTCTTTCTGTTTTGTGCAATGCATGCACACAGCTGCAGAGCGAATCGTTCGTAACAATTCTAGGTCATTGTTTATATATCTCTTCTGGCTTGTTGAAACCCCCTTAGAACTCACCCAGCATCCAGAGTCCTGCTTGTTTTTTTTACTAGAGTTGTTGAATTCTGCGCATTAAAGAGTTGCATTTAATAGCATTCAGTTGCATTTAATAGAATGCAAAGCAAGATCATTCCATTCTAGCTTTTCAGTTTCTATAGATTCCCTTTAATCGTACATCTAATCAACATCTAATCATACACATACTGTTTTTCCATTGCAGTGTTAGCTTGGTGGTGCTGAAGCAAGAATAGCAGTTATAATGTATCCGATATTGTATTTCCGAGTCAAGTGATACCTAGAACTGTTATTAGCCTCATATTTCCACAGAACTATTAGAACACTTGACAGAGTTCTACGCATGCTCTCTATTATAGATATGACATAGAATGGATCTCCTTGCTTGTCCTCATTCCCAGATTCCAATTATCAGCAAGGGAATATGGAAATCTTGTTATGAAGCCACTGCATTGTAGCCTTTCGTATTTGTATTTATGTAAACGTTTATTTCTATTGCTTTGTAAAGATGTATATGGTACATATTCTAAATTGTAGCTAAACTGGTCTGAATTTCGATACTTAACCATGTGTATCAAAAAACCATTAGATCTAAATGCTCAGCTTGTGTTGGGTACAATTTAATAATGTCTAATATATGATTATACCAGCTTGGTATAGAAGAAATACAAATACAATAGTTCAAACTAAAGCAGATGTGATAGGAACCGAGACGGCTGGGAAAATAGACCCACAGCACCTGTTATTATTTAAAAACAATGGAAGTGCAAAAATGAAGGCGAAGAGAGCAGTGGTGACATCATGGTTTTGAAAGTGGGCTAAGGTGGGAGGGGCTGTTAATGGGGGCTGTTGGGGGCTCTGCTGGCCAGTTGGTTTGAGGGCAGGAAACTGAGAAAGCAGGAATTTGAGCTCAGGAACTTAGCAGCTATGTTCGAAAGATTTAGCCAAACTGTCTTAAGCTGGAAGTGACCAGCATGGCAGCCTTTCTGACTCCTGGTGTTATTAGACAAAAGCTGGGGAAGATTCACTTTTCTCCATGCTTGCCATTATTATTCCATTGAATTATTATTACAGTACAGGCACATGTGAAGGGCCCTGTTGTTTTTCTTAAGATATTAATAATTATTATTAATTATTATTATAATTACCAAGGTTTTCTGTGTCCAAAGCATTCTTAACTGTTTTGTCCTTGCATCAGAGGTGACATTTGGGTGGAGGGATTCTGTAGCGCCACCTGTTGACTAAAGTGTGTGAGTTTCAAGTTTCACCTTCAGTCACAAAACTTTGCTGCATATATTGTTCTCATCAAGCCAAATAACTTTCAAATAAGCACTTGTACGTTTCGTCGAACAGAAAGTCGGCCATTTTGAATGAAATCTAGATATTTTGAAAATATATATTTTTAAATACTTATCCAAAGGGATATATTTGATTCTCATTAAAATTGGTCCACAGTATTCCAAGATATTGAAAGAAATTGATAAATTGGGAACACATTTTGGTTATATTGAATGGTGTTGCCATGGCGAGGTATTAAATAAAAAAGCCAGTGTTTGCCCATTATTACTGCTTGCAAATATAATTTCTGTTTAACCTTTTAGGAATTTGGAAAAAAAGCGTGCAGCATAATGTACCACCACATAAGTTGTCGTGGTTAGGTGGTTTTCTTAATTACTTAAATGAACAGTCTATTAAATTTAAACTGTCTCCATGGAAACTTCAGGAAAGCCTGCAACACAGCTATTAAGCATCTTTGTTTAATTCCAACTGCACTTAAAAAGTCATTATCTATGCATAAGGGTAGTTTAGTGTTGGGAGCTTCACAGGGGCTGTAGGAACACAAAAATGAGGCAATCTAGCACATTCAGTCAACAGCAGTAAAGCTTAATACCCAATGGGCCGTACAAAGGCTTCTGAGCCCCCAATGTGGAGCTTTTGAAGTAGGCAACTAATCATTTGTGTATGGGACCTGCGTGGTGCTGAACGCGAGAACATTTATCCTCACATCTTTTATCTTCTCTGTTTACAGCTGGTGGATTGGAGCCTCTTTGAAATGTACTACATTCATCTCCCAAGTTCTCAATTAAAACTTCTCACAGGCTGAGGAGAACATAGAGGAACCCTCAATGCGAGACATCTGCGAACATCACGTCGACAAGGCGCGAACCCCCTACCCCGAGCCGAGCAGCACGAGTGTAAGAGAAAAGCGAATGTCTTCTTTCTCTCTTCAAGGCAGGGGGAAAATATGGCAATGAGCTAAGGAGGTATGTTGGGTTGTGGGAGGGGCGGGGGGTTTGAATTCTGCAGAGGGGCCTTTGTGCCAAGATCACAACCAGATGTTTCAAGAGCGTCCAAACAGGAATGAGTGTATGTCTGCAATTTCCAGCAATTTGTCAGATTTAAGGGTTCACCCCCAATACCACCTGATAGACAAATAAAATCCCCCCGCGCCCATGCCATAATTCGAAACACGCAGGCACCCCCCCGGAGAGCTAATCTGTGGAATAGTCGCTCATTCAGTGACAAGACAAGCCCCCAACGAACATCCAACAGCAAACATGTGAAGCACCACATCCGCGTAATTTGAAACAGAGTCAAAATGTTCATCAGTCTTTCCCTGGTTCTGTGTCCCTTTGGAGCAGAGATGTTGAAATCCATTCAGCGTTCACACTCTTTAAATCCATCACACGGCACATTCATAAAAAAGCTTCGAACCAAAACAAACATATGAATAAATAAACATGAGCGACAGCCGGTTAATCCCTCTGGTGGCACATCGTAAATCCAGCCTCAATTTTTGGTCTTGAAAGGATTTTTGCCACACACACACACGCTATTGCATTGCTTATATAATCATTCCACAAGAAAATTTAAAAGAAATATAGCACTTCTGTATAATAATGCTCATACTCATGTCTTCAGTGAATACTGAACAAAACTATTTTGTGTATAAGCCATTCAGGATACTGTTCTTGAGATTATGGAATGTAGGTTTACTATCAGGACTTCCTTAATTTCTCTTACTTTCTCTTTGTTCCTCACTGTTCTTAAACACTTGATTATTAAGGAAATCGTTCTTATGTTGCTAGGGTGTTGCTATGTGGTTCTAAATGGTCATCAGTGCATTGCTATGTGGTTGATATGGTGTTCTGGATTGTTGCTTGGTAGTTGCTAGGGTATTGTGGGTGGTTGCTAGGTGGTTGCTAAGGTCTTGTAGGTGATTGGACAAGAATTCTAAATGGCAACAATGGTTGTGACCTACATGAGGTTTGGTCGCAGTTTATTGTAACTGATTTGCATTGTTCACATTTTGTTTTTGAAGTATCTGTTTTTCTCAGCTGCAAATGTAGTTTCAAATCTGCATGTTAAATCATCTATTTATATACTGACGTTTCTGTTCAAGACTGATAATGTAATGCCCAGAGCAGTGCTGTATAAGCTATGCTTGGTGCTTTTCCTGGATTTATGGCACTGTAAATGCAGTAGGCTGTGCAGGGACTTGAGCAGGCATGAGAATGGTGCAGTTGGCTTGCGCCCATTTTCCGCACAGTTGTTCATAAACGCATGTTTATGCCATTATGTATGCGTATGTTTTTAGCGAGCTTTGAGCCTGTTCCAGGAAAACGTTTTATTGCTCAACAGTTGCTCTTTTTTAGCTCACAAGAATTTATGGCACTCTTAGTTATGTTTCTTGAAGTATCAACCTTGTTTTTTTTTAAAGTTTCTCCTAACATTTCTAGGCATATTGTAAGAGTTTAGAGCTGTTTAATAAATGTGGACGGCATAGCACAGATAATTTGGTCTTGGAATAATGTGAGACCAGCCCGAGACATTTTTGAGATCTCTTCTGTAACTCTAGAGGAGGATATACACGTGATTTCACGAGGGTTTTTTTTCTCAGAAATCAAATACTGAGAAGCAGAAATCGTTTTGCTCTCTATTTAATCTATCTATCTAGGAGCTATCTAGGAGACACAATTGAGATCTCATTTGAGATTTTGGAATGAGGGACTTTTCTCTGAGAAGACGTTGGCCAAGAATGATTTCATAAAATGTGTGTGGTCATATGTCCATGTGCATGTGTGAGTTCTTGCTGGGCAGAACATGCAGTTGCTGGAGTTTGCGTGTTTGCATAGGCAGCATACCACCGGGTCCATGAGGATCAAGAGCAGCTGACTGGTACCATCTGTGGCGTAAGCTTCCCGCCACCCACTGTTGTTTCAAGGCCCTGTCTAATTGCCCCACAGGGGCTGAGGGGTTTTGCCCACTGATTCCATTGCCCATTTACCACCTCACTAGGCCCTGCTAAATCTCTGGTTAACTCTGTCTGCTTTCAGGCCCGTTGTCATTACCGCAACAGAAGACAAGTCTAAATAAGAGCCGTGTGTATCTTTGTCAATAGTGGCGTTCCTGAATCCTACAGTGAAATGGTTTGTTTTCCTTTGGGTTTGCTTCCCACACGCTGACAGATATTTGTCAGCCTGTCAGCTTACCTTCAATTCAAAACCTTCTTATATTTTATGGTGCAGGCAGAGGTGGACATATGGACATACTGTGGGCAGGTTTTTCCAGGCTGCGAATAGTCATTATGGTTACTGTTCACTAGTTAAATTAGTTAAGTTTCTAACAGGTAAACAGAAACACACGGTGTAAAACTGAACCTGAAAACCTTCCCGGAGGAGAATGTTATTGCTAAGTCGTTTTCCGTGTGTATGTTTATGCTATTATGATTTTAATGTGCTTTGAGCCTGTTCCAGAGGAAACATTTATTGCTCAGTGGTTGCTCTTTCATTGCTTAGGAGACTTTATTGAGCTCTTTGTTATGTTTCCTTACAGTATCAACTTTGTAACTGGGGGAAATAAAAAAGGACCTGATAAATATTTATGTTCATATTTAAGTCTCTGAGTTTTTAATGCAGATGTTGATTTCTGAGCAGTTTAATGTGCATGTGTAACGTTGTTGAGATCTCTCCTAAAGCTCCAGAGGAGTCACATATGAGAGTTCTAGGAGAAAAACAACTACAAAAGTGATCTCATTTGTGATTTTTTTTTACCTTTGGGTTGAAACAAGTGTGTGTTGCTCTGTTCTGAGTAGTAACATATTGGCATGTAACTTCTTGAGGATTCAACACAATGGTCATGTCTGCATTAGCTTCCCAGCTTCCCATTAGCTTCTCCGCCTCTCAGTCTGAGTAGGGCAGCAAACAGCCCACCACCCAAAAGGAGAGGGTACGATTACTAATAACAGTTAATTGACCTTGTCAGAGTTTCTCTGAAAAAACAGGAAGGGGGAGGGGACAATAACAAAAGACCCACTATAGATGAAGTCTTCTAGGCTCTTTTATTGGATATTGACATAAATTCTATGAATCAGTTCTTTAAATTCACTCTGTATATTATGTGTGTGTGCGCGTGTGTGTGCGTGTATACTTATACAATACAACCCCAAATCAGAAAAAGTTGGGACAGTATGGAAAACACAAATAAAAAAAGAAAGTAGTGATTTCTAAATTTACTTTGACATTGCAGACAATACAACAGCACATTATTTAATGTGTTCCTCATGGTTATTATTGTTTTTTCTTCAAAAAAAACAAAATTCCTATTTTGGTTCTTGCAACACATTTCAAAAAAGTTGGAACAGGAGCAATTTAGGACTAGTAATCAGGTAAATTGGTTAAATAATGATGTGATTTGAAACAGGTGATGTCAACAGGTGATTGTAATTATGATTTGGTACAAAAGCAGCATCCAAGAAAGGTCTAGTCCTTTAGGAGCAAAGATGGGCCGAGGATCGCCAGTTTGCCAACAAATACGTGAGAAAATTATTGAAATGTTTAAAAACAGTGTTCCTCAAAGAGAGATAGGAAGACACCTTCAACAGTGCATAACATAATTAAAAGATTTAAGGAATGTGGAGGAATTTCAGTGCGTAAAGGACAAGGGCGCAAGCCTAAGCTGAACAACTGTGCTCTCCGATCCCTCAGGCGGCACTGCATCAAGAATCGTCATTCATCTATAAGCAATATCACCACATGGGCTCAGGACTACTTTGGCAAACCATTGTCAAGTACCACAATACGTAGTTACATCCACAAATGCCAGTTAAAACTGTACTGTGCCAAAAGGAAGCCCTATGTTAACAGTGTCCAGAAGCGCCGTCGACTTCTCTGGGTTCGGAGGCATCTGGGATGGACCATCACACAGTGGAAATGTGTACTGTGGTCAGATGAATCAGTATTTCAGGTATGTTTTGGGAGAAATGGACGCCGTGTGCTCCAGACCAAAGAAGAAAAGGATCATCCAGACTCTTACCAGCAACAAGTCCAAAAGCCAGGGTCTGTCATGGTATGTGGGTTGTGTCAGTGCCCTTGGTAAAGGTAACTTTTACTTCTGTGATGGCACCATTAATGCTGAAAACTACATAGAGATTTTGGAGCACAATAGGCTGCCTTCAAGAAGACATCTTTTCCAGGGACGTCCATGCATATTTCAACAAGATAATGCAAAACCACATTCTGCACACATTACAAAGTCCTGGCTGCGGAGGAAGAGGATACAGGTACTTGACTGGCCTGCCTGCAGTCCCGACCTGTCTCCAATAAAAAAATGTGTGGCGCATTTTGAAGCGCAAAATGCGACAACGAAGACCCCGTACTGTTGCCCACCTTAAGACTTGTTTGCAGCAAAAATGGGACAAAATTACACCTGAAACACTTCTTCACTTGGTGTCTTTAGTCCCTAAACGTCTTTTAAGTGTTGTGAAAAGGAATGGCAACATTACAAAGTGGTAAATGTTTTACTGTTCCAACTTTGAAATATGTTGCAAGAACCAAAATAGGAATTTTGTTTTTTTAAGAAAAAACAAAAATCATGAGGAACACATTAAATAATGTGCTGTTGTATTGTCTGCAATGAAATACAAGTCAAAGTAAATTTAGAAATCACTACTTTCTTTTTTTATGTGTTTTCCATACTGTCCCAACTTTTTCTGATTGGGGTTGTGTATATATGTATGTGTATATGTGCGTGTATATACGTGTGGGTGTGTGTACATAAACATATATAGATTTCTTGGTCTTTGAGTTTGTTTTTTCACAAGTTTGTTTGATTTATGTGTCCCCACAGCCCCATCAATACAGATAAAGTACCTGTTTATCAACATTAAACCAAACAATAGATTAAGTTGATTTATCACCATGTAGTTTGTTATTTTTAATTTCATTCTGTTTAATATGTTTAACAAGCAATTTCAAAATCTTTTCGAATGTCTTTTGGAATCTGCTTAAGTTCTGAAATAAGTCTTTGATATTTAAATTAATATTTATATAATAATATTGCTATAAGTATTAGAATTGATACTAAGTAATACTAGTAATAAACTGGCCAGTAATAATTAAGCAGTTGGGAGAACTGATTTTAAAGCAGCGCTGTACAAAGCAGAGATTGGCTGGGAAGCCATGAGGCTGTATGTGTTAGTAATTTTAAAGTTGTGGGGGTCTAACTCCCACAATGCACTGGTAAATTCCTTTAACATATGGCACGTCAGGAAAGGGGTGGTTGACCTCTGACCTCGCGAGGTCTCTGGAGACGGCCTAGTCAGACTGCATAAGAGATTCAGCATGAATGTGCTGTGAAGACCGCCTGGAACTGCTATAACAATTACTCTCCATCGTCTTTCCTTCCCTGTAAAATTCCACTCAATGTCTTCATGGCTCTCACAAAGAGAGATCTTTCTCCGCCTGTTTGTAGTCCCTTTGCAGTTTTTGGCGCTTCGCTCTTCTGCGCGATACATCATTTCAACACATGTGATCCATTAAGGTAAAGCTGGGAGAAAGCACAGGAAACGATCTTTCTGAAAACGTGTTACCCTCGTTTCAACTGGTTCCAGAGTCCCCCCCCGTATTTCCTCACAATGTGATTCTTAAGCGTTTAAAACAACACAGAGGTACGGATGTTAGAGAACGGCAGCCACGGACGAATGCGTTCTGATTTGATTTTGATTATAAACAAATCAAGCGTCTAATGATTTTGAATTGCTTTGCGATTGGGTCCTGTTAGAATCTTTTCTGGTCCCAGACATTCATTATCAGAACTCTACCAATTAGATTGCGGTTCTTTATGATCCAAATAATACTTGATAGGATTTTGAATCAGGCACTGTATTGGTCAGCCATTGCGCTTTAATTTCAAACCATATTGAGCAAATGAGTGAGAACTTAGAACTGCATTTGATGTTTTTGGTTATTTGATACATTTATCAAATAAATATAGTCGTGTTTTTCTGCCAAGATACTAACTTAGATACTAACTGTGTCTAAATTCTTCTTGAAATTGCCTCAAATCCATGTTGTTTTATCCTTTAAATGTTTGTTTTGTTACTATTGTCAAAATTGCTTCAGGATTCATAGTCGTGTTTTTCTGGCAAGATACTAACTTCAGGATACATCAAATATAAAGGTATAAAATATAAAGATTATATTATATTATATTATATTGTTACAGATGTTTCTCCTACAATGAGAGAAATAAGAGTATACAATGAGACCAAAGCTGACAGCATTACTAGCTGTACAATTAATGTGAAAACATTGCTCTGATAATTCTGGGGTAGAAATGTTTGAGCTCATAATGATATCACTGATGTTTTATTTGCGCACTTCAAACTTTGATTCTCAGGAGAAGACCAAAAAGCTGGACATTTGATTTGCTCTCTATTTCATCTCACTGCTGTCCAGGAATATAACTGAGAGATTAACGAGATCTCATCTGTAATTTTATTTTCTTATGAGATGCCCCCACCACATCATAACCAAGTCAACACAACCCTTGCCACCAACAGTCTTAGATCGAATTGCAACACTTCCAACAGGTGCACCTCCAAAGAGCAACCCGGGAACTCTAATTGATGGCTCTCACAATATCAAAGGCTGGACAAATAGCAGCCCAGGGATATCTTCTAAAGCTGATAGATCCACAGGGTCATCGAGAAATGTCTGAGGGTCAGGGTCAGGAGAAGAGATTGCATCCAAAGTCTTCATTGTGGCAATGAAAGAGGTTGTGTTTGAGGCCTGGTAGGCCAAGCCCTGCGGGGGTGAAGATACACAGGAGGTCCGTTGTGGGGTGTGAAATGGGGCAGCTGCATCTGGGAGAATAGGAGGTCCCATTGTGTCCTGCCAATAAAAATCTGCCACCAATTATTGCGAGTCTGTCCACGAGTGGAATTCCTGAGGACTTTTTGAAAAGCCGTTTAACTGGAGGAGGTGGAGATCTTGGTTTGTAGGTCACGCAGATGGTGGGATTTCTTGGGTTGTGGACCCCCCTTTCCTTTAACACCTTTCCCGTGTTGTTTCTCTATGTAATGCCTTAAGCAAGTTAGCAAAGTACATTCTAGAACCTTTCAGATGTTTGAAAGAACTTTACGTTTGAAGTTAAGCGTCTGGGACAATAGATACAAAAACAAGCTGTGTATGTTCAAGCATTTCTTCACGGTTCTTAAAATCCACAATACAGTCACTTACAAAACAGACTGAACATCCAGTTGTAAATGTTATCGGCCATGAATGCATGTCATTGAGGACAGCTGAAGACAAAGCTGTTGAGCAGAATGATGTGTGTTTATTCATGTGCTAGGCATTACGTGTTAATTGCTGTTAAGAGCCCAGCATTAAGTACGGCCTTGTTAAGTACACTTTACATTCTCCAGTGAGATTCATCATCTCTGACAGGTCAAATTGGCATTATCTAAATTCTTCTTGAAATTGCCTCAAATTCATGTTGTTTTTCCTTTAAATGTTTGTTTTGTTACTATTGTCAAAATTGCTTCAGGATTCATGTTTTGCCCTACACACTATTGGACCATGACAAATTTCTGAATCTTTAAAGGTGCAATCTGTAATTTTTCAGGTTTAAAAATTAACAAAAATCTTTCTTCGAGCAAGTACGTGACAGTTCAGTGTTCAAAACAACCTCCTTACTTTAACCTGATTCACAGTGGTACATTTATAATGATGATTTATAATTTGAGCTGTCGGGTCCGATTTCCAGGGAAATGTCAGTTTGGCTTTGTTTGACTTCAACATATGCGATGTAAAGTACGTAAAGTAACCTATGTTCTGCAATTCTACGTTTCAAACAGAGATGGCGGTAGAGAAGCGCAAGTTACGGATTGCATCTTCAAATGCGTTTTAATCTTCTGCTTAATAAAGTTACATCGGCCATGTTTGGTCTTTGTGTTTGGAGTAATTAACTGTGAAATGAGAGCTTTCCTTCATGTAATGGCCGTCTAATCATATTATAAGTACAGAAGAGACCCAGCATGCTTTTCTGTTTTTACCCCAGGCTCTGCTCGCATTGTGAATCTCATTTCCACACTGTGATCCAGGGCTAATTGGAGAATTTTGGGTAAGGTATGTTGTGTGTGACCCTTGACCCTGTGGGGGTTGGACATATTGTTGAATAGGTATAGAATGACTGAGCCTCCGATGACCCCGCCCTGACCTTTTCCCTTCGGTCCCACATGGTTGCCAATAGCGACGGATCCGGTTGATCTTCACCTGTCAAAGCAAGACTTTGACTAAAGGCCTGCAGCTTGAGAAGAGGAAACCGAAACAAAACAGGGGAGAGAATAAAAAAAAAACTGCATATACGCTGGCCTCTCACTGACGTGCTGAAGAAAGTGTCTTTTCAGAACAGAAATGCATGACTTGTTGTCAGAGGTAGCCGCGGGTAAAACACATTCATTACACATGTGTATTTCCACGCCTGTTAACTTTCTATACATTTGTTTTGTGCTTTTGATTTCAGAGTCTGTTTGAAAGCGGAGGTGTCATCTCCTTTTGAGGCATAAAATACATGGTCTACCTCAGCAGGTATGCATAGCTGATAAAAGCTGGGAAAAGCACAAAGCTGAGGTGGTGAGTCCATAAACGGTTTGGTGTTTAAAAGGTATGACGTGTCTTTCAATAGCTGCTAGCGTGTCTTGGAAAAGGGTGTTCTTTGAAAACACTGGTGGTTGAATGATGACTTGTGGTCTTTCAACACTAAACCGAGCTTCCCCTCGCCTCCTGGATTTCATGACACTTTTCCTAACCTGAAATGTGTTGTAAAGACAACCAGAGTTAATTGACTATAGCAATGCTAGTGGTAAATGTGCAGATGTAAAAGGTTAAACGTAAATATTTACAGCAACAAAAACACTGCAAAATTAAGAAAAATTGCTAAGTGTTTATTTTATTGCTGGAAAAAATCCTCCATGTTTGTTTTGGTTGAGTATTTTGAATAGCAAAGGAACGATTCCAACCAAAGTAAAATGTGTTTTCAGTTCACAGGAAACATTCTCAAAATGTTTGTTAAAGTTCTCTCTCAATGTTATCAAAAACATCCTTGCAGTAACACTAGTAGAATGTTCTATTAGTGTTATATATTATATATCAAAAATGTTATTCTTAAGTTGTTAGTGAAACATTTTACAACTGTTACAGAATTTAAAAAAAGTAAACATTTCAATAATGTTCTTATAACCAAGCAGAAACGTTAATACAACATCTAAAAAACTGGTTTAAAAGTTGAGCGTTCCAAGAACATTCAGACACTTTAAACGTCTACGTTACTTAATGGAAACAGTAGAGAAATGTTCTTATAACCTAAACTTGTTAGCTGGGTTGCTTGTAAGACCTAGATTTTTACACAAGAAAGTAGACCAGGGAGCTAATAAGCGCCGTCTTTGGGATAACACAAGTGGCCTCCTTGTAAAAAGCCAATAATCCTTACAGTTCTGCTTGAGTAGCTTAAGACCCCCCTTGATCTTTGGGAGGATGGGAGTCAAACATTCCAATCCCAACTATTCCCTTTGGCAATCCCTGTTGAAGTAAAAGACAAATTTGGGCCAGATCCGTTTTCCTCAGGAGTTTTATTTGCATTAAAAAGAGGTTATGAAAATAACTTTCTCTCTTGCTTTTGTCGAAGTCGAATTCAGGACGTTTTGGGGCGAGTGTTTTCATAGCCTGAGCTCGCTGTCAGACTGAGCTAGCGAGGAAAGATTTGAGGCTACGTTTTTGAAAGTTTCACATAAACACGATGACGTTGTGAAAACCATCTGCATTTACACGATCCACAAAACGCTGTTTATGCATGTCTGGCCACTTTGTAATGAGAACTGAGCATTGCTTTCCTCATCATCCATAGTGTTAACAGTATGCACAGACAAATACAAACAAATCTGCACTTTGCTGGAGAAGTGTTAACAAACTGTTGAGAAGCACAAACACAATCATGTAATTCGCCATCATTGTGTTCTGTTGGACACGCATGCACACAATGTCATCGTTTCTTAGATTTGCATTTTAGTCGTTTTAGTTTCCAAGTAAATGACTAAAATGCGGACAAAAAACAGCAAATAAAAAAAACTGAACACAACGATGGCGAATGTTTTCAAAAACCCATTTTCAAAAGTTTGCATTTTCAGAACTCCAAAAGGCCGTTGTGTTGCAAACAAACTTTATGCCAAAATGCATAAAACGTTTAATGTTTTCAGTTGACAGCACTGTTGTGTAAACGGCCCCAGAGTCTTTTCAACAAGAAGCTGCAGTTTCTTCTCATCTGCTTCTTTGTTTGTTTCAGCAGAACTCAACAATTCGGTAAAGTCAAGAATGGGGGTGGGGGGGTTACCTGTTAACAGTTGTGCTTTTATTCAAGACACCCCAGGGAGGCGGCGAGCACGGTCCGCTTCAGCTCAAAAACTTGGCCGAGGAGCCAAAGACACATCTGGTCTGTTTGAACATTGCACATGTTGCTTGGAACCATCTCATCCAAACAGGCTGTCTGTAAGAGTACAGGACATTTAATAATGAGCTCCTTTCTCAGAAAGGTCTCATCGTGAGCTTCATGAGATCTTGCTAATTAAGCTGGTGAGGAACCCTGGTAGAGGCCCACAAGTTTAAAAAATCACATATAGGATCTCTTTAATGTCTCAGTTATTTCTTAAAGACAGAAATGAGATTAAATAGAGAACAAAGGAAAATTTGCTGATCTCAGAAACAGAACTCTCATAAGTCTCCACTGAGTTTCAGAAGAGATCTCAATGCCATAAACTGAACTTAGATTTGCCAAGTCTGAGCTTAAGAATCAACATTACTGATTTCAGTATGAACTTTAAACATTTCTCATCGCAATTATTAAAAATTGTATATAGGAGCTGTAGAATCTACATTCATTTTAATGCTTTACGCTTAATGTAGTTCAACAATTGCCTCATTTGTATGTTTATTTAATTGACTTTACAAGAGACACCAGAGACAATGAAACAGAGGACACCATTAAATCTCCTGAGCTCTGGGGATACCAGCACTCGAGCATTGTCAAAGCACATATGCTGTTATATTCATGTATATTTAGGTTTTTTAATTAATCTCTTCCGAACTTCCTGATTTCCTGCTAAAGTAGGTACATTGTCAGGTGAAAGAGGAAAACTTTGAGTCTGTGCTTTGGTCCTGTTGATGGACCTCCCAGCTAACAGGCAATGTTCTGAGAAGGTTGGCTAATGTTCTTCAAAAATTCTCAGTTATCAAAAAATGTGTACAGAATTAAAAAATGTTTGAATAGCATTCTTATAACCAATAACCAAGCAATTAATACAACATCCTAAATAATACAACCTAAATTGTTAGCTGCGTCATACCAACAGTTTGATCTGAGTTCATATTTTGATTAAACATAAACTAACCAACCAAAACTAAGATCTCTCAGTCTGTTATTAATATCTCAAGTCTTCCAGCTGAGACTCGACTCAGCAGGGTCGCCTGTGCCAAAACCACAACTGTGCCAAGAGCGCTTTTTATTTTAAAATATTTTATGGCTCTGGATATGACCATGTGACTTAGCTTTCATCAGTCTTTGTACTTAAATAACCAGACTATAAACATTGGGTTTCTAGGCAGCACAGAGGAGCACACACACACACGTTTTGATGAAGGTGCTACCTGATGTCTACAGACCTGCTTCACTGCAAGTGGAAAAACGGTAATGTACCGCACAACTGTCAGAGCAATGCCGCCGGTGTTGTCTGAGAGCAAAACGCAGTTCCATTTGGCCCTGGAGAGCCATGAAGGCAGGATTGTGCCTTTTCCCTCCTGGTCTCGTCCAGGCAGAAGGGCCCGTCTGGAATGCAATGTGTTGGCCATCTGCAGACGGATGTTCATAGCTGCTCTCCAAAGACCAAACACTTGCCTGAGAAAGGCAACATCAGAACGGTGGATGGTGGCAGCTGCCCAATTTTGTCATTTTCTTGCCAGAGGAAACTTTTGTTGCTCATTGGTTGCTCCACAGAGCTCAGGGGACTCTTTGGAGTTGTCAATTATGTGTTTATGTATCCAAGAGAGAAATAAAAGACAACTGAGAAAAGTGATTGCTGACATAAGGTGAGAGAATAGAGTTTTAATAGTAATTTGTAAGCAGTGGATAGCATATCTAAGATCATTTGTTTTTGAAAATATTTAATGAGACATTTTTGAGTTCATATTAAAATCTATGATTTTTTTAATATATCATTTTGTATCTTCAAAAACTGAAGCACCATTTCTTCAAATATGAGACCAGCACAAAAATCTTAGCCGGACACTCAATTTGCTCTCCTTAATCTCAAAGCTGCCTATGAGAAACAATTGAGATATTAAAGAGATTTTATCTGTAGTTTCATTCTTACAGGTTCCTGTTCATCTGAGTGTGGAAACTCATTCTTTTATTGATTTAGTAATCAGCCCAAACCTCTACTCACACAAAAACTAGGTCATGGCCAAAACCAGCAACACTGAAGGCAATCGTTATGTCTGTGAATAAGGTGAGAGATTGTCTCTCACAAGGGTTGCTCTGAGAAATTTGTTGCGTTTATCACCACAGAGTTCACTGGGACACGCTTGGGTGACGGAGCGAGCATGGAAGAAGATGAAAGACTTGTGCTTTCTCTCTGATCCTCTGCTTTACTCTCATTGTCTCCCCCACCTCTTCTCTGAGTTCTCCTGAGATCAGGGTTATGGGCTACAGAGAAGCTGAGTTTGGCTGCCGTCCAGCCACATCTGTTCTACTGCTGTTGCTGTTCTCCTGTCTGTATTTTTACAGTTACTGCACTGCTGTTTTGTTGCTTGCACATACACTTTACTAGTTTAGCAAGACAAAATTTTTAAAGATCCAGTTTGGTTAGTTTGATGGCTTGGGTTAGTTTAAAACTCAATCAATGCATGTTTGTTTTGTATTTACTGAAATCTCGCATGCGTCATTTTAACGCCATTGCTGTCACCAAACAGAATTCCAGATAAAATGATTGTTTGTAAATGGTTTCAGAACACTCTGTCTAACTTCTGTTGGTCCACCAAACAGAAGCCATGCCCCAAACTCACCATTGGTTGAGACAGTGTTCGTACATTGGGCTGGTTTGGATGGATTATTTTGATATAATAGCCTCCACATTGATTACTTAGGCTAAGATAGAAGAAAGTATTAAAAACAAAAATATTACTTCAGTTTTACTTTATCTCCCAGCAACTGCAATTGAAAAACAAGATTCCCCATAATGTGGCCATGTAAGGCTACACAGTGCATGTGACACCTGTAAATTAAAATGCCAAAAAGCAAACAGATCTTGAGATTGTGGAGGAATGCTTTGAGAACAGGTGCTTGTAACAGGTGGAATTAAAATGACCAGCAACCAAAGATACACCATAAATCAGGCATGAAAGATCTCGCACACTAATCAATTCAGAAGATCTAAAAACATTTATACAGAGGGTGAAAAAGTACATGTTGAGCAGAGGGGTGTGTGTGTGTGTGTGTGTGTGTGGGCTAGCTGAGAAATCCACAGTAAAAACAAGGCCCTGTCTCTAATCACCGGCTAACAAGACACGTCTCTCTCCCCAGCTAACAATTTTGGGTTGTAGGAATGTTTCCCTAACATTTAAACATTTAAACAACTAACAAAAACATTAGAGATTTCAAATGTTCTAAGAACGTTCAAAATGTCCAGTTTTTTAGATATTGTATTAATGTTATTGCTTGATTATAAGAACATTAGTCAAACAATTTCAAATTCTGTAATGTTTTTAAAATGCTCCACTAACTACTTAAGAATAATGTTTTTGATATGAGATATATAACATTAAAAAACGTTACTGCAAGAATGTTTTTGATAACTTAGAGAGAACTTTTAGAGAACTTTAGCCAACGTTCTTAGAACGTTGTTCCCTGTTAGCTGGGTCTATTTGTCCCCTCAAGCTTGTGCCAGCATCGCACCGAGCTTGAACCTGCCCTGGATGCCAACAGTAAACAATTAAAAAACCTTGCGAGCACTCCCGCTGCACAGCGAGGGAGGGGCGGCCCGACTCGCCCGCTGAACTCCTGACCCTCTTCGCACACCAAGCGTCTGTTGTGGACTACGGGAGGTGCAAGATGGGTCACAGCTAGCTGTGAAGGGGAGACCCGGGCTGGGGGAGGTTGGGGCATTGGAGGGAGGCATTAAAAGGGGGTTTTTGGATGGGGGTGGATGGAGGGAAACAGTGGCTACTGTGTGGAGAGATTTGCATGCTACAGTGTCGCTATGAAAGGCTCGTCTGATATGGAGAATGTGGATTTTAATATATGCCACACCAAAGTTATGATGTTATCATTAACAGATAATATATACTCTTAAAGGGATAGTTCACCTAAAACTGAAAATTCTTCCATTATTTACTCACCCTCTTGTCATTCCAAACCTGTTTGACTTTTATCTTCTGTGGAACATAAAAGATATTTTGAAGTATGTTGGTAGCCAAACAACAGTGGCACCCGTTGACCTTCATTGTATGACACAAAACCACTGAGACATCTCAAAATACCTTCTTTTGTGTTCCACAGAAGAATGAAAGTCATACAGGTTTGGAAAAAGGTTCTTCAGTGGTTCTTCGCATTAAAAGAGTACATTTACAAAATCATTATTAAAAATGATTATTAAGAATTAATAAAATAATTTCCTGTGGTAATCAACAGACGCCAGTTTAACTTTTCTTTTAATAGATTTTGGGAGGTCTCTACCAAAAACATATTTTTAAATTGGTTTCTCACAAAAATAAGAGAAATATCATAATAATCATAAATCAGGTCGCAGCTGGCCGTTGCGCAGGTCCAAAGCCGTTGGCAATGGATGCGGTCTAGTCTAAACAATTTAGGGTCTTTAAAAAAACAACAGGTTGCCCATGAAAAGTCTGACCTGAGTTAAAGCGCGTGTGTGTGTGTCTTCATGCATAAATGTATGAACACACAAGGTCAGGAGTCACAGAACAAGATGTGAAGATACTGAATTTGGTAGATCCTGTGCAATTGCTTGTTACACTGTCGTTTGCATATGCTTTGAGATTTGTCTTCTGGTGTGATCATTCCCAGATGTTAAATATTTCCTGTAATCATTTCCATTGGTCCATTTTCTAACTTGCCATCTTCATTCAGCCGTCTTCATGTTTTCTGCTATAAATTGTATGTGAAGATCAAGACAAGATTATTTATTCTGATAAAAAATGCAAAATTCTTACATGCATTTTTCTAGAAACATTTTTAATAGCTAAGTTGTTTCTCCTAGACAATGATACTAAATGGAGAGCAAATTAAGACTTTTGCTTAAGTCTCTTGATTCCCAGATCCTAGCAATCTCATAGGTGTCTCCTGTAGTTTCAAAAGAGATCTCAGTAGTGTCTCAAACCGTGCTCACATTTGCTTAGACACCCAATGCCTGTAAAAATCAAAAGTGTCAATATGAGTACATTACTCTTGTCAATGTATCTGTATAGCTCTGTATTCTTACTGCATGATAACAATTGTCACTGTCAAAATGTCATCTTTATGACTCATCTCCAATTATAATGTTTTACCCCAAAATAAAAAAGAAAAGCAAGAATTTATAGTTTGCATAAAAAGAAAGAAAAGGAAAGAGAATTGAGGACATTTTTTCATCCCATCTTGGGGAACAATGTAATTCATAATCATTTTGTTTTAGTTTTGTGGTGGCCACGACATGCTCTTGACAGGTTTCTTCTCTCTGACTGACCTTCTCATCACCGTGTCATGAGTTTATCCACCAAACAACACTCTCCAACAAATCGCCCGCTCAGCCTCACTCTTTGTGTCCCTCGTTCTGTCTCCTCACATCTTCTGTTCACCCTTCTGAAGGGGTCACCGCGGCCCCAGACAGACAGACACTGCACTTCACACCACACAGACTCGGGGAAATTCCAGCCCAGCGCAAAAACAGATGCAAGCGGAGGGAAAGAAATGCACATTTTGTTTCTTTGAGGCACTGATGACCCAGTCATCCTGTCACACATGAAGACAACACATCAAAAGAAATAGCAGATGCAATTACAAAGCTCACTTTCAGCTGTCGCGTTTTCCTGTGATCGTTTTCATTCATTTGTTCGACAGACCAGTTTCTCCAACACATTGTGGACATTCACTGATAAATTGTTCACAATAAGACCATGAACTTGTATTATAAAGTTAAAAAGTTCTATTTTGATTTGATGTTGAATTAAGGAGAAATTTTTGCTTGATCTAACTCAAAATGACTTTTGTTGCTGTAACAATCAGGTTGACTACTAATTAAGATAGTAAATAGGATGTTTGATCTGAATTAAACCAGATAATTTACAGTAGAATTTTACTGTAATTTTTACTGTAATTTCTTAGGTTACCTGTCAAAACGAGGCCAACACTGGGCGACAAGTCTCCATTTTGTTTGAAAGTCCTTTATCTGTTTTCCTGTGTTCTGTATTTACTTGCTGAACTTTATCCTAAAGGAATATAACCTAAAGATAATGACCAGTGTGTTTTTCCTCACAGTTACAGATGCATCTATACAGCTCAGCAAGAAGCTCATCTGACTGTCATCTTCCAGACATTCAGCACTCAGACTTGGACGAGACAAGGTTAATTTGAGGTCAGATTTGTCTTTAATACACTGATGATCGACTGATTCTGTGTTGTCTGTGAAGGATGTCCAGACTGGAGATGTGGGCATGAGGTTTAACCCCATTTGGCCTCTCTTTTATTTAGCCTGCTGATTTATGAGACAAGAAAGAACCACGTCACTGCTACACGGTCTGCGAAACGACCCGGATCAACATGGCGACGCTCGCTGGAGCCTGCCGTGAGTGAGAGTATGTGCATTTGCGTGAGAGCGTGTGTGTGCTTTGCATATTTGCATTTGAAATGGGTAAACATGAGACTGTTAAAGTGGGCTTAATGTAGAGTTTGTTTGTCTGATGCGACTAGCAAATTGCAGATACAGGATGTTGTTATTTATGACATCACGTTGGTGACCAAACAGTGATCTGTGTCATCTTCATGTGGCGTGCACTGTTTCATAACACTTTTCCCTGTAGTTTTAATGCTGCAATCTGTAAGTTAAAAGCTGCATCTCTGTCGCCATCTCTGTCTGATCCATAAAATTGCAGGTTACTTTAAGTACTTCCCATTAAGTACTTGCTTTCCAAATCGGAGCTCAAATTATTCAAATAATAAATCAATGTTATAAGCTTACTGTAAGGAATGGGGATAAGATAAGTAGATAAGTAGTACGTCATGTACTTGGGGCTCAATACTGTTTTTTTGTTTATTTTTAAGCAAATAAAGTTACGTTTGCAGCTTTGGATGTTTAAACTCAAACCAAATGTTGCCAAAGCGTTATGTGGTTGCTAAGGTATTCTGAGTGTTTTTAGTGCATGGCTATGTGGTTTCTAGGGTGTTCTGTGTGGTTGCCAGTGTTACTGTATACTGTTTTTAAGCATGTTGCTATGGGGTTGCTAAGGTATTCTGGTTAGTTACTAACCAGTGTACTGGGTGGTACTGCTAGGTGGTTGCTTACTGGCCCAGGTCAAAATAGCCCACCCAAATTGTTTATGATATTCTGGTTCTTAAAACTGGCTCAGGTTTCTCTGTCAGATTTAAGTATTGCTTAACACAGTAATGGCATGTATCTCATCAACAATGCCAGAATTTAAGGTCTCAGTTTATCTCAATAGCACAAACACGGAAGTACGTGCAAAAGCTATTGTAATGCTAGCTTTCGCGTACGCCACAAACTAACTGGTTCTTTCGCCATAGTTTTATTTCCACAGATTACTGTCTTCTGACCAATCACCCCACCTCAGTGGTACCCTGACGCAGAGCTGCCCCTCCACTCTGAAATCCTTTGGAAAGTCATATTCTATCACCCTTTGAACGTGCATTGAACTGTAAACCCATCCCATTGGAAGCAAAATAAAGGAATAGGGGATGAGAAAAAAGAGAGAGAGAGACATGGATGGGGGAGCCAAAGAAGGAGAATTGTAATTCTTTGCAGGCCTTCTGTATTAACCCGAACACCATCGCTGTCAGTAGCTCGGGGAGCGAAGCGCGAGGGCCAGACATTCAGTGTTAATTGGCACTTTGTAAGCCCTGAGCCTCCTTTTGTGAAAGGTGGAGGGACAGAAGATGGGGTAAAAGAGAGAGAGGGAGAGAAAAAGCTTGTTCTTGTTCTTCCTGGGCCTTGTTGAGGGTATTTACGGTTCACTTCTTATCCTTTGTTAATTGGTCTTTCTCCCTTTATGCAGGAGAGAAAACGAGATCCCCCACCCTGCCACCCGTGAGCCCCCCAAACAGGGGGGAAGTGGACGGCTCGGGCACAAAAAAGACGCACACCATGCGTAATTGGGCATGGAACTTCATTAAGCTCAGATACAGGGCGAAAACATGTCATGTCCAAATAATGGCGGCAAACACATTCGAACCCTTGGCAGATGACCCCTAATTATTGAATCAATACATCACCATAAGCACAAGACAGGAAAACAGACTACAGCACAAACAATTTCTATAACAGAAAAAAACAGAACAAACCAAAACAGCCTTTGTTGTAAACCACATTCACAAACGTGGCTACGTCCACGTTTACCAAGCTAACAATTTAAGGTTGCACGTTTCTCTAACATTAAAATGATATTTTGAAAGTTCTGGGAACATTTAAAACATCCAGTTCCAGTCCAGACGTTGTATTAATGCTACTGTTTGATTGTAAAAACCATTTTCAAACATTTTTTAATTCTGTACCATTTTTAAAACATTTCACTAACTACTTTAGAATATTGTTTTTAATATATGATATATAACATTAAACAATGTTCAACTAACATTACTGCAAGAATGTTTTTAATATTTTTAAAAGACCTTTTAGAGAATGTTAGCCAACATTCTTAGAACATTCCCTGTTCAGAGAATCCGGATTATATTTGAAAACATTTTTGTCCAGCGAAAAACTGGGATTTTCACAAAATGTGTGGATGATGACGTATTTTTAGTCATGTGATGAAGTCATGTGATGCGTTCAACCTAAATAATCAGTATAGTAGCTACATTTTGTACAGGCATTATGTTCCTGTTGTTTCTGCATTGTTAAATAAAAATGACAGAACACCAGATAATAAATGTTCATTTCCAAATTAAAAGATACAGTCACACACACTCAGTCAGTGTGTGCTTGGGCCCGAGTGGGGCGTCCTAATTGGAACAAGGGAGAGAGACCACAGGGGCGCAGCTCTGACCCGCTCCACAGCTCCTGTGGTCTCTTCCTCTCCTCTGCCTGCTGTGTAAACAATAACAGCCGCCGCTCTGAAAAGACACAGGTGTCAACCATTGTGTCCTGTTTAAAAAGCATGGAGGGGGAGGTTGGGAGGTTAACGGGTGGGCTTACACGCCCTTTTCATCTGCAAAAGCCCCCCTTTAACATCTCACTGCTGTGCTGTTCAATGCTGTTGTTATTGTGAATCTGGAATTCCTGTTTCTAGATTCAGATGTGGGAGGCAATTGGAAATGAGAGCAATTAGATTTTGGAGGTCGAATTTTATGGGTAGGAATGATGCTTAGTAGACTTATTATTATTTACCTTAGCTAACAATTTTGGGCTGTAAGAATGTTTTCCTAACGTTTCCGCTAAGTTAACAAAACATCTAAAATGTTATTTTGAATGATTTAGAAACATTTAAAACACCCAGTTTTTTTAGATATTGTATTAATGTTATTGCTTAGTTATAAGAACATTAATGTTTTAAAATTCTGTAACATTTTTAAAGTGATCCAACAAAGTTAAGAATAAGTGATAACCTTTTTGATATATGATTTATATTGTTAAGAAATAGTTCTACTAACATTACTGCAAGAACTTTTTGATAATGTTTAGCAAACTTTTAGAGAACGGTAATCAACATTCTGAGAATGTTCCCTGTTAGCTGGTTAGGCTCTGAAGAGTACAGAAGATGACTGTAGTTAATGATAGATAGATAGATAGATAGATACACAGACAGATAGATAGACAGATACAGACAGACAGACGGACAGATAGATAGATAGATACAGACAGATAGATAGATAGATACACAGACAGATAGATAGACAGATACAGACAGACAGACAGACAGATTTGCGGTGCATGCTCATAGTGATGCTGGGAGAGGCTGGGGGATTTATTGCTCAGCATTAGCAGCTCTAATCTGTTGCAGGTGTTACTGGCTGCTGTCCCAGCCAGCCGGACTCGCTCATTTCCCCCAGGAGGCCCCACCATGAGCCCGTGTGTATACAGGCCTGTGTGTGTGTGTGAGCAAGAAGGGAAAGTGTGAGTAAAAAATGATCGTGTGTAACGCCTAGCATAAGTAGGAGGAGGTTCTGGCTCGGATTTCTCCTCTTAAACTCAGTCAAGTACTGAACACCAATACAGATTGATGTCCTCTCAGTTCCTCTAGTTCTTCAATGATTTAACTCTGTTATCATCCAGCCCTTGTAATTTCAGTAAATTAATGTGGAGCATCTCCTAATAAGGGACTGTCAGCCATGATACTCAGAGAAGAAAAGGCGTAATCTCAGCAGTCAGAAAATCAAACCACCTACTGGACAAAATTACAAGAGATTTAAAAGAGAACATGGATAAACAAGTTCTTGTGTATTATCAGGAGGCTTCTGTCCTCTAGTGGTCAGACTGAGTTATAACGTCCCAAAAATGTAGCCTGTAAGTGATCAAGGAGTCTTACAGGAGAATTTAAGATTTGCTTTAATCTAAAGTCCATGTTATAGTATCAGTTTTGAAATGATATGATAGTTGTATATTTAATAACGACACAAAACATTGTGTCAACCAATTTAATTGTCAGTATGTAACTGTATGTAATCTTCTACATAAAAATGTAAAACATTTATTCTAATAAATCATCGTGCCATAACGTGCAAATAATCATATCACAATTGATCAAAATATACAGTAAAGTACTGTGAAAAACATTTATGCTTGTAAAAGTATACAAAGAAGATACACGTCTTCACAGTAGGCTGTGTTATTTAGGTTTGACTTTTCTGTTTTTAATGGGATAGTGGAGAACACAGGACTTGAACCTGAATCACCCACATGAGCACCACAACCAGAGTGTCCGAGAACATGACAGAACCACTAGGCCACAGCTCACACAGAAGTGAGAAATGTGGAATTTCTACTGCATTGTTCTTGTCACTGATTCCATAGAGCTTACGGATTATACGTGTAGGAATTCCGAATCGTCTGATCCCTGTAGTAGGGGAACCAATCTCTGAAGAGACAGGCGTAGTAAGTGTACCAGGGGTAAAAGGTCTCCGACTGTCGAGATGCCCCAGCTACAATAATCTGCCACGCTGCTTCGTGTGCAGGGTAGGCTGTTATATTGATGTAACCTCTGTAGTAAAAACATTAGAGATTTGTGTAAGATTATGTCTCAAACAACCCTACGTGATAAGATCACTTGAGTTATATAAATGAGTAAACAATTGCTGATTATGACTAAAAATTAAACTCTAACCCTTTCCAAGAAAAATGAAGAACAGTTTCTTACGAAACTACAAGTACTGAAATAACTCAAAATGAGTTGTTGCACCAACAAACAGTTTAAGCTTTGAACTCTTTGAAAGCTTTGAATATTTTTTGTATATTTACGGATTTAATAAACAGTAAAATTATATTACACCAGGTAGAGCCATAGAGTTCATCTGTACAACCAAATGATTGATGATAAGACTCACGGCATGTAGCATGTGGTTGTCTGTCAGAAAACAGTCATATCTCACCTGATTTTTTCCATTGCGCTCTCAGTGTCGATAAGGCCGAGAATGCAGATAGTCACAGACACGTTACTTCTTTGCATCGCTAGCTCATGTTGCAGGCCTCCAAAGAAGCCATTCACCGCAAACTTAGTTGCAGAGTACGGCAGAGCAAAAGGGCCGCTCATTTTACCTGAGGAAAACAGTTATAGACTTAGCTACATTAAACTGACATTATACAAGCGTTTGTCTCTTTGTTAAATCAGATTCAGTTGTGAGGAAAGTTTAATCATTTTATCACCCAGCAGGGAGGAAACAACAACTATCGATCCGTTGCTCTTTTCAAGCGTTGACAAAGCTTTCTGAGCCATCTGGACATAACTGAGAAAATTCACCTAAAGGATTAGAAAAATAACACATTTTATAGGTTCACATTATAAACTTGAGTATATATGCGCACACACACACACACACACACACACACACACACATCTTCATTATTTCCATACCTGCAGCAACCATCCAATGTGCTTTACATCTCCATCCCAAATTCCATATGGACTGGGCCCAATGTGGTTCAGAACCAGAAAATCCAGCCCACCAAGCTGGTCAATAGCGTACTGCACCACAAGGTCCGAATCTGTGGGGTTGGCCATGTCTGCAGCGATAAACAAAGCTTTTTGCGCACCCATTTCCAGGCACTTGTTTACAACCTGCAGTCAGATAAATAATATGTGTAGCACAAATATGCACTAAGCAGGTTAATTGTTAATGAAAAGCAAACAAAACAGGACCACAAATATTGATGAGTCATCATGTACTCAGGGGGTGTATCCAATAAAATGGCTTCTAGCATGACAATGTCCCTCCCCATCCTTTCAGTGGGTCTTTAAGGAGACGTAAAGACGTGTTTATGTCTCTGTCGAGGTGAAAAGGTAAACAAATAATGAAAGCTTATTAACCTTTTCTAAGACATTTCCTCTTCGTGCAGTAATAACTAGCTGGGCTCCTAAACGGGCGTAGTGGTAAGCCAGCTGCTCACCAATCCCAGTGCTGGCTCCAGTCACCAGCACCCGCGCTCCTTTCAAAGACTCTGAAAAACACAATCATGGTACGACATGAACAGCATAGTAACTCATTGACATGCATTGCATCATCTCTTCCCAGCTAACAGGGAGTGTATTCAGAACGTTGGTTAACATTCTCTAAGAGTTCCCTCAACGTTATCAAAAACATTCTTGCAGGAACATTAGTAGAATGATTTAACATTATATATCATATATATTAAAATGTTTTTGTTAAGTTGTTAGTGGAACATTTTACAAATGTTACACAATTAACAAAATGTTTGAGTAATGTTCTTATAACCAAGCAATAACGTTAATACAATGCCTACTGCACAATTTGAACATTCCATAACTTTTCAAAATAAATGTTTTATGTTTTTGTTACTATTGGAAATGTTAGGAAAACGTTCTTACAACTGTTAGCTTGGTTAGAAGTACCATATTTATGTGTATTCAGCTGGTCATGACTATGAAAGTCATGTGACTATTAACTAACACATTACATAAAATGAAGGTTATTTGTAAGCCATTTTAAGTTATCTATGTTATCTACGAAATTATCTTTTCCCTGCAGGTAATATTCTTAATAAAATCACATTAAATTGTTATTATTTATATTGTGTAATTATTTTGAAAGGCTCTTGGCAAAACTTCTAACATAAATGTCAACAACAATACCCAAACATAGGTTTCTACAGTAAAACAGTGAATTAACCCTTTGCAGAAATGCTGGATAGCCTTATTACATTTGTATGGATATGAATTTGCTGCAGTCCGTGACTTTGGCCCTCTCTATCGCCATCTATGTTCAAAATGTAGAAGTGCAAGTTATTTTCTTGAAGTAGAAGTTTAATGAAGTTTATATATTAAACATCTGTAGGAACAAGCTACAAACTCTGCGCCATTTCAGCACCAACACACGTGATGTAGCAGCCGGATCTTCTTTATGTTTACAGACGTGACGTCACCGCGAGTCAGAGTGACGTTTCCATAAATCGACCCGACAGCTCAATTTATAAATCATTATGATTGTAAAGTTACCGAGTCGCGGTGAGATAAGGAGACCTGTTATGCTCAATAAATTATTTTTATTTGTTTTAAACAACAAAAAAACAGGAAAGCGCACGAATGACCTAAATAAGAAAATCATATTTCAACGACCCTGACATGATAATAAGTGCTATAATCAAGGACATATTAAATCAAACTGTTATAAATCGATCTTAAACGAGTTTCTTAAACGATTTTTATAGATGTTTAAACGAGTTTAAGGAGACATAAATGTAATGCAAAGATCACATACCTTCATTAAAAGACGGACCGGTCCATCTAACAGCAATAAAAGCGACGCTTGCGCTGCACAATACAAACAGTTTGGCATACAAATTCATTTGCGGAAATCTGCGTGAAAGTGAAATAGGGAAGAAAAATGAATTTAACCGATCAGCTGAAGTATAAGTCGAATAAGAAAACAACCGGTAGGACCGGATCGTAACCAACTTTTTCTCTATACGATATGTGACGAAAATGGGAGAAAAGTCAGACAGGCGGGGCGATGCCGAAGTTCAAACGATTTCAACTGGGGAGCAGTAAATGCGCCCTCAAAAGTTATTATTATTATTTTTATTACTATTATTACTATTGTCTGTGGTATTAACATTGAGAAATAACATGTATATTTTGGCATCAGATTATCCTTCCGTTACGTAAGTTGTAAATAAACTAAAATAAAATGTGAAGCTAAAAAGTAAATAGGAAAATGAAAACATATATATTTTTATATGTATTATATAATAATAATAATAATAATAATAATAATAATAATAATAATAATAAATACATTAAAAGTTTAAACAAGCGGTCAAGTGCACGGTCACTTTATTCATTTGATACATGGTTCGTCGTCACATTTACCAAGATAAAATAACTCGTCTTGTTAAGCAATACTAACAACGAAGTCTTTTTATTTACTTATTTATTTTAATCTCAGAAACGCATACAAATTAAATTATCTTAAATAAGTGTAGTTTCTTTGTGCCGAATGTGCGGATATGTAGAACACCGATACATCATTCAAAACAAACTTTATTTACACCGGCCTCTTTTTGCTGGTGCAAATGCCCTTGTCAGTGAAGTTCGCTGTCCAGCTAGAGTAGGATATTTATTTAAGATATAATATTTCTTTAACTGTTTTCTAGCATCGTGTCTCATTGACTATTACTTTATAACATATCGTTGCTTTAAAGACCATGGCGGCCAGGATTTTGCCTGTAGTCAAGTAAGTGTGTCTTTGCATTGCTGCATATGAAGCTAATTAGCAGTTAGCATGCAAGTGTGTGTCAGCAGAGCCTTTGAACTTATGACTAATTTAGTTAGTTTAGTTTAGACAGTAGTTGACAGATTGTGTTTATTATAATGTTTTATGTAATGTTAACATATAAACTCATTTAGCGTGTCTTTATATTCGCATTGCATGCTAATGACATAAGTACATTCAGCAAGAACTTGAAAAACATAATCAGTCACTAACAAAATAATCATTATAATTTTTTTGTGGGAATCTTTTGATTTCTATTAAGATATATTATTATTAGCTTATATTATAACCTAAGTAGCCTGCAAGAATCGTTTCTCTTTAATGTCATAACTTTCTGCAACCAACAACAGACCTGTGGCATAATTCTCATGTATTATTACTATGTATTGGACATGACAGCCCCCCAAAACCCAACACAACCATCTGAACCCATAACTTGTTTCTTGTGATTTTTTTTTCTGTTTGATGCATTTTTACTTAACGTTGATTCATCACACTGGACCCACATTTTACACCATCTAATAAACCAACTCTCCCAGCTGTGGCTGAATATAGATAATAATCGTCATTTGTTTGTGTTAATGAATATTGTAGATTCGCCACAAAGGTGACCATTGCAGGAGGAGCCCTGTATGTAGCGTATGATTCAGGGCTTCTGGGAGGCAGTGAGGAGGGGTCTGTTGCCCTGGACAGGGCCAAAGCTGTAGTCCCCCCTGCTGTGGAGGAGTGGATGAAATATTTTGGCTTTGAGGTAAAATGCATCAGATTTGGTGCATTTTTCATTAGCTTTATTTTATGATAGCATGTCATGGTTTCTTTAATAATATATATATGAGATGTTAATATGTCTATGCCTAAAAAATGTGATATATACATATGTCAATGCACATTAAATTATGCATAAAAATGAATGTATTCATATCTGAGCTGCAGCTGTAAAGCTCTTGGGACATTTCTTGTTATATCATCATTCACTCAAAATCATTTATACTGAGAGCAGCTGTTGCATCATATGTTGACTTAAAAGCATAATGGTAAAGAACAGCAGACACCTGCACTCATGGTATCTTACTGCCATCATCAACTGAATCTCACCCAGCATACATTTACAAAGGTGTGAAGCTACACCGGAAAACAAAATGTGGAGTTTTTAGTGAATAGTTTTTTCCTTTGTATTTTTTAAGCCCCTGTGTTGTAATTCTTCTTAAATTATGTATTTTAGCTTCCAGCCACACCCAAAATAGAGTTCTCCCCACGGGATGCATGGAACTCAGGTAAGTGATGTTAATGTGGTGGAAATTGGTTGTTTATCATTTCATCATGTTAACCAAGTGCTAAAATCTCTCTGTTGTTTCATTCAGGAGTAAAGTCATCTATTCATGCCCTGTCGGTGGCTCCTTCCACAATAAGCGACTACAGCAAGAAAGGCCTGCAGTATGTTAAGGAACTCTCAAAATAAGCCTTTATCTCTTCATAACTGGCATGAGACGGATTCAAATTTCAGTGGGTGAAAATACTTCAAGCTTACATTTTTCCCTTTATATAAATCACTGGCTCAATTCCATAGGGTTTAAAGAAGGAACACAAATTGAAGTTCGTAGAACACAAGATATGATGTCATAATGGGAAATCCCAGAATTCATTTGTGTTTGGCATATTCTTCTCACACTTTGCCTTGGGGTGAAGTAACACAAATACACTTATTGTAAAGTTCCAAAATGAGTCGTAATTTAAATATAGCAATGTAAACATGTTCTATTTGTAAATTATTTCATTTATTTATGCCAGAAATGTCTTCATCCTCGACTTGTATGAAAATCATGGCATATATGATTTTCTCCATGACCCATCCGAAATGTATCTTTTATACGGGAAAAAAAGAACACAGGTTATGTATGTATAGTTTATATAAGAAACCCCTTGTTGCTTTGTGTAATGTACAATAAATCATTTCACGTGGTTTCAGGATGTTATTCTTGGATAAAACAATCTTGTTTGTCATGCATATAGAAAGTTTGTCTAACATGAAAACATTTGAAACATAAAATTTGAAAAACATTAAACATATACTTGTGGCTTATGTAAAAATGTTAACCTTGGGAAAACATTTATAACTGCTTAATGCATTAAAGTGTTATTTGCATTTATGCATTTGGCAGACGCTTTATCCAAAGCAACTTACAGTACATTTAAGTTTCATTTTATCAGTACATGTGCTTCCTGGGAATCAAACCCACAACCTTTTGTGCTGGTAACTATGCTCTACCGCTGAGCTACAGGAACACCCTTTAGTAATGTTACTCAGTTTGAGTATTTGTGCATCTGTCAGGCTAGACCCTCACTCCTTTCTGAACATCTTGACTCATTGTGAAATTGGTTTTGTGAGGTCACAGAACATCTTGCATTAGGAGAACATGTATAAGCTAGGAAGACATCTCAGGGTTGTGGGTTTTGTACATTATGACTTTCTGTACATTATGAGGTCTGGAGCATGATGGCTGGTGGTTTAAATAGTTTCTGATATTGTTGCGTTACCATGGTCCTTAATTTACGATATAAATATATAAACATACATGTACAGTTACATATACACACACACATATATAATACATATATACATGTATAATACACAATGTAAAGAACATAGAACATACTTGTGAGCGTATATGACAAATCAGTAAATGCAGAAATTTAAAAACCTGACATATCGATTCTGTGTCTTCAGGGCTCTACAAACTTGGCAAAGATGAACTTTGTTTTTAGGTCACAAAGCAAGCAGAGATGTCTGCAGCTGTTTTTGCACCCTTATCTCCATGTTTACTTTACGAGACAGTTGTGTAACTTAGATGTGGTGGTGGAGAACTTCTGCAGTGGTTTTGTTCGAAACAGCCACCCGAAGGGTTTCACATTCTCTAAAGTGGTACATCAAAAAAACAAAAACAGAAATGCAAAAGCAGAAAGTTCTTAAGTGTATCTTTTAAACTTCTTGATTACCTGTATTCAGGAACTTTACAAAGCTATTCCTGAAAAGCTACTATGATTGGAGTATAATGAAATGAACAAGAATACAATCAGCTTGCAAAGACATTACATCAAGTGCCTCTTTTGATCACTTTCTTGATCCAGGGTAAATATTTTGAAATCTGAGTGTAAATGTTGGGAACATTTGGGTAGTCACACCGCTTTTTCCAGTTGAATGAGACAATGTCTACTGCTAACCCACTCCATACCAAAGGTCCACCTGAATTCACCTGCAAGAAAATTGCATTTGAGATCTCATTGATATGTTGTGCGTTTGGCAGATGCCAAATCAATATATGCATTTCCTGGAAATCGAACCCAGAAACTTGGTGTTGTTAGCACCATGTTTTACCTCTAATTAAATTTTTCTTTACATTTAAACAAAATATTGATTCAATGGTAATATCAGCACTTTGCATTGCATTGTTTTTCAGTCTAAAAGACCTTCACAGAAGAATTGTGGTTGACCTACCTGGTGCGCACCACTGTTAGTATTGTAACCTCCAGCACAGAAGACGTTTTCAGGTAGTTTGACCAACACGTTTTTTCACATTGTCTGGCACATGATAAAACTGATGGTAAAAAAGATTGTTCACCATATCCTGTGTTTTCAGTTCTGCCCCATCCTGCTACAAGGCACGTGGTATTATTGGTTTGTCATTGATTGGAATTTTGACAGTTTTCACAGATTTACAGATTTTCAGTTTCTTGAAAAGCTTGACACACAAAAGGAAAGTATGTTTTTATTCTTAAGTTAGAGAAAGCATTAATGATATGTTCACCCCTTAATGAAAACAAGGAGTGAACACACTTGGAATGATTGTGTTGTTTGTTTGTCGCAGACAATCGCATACATGTTCTGTTTGCGATTTTTTACATTCTGATTCAATAAGAAGAAATTATGTAAATAGGAAATTATGCAGGTAAAAGCACAAACGCACCCAATACATTTATGCAATTTTTACAGGGGATGTACTAAAATCTAAGCACCTCAGTCGTTTTTTTATTTTATTTGAGTTTGCCCTTGTGTTCCTCATTTAGTAAATATGGTACCTTCAGAAGCATGATGTCATATCCGTTGTTAACATTTTTGAATGCTGGATGCTCGTGTTTATTTTGCACTGTGTATCTTCTTAGATTTGCCCCGTCTAGATTAATGTGAGTTCCCAATATAACAGACATGTTGCCACTTTATTCATAATTAGAATTTTTGCATATTAGTAATAGATTATGTAATGGTTTTAGCACATGGAAAGCCAGGTAGCATCTTACCTTCTATCACAGTGTGCCGCTGTGAGCACGTAGCTCGGATCAATCAGGAATCTTCCGCAGGTGTGTTTTTCATCAACCTGCACCGATGCCATAAACAACAGCAAGGTTTTCTTGGCCTTTTTCCCATCAACGATATCTGCTCCAAAAGTACCTACATCACTGGAAGATTCCACTAAAAGGGTCAACAGAGTCAAAGAGTCAACAGAAGAGAATTCAAATATTTCATTCTTCTGGTGAAGAATGTAAGGCATGAGTTTACTAACCAGTTTTCATCAGGCCTGTTAAAGCCACCATTAGCCACAGTCTATATGTGGCTCTCATTCTGATCGCAAAGGGCTGTGAGACCACCGGAGTCATTTACATGGGTCTGTACCACATGGCAGGCCCACAATGGCACATCTTTACATCAATGGCAACAAATCACCTGATGTTGTCACTTGTGTTCAGTGTGATGCAAATATTTGTGTCTAAAAATATCCTTTGTTTGGAATTCTAAAGCTATTAAAGAACTATACAAAATTATACAATTCCACAATCATTTGAATTACACACTCATTATTCTTGATCATTTGATGCTACTTTTGCTCTCAGAATCAGCTCAGATCATTTGCAAGGAATGCCAGTAAAAACACAATCTTGCATTTGTGGCTTAAAAACAGTTTTAAGATATCTTCTTAATCTAAAGATTGACTTCACACGGAGCTCAGACCCACCACAGGAAACCAGCCCTTACTCTGAAGACTCAACATCATTTTCCCACTGAGAAGCAGTCTTGTTTGAAAGCAGCGTCAAATCATGAAACAATAATGGGATTTGGAAATGGAGTCTTTGGAAATTGGTGCACAACACCACAGGAAAGTAACAAACCAATGCAGGAAATGTTGGAGATGTTATTAATCATGTTCTTGATCCACATCTTTAAGTATAGGTTTTGTCTAGAGGTTTGTAGATTGGCTTTGTTGGTTTGTCACAGTTCTCTTATTCTTCTTGAATAAAACACCGGCTTCATCACGGACCTCCAGAATGTCCATGAGAAAAGTCATTGATATGCTAAGAAACTGTCAGTAGGTGATAACATGACCATTTGTTCAGAACACCATGCTTAATGTTTTTCTTCTGTGAGACATTTTTATTTGGAAAACCATTGGTGGTGTGTTTTCCCCAGCCTGCAACACTGCAATGTGAAATAAATTGTAAGACAAACTTGTTTCATATAAGCAATTACAGCTTTTCAGTTCAAGACAAAAGTGTAATGTGTTTATCATGTGGCGTGTAGGTGGTTACTTTACTAGAGTTTTTATGTACACATTCAACAAAAACGTTTCAGGTGACCCCACGGTCAAGAACCACTGGTGGAGGAGTAAATCTAGAGCAGTTTTGAAATGGTTTGTTAAGTCATTTACTGGAAGTAGCATGGTGTCATTTAGCAGATTTGCAGAGTCATACTCAGGATGAATGTGGTAGAACTTCGCAGCTATGCGGCCAGAACTGTGGTTGAGATCATGAGCTCCAACCAGAACTGTCAAACTCTCTCCTCTGTCAAGAACACACAGTCTGCTAAAAAGTAATTAATGACAGCATGAGGTCAATATTATTTATAGATTAAAATGAGGCTTGTATAAATTATATATTAAAATGTTACTAAATTTCTTAGTCACGGTGACCAGCACCCAAAATATACACTGCATTTTTACAATAATACAGAATACATTTAAATACATCCAAACATGGTGGAGAAATGTTCATGTGCATGTTATTTATCAGTTACATCCGCACAAAAGTGTGCTTTTATGTCTTATATCTTTTAAAAGTAAACCATATTTGCAGTTCTTCATCGTTTTACACCAGTGAGGCCATTTTTATTACCTTGCCTCGACCTCTGAGCTTTGGACAGATGAGTTTTAAGAAGTTCTGTGTTGTACTTTTCAGTCTTTGTGTATTAGTAAATTAAATCTGCAATCCGTAACTTTTGCCTCTATTGCCATCCCTGTTTGAAATTGTGGGTTACTTTACATACTGTTTTTTTACGTATGTTTAAGTGAAACAAAACAAATCTGATATTACCCACAAAATCATACCCATCAGCTTAAATTATAAATTATTATTTCACATTATTATAAACGTATTGTTGCAATCGAGGTGGAAAATACTGTCATACAGTATATACTAGGGGTTTTAAACACCGATCTGTTATGTACATGCTCAATGACTGATTTTGCTGCAATAAAACGCATTGACTTACTGATGCTTGCAACACAAAGCTTTAATTAAAAGCAGATTGGTGAAGAAATGAAAGAAAATGACAACCATTAAACATTCCCCACACCAGCACTGTTTAACAGGTTGTTGAAACAGGACAGTTTTGAGAAAAGAAAAAACTTCTAAACCTTGTTTTAATGAAAATTCAATTAGCACTTCCAATAACTTTCTTGATCCATGGAAGAAATTCAGAAATGTTTAAATAAACTTCAGGGTGATCATGACTGTTGCACTTGTTTTCGTCACCAAAGGATGTTACACCCACTGCAGTGCCGTCACAAACCAAAGGACCTCCTGAATCCCCCTATTAACATCATAAACGTGCATATTAACACATAAACTGACACTTTCCATCATTTATGGCCTCAGTAAAGCAACTGTGATGATCTATAAATCAAATGTAATTGTTTTGCATACCTCACAGGATCCTCCAGAGCCATATACACACATCATCTGTGAAGACACATAAGAACTGCCCCACCGTTTCTCACAGTCAGTGTTGTTCATAATCTTCACATCTGCCTCCATAAGGACTGGACTTAATGTACCATTAGTGCTCAGCAATCCCCAGCCTGCAACACTGCAGTCAGTATCTGCTTTCATCATCACTGGATTCTTTGGTATGGGGATCGTCTCCATGTTGCTGTTTAGTTGAACTTTCTGATCTAGCTGTAATCCAAAAACACGATAACCATTAACAGACAGACTGATTATATTGTCAAAATTGTGTTTTCACTCAAGGAAGGAAGAAATATTAATAAAAAATAATTTAGTTAAAATGTCACGTGGCAGTGTTGATCAGATAATAATACTGAGTGAAGTTTATTACCTTCAGAATCATCAGGTCGGCCTTAAATAGCGCGTATTCGTCAGTTTTGTAGTCTGGATGTGGGTTATAGGACAACACACCGATACGGGCATGATTTTCCCATCTGCTTGTTAAATCATGTGCCCCTGCCACAACTGTCCAACTTTCAGTGCTGTTGAAATAAACAAGTCCTTTTAAGCAATGAACTTAATCTTTATCTGTTTTATAAGATCTTTCAAATGAAATTTGAAAAAACTTATAAGAAGGTTTGAATATATCTTATAGAGGTTATGGTTTTCACTCGTGGTCAATCAAACAGCTTACTTCCTTCTGCAGTGTGCAGCAGTCAAAACAAATTGATCAGAAATGAGGAATCCACCACAGACATGTTGCCCATTCCTCCTGAACAGACACCATGTAAGGTCTGGAGTGAGCTCGTGCTTCTCTGCCATTCACTATATCCACATTGACCCTGGCTGAGAGAGAGAGAGAGAAAGAGAACTTATAGCAAAAACATCTTACACGTTCATCAACAAAGATGCATCAATAAAGATATTGAGTTATTTAAACAGAAATACAATTGTAACCGGCGTGTCAGTTATAATTCAATAAATAAGTAAATACAATAAATAAAATACAATATAAAAATATCTTACCAGAGAAGCTGAGGTGTTGCAGCAGAGAGCTCAGCAGGAGCAGAGAGATGATAAACATGATGATGAAGATGACAATCTGTGAGATCTCACTAAAAAAAGTTTTGATATATACTCTGGTGGCGGAGGTGGTTTTTTTGGTGTGTGTGTGGGGGGTAGTTTAATATTTTGTGTGTTTTCTGCTACAATCTTAATGACAAAATTAGACTGTGAATAAAACAAACTAAAACATGCAAATACAGTTTCATGATTGTGACATGGGAATAGAAAATGGTCAGTAGCCACAATATGTAAAGAAATTTGACCAAATTAGACGGTTACTAAAGAAAAGGTTTCTGGAGTAAGGAATATTACTGGACTTTTACTCATTTACATTTTTGAGAAAAAGCTGACCAGCTCTACACATTTTCTCATACACTGAAATGTAAGACTTCTGATTTTCTGTGCCGCTGCTTTCAGCTGAAGTTTAGATAGTTTTCAACTAAGATAAGCTTAGACCAGCATATTAAATCTTTACATAAACATTCACCTGTATGCGTGTTTAGAGCCGTTTGGCAAAGGTCGGCAATTGCTTTGGGCACCGAGCTACCAAATGGCTCTACAACGCAGCAAAAAGTTATGGTTAAGATTTTTTTTACTTATTTGCTAATTATGTCTTTCTAAAACTTCAATGGCTAAAATTTGTCATCATCACATCTGCATGAATGTCGATCCCCCCATCATGGATTAGAGTGGACCATTCTGTTAGCGGGAGTTAAAGGAAGTTAGAGGAGACTAGTCAGTAGAGTTTAAACGAGTTATACGCTAGTTAAAGAGCGATGTCGAAGTTAAATTTGAGGGAAAATAAATGATTTTAGCCAGTCATTTATAATGATACTGATACTTGAAATCAATTTTGAATCTTTGAGTTGTACCACTTAACATTTTCTGATTTTGCTGCAATAAAACACATTGACTTATTCATGCTTGCAACACAAAGCTTTAATTAAAAGCAGATGAAGAAAAGGTGAAAAAACGTAAAACAAATTTCAACTATTAAACATTCCCCACACCAGCACTGTTTAACAGGTTGTTGAAATGGGACAGTTTTGAGAAAAGAAAAAACTTTCAAATCTTGTTTTAATGAAAATTCAATTAGCACTTCCAATTACTTTCTTGATCCATGGAAGAAATGCGGAAATTTTTGCATAAACATTAGGTCGATCATAACTGTTGCACTTCAATTTGAAACCAAAGGATGTTACACCCACTGCAGTGCCGTCACAAACCAAAGGACCTCCTGAATCCCCCTATTAAGATCATAAACGTGCATATTAACACATAAAGTGACACATATCATCATTTATGGCCTCAGTAAAGCAACTGTAATGATCTATAAATCAAATGTAATTGTTTTGCATACCTTACAGGATCCTCCAGAGCCATATACACACATCATCTGTGAAGCTGCATAAGACCTGCCCCACCGTTTCTCACAGTCAGTGTTGTTCATAATCTTCACATCTGCCTCCATAAGAACTGGACTTCCTGTACCATTAGTGCTCAGCCTTCCCCAGCCTGCAACACTGCAGTCAGTACCTACTTTCATCTTCACTGGTCTCTTTGGTATGGGAATCTTCTTGATTTTTTTATTAGATTTGATATTTTTATCTAGCTGTAATCCAAAAACATGATATTCTTCAGTAGACGTTGTTTATAGATGTTTGATAGAACTACACTTTATTATATTGTCTAAATTGTGTGTTCACTCAAGGAAGGAAAAAATGTATATTTTATTATTAACATTGAGTCAGTGTTAATCAGATAATACTGAGTGAAGTTTATTACCTTCAGAATCATCAGGTCATAATATATTTTGTTCAACTGGTAGTCTGGATGCTTGTTATAGGACAATACATTGATGTGGACATGATTCCCTCTTCTTAAATCATGTGCACCTGCTACAACTGTCAGAGTCTCAGTGCTGTTGAAAGAAACAATCTATTAATCAATAAATTCAACCTTCGTCAATTTTAAAAGGTCTTTCAAATGAAATAAAAACCTGTTATTTATAAGAAGAAATTAAATTACTTGTTTCTGCAATGTGCAGCAGTCATGACAAACCGATCGGAAATGAGGAATCCACCACAGACATGTTCTTTATTCTCCTGAACAGACACCATGTAAGGTCTGGAGTGAGGACGTGCTTCTCTGCCATTCACTATATTCACATTGACCCTGGCTGAGAGAGAGAGAGATAACAGTCATTATTCAGGAGAAATTTCTTACTGGTTCGTCAACAAAGATATTGAGTTATTTAAACAGAAATACAATTATAACGTGTGTCAGTTATAATTCACCTTGAAGTAAAACACAATATAAAAATATCTTACCAGAGAAGCTGAGGTGTTGCAGTAGAGAGCTCAACAACAGCAGAGAGATGATAAACATGATGAAGAAGACAAGAATCTGTGAGATCTCACTGAGAAAAAGGTGTTGTATATGGTGTTATATATACTATGATATAGGTGGTGTTTGTTTTGTGTGGTTGGGGGGGTGGTACTGAGACATATTGGCCACAATTTGCAGGTCTGATGTTAAGTATGTGACATTTGGACAGCAACATTATTTAACCTTGAAAGATTGCCTGCAATATTTTTTTGTTTTTTACTACCACCTTAAAGACAAAATTAGACTGTGAATAAAACAAAACTAAAACATGAAAATACACCACCTTTTACACAAACTGCCGGTGTCTGTCAGTATGCCTCTCCTGTCAGACACATCTCTCTCCCAGCCAACGAAAATGTAATCTAAAGTTTGACCTCACACTGAGCTCAGGCCCACCACAGGAAACCAGCCCTTGCTCAAAAGACAACATCATTTTTCAACCGAGAAGCATCTGAGGTTTTTAAATTGTCTGTCTTGTGTAAAAGCAGCATTGCCTCAAGCAGCATTATTGCAAAAAACAAATGCAGGAATTTTATTAATCATGTTCTTGGTCCACACCTATCCAGAGAAAAATGTAGAGGTCTGTAGATGTTTGTAGATGTTTGACTTTGTTTGTTTGTCACAGTTCTCTTATTCTTCTTGAATGAAAACACCGGCTTCATCAAGGACCTCCAGAATGTCCATGAGAAAAGTCATTGATATGCTAAGAAACTGTCAGTGGGTGATAACATGACCATTTGTTCAGAACACCATGCTTAATGTTTTAAGAGCAGTTTTGAAATGGTTTGTTAAGTCATTTACTGGAAGTATCATGATGTCATTTAGCAGATTTGCAGAGTCATACTCAGGATGAATGTGGTAGAACTTCGCAGCTATGCGGCCAGAACTGTGGTTGAGATCATGAGCTCCAACCAGAACTGTCAAACTCTCTCCTCTGTCAAGAACACACAGTCTGTTTAGAAGTAATTAATGACAGCATGAGGTCAATATTATTTATAGATTAAAATGAGGCTTGTATAAATTATATATTGAAATGTTACTAAATTTCTTTGTCACGGTGACCAGCACCCAAAATATACACTGCATTTTTACAATAATACAGAATACATTTAAATACATCCAAACATGGTGGAGAAATGTTCATGTGCATGTTATTTATCAGTTACATCCACAAAAGTGTGCTTTTATGTCTTATGTCTTTTAAAAGTAAACCATATTTGCAGTGCTTCATCGTTTTACACCAGTGAGGCCATTTTTATTACCTTGCCTCGACCTCTGAGCTTTGGACAGATGAGTTTTAAGAAGTTCTGTGTTGTACTTTTCAGTCTTTGTGTATTAGTAAATTAAATCTGCAATCCGTAACTTTTGCCTCTATTGCCATCCCTGTTTGAAATTGTGGGTTACTTTACATACTTTTTTTTATGTATGTTTAAGTGAAACAAAACAAATCTGATATTACCTGACATCTTAAATTATAAATCATTAATATAAACTGTTGGAAACTGAGGTGAGAAAATACTGTCATACAGTATGTACTGGGGTTTTAAACACAGATCTGTTATATGCATGCTCAACAACTAATTTGTATTCATTTTTAATTAAAAAAGTTACAGACTGCAGTTTTAAAGACTTGATTTGCAGTCGTGCTGTTTTCAACCCTGCGGATCAGTTTAGTTTACACCAGCATAAATGAAACATGCAAAGTATGTGTTTTAACTAAGTTTATTTTAGATAAACTTTATTTTAGATAATGATACTGATACTTGAAATCAATTTTGAATCTTTGAGTTGTACCACTTAAAATTGTCTGATTTTGTTGCAATAAAAAGCATTGACTTACTGATGCTTGCAACACAAAGCTTTAATTAAAAGCAGATTGGTGAAGAAATGTAAGAAAATGACAACCATTAAACATTCCCCACACCAGCACTGTTTAACAGGTTGTTGAAACGGGACAGTTTTCATAAAAGAAAAAACTTTCAAATCTTGTTTTAATGAAAATTTAATTAGCACTTCCAATTACTTTCTTGATCCATGGAAGAAATGCGGAAATTTTAACATAAACTTCAGGTCTATCATGACTGTTGCACTTGTTTTCGTCACCAAAGGATGTTACACCTACTGCAGTGCCGTCACAAACCAAAGGACCTCCTGAATCCCCCTATTAAGATCATAAACGTGCATATTAACACATAAAGTGACACTTTCCATCATTTATGGCCTCAGTAAAGCAACTATAACATTCTGTAAATCAAACGTAATTGTTTTGCATACCTTACTGGTTCCTCCAGAGCCATATACACACATCATCTGTGAAGCTGCATAAGACCTGCCCCACCGTTTCTCACAGTCAGTGTGGTTCATAATCTTCACATCTGCCTTCATGAGAACTGGACTTAATGTACCATTAGTGCTCAGCCTTCCCCAGCCTGCAACACTGCAGTCAGTATCTGCTTTCATCATCACTGGTCTCTTTGGTATGGGAATCTTCTTGATTTTTTTATTAGATTTGATATTTTTATCTAGCTGTAATCCAAAAACATGATATTCTTCAGGAGACGTTGTTTATAGATGTTTGATAGAACTACACTTGATTATATTGTCTAAATTGTGTGTTCACTCAAGGAAGGAAAAAAAATGTATATTTTATTATTAACATTGAGTCATTGTTAATCAGATAATACTGAGTGAAGTTTATTACCTTCAGAATCATCAGGTTATAATATAGTTTGTTCAGCTGGTAGTCTGGATGCTTGTTATAGGACAATACATCGATGTGGACATGATTCCCTCTTCTTAAATCATGTGCACTTGCTACAACTGTCAGAGTCTCAGTGCTGTTGAAAGAAATCAGTCCTATTAATCCATCTGTTTTATAAGGTCTTTCAAATGAAATTTGAAAAAACTTATTTATAAGAAGGTTTGAATATATCTTATGGAGGTTATGGTTTTCACTCGTGGCCAATCAAACAGCTTAGAGAGAGAACTTATTCAGCAGAAACATCTTAATGATTCATCAACAAAGATATTGAGTTATTCTATTACAAATAGAAATACAATTGTAACTGGTGTGTCAGTTATAACTCACCTAAAAGTAAAACACAATATAAAAATATCTTACCAGAGTAGCTGAGGTGTTGCAGCAGAGAGCTCAACAACAGCAGAGAGATGATAAACATGATGAAGAAGACGAGAATCTGTGAGACCTCACTGAGAAAAGGGGGTTGTATATGGTGTTATATATACTATGGTGGCGGATGCGGTGTTTATTTGCGGTGGGGGGTGTTGCTGTGGACAGGACATATTGAGCACAATTTGCAGGTCCGATGTTAGAAATGTTAGAAATGTGACATTTGGACAGCAACATGATTTAACTTTGAAAGATTGCCTTCAATTTCTAAAAATAAAATTTGTGTATGTTTTCCGCTACAACCTTAAAGACAAAATTAGACTGTGTATACCATCAATCGACAAATAAGACAGTCGCTGAAGAGAACGTTTCTGGGAAAACCTTTTTAACTGGAGTATTTCATGCAGAGATTTATTTTTATTTAATTACATTTTTGAGAAAAAAGCTGACCAGCACTGCACATTTTCTCATATGCATTCAAATGTAAGACTTCTGCTGCTTCCAACTTTCAGTTTAGATCATTTTCAGCTACGATAAGCTTAGGCCAGCATATTAAATGTTTACATTAACATGTATTTAGGGGCAGTTGTGGCCTGCTGGTAAGTGAGTCGGGGCTTGTGATCAGAAGGTTGCTGGGTCAGAAGGTTGCTGGGTCAGAAGGTTGCTGGTTGCAAAGTGCCTTTGAGCAAAGCACCTAACTACTGCTCCGGGTGTGTGTGTGTTCACGACTTGTAGTGTGTGTTCACCCTCACCAGTGATCCAGTGATGGGTTAAATGCAGAGGTCAAAATTCAGTAATGTGTTACCATGTCTGACAAATACGTCACTTTCACTTTAACATCCGCCTGTATGTTTATTCAGAGGCGGACTGTACCATTGGGCAAAGGTCGGCAATTGCTTTGGGCATCGAGCTACCAAATTAAGTTATGGTTAAGATTTTTTTAATATATTTTTGCTCATTATGTGTTGTTTTAAAACTCCGTGCGCTAAAATGGCATCAGAAAGTTGTCATCGTCACATCTGCATGAGTGTCCATCCCCCCCATCACGGATTGGAGTGGACCGTTCCGTTAGCGCTGCACCCGCGAGAGCAGCGCCGCACTGGCGGGAGTCAATAGAAGTTAGAGGAGACTAGTTAGTCGAGATTAAACGAGTTATACGCTAGTTAAAGAAGTTAAAGTTGAGAGAAAATACATGAGCAAAAAAGCCCAGCGGAGCAGAAAAGAAGATAAAGAAGAGAAAAATGTAGCTAAAGTCTCCGCCTTTTACACAAACCCCCGGTGTTTGTCAGCGCACCTCTCCCGTCAGACACGCCTCTCTCCCGGCCACCAAAAATGAAAATGTGCCGGTGAGTGTGATCACAAACACAGCGTATATGAACAGAAAATGATGAATAAAATTCTTTATTAAAGTTTAAACTTTAATAAATACTTTACTATAGTGTTTCTAGCTGATTTTTATAGAAGCTCTAACATGTTTAGTGCGGTGTGTCTTTATTTTAGATGATGATACTGAAAAGCAGAAATACAATTTGGACTAAAAACATCTCAGTTTAAAATTGTCTGATTTTGCTGCAATAAAACGCATTGACTTACTGATGCTTGCAACACAAAGCTTTAATTAAAAGCAGATTGGTGAAGAAACGAAAGAAAATGACAAGCATTAAACATTCCCCACACCAGCACTGTTTAACAGGTTGTTGAAACGGGACAGTTTTAAGAATGGAAAGAAAAAGCTTTTAAAACCTTTTTGGATGCAAAAGTTAATTTGCAAGTCCAATTATGTTGCGAATCCACGGCAGAAATGCTGAAATTTTAATATAAACATTAGGTACATAAGCATCGTTGCATCTGTTAGGGCGACCAAATGATGTTACACCCACTGCAGTGCCGCCACAAACCAAAGGACCTCCTGAATCCCCCTATTAAGATCATAAACATAAACATGCATATTAATACATAAACTGACACGTATCATCATTTATGACCTCAGTAATACAACTTTCCAGCTAACAGGGAACGTTCTCAGAACGTTAACTAACAGTTTCTGAAAGTTCTCTCAACGTTATCAAGAAAGTTCTTGCAGCAACATTAGTAGAACTTTTTTGATGTTATATATATCTTTATATCTATTTTATATATATATATATATATATATATATATATATATATATATACATAAATATATATATCTATATATCTTTGTGGACTGTTTTAAAGTTGAAGAATTAAAAACGTTCAGATAATGTTCTTATAACCAAACAGTGACGTTAATACAACGCCTAAAAAGAAACATTTGAAGCGTTCCTAGAACATTCAAAATAACATTGTTAACCTTTTTGTTACTTAATGGAAACGTTGGAGGAATGTTCTTGCAACCTAAATTTGTTAGCTGGGTTAATAACCCATAATAACGAAATCTTAACATCAAATTGAATTGTTTACATACCCCACAGGATCCTCCATGGCCATGTACACACATCATCTCTGAACGTATGTACCGCATGCCCCATCGAGTCGCACACACTGTGTTATTCATAATCTTCACGTTTGCCTCTCTGAGGGTTGGACTTACTGACGCTTGGTTTGTCGTAAATCCCCAGCCTGCAACACTGCAGTTGGTATCCACTTTAATCTCCACTGGATTTGTTGGTATTGGGATCGTCTTGATGTTGCTGTTTAGATGAACTTTTCTAACTAGCTGTAATCCAAAACCACAATCATCTTCAATAGACGGATGTTTGATAGAACGACATTTGATTATTATGCCTAAATTGGATTTCTTAGCTTACAGGAAACATTCTCAGAATGTTGGCTAACAGTCTCTAAAAGTTCTCTCAGTAATCAAAAACATTCTTGCAATAACATTAGTAGAAGGTTTTTCGTAAACGTTATATGTCATATATATAGAAATCATTATTCTTAGTGGAATGTTTTAAAAACGTTACAGAATTAAAACGTTTGAATACTGTTCTTAAAACCAAGCAATAACGTTAAAACAACATCTAAAACACTAGACATTTTGAACATTCCTAAAACCTTAAGAATAATGCCATAATGTTTTTGTTACCTAATGGAAATGTTAGGGAACATTGTTACAATCTAAAATTGTTAGCCCTGTTTGTGTGTAGACTCAAGAAAGGAAGAAATATTCATGAAAAATAATTTAGTTAAAATGTCATGTGGCAGTGTTGATCAGATAATAATACTGAGTGAAGTTTATTACCTTCAGAATCATCAGGTCGGCCTTAAATAGCGCGTATTCGTCGGTTTTGAAGTCTGGATGTGTGTTATAGGACAACACACCGATACGGGCATGATTTTCCCATCTGCTTGTTAAATCATGTGCCCCTGCCACAACTATCAGAGTCTCAGTGCTGTTAAAAGAAACAAGTCCTTTTAATCAATAAATGTAACTTTATCTGTTTCATAAAGACTTTTATAAAGAGTGTTTTGGAAGTGTGCTAAATTGGTAAGATCTTTTCCCTGTTAGATCATTCCAGCTAACGTTCTCTGAAAGTTCTTTCAACGTTCTCTGAAAGTTCTTTAAAGGTTATCTAAAGAGCTCTTGCTTTATTGTTAGCAGAGCGATTTTTAATGTTATCATATATTTCATAAAAGTTTTAACGTTACAGAATTAAAAAGTTGAAATAACGTTCATATAACCATGCAGTAACATTGATACAACGTCCATATATCTGTCTTGGAATGTTCATAGAAAACTCAAAATAACATTTTGAATGTTTTTGATACCTAATGGAAATGTTAGGGAAACGTTTTTACAACCTAAAATTGTTAGCTGGGATGATGGACCTTTGTTATATTTCATTGTACTACAGTCATTTTGTTTAAATTTCAGACTAAATTAAATTCACAGTGGATTGAAATTTTGGCTACATCAGTTATCAGTGGACGAGGTCATACTCTCCAAAACTCCAAAATTTAAGAAGTTTGATAAAAAAATGTTACTTAAAATGTTTGAATATATGTGAGTTTGTTGTCGTGATTGCAACTAAGACAGGTCAAAAACATACTTGTTTCTGCAGTGTGCAGCAGTCAAAACAAACTGATCGGAAATGAGAGATCCACCACAGATATGTTGGTCATTCTTCTGAACAGACACCATGTAAGGTCTGGAGTGAGCTCGTGCTTCTCTGCCATTCACTATATCCACATTGACCCTGGCTGAGAGAGAGAGATACTAGTCAATTTATTCAGCCTTTGTACAAGAAACATTGTACTGAACGATCAGATAAGAGTCATGCAAATGAAAATACATGTCATTGTATATGAAAATACATATCAATACTCAAAATACAAAGTCATTCCTCTGAGACTTCCAGAACTGGTGGGTCAGTCATGATTCATCTAAAACTAAAACACAATATATAAATATTTAGTGAGTCTTACCAGAGAAGCTGAGGTGGGGCAGCAGAGAGCTCAACAGGAGCAGAGAGATGATGATCATGATGAAGACGAGAACTCACTGAGAAAACACTGTAATATATACTGTAGTATGATGGTCTGATGCTAAGAACTTGAGGTGTTTAGACAACAATATTTGACCTTGAAAGATTGCCAGCCATTTATACCAGTCAGTGGGGTAGGCGGGGTTACGATTAGCTGCTGTTTGTATGGTGCATAGCAAAATCTGATAAGTAGCACAGATGTTTATCGGAACAACACAGGCCCCAGAAAATGACAATGCGCTGATAAGTGTAGTCTACGAACAACACAGCCACAAACAGCACACAGGCAGTGTTAATGAATGAAGACCCTACACTCAACATTGGTATGAAATGGCGAAGCGTCTCATATCGTTCAAGATTTTTCTGTGGATCAGTGTTATAGTCTCCAAGGACAACAGTCATGCGTTTACTGCAATGATATTTATTCCGTTTAGTTTAAAGTCGAACCTAATGAAATGTGCATATTTTAATGTAAAATCGATTTCAAAATGTATTGCCTTGTGTCACAATGTGCAGCTGTAAGGACATATTTCAGAAATCCCCCACAATGTTTTATTGGCCTCATCACAATCACCAACTCAAGTGCCCTTGACATCCACCAGAGGGCACTCTCCAAACTGTTGTCATTCCGTCAAGAACTACATTTCCCATAATTCTGTGCATGGCCTGTCATAGCTGATCCTCATTACCAGCTGTATGTAAAAACTATGCTCACTTCACTTTTGTCTTGCTTTGCTATGGCTAATAAATTCTGAGCGTTCTGTCATTTCCAGCCTGATTCTGGTTTTGCTCCTCTAAATGATTTACTGTTTTTTTCAGCTGAGTTGTGATTTGGGCTCAAATGTTTGTTTGGACTGTTTACTGTGTTTTTTTACCCCTTGCCTGTCACATGGAGTACTGTTGTGGATTACATTCAATAAAGCTGCGTTTGGGTCCTTACGCCTTTGTTTCAGAGCCGTTCGTAACAGATCTGCACTGATGCCATATATTGCTTTTCTCCCATTGATTTTATTGTCTCCAGTCACAGCTGTACAGCAAATGATTTTGAGCCCAAAATCACTATAAACTCAAGGAATAGTGAATTGTGTTATAGAGTGATTTGATTTAATGTTTAATGACAATCACAGATGTGCGAACATACCAGTGATATGCAGTGTGATCACAGCGCTGGAGAGTGATCACATTCAGAGTTCTCGCTGTGTTTGTGGAGCGAGAAAAATGTCACTAGTTTATAACCTGCTGAAAAGCAAAAGTGCATTATCTTCTCGTAGAAAACCACACTGCATTTCCTAGATGAATTTTGTTCAGTGCTGTTTATTAAGTATTTCCATTATTTGTGTTAATTCAACATGCATTAAAATACAAAAGTTGCTGAAGATCATTTCTTATAATTTAAAGATTTGAAGGATGTTTTATGCAAATTCATATTAAGATGACTTGCACATGGCATTACTTATTGTTAATTTATTTATTAGTTTTTATTACTAATATTACTATTTAAATATGTTTTTGATATACAATACAATATAATATAATTCTAATTCATGATCATTTGATGCTCGTGATTGGTGTCTAATAGCTGAAATGGACATTTTCAGGCAATGGCAATATTAACACAGATCTTGCATTTGTGGAAAATGTCATGACCACTAGTAAGAAGCACTAGTAAGATATCTTTTCAGAGTTTTTCTCACAGGGGGTTAAACCACATGCTGTGAGCTCAGACCCTCACAAGAAACCGGCCCTGATCAGCATCTGGGGTTGCATGTGTCATTTGTGGTTGGAAGCTGTTGTGTGAGAGCATTGTTCATTCATGACATGATAGTAAAGATTGGAAATTTTAATAGTGCTGATAATCAAGAAAACGATAAATGATTAATCAAGTTTTTGGTTTAAACCTTTACGTATAGCGTTTATCCAGGGCAGAAATTTAGAAATCTTGGTGTAGACGTTCGGCTTTGTTGGTTTGTCGCAGTTTCCACGCTGGTTGAATGAAACGATACCAACTGCTGTGTTCTGACACACCAGAGGACCTCCAGAATCTCCCTGTGAAAAGTCATAACAGTTGTATGATAAACAAACGTTCAGTAATGTAATGTAATGACAACATGAAGATTTGTTTAGGATGTGCTTTGTACCTGGCAAAATCCCCCAGGATATATTGCACACACCATCCTTGAGCTATCATATTTTTTCTCCCAGAAGTTCTGACATAATTTATTGTCAATGATGGTGACATCAACCTCCATTAGATGTGTACTAGTAGAACCACTGGTGGTCTGTTTTCCCCAGCCTGCAACACTGCATTTGGACTTGGGCTTGATGTCCTTATCTTTCTTAGGTATGGAGATCGATTTGACGTGCTTTCTTTTTTTGGTTGTTTCATTGAGCTGTGTAAAATAAAAATCACAGATTCTTAAAAAGTTCAAAATGCCCATAAATTAGATCATAATATAGATTAAACTTGTTCCAAATAATAAGCAAGCATTTTTTAATTTTAAGTGGCAACGTTGTTTGTAGGTTAAACAAAATGTTTCAACACAACCCTCAGGGGGCCTTGGTCTCCAGGTCACTGGTGGAGAGATGAAAATCTGGAGCAGTTTTGAAATGCTGTGTTTAGTCATTTACCTGAAGTATCATGATGTCATTTAGCAGATTTGCAGAGTCATACTCAGGATGAATGTGGTAGAACTTCACAGCTATCTGGCCAGAACTGTGGTTAAGATCATGAGCTCCAACCAGAACTGTCAAACTCTCTCCTCTGTCAAGAGTATATATATACATAGACACACACCCACAATAATACTGTTTCCATTATATACAGTGTTATACTATACTGCACTATTGTATATAACAATCATAACAACAACCATATATATTATATATATATATAAATAAATATAAATATATAAATATATTTTTTTTTTTTTATATATATATATATATATATACATTTTTTTATATATTTATTATTATTTATTTATTATATATATATATATATATATATATATATATATATATATATGGTTTTATACATACTACACCACATTTCTTTATTGTGCAAAAGAAAGAAAATCTTTCAATTTGGCATTATAACATTTGGTCGGCTCATCGGTCAGCACAAACTGTGTTTATGCTTGTTTCAATCCACCTACATTTAACATGGACTGGGTCATATTTTCTTACATTGTGTGTAACCTGCATATTGTTTTAAGAATTAGCACAGCTTTTGAAATCAATAACAAAACAAGTATATTAAGAGTGTTAATGGACTCAAATGAGTCTATTGATGAATCTAGTCATTTTGTTCATTGTTTTGTTTTAAAAATTTACACACAGTTTTGGTTGTCAAATCCGTGACCTGCTTTAAAATTAAGGGTGAATCGGAAACCTGGCCAGTTGTGGCAATAGCACCACTAGGTGAAGACCCTTTCCAAGCATACTGGGCCAGACTGAAATTCTGAGTAAACAAACAAACAAAACATACTGTTCAAAGCAGTGTGCAGCCGTCATGACAAATCGATCAGACACCAAAAAGCCACCACAGATGTGTTTCCCATTACTTTGAACAGAAACCATGTAAGGTCTGGAGTGTGGTTTTGCCTCTGTGCCATTTATTATTCCCACATTTACAAATGCTGAAAAGAGAGAGAGATCAGTTTGTTATTTTTATGAGGAATACAACTGCTTGTATTATGAAGCATGGTACAAATATTCTTGTAGTATGAAATGCTGATGATTCTGAGGTCACGGGTTCAGTCCCATGACACATGTACTGATAAAATACATACTGTAAATACACTGTAAGTAACTTTGCAAAAACACGTCTTCAGAGTGCATGAAATATAAATTAATTTCCGCTTTCTGTTTAATTTTTGCTTAAATGTTTATTTTACTCAGTAAGTCACACTTAGTCTCATGTTAGTTTGAAGACAACATAAAGCATGTTTATAATACAAAGTCAATAATTTTATATTAGTCTTACCTGGTAAGGTCGCAGGTGGTAGCAGAGCACCAAGCAGAACCAGTGAGAAGATCATGACGCTGCTTGTTAACATGTTCTGGAGAAGTTCAGTTCTCCTCAGCGTTGATATTTAATTTAAAGTGGGCAGGTTCAGCCCCCCAGTGGCCTGTGTTTCCTCTTTCACAGTTTAACGTGTAGCTCACTTTGCAGTGATGATAGGTGATATGTTTGTGGTCGTGTTGCATGCACATCTGAAGCAAATCTGACTCACACTGGAAACAAGCTCTCTAAACCCCAAACTAGCATCGGTTTAAATATTTAGCCACTGGTCTAATCACAAACTCACTATTACTGTTGCTCATTTTTCAAGTATGCTTTAAATATATGTGCCCATACAGTACAGTAGATAATACAGTACAGATCAGGTAATTTGTGGGAAACAAATTTGGGCAATGAGACACATTAAGCGTGACACACAATTCTTTAATTAAAAAATTTGTGGGAAAATATGAGAAAGTAAACTGCTGAATACATCACTGGGAAAACAAATCGTGACTTGAACACATTCGTATTTTTACATTTGTACTAGACTCACCACAGTTTAAAAGGGTGATAAAAGAGAAAAAGAAAAAAAAATATGAGAGGACATATAAAAGGAAAATAAGAGAAACAAACATTTCCTTTTATATAAAAAAATCAACCAGCACTTTTAGTTTTGTTCTGGATCCATGGAAGAAATTCAGAAATGTTTAAATAAACTTCAGGTCGATCATGGCTGTTGCAGTTTTTTTTGTCACCAAACGATGTTACACCCACTGCAGTGCCGTCACAAACCAAAGGACCTCCTGAATCCCCCTATTAAGATCATAAACGCATCACACTATTAACCACATTTCATGACCTCAACAAAGCAAATTCATACATGAAGCTAACAATCTGTGTAGATACCTCACAGGTTCCTCCAGGGCCGTACACACACATCATATCTGAAGCGATGTACAACCTGCCCCAGCGATTCTCACAGTCGGTGTTATTCATAATCTTCACCTTTACCTCCCTGAGCTTTGAACTGAAGGGGCGATTCACTGTCACTCTTCCCCAGCCTGCAACGCTACAGACCGTGTCCACTTTAACAGTCTTTTCTTTTGTGGGGATTGGAATCCAGCTGATATTTTTGTTTTTGTTTATCTTTCTCTGTAGCTGTAAAAAAATGGAACATTTGTGGACCCATTTTACGTTGAACTGCAGGAGATTATATTTCCTGAGTGTGAACTCGGAGTGAATGAAATCTATTTTAAATGTTTTTAAATTAGAGTATTTTTAGTGATTACATACTAAGAAGAAAGAAAATACAGTAACAAAAAGCTCAACAAAGTAGTTTACAGTATGTCACATTTGCGCTGTTTTTCAGTCACATAGCAAAAACTCGACTGAGTGAGGTTTATTACCTTCAGAATCATCAGGTCAGCCTTAAACGGCTTGTTTGGGTCAGTTTTGAAATCTGGATGCTTGTCATATGACCTCACCCGAATGCGGACATGATCCTCCTTTTTATTTCTTAAATCATGAGCGCCTGCCACGACAGTCAGAGCCTCATTTCTGTTGTGAAAAATAATTCAACCTTTATCAGTTTATCAATGTCTTTATTCTGATTCAGTGACAGAAATCACGATGGACTCAGACTAAACAAAAAGCTTACGATTCTTGGCAATGTGCAGCAGTCAAGACAAACTTATCAGAAATGAGGAATCCTCCACAAACATGTTCTTCATTCTCCTGAATGGAAACCATGTAAGGTCTGGAGTGAGGTTGTGCTTCTCTGCCATTCACTATATCCACACTGACACTGGCTAAGAGAGAGAGATACCAGTCAACTAATTTAGCAGAAACATCTCTGATGCAGCAACAAAAAACAATCAAATCTTGAGTTATTACATTTTTATGAGTCTTACCAGAGTAGCTGAGGTGGGGCAGCAGAGAGCTTAACAGGAGCAGAAAGATGATGATCATGATGAAGAGACGAGAACCAGTGAGATCTCACGTTTTAATACTGCAGAGTGGGAGGAGAAATTGCGTTGTTTGTGCTTTCTGTTGTTGCAAAGTTCGCGGTGTCAGCAACACTGATACTAAGAAGATTCTTGCTGATTCTTGCGGTCTGATGCTACGGACCTGATGTTCTGATAACATCAGTAAAGCTGTAAAACATGCACATAATGCGGGCAGGTTTTTGTATATAAAAATCAAATAAATAAGATTAGTTATTATATATTATATTATATTAGTTATATTATTTTTATTATATATTAATAGCGTTCTGTAACTGTATGTTACACTACTGTATGTAGCACATAACAAGCATACCTACATAGTGATAGATCAAAGAAATAGTGGCAATTTATATATTCATTTGTATGTATTTTATTATATATATATATATATATATAGGACTGTTAAGAATAGATATAAATAGATACAGTGCTGGAAAGACATAGCTGTTAGAAATGTGATGAATATTGGATGCCACACTCAGGTGTGGGATTCAATAAAGGGCAGGGGAGGACGACCCCGTGTGGTGAGTTAAAGCAATAGCAACATTTTAAATTGTGTGATTCACTTGTTCCAAACAATATTGTTTTTTATATGCAAGAGAATGGGATTTATTTTTACGTTATTTTACGTCATTATTGAAAAGTATAGATAAACATCATAGACAGACAGAATGGGAATCCATTTTCAGATTTCATGATTTCTGTACATTCATAAACTCTGTCTTAACGAGCAGTTCTCGGGACTGATTGTGCATCTGTAAAAATAACATTCAATGACATTAAAAGTGCAAAATCATATCCTTTACGGCATCTTCCTTACCAATGTCCCAGCCAACAGGGAACATTCTCAGAACGTTGGCTAACATTCTCTCAAAGTTACCTAAAATGTTACTTGCAGTAATGTCAGTAGTTTTTAACTTTATTTATCAAAACGCCATTCTTAGTGAGACGTTTTATAAATGTTACAAAATGTAAAAAAGCTTACATAATGGTCTTATAACCAAGTTATAATGTTAATACAGCGTCTAAAAGTTTCAAAATTGTTTTTTTAACGTTTTGGTACTTGATGAAAACTTTTGGGAACCGTTTCTACAACCTAAAATTGGTCAAATCTCAAACGCGTTTTGACTGGCTCTTTTGCTCCAGAATTTAACGTGCTGATGTCATGTCTTTGGTGGCGCAGAGTCACTAATACGCATGCTCTTTATTTATTTCATATTTTTATTATTATTGTAAATAGACTGCATGAGAAAAATACATGATGTCATCACAGAGTGCATGCACATTAAATTAAGAACTAAAGCAATTTATGATTGGCTGTTTCTTTAAACTGGCAGTATAATTAACAGTATCATCTCATACTGCAAACATTGGCGACTGTAATGATAAAAAGGTTTCAATCAGAGTATAAAGCGGTTCAATCCCTCTGTGACTCTCTGACTTTAGATACACAACTATGATCATGTAGGAAATTATTAATAACTATAGAAAACGCATTTGTGGTGACCAGCACGTAAAACAGACACTTGCTGTATGTATGTTTTACATCCCTTATACATCCATATTTATTAAAATATACAGAAATGGTGGGGCAATGTTAATGGACTTGTGCTTATTATTTTAGTACTTAAATGGTTTATTAGATGTAGTAATCATATGACAGTTTTTACACCAGTGGAGCTTGTTTTCAGTGCTTTGCTGTTTAGACAGCTGATTTTGGGTTTGTCATTTTTGCTTGTATTCACAGTTTTATGAAATGTGTTGCACTTTAGCAGTAAATAAAGACTTCTGCTTTGAATGTCAGAATGTCAACATCTCAGTTTGTAATGGCCATTTTTAAATTGTACCATTTGAAATCTCCTGATTTTGTAGCAATGAAACACATTGAATTACTGATGCTTTACACACAATGCTTTAATTCAGATTAGATTTGTTAAAAAAATGGATTTTTTAACAACCCTTTTCACACCACCACTGCAACATGATAGAAAATACCATTTACTGTTGTACTGTACTTGTTGCAGTTGGAAGTCATTGAAATTGGGTAATTTCACCATTTTGGAGAAAAATAAGAAAAAGCAAACATCGAAATTAGTTTTAATATGCGGAAGTCAATTCGCAATTCCAGTTATGTTCTGAATCCATTGAAGAAATACTGAAATTTTAGCAGAAACATTAGGTGCAGAAGGGTCATTGCAATTATCTGCCCCAAATCCAGTTACACCCATTGCAATGCCACTGCAAACCAAAGGACCTCCTGAGTCCCCCTGTTAAGAGAGTTAAAACACATATTAACACATGAAAACATTGCTACTTATTACAGTTTATGGGCTCAGTAAAACAAATTAAAGGTGTGAGTGATTTTCGAGAGTAAGTGAGTGATTTTTGAGAAACGCTGTTGATATTTGAAATCAACACCCAACAAACACACTCCTATTCATTACTTCGCCTTCAAAATAAAATAAACACGCTATGCAACACAGATAAGGGCTAACAGCTAGTGAACGCCCCTGTTGCTGATTGGCTACGAGAGTGTTACGGTGCTGTGGTGAGCAGCCCGATCTTTCATGTTTCTCCTATTTATTCAGCCAGGGCTATGTGCAAGGGGCAACCAGAACATACATCTCACAAATATTCTCAAAGTTGTTTGCTCTCGTGTTGATTTCACATTTTTTCAGCAGCATTTTCAGAAATCACTTCCCGTCCCTTTACAGATTTAATGTGCTGCATACCTCACAGGTTCCTCCAGGGCCATACACACACATCATCTCTGAAGCGATGTACAGCCTGCCCCATTGAGTTGCACAAAACGTGTTGTTCTTTACTTTCACGTCTGCCTCCCTGAGGGTTGGACTTGTTGTACCGTTGTCCTTCAGAACTCCCCAGCCTGCAACACTGCAGTCAGCTCCCACTTTCATCTCCATTGGACCCTTTGGTATGGGGATCGTCTTGATGTTGCTGTTTAGCTGGACTTTCTGATCGAGCTGTAATTCAGTAACAGAATCGTTTTTAGTAACAGTAATTAGTGCAACAAGTAAAATAAAGTATTTCAGGGATTTCTTACAAAGTAGGAAGAAATTACAATAAGAAATAATTAACCATATTTAAAAATATATGATGTTTGTGCCAGTGTTCATTCGTTCAGAAGTTTATTACCTTCAAAATCATAATATCACCTGGTTCAGCATTTTTTGGATCAGGTTTGTAGGTTGGATGTATCTCATATGAACTCACTCCAATACGAACAGATTTTTCATTTTTATTTGTTAAGTCATGTGCGCCCACAACAACTGTCAGAGTTGCAGTGCTACCAAAAGAAACATTAAAAAATGGCAAATAAAAAACATTTTATTTTCTGTATTTAATTTAAGAAGTTCCTGTTTGGTAACAAAAGTTATGATGGCCTTTTTTAAACAATACCCCAACACCCAAAACATACAATATTGTAAATAAATAAAGTCTTATTTACATACTTAAGTCTACAATGTGCAGCAGTCAAAACAAACTGATCTGAAATGAGAGATCCACCACAGATATGTTGCCCATTCTTCTGAACAGACACCATGTAAGGTCTGGAGTGAGCTTGTGCTTCTCTGCCATTCACTATATCCACATTGACACTGGCTGAGAGAGAGAAAAGTGATGATTAATCAACACACATTACATGAGAAACATTACATGATGAATCAACCAAGATTACTCTTTGTATTTCACTGTGTATGACTCAACAGCTGCCATGTCATCCATGATTTAGAATTATATCCATGATTAATTATAAAGATTTTGGCTTTTTTTATCAAAACATAATTAAACAATAGGTGTGACAATTGATATGCTTATTAATATAGTACTAATATTAATTAACATTATTATAATATTAATTATAAAATTAATTACCTAATGAGTCTTACCAGAGAAGCTGAGGTGGGGCAGCTGAGAGCTCAACAGGAGCAGAGAGATGATGATCATGATGAAGACGAGATCCAGTGAGATCTCTCTGAGAAAACACTGTAATATATACTGTAGGATGGGTGGAGGCATCACAGCTTTTTTCTAAGCTTGTGGTATTAACATTAACATCTTTACATAAGGGGTATTTCATGTGTGGTTGGGCCCCACCACATGTGCTAAGATGCAGAATGCATAAATTCATTTACATTAATCATAGTGTTTTTTCCCAAACTAAACTTTTTATTAATATTACAATTAAAAATGTTGAAAACACACACAAATAACTCTGTACACTGTTTGTACAATGTTTTAACCAATTTTTTGTAGAGATTAGTAACAGAGTAAACAAACTCAACATTTGAGGTTTGGACAAGTTAGTGTGAATTCTTCACGTTGGTTTTGTGCTCACAGTTTTAAGCTATGTGTTGTACAGTTCAGCAATTGTGTCTTAGTAAATGGCTTCTGCTTTTAGTTTTGCTGTTTTTAACCTGTGCTGATCAGATTATGAAAGATAAAAAATGTGTGGCAAAAGATCTTTGCAGATGTTTTACTGAAAAATACAGTACATACATAATTCACAGAATGAGCATTTTGTTGACATACTGGGTGCATTTTGGCCATGTAAACACAGATCACAATTGAAATATCTGTATAGATCAGCTGCTGACGGGCCTTATACTGTAGAATCAGCACAGAGACTGTGGCTACTGGTGTTTTTTTAAGGGCGTGACAGATAATAACTGGTGTAAAGACCAGTTACATGTTCCTGTGTGCCTCGATTCTGTTCTGGTACAGAATCTCACCCGTATCACAGGTAATAATGTGGATTTTAGTCTTATACCTTCCATATTACACATTGTTTAAATCCAAAGCCAATGAACCATGTGTGGCCTTGTTAAAGCATCTGGTTTTGGACAGGTGTGTGAATAGTGTTGAGAATTGCACGTTTTAACAAAGTTCAGTTTGTGACGGGTTTGAATGCTGGTGTTTTTTACAGAAGCTCATGCTGCAAAGTGTTGGTTTCGCGTTCAGAAATTTGCACTACATACATGGTCGTGTTTGCTGCATTTTCATGGCAATGAGACACGTTGACTTAGTGATGCTCGACACACAATGATTTAATTGAAAGTACATTTTTGAAAAATAGAGAAATCCGCAGAACCATGCCAACGATATACAACTGTGATGTAATGAGAAAAAAACCCTCGGGCGTCTTATTGTATCGTTTACAATTGTGCTGTACTTGCCGCAGTTTAATAGGTTGTTTAAAGAGGAACATATGGAAAAAAGTAAGTAAAAATACTTGCAAAATATATATATGCAAAAGTCAATTAGCAAATGCACTTGTGTTCTGGATCCATGGAAGAAATGCTGAAATTTTTGCATAAACTGCAGGTCGATTTGGATGGTTGCAGTAGTCTTTGTGACCGAAGGCTGTTACACCCACTGCAATGCCATTACAAACTAAAGGACCTCCTGAATCCCCCTGTTAAGAACGTAAACACGTTTTATGTCACACACAATTTATGTCCTCAACAGAGCAAATTCTTACATAAATGTAACAAACTATCTGTAAGGTAAATAATTTCCCATACCTTACAGGATCCTCCAGATCCATACACACAAATCATCTCTGAAGCTACAAACTCCGCACCCCATCCATTTTTACAGTCGGTGTTATTCATAATCTTCACCTTTACCTCCCTGAGCTTTGAACTCAAGGGGCGATTCATCATCACTCTTCCCCAGCCTGCAACACTGCAGGCAGAGTCCACCTTCATCTCCACTGCCCTCGCTGGTATGCGGATCGTCTTGATCTTGTCATTTGGTTGAATTCTTTGGTCTAGCTGTATTTCACAAACACAGTTGCATAGACAGATTACCGATTAAACTGCAATGAATTCTTTTCCCTGAGTTTGCTTTGTTTGTAAACTCCAAGTGAATTAAAAGCGATTTAAAATTAAATTTATTTTTAGCGATTACTTAGAAGTAGGAAAACAAATAAGAAATCTCAAAGCTCAACACACAGTAGTGTAAATGATGTCAGATTTACAGAAGGTTATTACTTTCAGAATCATCAGGTCAGCTCTGTCAGGCAGGTTTGGATCAGGGTTGTAGTTTGGATGCTTGTGGTAGGAAGTCACGCTGATACGAACAGATGATTCATTTTTATTTGTTAAATCATGTGCGCCTGCCACAACTGTCAGAGTCTCATTGCTGTTGAAAGAAACAATTAAAATGATTGATTCATCCTATTAATATCAGTTTACTGAATTCTGTAAAGAGTGTTTTAGGGCTGATTTTGGTAATAGATGTCGTTATGGACTTTGGTTACGTTGTTACTGTGACGCAGTAATGTTTTATTTTATACATTTTATAAATAAATTTGTAGTTGATAATTTAGCTCAATCGATTATCAGAGGATGAGGTTTATACTGTCATAAACTCGTTTAAAAAATACAATTTTCATATTGAAGATCTGATCATTTTGTAACTCTGTGTACTTTTCTCTGCAATGAAGTTTGAAACCATTTAAGGTTTGAATATATGTGAGATTGTTTTGTAATTTCCAACAATGAAAACATACCTGTCTCTACAATGTGCAGCAGTCAGAACAGACTGATCAGAAATGAGGAATCCACCACAGACATGTTGCCCATTCTCCTGAACAGACACCATGTAAGGTCTGGAGTGAGCTCGTGCTACAGTGCCATTCACTATACCCACATTGACACTGGCTGAGAGAGAGAGAGAGAAATATCTTTCTGATGCATCAAGAGCAATCAGATATTGGTCATGCTAATGCACATTACAGTACATTTTTCTGAGTCGTGTCTAGGGGTGTAACGAAATACAGTGTTAGTTTACAGCGATAATGTCTTTCTATGACTCCTACAAACCCCGCCCCCAAAATTCATAGATTCCCACATATATGGCAGGCGAATTCCCCCCTACATTAAAGTTACTGTCTTCAAGTATTATTATGAAGTTAAAAGTGAATCTAGTGTCTTTCAGCATCAGTGGAGTCACAGCGAACGCAATCAAACCCAACTGAACTGTGGCTCCTAAACTGGCATTGGTATATCGTTACACCCCTACTCTTACCAGAGAAGCTGAGGTGGGGCAGCAGAGAGCCCAACAGGAGCAGAGAGATGATGATCATGATGATGTAGACGAGAACCTGTGAGATCTCTCTGAGAAAACACTGTAATATATACTGTAGGGTGGGTGGAGGCATCACAGCTTTGTTTCTAAGCTTGTGGTATTAACATCAGCATCTACATGAGGGGCATTTCATGTGTGGTTGAGCCCCACCAGATGTGGCATTGTTGTGCAAAATGCACATTTAATTCCAGTGGTAGATTTGCCCCAGATTAATCTTTTCACATCAGTTATACAAGGCAACATATATTTTCTGATCTGTCATGTTCTGTGTGAGCAGATGTGTTGGTTTTTGAAGACAAAGCCGAAATTCCTTTAACGATAACCTTTTAAAAATGCTGTTTGTGGACTTTCATCATTTGAGGGTTTGTCACTTTGGTTTTGTGCTCACAATTTGAAGAAATGTGTTGTACTTTTCATCAGTTGTGTCTTAGTAAGTGTTCAGCTTTTCAGTGGTTCTGGTTTCAACCCTGTTGAACAGATTAGTTCAGATCAGCGTGAATGCTATTTTGAGAGGCTGGTTTGTTCTGGTTTGGTCTAGCTGAGGGACAAACGTAACCATTCTGTTGACCAGCAAAATTAAGGTTGATAAACTAATCGATTTACTTTCATCTGGTAGAAAGAAAGAACATTTATGTATATGGTTACCATTCATGTTACCCTACATCAGTTGGCAATAACGAGTGAACATACTTGGTTATCTGTTTTAGATTTTTGGCCATAAAATCTCCTTCATCTCACAGTAAATGTCTTCCTGGTTTGTGCACATTAGGAAAGAACTGGCAATAACAATTCAAAATATTTGATTATCCTATTTTATGGATGTTATCTACTATAAGATGTTGATAGTTCACAAGCACGCATTAATTACTGTACACAGTTAAAAATCTGTAAGCATATGAAATGTTTATGAATGAAATAATTCACTAAATAAGCTCAAAATATGAATGTTTTTTTTTGCAAATGTATCGTTTTGCTTTAGAAGACATTTACTAACAAACTGAAGTCATATGAAGTTATTTTTTAATGAATGGATGTGGTATTTGGAGATTCAAAATTTTGGGCACTGTTGTACCACATGAATTTACTGCAGTGAGACACACTGATATATTGATTCTTGACACACAATGCTTTAATTGAAAGCAGATTTGTAAAAAAAACCCCAAAAAACTCCAGCATTAAACACCAGCACTGTAATATAATGGAGAAAAAAATCTTGAACATTTTAGCTTTAAAGTTTACAGCTTTTACAGCTTTACAGTTAGCTGTACAGTGCGGTTTACAGTTGTACTGTACTCCTGCTGCATTTGAAAGGATTGTTAAAAAAGAGGACCACAAACCTCAGTTAGCATGTGAAGTTACATTACGGATCCACTGAAGATATGCTGAAATTGCAGCAAAAAATGATGTTTATTAAAGCGGTTTCTACGACTGAAAGATGTTACACCCACTGCAGTGCCGTCACAAACCAAAGGACCTCCTGAATCCCCCTATTAAGATCATAAAAGTGCATATTAACACAAAGTGACACATATCATCATTTATGGCCTCAGTAAAGCAACTGTAACATCCTGTAAATCAAATATAATTGTTTTGCATACCTTACAGGTTCCTCCAGAGCCATATACACACATCATCTGTGAAGACACATAAGAACTGCCCCACCGTTTCATACATTCAGTGTTGTTCATAATCTGCCTCCATGAGAACTGGACTTGCTGTACCATTAGTGCTCAGCCTTCCCCAGCCTGCAACACTGCAGTCAGTATCTGCTTTCATTACCACTGGTCTCTTTGGTATTCTGCTTCTTAAATCATGTGCACCCGCCACAACTGTCTCAGTGCTGTTAACAACAAGCCCCGTTAATTCATACATTCAACCCTGTTAATTCATACATTCAACCCTGTTAATTCATACATTCAACCCCATTAATTCATACGTTCAACCCTGTTAATTCATACATTCAACCCCATTAATTCATACATTCAACCCCATTAATTCATACATTCAACCCTGTTAATTCATACATTCAACCCCATTAATTCACACATTCAACCTTTATCAGTTTTCTGTATTCTGTGTAAAAAGTTTTGGAAGTTTTCTGATTACAATGGCTGATAGTTATGATGGGCTTTTTTTAAACAACATACCCAAAATAACAGGGCTGTAAACTAAACACACACACAAATTAACTGCGTAACACCAGTAAAAGTAATGACCATAGACCTGAGAACGCAAACAAAATAGAAAGTCTGTACAATCTATGAAAACACTTAATTATAGTAAATAATAATAATAAAAACAAAATAATAGCGTGCCTTTATCTAGCGTAAGCGGGCATGTAAAGAGGCTAATGTTGGGCTGTACTCACATTTCAAATAATAACTGAGGTTTGAGGTTGATGACTTTTGCACTAACATTTGTCTGCGGAATTGCACGTCACCTTTTTGGGTCATCTGTCAACTTCTCGAATTGAACACTTTTGAAGGCTTTGATTTCATAATTACCACATATCTGTCCATCATAAACTGCGTGACTTTTCAGTCTTTTATGTTTTTTCTGAAACTCATAGACTAGCTAAAATTTGTTTGACTAAGACTTTTCTTTTCAACTAACAATTAGTCGACTGTTATGGGGCAGCCCTAGTTTGAATATATATGTGAGATTATTGTTGTGATTTCTGATTGCATGTGAGACTAATCAAACAACAAAAACATACATGTTTCTGTCACGTATGTTTTTTCTGATCAGTCATTACAAACTGATCAGAATGAGGAATCCACCACAGATTCGGCGCCCATTCTTCTGAACAGACACCATGTAAGGTCTGGAGTGGGCTCGTGCTTCTTTGCCATTCACTATGTCCACATTGACACTCTCTCAGAGAGAGAGAGAGAGAGAGAGAGAGAGAGAGAGAGAAGGGAAGGAGGTTCAAATTACACTTTATTTAATCAATTCAAATTCACAAACAAAAAAAAAATCACAAAAATAACTGTATACTGATCTATATTAGTCTGGGTATCACACGACCCCCTGACCACAATCAAAACACTTCATAGGTTCCGACGTCAAAATGATCAATCCTAACCTTTAGAGCTAGATTTAGCTCTTCATTTTCGTTGTTTAATATCATGTAAACCTGTGTTGTAAATGACGTATACGGAACGGACAGCGGGTTTATCTGTTGTGCTTTCACAGTGGCTGCGTGTGCAGCAGATCTGCGATTTGTGTAGAGAAAACTCTATAATGGGAAAGTTCACAGGATTTTATTTTGATTTCAAAATACATTTAGGAGAAAAGACTTGTCAAGAAGCTTATTTTATTACCAGTGTAGTTTATATAACTTTGATTTGTTTCACCAGCATCACTTTTGATCTATTTGGTTTCCGCATAGTGCGAGTTGTAGATGAAAGTAAGGTCATTGCGCTGTATTTGTTACTGTGAAGGTTATGAAAAAGCATAAGATGAACCTTTGTATTCCCCCCTTTAAACCACCGCAGGAGAGAGTTTGAAGTATATTATATATTACATATCTTGTCGCTGAAACTGCCTCCCATCCCTTTTCCTCAGCTTGCAAGTCTTTATACATGACATCACGTGGATCATAAAGCGATTTTTGTTGTTCTGCCTCGACGATTAGACGTTGTGAAGTCCATTATGTCTACTATTCAGATGTACTCTGAGAATATATATATATATATATATATATTATATATATATATATATATATATATATATATATATATATATATATATATATATATATAAAGCTGAGAGAAAATAAATGATCAATAAAGCACAGCTACCCCAGCAGAGTAGAAAAGGAGGGAAAAAGAAGAGACAGAAGAGAAAAATGTAGCTAAAGTCACCGCCTTTTACACAAACCCCCGGTGTTTGTCAGCGCACCTCTCCCGTCAGACACGCCTCTCTCCCGGCCACCAAAAATGAAAATGTGCCGGTGAGTGTGATCACAAACACAGCGTATATGAACAGAAAATGATGAATAAAATACTTTATTAAAGTTTAAACTTTATTAAATACTTTACTATAGTGTTTCTAGCTGATTTTTATAGAAGCTCTAACATGTTTAGTGCGGTGTGTCTTTATTTTAGATGATGATACTGAAAAGCAGGAATACAATTTGGACTAAATACATCTCAGTTTAAAATTGTCTGATTTTGCTGCAATAAAACGCATTGACTTACTGATGCTTGCAACACAAAGCTTTAATTAAAAGCAGATTGGTGAAGAAACGAAAGAAAATGACAACCATTAAACATTCCCCACACCAGCACTGTTTAACAGGTTGTTGAAACGGGACAGTTTTGAGAAAGGAAAGAAAAAGCTTTTAAAACCTTTTTGGATGCAAAAGTCAATTAGCAAGTCCAGTTATGTTGCGAATCCACGGCAGAAATGCTGAAATTTTAATATAAACATTAGGTAAATAAGCATCGTTGCATCTGTTAGGGCGACCGAATGATGTTACACCCACTGCAGTGCCGTCACAAACCAAAGGACCTCCTGAATCCCCCTATTAAGATCATAAACTTGCATATTAACACATAAAGTGACACATATCATAATTTATGGCCTCAGTAAAGCAACTGTAATGATCTATAAATCAAATGTAATTGTTTTGCATACCTTACAGGTTCCTCCAGAGCCATATACACACATCATCTGTGAAGCTGCATAAGACCTGCCCCACCGTTTCTCACAGTCAGTGTTGTTCATATTCCTTACATTTGCCTCCATAAGGACTGGACTTAATGTACCATTAGTGCTCAGCCTTCCCCAGCCTGCAACACTGCAGCCAGCACCCACTTTAATCTCCACTGGTCTCTTTGGTATGCGGATGGTCTTGATGTTTGTATTTAGTTTGACTTTCTGGTCTAGCTGTAATCCACATGATAATCATATTGCCAACATGAGATGAAATTGTGTGCGTGTTTAATATAAGGGTAGTAAATAGAATAATGTCTTTCAGTTATTACTTACAAAGAAGGAATATTACAATATTTTTGGAGCATAGCTTTTTATTACACAAGTCAGCGATAATCAGATATCAGACAGTAATATGGAGTGAAAAAGTAAAAACTTTTTACCTTCAGAATCATAATATCACCTGCTCCTTTCTGGTTTGTGATAGGATTGAAGGTTGGATTCTTCTCATAAGACCTCACACCAATACGGACAGAGTTTTCATTTCTGCTTCTTAAATCATGTGCACCCGCCACAACTGTCAGAGTGTCAGTGCTGTTAACAACAAGCCCCGTTAAGTCATACATTCAACCCCATTAATTCATACATTCAACCCTGTTAATTCATACATTCAACCCCATTAATTCATACATTCAACCCTGTTAATTCATACATTCAACCCCATTAATTCATACATTCAACCCTGTTAATTCATACATTCAACCTTTATCAGTTTTCTGTATTCTGTGTAAAAAGTTTTGGAAGTTTTCTGATTACAATGGCTGATAGTTATGATGGGCTTTTTTTAAACAACATACCCAAAATAACAGGGCTGTAAACTAAACACACACACAAATTAACTGCGTAACACCAGTAAAAGTAATGACCATAGACCTGAGAACGCAAACAAAATAGAAAGTCTATACAATCTATAAAAACAATTATAGTAAATAATAATAATAAAAACACCTAAAAGAACAAAATAATAGCGTGCCTTTATCTAGCGTGAGCGGGCATGTAAAGTGGCTAATGCTGGGCTGTACTCACGTTTCAAATAATAACTGAGGTTTGAGGTCGATGACTTTTGCGCTAGCATTTGTCCGTGGAATTGCATGATACCTTTTTGGGTTATCTATCAATTTCTCGAATTGAACACTTTTGAAGGCTTTGATTTCATAATTACCACATATCTGTCCATCATAAAATGCATGACTTTTCAGTCTTTTATGTTTTTCTGAAACTCATAGACTAGCTAAAATTTGTTTGACTAAGACTTTTCTTTTCGACTAACGATTAGTCGACTGTTATGGGGCAGCCCTAGTTTGAAAATATGTGAGATTATTGTTGTGATTTCTGATTGCATGTGAGACTAATCAAACAACCAAAACATACATGTTTCTGCAATGTGCAGCCGTCATTACAAACTGATCGGAAATGAGGAATCCACCACAGACATGTTGGTCATTCTTCTGAATAGACACAATGTAAGGTCTGGAGTGAGGTTGTGCTTCTCTGCCAGTCACTATATCCACATTGACACTGGCTGAGAGAGAGAGAGAGAGAGAGAGAGATGATGATGATGATGATTCAAAACACATTTTTATGATGAATCAACCAAGATTACTCTGTATTTCCATGTGCCTGACTCATAAACTGGTTTGTCAGTCAGGATTAACTTAGTAATTGAAAAGATACACAGACTTTTGAAATAAAAATTGGGGTGATAACACAAGTTATGCTCAACAAACTTCCATATTCTGTAAAACAGTTTGCAATGCTTCTGGTTCAGGTCATTTGTATGTGCTTCATTAAATATTGAGCTGTTTTGTTCAAGATGCCGTTAATGGAGCTACCACAGATGAGCATAACCGATGTTTATCACACGTACAGATTGATATCTAAACGTTTTTCTCATCTTCTCGCTGACATTCACATAATACAATGCTTCCTGTACAAAACTTAATAAATGTACAACTTAAATGCTTTGTTTGTCGCTTTGGATAAAAGCATCTGCCAAAAATAGAGCAAAAAATGCTTAAGCTATCCAGGTTAGCTGATTACATTTAGAGTCCATAAATGTTCATGTGGCGTAATAGACATAAAGCCTTTAAATATGATGTTTTAATGTCTTACCAGAGAAGCTGAGGTGGGGCAGCTGAGAGCTCAACAGGAGCAGAGAGATGATGATCATGATGAAGAAGATGAGAACCAGTGAGATCTCTCTGAGAAAACACTGTAATATATACTGTAGGGTGGGTGGAGGCATTGAGTTGCCCACAGCTGTTTTTTTCTAAGCTTGTGGTATAACAGTGGCGTCTTACATGAGGAGCATTTCTTGTGTGACTGGGCATCACCAGAGGTGGCGCTGTTGTGCAAAATGCATAAAATCATTTTAGGTAATGATAAAATATATTTCCATATTTGATATATTTTTGGGCATGTCATGTTCTGTGTGAGTCTTAAGAGAACTTCTGTTCTGTGGACTGCAGTGATGAGCTCAGAGGAAAAGGCCTGGACACTCACATCTCAGTTTTTCAGTGTAGACATTGTTTGCCCAGATTACAGCTCTAAACACAGTGTGAACATTGCCTTCCCTCTTTGGTTTTATGTTTGGAGTTTGAGGAAACATGCTGTACTTTTCATCAGTTGTGTCTCAGTAAATTAAAGTGTTAATGTGAACCAACTTTTCAGTGGTTCTGGTTTCAACCCTGTTCATCAGATCAGTTTAGGTCATCGTGAATGGCACCGTCATACAGACTGGTCTGTTCTGGTTTGATCTAGCTGAGGAAGAAACATAACCACGCTGTTGACCAGCATATTGGGTAAACTAGTTGAGTTTCCTTCATAATCTGGTGAAACGAACGAACAATCGAAAGAGAGACTGAAAAGAGTGAATAAACTCTGTAACATTTGAGGTTTGGACAAATGAGTGTGAATTTGTCATGTTGGTTTTGTGCTCACACTTTTAAGAAATGTGTTGTATGTTTCAGCAATTGTGTCTTAGTAAATGAACAACTTCTGCTTTCAGTTGTGCTTTTTCAACCCTTGCAGGTGATATTAATGTAGCTCTGTACTGTCAACAGGGAGTGGAAGTAGCTTCCTCCTCCACTGGCCAGACAGTGTATTCCTCTTCATACAGATTTCTGTTCTGTTGTTTCCAACATTCTGCACTATTTGAACCCAAAGTCATTTTTAAGCACTTGAGGTTTTGACAGGCGGTGGATAGTGTTGGGATTTCTGTGTATTTACTGTAAGTTTAGTTTGTGGAGGATTTTTAATGGTGTTTTTAATAGAAGTTCATGCTGCAAAGTGTTGGCTTTGTGTTCAGAGTTTTGAAAGAAAGATTTAACAGGTTTGCAACCTGTGTGAAAACATGCAAATTGTGTTTAGAGTTTAGCTCAGTGATGCGATTTCTATACGACATCTGTAAGAAGACACAGTGACTTATTGATGCTTCACACAGTTTTAATTGAAAGTAGATTTGTGAAAAAATGAAGAGAAATTAAGTCATTAAACAGCCTCAAACAGCACTGTAATATAAGCAGAAAATAACTGAACAACTTAGTTGTATCATTTACTATTGTCCTGCACTTGCTGCAGTTTAAAAGGATGTTTAAAGACGACCATTTTGAGGAAAAATAATAAAACACACACCAAAATACTTTCTTTATGCAAAAGTCAATTAGCAATTCCAGTTATGGTCTTGATCCAATCAAGAAATGTTGAAACTTGAACATCAACATTGTGTGCATGTGCATAAGCATCGTTGCAGCTGTTATTGAGACTGAAGGATGTTACACCCACTGCAATGCCGCCACAAACCAAGGGACCCCCTGAATCCCCCTGTTAAGAATTTAAACACATGAATATATTGCCTTATCACAAATATGGCCTCAATAAACCAAATGAATGCTTAGCGCACTGTAAAGATCTGTAAATCAAATGTAATTGTTTTGCATACCTCACAGGTTCCTCCAGGTCCATAAACACACATCATCTCTGAAGGGATGTAAAAGATGCTTCACCAATTCGCACAGACAGTGTTATTCACAATCTTCACATCTGCCTTCATAAGGACTGAACTTCCTTTACCATTAGTGCTCAGCCTTCCCCAGCCTGCAACACTGCAGTCAGTATCTGCTTTCATCATCACTGGTCTGTTTGGTATGGGGATCATCTTGAATATAGACAGACTATATGATATGATATGATATATGATATGATGTGATATATTTGATTATATTGCTTAAATTAAACTTTGTGTGTGTAATAATATTAGTGTTACAAGTAAAACAAAGTCTTGCAGTTCGAAACATTACAATAAGAGAGAAGGATGGTTGAAATTATATCAGGTTTAATAGAAATGCAGATGGAGATTATTACCTTCAAAATCATAATATCTCCTGGTGTAGCTTTATTTGGAACAGGTTTGTAGGTTGGATGCTTTTCATACAAGCTCACGCCAATACGAACAGAGTTTTCATTTTTATCTGTGACGTCATACAAGTCCAAACAAACAAGATGATAATGGAAGCTTTATCTAAACAATGCACGCAGTTGTACTCATTTCAGAAGTCTGAAACCATTTTATTTAGGAGGGTTTGAATATATATGTGATTTTTGTTGGAACTTATACACTAAACAAAAAAACATACTTGTATGTGCAGTGTGCAGCAGTCAAAACAAACTGATCAGAAATGAGAGATCCACCACAGATATGTTGCCCATTCTTCTGAACAGACACCATGTAAGGTCTGGAGTGAGCTCGTGCTTCTCTGCCATTCACTATATCCACATTGACACTCTCTCTGTGAGAGAGAGAGAGAGAGAGAGTGAGAGAGAGGAAGGAGGGAGGGGGGCAGAGAGAGAGAGAGAGAGGAGGGAGGGATAGAGAGAGAGAGAGAGGAAGGAGGGAGGGAAGGAGAGAGAGAGGAGGGAGGAGAGAGAGAGAGAGAGAGAGAGAGGAAGGAGGGAGGGAAGGAGAGAGAGAGAGAGAGAGGAGGGATGGAGAGAGAGAGATTTTCATGTTACACTTTATTTACGCAATTCAAATTCACAAACAAAAAAAATCACTAAAATAACTGTATATCTGTTGTAACCAAGTCATGAAAACCAACTTTTTCTCAACAGTTGTACAAATGGCTCCATTATAATCCCATTTATACAAAAACTATCATAATCATTCATTTTTTTAAATGTAAAATTTGCATATAAAAATGTAAAAGTTTTGATATATACTCTGGTGGTGGAGGTGGTTTTTTTCACTTTCTGGTCTAGCTGTAATCCACATGATAATCATATTGGCAACATGAGATGAAACTGTGTGTGCGTTTATTATAAGGGCAGTAAATAGAATAATGTCTTTCAGTTATCACTTACAAAGAAGGAAAAATTACAATATTTTTGAAACATAGGTTTTTTTATTACACAAGTCAGCAATAATCAGATATCAGACAGTAATATGGAGTGAAGTTTTTTACCTTCAGAATCATAATATCACCTCCTCTATTCTTATTCACGACATGATCGTAGGCTGGATTCTTCTCATAAGACCTCACACCAATATGGACAGAGTTTTCATTTCTGTTTCTTAAATCATGTGCACCCGCCACAACTGTCAGAGTGTCAGTGCTGTTAACAACAAGCCCCGTTAATTCACAAACAAAAAAAATCACTAAAATAACTGTATATCTGTTGTAACCAAGTCATGAAAACCAACTTTTTCTCAACAGTTGTACAAATGGCTCCATTATAATCCCATTTATACAAAAACTATCATAATCATTCATTTTTTTAAATGTAAAATTTGCATATAAAAATGTAAAAGTTTTGATATATACTCTGGTGGTGGAGGTGTTTTTTTTTGGTGTGTGTGTGGGGGGGGTAGTGTAAAATTTTGTGTGTTTTCTGCTACAACCTTAAAAAGACAAAATTAGACTGTGAATAAAACAAACTAAAACATGCAAATACAGTTTCATGATTGTGACATGGGAATAGAAAATGGTCAGTAGCCACAATATGTAAAGAAATTTGACCAAATTAGACGGTTACTAACGAAAAGGTTTCTGGAGAAAGGAATATTACTAGACTTTTACTCATTAACATTTTTGAGAAAAAGCTGACCAGCTCTACACATTTTCTCATTGAAACGCATGTTATTTATCAGTTATTGCCACAAAAGTGTGCTTTTATGTCTTATGTTTAATATAAACTGCTGCAAACTGAGGTGAGAAAATACTGTCATACAGTATGTACTGGGGTTTTAAACACAGATCTATTATATGCATGCTCAACAACTAATTTGTATTCATTTTTAATTAAAAGTTACAGACTGCAGTTTTAAAGACTTGATTTGCAGTCGTGCTGTTTTCAACCCTGCGGATCAGTTTAGTTTACACCAGCATAAATGAAACATGCAAAGTATGTGTTTTAACTAAGTTTATTTTAGATAAACTTTATTTTAGATAATGATACTGATACTTGAAATCAATTTTGAATCTTTGAGTTGTACCACTTAAAATTGTCTGATTTTGCTGCAATAAAAAGCATTGACTTATTGATGCTTGCAACACAAAGCTTTAATTAAAAGCAGATTGGTGAAGAAATGTAAGAAAATGACAACCATTAAACATTCCCCACACCAGCACTGTTTAACAGGTTGTTGAAACGGGACAGTTTTCATAAAAGAAAAAACTTTTAAATCTTGTTTTAATGAAAATTCAATTAGCACTTCCAATTACTTTCTTGATCCATGGAAGAAATGCGGAAATTTTTGCATAAACATTAGGTCGATCATAACTGTTGCACTTCAATTTGAAACCAAAGGATGTTACACCCACTGCAGTGCCGTCACAAACCAAAGGACCTCCTGAATCCCCCTATTAAGATCATAAACGTGCATATTAACACATAAAGTGACACATATCATCATTTATGGCCTCAGTAAAGCAACTGTAATGATCTATAAATCAAATGTAATTGTTTTGCATACCTTACAGGATCCTCCAGAGCCATATACACACATCATCTGTGAAGCTGCATAAGACCTGCCCCACCGTTTCATACATTCAGTGTTGTTCATAATTTTCACATCTGCCTCCATAAGGACTGGACTTCCTGTACCATTAGTGCTCAGCCTTCCCCAGCCTGCAACACTGCAGCCAGCACCCACTTTAATCTCCACTGGTCTCTTTGGTATGGGGATCGTCTTGATGTTTTTATTTAGTTTGACTTTCTGGTCTAGCTGTAATCCACATGATAATCATATTGGCAACATGAGATGAAATTGTGTGTGCGTTTATTATAAGGGCAGTAAATAGAATAATGTCTTTCAGTTATCACTTACAAAGAAGGAAAAATTACAATATTTTTAAAACATAGCTTTTTATTACACAAGTCAGCGATAATCAGATATCAGACAGTAATATGGAGTGAAGTTTTTTACCTTCAGAATCATAATATCACCTGCTCCATTCTGGTTTGTGATAGGATCGTAGGCTGGATTCTTCTCATAAGACCTCACACCAATATGGACAGAGTTTTCATTTCTGTTTCTTAAATCATGTGCACCCGCCACAACTGTCAGAGTGTCAGTGCTGTTAACAACAAGCCCCGTTAATTCATACATTCAACCCTGTTAATTCATACATTCAACCCCGTTAATTCATACATTCAACCCCGTTAATTCATACATTCAACCCCGTTAATTCATACACTCAACCTTTATCAGTTTCTTGTATTCTGTGTAAAAAGTTTTGGAAGTTTTCTGATTACAATGGCTGATAGTTATGATGGGCTTTTTTTAAACAACATACCCAAAATAACAGGGCTGTAAACTAAACACACACACAAATTAACTGCGTAACACCAGTAAAAGTAATGACCATAGACCTGAGAACGCAAACAAAATAGAAAGTCTGTACAATCTATGAAAACACTTAATTATAGTAAATAATAATAATAAAAACAAATGAAAACAAAACAAAATAATAGCGTGCCTTTATCTAGCGCGAGTGGGCATGTAAAGTGGCTAATGTTGGGCTGTACTCACGTTTCAAATAATAACTGAGGTTTGAGTTCGATGACTTTTGCACTAACATTTGTCTGCAGAATTGCACGTCACCTTTTTGGGTCATCTGTCAACTTCTCGAACTGAACTTGATGCGCTTTGATTTCATAATTACCACATATCTGTCCATCATAAACTGTGTGACTTTTCAGTGTTTTATGTTTTTCTGAAACTCATAGACTACCTAAAATTTGTTTGACTAAGAGTTTTCTTTTCGACTAACAATTAGTCGACTGTTATGGGGCAGCCCTAGTTTGAATATATATGTGAGATTATTGTTGTGATTTCTGATTGCATCTGAGACTAATCAAACAACCAAAACATACGTTTTTCTGCAATGTGCAGCCGTCATTACAAACTGATCGGAAATGAGGAATCCACCACAGATTCGACGCCCATTTTTCTGAATAGACACAATGTAAGGTCTGGAGTGAGCTCGTGCTTCTCTGCCATCCACTATGTCCACATTGACACTGGCTGAGAGAGAGAGAGAGAGATGATGATGATGATGATGATGATTCAAAACATTTTTATGATGAATCAACCAAGATTACTCTGTATTTCCATGTGCCTGACTCAAAAACTGGTTTGTCAGTCAGAATTAACATAGTAATTGAAAAGATACACAGACTTTTGAAATAAAAATTGGGGTGATAACACAAGTTATGCTCAACAAACTTCCATATTCTGTAAAACAGTTTGCAATGCTTCTGGTTCAGGTCATTTGTATGCGCTTCATTAAATATTGAGCTGTTTTGTTCAAGATGCCATTAATAGAGTTACCACAGATGAGCATAACCAATGTTTATCACACGTACAGATTGATATCTAAACGTTTTTTTCATCTTCTCGCTGACATTCACATAATACAATGCTTCCTGTTCCAGTAGCTCAATTTGTAGAGCATTGCAAGATTGTGGATTCGATTCTCAAGGAACACACATACTTATAAATGTACAACTTAAATGCTTTTTTTGTCGCTTTGGATAAAAGCATCTGCCAAAAATAGAGCAAAAAATGCTTAAGCTATCCAGGTTAGCTGATTACATTTAAAGTCCATAAATGTTCATGTGGCGTAATAGACATAAAACCTTTAAATATGATGTTTTAATGAGTCTTACCAGAGAAGCTGAGGTGGGGCAGCTGAGAGCTCAACAGGAGCAGAGAGATGATGATCATGATGAAGAAGATGAGAACCAGTGAGATCTCTCTGAGAAAACACTGTAATATATACTGTAGGGTGGGTGGAGGCATTGAGTTGCCCACAGCTGTTTTTTTCTAAGCTTGTGGTATAACAGTGGCATCTTACATGAGGAGCATTTCTTGTGTGACTGGGCATCACCAGAGGTGGCGCTGTTGTGCAAAATGCATAAAATCATTTTAAGTAATGATAAAATATATTTCCATATTTGATATATTTTTGGGCATGTCATGTTCTGTGTGAGTCTTAAGAGAACTTCTGTTCTGTGGACTGCAGTGAGGAGCTCAGAGGAAAAGGCCTGGACACTCACATCTCAGTTTTTCAGTGTAGACATTGTTTGCCCAGATTACAGCTCTAAACACAGTGTGAACATTGCCTTCCCTCTTTGGTTTTATGTTTGGAGTTTGAGGAAACATGCTGTACTTTTCATCAGTTGTGTCTCAGTAAATTAAAGTGTTAATGTGAACCAACTTTTCAGTGGTTCTGGTTTCAACCCTGTTCATCAGATCAGTTTAGGTCAGCGTGAATGGCACCATCATACAGACTGGTCTGTTCTGGTTTGATCTAGCTGAGGAAGAAACATAACCATGCTGTTGACCAGCATATTGGGTAAACTAGTTGAGTTTCCTTCATAATCTGGTGAAACGAACGAACAATCGAAAGAAAGATTGAAAGAATCTAATGAAATAATCTGTTTAGTGTACATGTGTTTGATTGTTTGCTATTTAAAGGCAAAGTTTGAATTCCTTTGAAGAAATATTATTAGTAAAAGAGTGAATAAACTCTGTAACATTTGAGGTTTGGACAAATGAGTATGAATTTGTCACGTTGGTTTTGTGCTCACACTTTTAAGAAATGTGTTGTATGCTTCAGCAATTGTGTCTTAGTAAATGAACAACTTCTGCTTTTAGTTGTGCTTTTTCAACCCCTGCAGGTGATATTAATGTAGCTCTGTACTGTCAACAGGGAGTGGAAGTAGCTTCCTCCTCCACTGGCCAGACAGTGTATTCCTCTTCATACAGATTTCTGTTCTGTTGTTTCCAACATTCTGCACTATTTGAACCCAAAGCCAGTGAACCATGCCGGGTCATTTTTAAGCACTTGAGGTTTTGACAGGTGGTGGATAGTGTTGGGTTTTTTGTGTATTTACTGTAAGTTTAGTTTGTGGAGGATTTTAATGGTGTTTTTAATAGAAGTTCATGCTGCAAAGTGTTGGCTTTGTGTTCAGAGTTTTGAAAGAAAGATTTAACAGGTTGCAACCTGTGTGAAAACATGCAAATTGTGTTTAGAGATTAGCTCAGTAATGCAATTTCTGTACGACATCTGTAAGAAGACACAGTGACTTATTGATGCTTCACACAGTTTTAATTGAAAGTAGATTTGTGAAAAAATGAAGAGAAATTAAGTCTTTAAACAGCCCCAAACAGCACTGTAATATAATCAGAAAATAACTTAGTTGTATCATTTACTATTGTCCTGTACTTGCTGCAGTTTAAAAGGATGTTTAAAGACGACCATTCTGAGGAAAAATAATAAAACACACACCAAAATACTTTCTTTATGCAAAAGTCAATTAGCAATTCCAGTTATGGTCTTGATCCAATCAAGAAATGTTGAAACTTGAACATCAACATTATGTGCATAAGTATCGTTGCAGCTGTTATTGAGACTGAAGGATGTTACACCCACTGCAATGCCGCCACAAACCAAGGGACCCCCTGAATCCCCCTGTTAAGAATTTAAACACATGAATATATTGCCTTATCACAAATATGGCCTCAATAAACCAAATGAATGCTTTGCGCACTGTACAGATCTGTAAATCAAATGTAATTGTTTTGCATACCTCACAGGTTCCTCCAGGTCCATACACACACATCATCTCTGAAGGGATGTAAAAGATGCTCCACCAGTTCGCACAGACAGTGTTATTCACAATCTTCACATCTGCCTTCATAAGGACTGAACTTCCTTTACCATTAGTGCTCAGCCTTCCCCAGCCTGCAACACTGCAGTCAGTATCTGCTTTCATCATCACTGGTCTGTTTGGTATGGGGATCGTCTTGAATATAGACAGACTATATGATATGATATATGATATGATATGATGTGATATATTTGATTATATTGCTTAAATTAAACTTTGTGTGTGTAATAATATTTACATGTACAAATGTACATTGTACATTTACATTGTGTTACAAGTAAAACAAAGTCTTGCAGTTCGAAACATTACAATAAGAGAGAAGGATGGTTGAAATTATATCAGGTTTAATAGAAATGCAGATGGAGATTATTACCTTCAAAATCATAATATCACCTGTTGTAGCTTTATTTGGAACAGGTTTGTAGGTTGGATGCTTTTCATACAAGCTCATACGCCAATACGAACAGATTTTTCATTTTTAACTGTGACGTCATACAAGTCCAAACAAACAAGATGATAATGGAAGCTTTATCTAAACAATGCACGCAGTTGTACTCATTTCAGAAGTCTGAAACCATTTTATTTAAGAGGGTTTGAATATATATGTGATTTTTGTTGGAACTTATACACTAAACAAAAAAAACATACTTGTATGTGCAGTGTGCAGCAGTCAAAACAAACTGATCAGAAATGAGAGATCCACCACAGATATGTTGGTCATTCCTCTGAACAGACACCATGTAAGGTCTGGAGTGAGCTCGTGCTTCTCTGCCATTCACTATATCCACATTGACACTCTCTCTGAGAGAGAGAGAGAGAGAGAGAGAGGAAGGAGGGAGGGGGGCAGAGAGAGAGAGAGAGAGGAGGGAGGGATAGAGAGAGAGAGAGAGGAAGGAGGGAGGGAGGGAAGGAGAGAGAGAGAGAGAGAGAGAGAGAGAAGGGAGGGAGAGAGAGAGAGAGAGAGGAAGGAGGGAGGGAAGGAGAGAGAGAGAGAGAGAGGAGGGATGGAGAGAGAGAGATTTTCACGTTACACTTTATTTACGCAATTCAAATTCACAAACAAAAAAAATCACTAAAATAACTGTATATCTGTTGTAACCAAGTCATGAAAACCAACTTTTTCTCAACAGTTGTACAAATGGCTCCATTATAATCCCATTTATACAAAAACTATCATAATCATTCATTTTTTTAAATGTAAAATTTGCATATAAAAATGTAAAAGTTTTGATATATACTCTGGTGGTGGAGGTGGTTTTTTTTCACTTTCTGGTCTAGCTGTAATCCACATGATAATCATATTGGCAACATGAGATGAAATTGTGTGCATGTTTATTATAAGGGCAGTAAATAGAATAATGTCTTTCAGTTATCACTTACAAAGAAGGAAAAATTACAATATTTTTGGAGCATAGCTTTTTATTACACAAGTCAGCAATAATCAGATATCAGACAGTAATATGGAGTGAAGTTTTTTACCTTCAGAATCATAATATCACCTCCTCTATTCTTATTCACGACATGATCGTAGGCTGGATTCTTCTCATAAGAACTCACACCAATACTGACAGAGTTTTCATTTCTGTTTCTTAAATCATGTGCACCCGCCACAACTGTCAGAGTGTCAGTGCTGTTAACAACAAGCCCCGTTAATTCATACATTCAACCCCGTTAATTCATACATTCAACCCCGTTAATTCATACATTCAACCCCATTAATTCATACACTCAACCTTTATCAGTTTCTTGTATTCTGTGTAAAAATTTTGGAAGTTTTCTGATTACGATGGCTGATAGTTATGATGGGCTTTTTTTAAACAACATACCCAAAATAACAGGGCTGTAAACTAAACACACACACAAATTAACTGCGTAACACCAGTAAAAGTAATGACCATAGACCTGAGAACGCAAACAAAATAGAAAGTCTGTACAATCTATGAAAACACTTAATTATAGTAAATAATAATAATAAAAACAAATGAAAACAAAACAAAATAATAGCGTGCCTTTATCTAGCGCGAGTGGGCATGTAAAGTGGCTAATGTTGGGCTGTACTCACGTTTCAAATAATAACTGAGGTTTGAGTTCGATGACTTTTGCACTAACATTTGTCTGCAGAATTGCACGTCACCTTTTTGGGTCATCTGTCAACTTCTCGAACTGAACTTGATGCGCTTTGATTTCATAATTACCACATATCTGTCCATCATAAACTGTGTGACTTTTCAGTGTTTTATGTTTTTCTGAAACTCATAGACTAACTAAAATTTGTTTGACTAAGACTTTTCTTTTCGACTAACAATTAGTCGACTGTTATGGGGCAGCCCTAGTTTGAATATATATGTGAGATTATTGTTGTGATTTCTGATTGCATCTGAGACTAATCAAACAACCAAAACATACGTTTTTCTGCAATGTGCAGCCGTCATTACAAACTGATCGGAAAAGAGGAATCCACCACAGATTCGACGCCCATTTTTCTGAATAGACACAATGTAAGGTCTGGAGTGAGCTCGTGCTTCTCTGCCATCCACTATATCCACATTGACACTGGCTGAGAGAGAGAGAGAGAGAGAGAGAGAGAGATGATGATGATGATGATGATTCAAAACATTTTTATGATGAATCAACCAAGATTACTCTGTATTTCCATGTGCCTGACTCATAAACTGGTTTGTCAGTCAGGATTAACTTAGTAATTGAAAAGATACACAGACTTTTGAAATAAAAATTGGGGTGATAACACAAGTTATGCTCAACAAACTTCCATATTCTGTAAAACAGTTTGCAATGCTTCTGGTTCAGGTCATTTGTATGCGCTTCATTAAATATTGAGCTGTTTTGTTCAAGATGCCATTAATAGAGTTACCACAGATGAGCATAACCAATGTTTATCACACGTACAGATTGATATCTAAACGTTTTTCTCATCTTCTCGCTGACATTCACATAATACAATGCTTCCTGTTCCAGTAGCTCAATTTGTAGAGCATTGCAAGATTGTGGATTCGATTCTCAAGGAACACACATACTTATAAATGTACAACTTAAATGCTTTTTTTGTCGCTTTGGATAAAAGCATCTGCCAAAAATAGAGCAAAAAATGCTTAAGCTATCCAGGTTAGCTGATTACATTTAAAGTCCATAAATGTTCATGTGGCGTAATAGACATAAAACCTTTAAATATGATGTTTTAATGAGTCTTACCAGAGAAGCTGAGGTGGGGCAGCTGAGAGCTCAACAGGAGCAGAGAGATGATGATCATGATGAAGAAGATGAGAACCAGTGAGATCTCTCTGAGAAAACACTGTAATATATACTGTAGGGTGGGTGGAGGCATTGAGTTGCCCACAGCTGTTTTTTTCTAAGCTTGTGGTATAACAGTGGCATCTTACATGAGGAGCATTTCTTGTGTGACTGGGCATCACCAGAGGTGGCGCTGTTGTGCAAAATGCATAAAATCATTTTAAGTAATGATAAAATATATTTCCATATTTGATATATTTTTGGGCATGTCATGTTCTGTGTGAGTCTTAAGAGAACTTCTGTTCTGTGGACTGCAGTGAGGAGCTCAGAGGAAAAGGCCTGGACACTCACATCTCAGTTTTTCAGTGTAGACATTGTTTGCCCAGATTACAGCTCTAAACACAGTGTGAACATTGCCTTCCCTCTTTGGTTTTATGTTTGGAGTTTGAGGAAACATGCTGTACTTTTCATCAGTTGTGTCTCAGTAAATTAAAGTGTTAATGTGAACCAACTTTTCAGTGGTTCTGGTTTCAACCCTGTTCATCAGATCAGTTTAGGTCAGTGTGAATGGCACCATCATACAGACTGGTCTGTTCTGGTTTGATCTAGCTGAGGAAGAAACATAACCATGCTGTTGACCAGCATATTGGGTAAACTAGTTGAGTTTCCTTCATAATCTGGTGAAACGAATCTAGACAATCGAAAGAAAGATTGAAAGAATCTAATGAAATAATCTGTTTAGTGTACATGTGTTTGATTGTTTGCTATTTAAAGGCAAAGTTTGAATTCCTTTGAAGAAATATTATTAGTAAAAGAGTGAATAAACTCTGTAACATTTGAGGTTTGGACAAATGAGTGTGAATTTGTCACGTTGGTTTTGTGCTCACACTTTTAAGAAATGTGTTGTATGCTTCAGCAATTGTGTCTTAGTAAATGAACAACTTCTGCTTTTAGTTGTGCTTTTTCAACCCCTGCAGGTGATATTAATGTAGCTCTGTACTGTCAACAGGGAGTGGAAGTAGCTTCCTCCTCCACTGGCCAGACAGTGTATTCCTCTTCATACAGATTTCTGTTCTGTTGTTTCCAACATTCTGCACTATTTGAACCCAAAGCCAGTGAACCATGCCGGGTCATTTTTAAGCACTTGAGGTTTTGACAGGTGGTGGATAGTGTTGGGTTTTTTGTGTATTTACTGTAAGTTTAGTTTGTGGAGGATTTTAATGGTGTTTTTAATAGAAGTTCATGCTGCAAAGTGTTGGCTTTGTGTTCAGAGTTTTGAAAGAAAGATTTAACAGGTTGCAACCTGTGTGAAAACATGCAAATTGTGTTTAGAGTTTAGCTCAGTAATGCAATTTCTGTACGACATCTGTAAGAAGACACAGTGACTTATTGATGCTTCACACAGTTTTAATTGAAAGTAGATTTGTGAAAAAATGAAGAGAAATTAAGTCTTTAAACAGCCCCAAACAGCACTGTAATATAATCAGAAAATAACTTAGTTGTATCATTTACTATTGTCCTGTACTTGCTGCAGTTTAAAAGGATGTTTAAAGACGACCATTTTGAGGAAAAATAATAAAACACACACCAAAATACTTTCTTTATGCAAAAGTCAATTAGCAATTCCAGTTATGGTCTTGATCCAATCAAGAAATGTTGAAACTTGAACATCAACATTATGTGAATAAGCATCGTTGCAGCTGTTATTGGCACCGAAGGATGTTACACCCACTGCAATGCCGCCACAAACCAAGGGACCCCCTGAATCCCCCTGTTAAGAATTTAAACACATGAATATATTGCCTTATCACAAATATGGCCTCAATAAACCAAATGAATGCTTTGCGCACTGTACAGATCTGTAAATCAATTTTTTTTCTTTTACATACCAAACAGGTTCCTCCAGGTCCATACACACACATCATCTCTGAAGGGATGTAAAAGATGCTCCACCGATTCGCACAGACAGTGTTATTCACAATCTTCACGTCTGCCTCCATGAGGACTGAACTCACGGGACCATTATCCTTCAAATATCCCCAGCCTGCAACACTGCAGTCAGTTCCCACTTTCATCACCACTGGTCTGTTTGGTATGGGGATCGTCTTGATGTTGCTGTTTAGTTTAACTTTTTGATCTAGCTAAAATGTAAAAATACAAAAATTATTAACAGACAGACTGTTTGATTATATTGCTTAAATTAAACTTTGTGTGTGTAATAATATTAGTGTTACAAGTAAAACAAAGTCTTGCAGTTCGAAACATTACAATAAGAGAGAAGGATGGTTGAAATTATATCAGGTTTAATAGAAATGCAGATGGAGATTATTACCTTCAAAATCATAATATCACCTGGTGTAGCTTTTTTTGGAACAGGTTTGTAGGTTGGATGCTTCTCATACAAGCTCACGCCAATACGAACAGATTTTTCATTTTTATCTGTGACGTCATGTGCACCCACCACGACTGTCAGAGTCTCAGTGCTGTTGAAATAAACAAGTCCAAACAAACAAGATGATAATGGAAGCTTTATCTAAACAATACACGCAGTTGTACTCATTTCAGAAGTCTGAAACCATTTTATTTAAGAGGGTTTGAATATATATGTGATTTTATTGGAACTTATACACTAAACAAAAAAAACATACTTGTTTCTGCAGTGTGCAGCAGTCAAAACAAACTGATCGGAAATGAGAGATCCACCACAGATATGTTGCCCATTCTTCTGAACAGACACCATGTAAGGTCTGGAGTGAGCTCGTGCTTCTCTGCCATTCACTATATCCACATTGACGCTGGCTGAGAGAGAGAAAAGTGATGATTAATCAACACAAAATACATGAGAAATATTACATGATGAATCAACCAAGATTACGCTTTGAATTTCAATTTTCAATTACTCAAAAAAAGTGGTTTGCAAAGATACATAGACTTTCCCTATAAAATATGGTAATAATATGATGTTTTAATGAGTCTTACCAGAGAAGCTGAGGTGGGGCAGCTGAGAGCTCAACAGGAGCAGAGAGATGATGATCATGATGAAGAAGATGAGAACCAGTGAGATCTCTCTGAGAAAACACTGTAATATATACTGTAGGGTGGGTGGAGGCATTGAGTTGCCCACAGCTGTTTTTTTCTAAGCTTGTGGTATAACAGTGGCATCTTACATGAGGAGCATTTCTTGTGTGACTGGGCATCACCAGAGGTGGCGCTGTTGTGCAAAATGCATAAAATCATTTTAAGTAATGATAAAATATATTTCCATATTTGATATATTTTTGGGCATGTCATGTTCTGTGTGAGTCTTAAGAGAACTTCTGTTCTGTGGACTGCAGTGAGGAGCTCAGAGGAAAAGGCCTGGACACTCACATCTCAGTTTTTCAGTGTAGACATTGTTTGCCCAGATTACAGCTCTAAACACAGTGTGAACCTTCCGTCCAGCAACTTCACGATGTTCTTATGTTGACATGCTTTTATTCTAGAATAGAATTAGAAAGAAAGAGAAAGAAAGAAGGAAAGAATGAATGGATGGATGGATGGACAGATAGATTGCTAGATGGATGGATGCATGTTTTGTGATGTTTAGGTTTTTGAAGACAAAGCTGAAATTTGTTAAAGGTAACCTTTTTTTAAAATACAGTGTGTAGACATGTCCCTTAAGGGTTTGTCACTTTGGTTTGTGCTCACAGTTGGAAGAAATGTGTTGTACTTTTCAGCAATTGTATCTTGGTAAATGAACGCATTCAGCTTTTCAGTGGTTCAACCCTGTTGATCAGTTCCGTTTAGATCAGCATCAATGCTATCTTCATACAGAGTGGTCTATGCTGGTTTGGTCTAGCTGAGGAACAAACATAACCATGCTGTTGACCTGCAAAATAAAGTTGGTTAAACTACTTGATTTTCCTTCATTATCTGGTAGAACGAATGAACGAACAAACGGTCAAACAATTGAAAGAAAGAAAGTCTGTCTTGAATGTTTGAACATAAATGTTTCATCACATCACAATAAAAGTCATTCTGGTTTGTGCAGGTTAAAACAAAGGTACTAGTACAAAGTTTAATCAATTTGTTTGCACAATTCATTTCAACTTAATCTTTGTAATCTTGACTCCTGTGGAGTTGAGGTAACTTATAAGACGTAGTTGGGAAATTGCTTAACCTATTTTTTTTAAGGTGTACCATTCAGGATTTAAAAATATTTAGTTGAAATTACTTGTATAGCCAAGTTGATTAAACTTGATTTTCATTATAACAAATTATAATGTATGCATATTTATATGTGTGTGAGACCTAAAGTAAACAGTGAGGATACAAGAAGTAAACAGAAGCAGAAAGCACAATTTTTAAATAATTGCCATTTTGCTTACTAAATTTATACTATAGTATACCCAGAAGAGATTTTTGTCATTTCAACATATGATCCTGCATGGGGGCACTATTTCATAAACTGTTGTTTATGTTACAATGCACAGTTTCTACCAGAGGAGGGTGCTACTCACTCTTCAGGCTTAATAAGAGTTTAGGCTAGATGTCATACAGCATATTTTTATTGTACATACAGCTTGTGTACCTACGTATACAGCCCTTTCTATTATGAATTGCCGATATATCAAACTCATTTATATGGATATAAATTGGCAGAAAGTCTCCAATGTTACAATGTTATATTGAATCCCTAAAGGCACGTGATAGTTGCTTTCCAAAAGATTTTGCAGGTAACTCTGAGGTTATGTTTGTCATTATTTGAATTTAATGTAAAAAATGCTGATTATTTAGTAACTATTTATGCATCGTTTTAGCATTATTTCAGACACACTAACTGGAGCCCAGAACCACAATTTGTGATTTCAATGTTTACAAAACAATGATTTCTAAACATTGTAACTGCGATCAAAACGGGATCTGGATCAGAACAGGTTCAGATGAACGGGATGAAACCAGCATGTGCCAGCAGTATCGAATTATCTTTATTGTTAGAGAAACGATGACAGACTCAGACAGTTAAAGCTGAAACCTGATTGGTTAATGTGCTCAGTGAGTCTGATACTAACCCAATGGAAGGAGTCCAAAACAAATGTCCTGGTCACAGCTAGACAAGCTTATTTTACTAAATGCTTCGGACTGGAGGAAAAGAAACTGATGAAAACGTAACTTTAAACATTCAGAGAGGAAAAATACATTCAGAGCTCTTGAGAAACCTTTGAGCTGTCGGAGCCCCTGCGAGTTTTTACTGGGAAAAATCACAGCACAGATTGTGACAAAAGACAGTCTTACCCAAGAGAAACTTTTCTCTCTAACACACACACATACACACCGGCTGTACTCCGAGGGCTGGACAGACAGACGTTTGGCGTGGTTGAGGATTTGCGTGAACCCGACCTGTCGTATGCCTTTCCCAGCCCCTCAGAAGTCAAAGACAACCCCACGATGTTGACTGGGACTGCAGCCAATATAGGGCCTGTTTCAGCCGCTCAGAACCTTTAACAATGGACAGCAGTGCAGTCCTCCTCTATTCACTGACCCCCTCCGTCGTCTGTTCAACCCACTCGCCAGCATTTGGCTTTCCTGCAGACATTCTGGGAATGCCAAAATGGTGCTTGAGTCCGTGGCGGCACATACCACGACAGCGGCGAGGGCAACGAGGCGCGTGCAGCGCTCCGGGATCTGTGTACACCCGGTCGCTTCAGATAGCACATGCTAATCCTTAATGTGAAGACATTTGACACTATGATGAATCTTGTCTGCCAAAGCTGAGAGGTAAAAAGCAACCGACAGATTCAGCGCTACCAGACCAAGCACTTATGAGATATGAGAAAAACTCAAATCAAATGGAAAACTTGAACCGGAGTCGCTGGGAGTAAATACATGGTTTATATACAAAACTGTATCAATTTCAAGGCAAATCTAAAAAATGTGACCCAAACAAATTGAACAGATTCAGATTCATTATTCTCAAACTTCATTTACGTTGAAAACACTGAAGAGATTCAAATGTTGATTGTGTAGATATGTAGCACTTTTGCTCTGACTTACAGTATGAGACCTGGTGTACGGTACGCTTTGTTTGTCTGCCTGCCCTTACATGTGACACACGGTTGAGTGTTCTGTCCTTTTAAAACTTGAAAATGAAACATATGTATATATATTTTTGCTTTTTTAAATCAAATAATATTTTATTTTGGCCTGTGTTTTCATCTGTGTCTGTCAGAGTCTGTCAGTTGAATTGTTTTAACAACTACAATAGAATTTCAAAAGCATAAGGTTTGAAACCAAGAGGCCTCCATGATAACGATTGTAATGGCCAATGAGTGTTTTAGCTATTTTAGTAGAAAAGACTGATTTGTTTTTTATTTGATTTTTGGGCAGGCAACGTCTTGTAGGTTTTGTCATAGAAAAAGTGGCCCACTGTCTACCCACCTAACACTTTTAGATTGTTAGAACGTTTCCCTAATGCCTGTTTGAATGTTTCCATTAAGTAATAAAACCTTTAAAAATGTTATTTTAAAAGGTCTAGGAACATTAAAATCATAAACGTTTTTTTCAAATGTTATATTAACATTATTGCTTGGTTATAAAAACATTATTCAAACTTTTTAAATTCTGTAACGTTTTTACAGCCTTTCAGTACTAAGTAGCAGTAACATTTTTGATATATATAACGGTAAAAAGGTCCTACTAAAGTTACAGCAAGAGTGTTTCTGATAACCTTGAAAGAACTTTTAGAGAACATTAGCCAACATTCTGAGAATGTTCCCTGTTAGCTGGTTGACACAGAAATGCCTTGATCTATTATATCACAACGTTTACCCATCACTGTTTGACAGTTAAAGACACAAAACCTGAACAATCAAACTGCCACCACTGTCTGAAAATGAAAGAGGACAGAAGATGTCCTCGCCAAGCTTTCCAGGGCCCTGTCGTCTGTTTTCTCAGGCATTCCATCCTGATTTTCCAAAGGAACGTTTGCGGGCTGTTTTACCATAGATCAAAGGTCCACGGCTTTGATCTGTCGTCCCAGCGCTGCCAAAAGATCACTCCAGTCTCCCTGGCGAACGAACTGACAGGACAGTAGAGCAGCAATGATAATTACAGACGCTTCATTTATGTGTCTTTCTGTGTCTTTCAAGCGAAAAACTGGCATAAACATGCACCCTGCACTACAGACTGAATTCCTGGGCTGCGTGTGCAAGGCAAGGCAGGAACATAAAGTGCTTTTACTTGTAGATACTGAGGAAAATAGATAGAAAATTGGATTTAAGTAGGATATTCAGTTTCTGCTTGATAGAAACCAGAGAAATATTTTTATTGTTTTTAAGTCTGGGAAATTTCATATACTGGATACATTTCATTTAAGTATGAACTTTGTCTCAGATCTCCTAAAATTCTCCTTAAAAACATCAAACAAATGGTGAAACAACACAAATGAGATAACTGTTCATGTGTGGTAAGAGAATGGAGCTGTAAAATTTAGATAGCACAGCAACAATAACTCAGTTTTGGGGAAATTGAATGCTAAATTAACTGCAAACAGTATCTGACACATTGTTGAGATCTCAGGGTGTGCTAATGCTGTGTTTTTCAGGAGAAATATCTGAGAAACAGGGAACTTGAACAAAGTCTCCATTTGATCTCCATGGCCATCACGTTTTCTTTTTCATGGAAAGATCTTGAAGTTTATCACATTTAATGTCAAATTTAATGGCATCCCAGATAGAATCTCCTCCTCTTAGTTTTAAACGAATACTGAACATTCACAGATTATCTATACAATTATTTGCCTCTATATGACACATCTGCAGGGCTTAAAATCAGATCCTGAAATAATTCTTGTGTTTATTCAGTTGAAATTCAGTCTTAAACTTTGTTAAACCTCACAGTGTTTTTAGTTACTCAGTTGATTCGATAATTACTCTTGTGTGTTGTGGGATTTTTCTTCTGAATAGATCTTTTCTGCCGTCTTTCAAGTGGAACCGTATCATGAAGTTTTGTTAATAATACTGAATTATGTCAGAAACAGTGGCATTAGGGATTTTTGTTGGTGTAAAATGCACACATGAGCTGAAAACCAATGATGCTAATAAACCGCTAAAATACGCCACAGGACTCCACAGTAATACATAAGTTTCATCACCTCGTTCATACACGTGTAACTATACATATTATGTCAACCAACATTACACGCAGTGAATAAAATCCTGTGTTCATTTTCCTTTTTGACTAACAGGTGAGATGGGCGAAGAACTGTAGCTCAGCTTTTAGCAGACTGCCAGCGAAGCGGCACAGGTGAAAATAGACCCGTTTCGAGTCAAGAGTTCCATTCGCGCGGCTAAAATTCTGCCTTTTTGGACGACGTTTTTGGACTTTGTGCCACTGCTAACCGCTCAGCAGGTGTCGCCCTTCATTAGTAGTCAGAACATGCAGTTGTGGTCGGTGGCACGCGGATGAAGCCAGATTCTCACCCGTACGTGGAGCAGACTGCGGTTTTGAAGAATACAGACAAAAACATCACAACCAAACAGTGAGTTCAAAAGGTTGAAATATATTAAACAGTCTATTTTGCGACAAGTCGAGGAAAAATTGTTAATGTGACATAGTGAGAACACATGAGTATAAAAACACCTTTTCAGAGCGTAACAGGAAGTCTGTTATGCTAAATGGAGATTCAAGCTCTAAATCTATTTGCACGTCTGATTTACAGATGTTGAATTTGATTCGTCTAATAGTCGTATGAATGCTGGAACCAAAATGAGAGAAAAAACAGACAATCTCCAAGTCTCATGTAAACAGGTCTGTCTTGTGTTGTCTGGTTTGCATCATGTTTTTTGATGGATATTAGCATTTTGTTGTATGTTAGCACTGGATGACCCTTGTTTTGGCAGTGCAGCGTGGAATTAAAATGTGTTTGTAAAAGTCTCTTTATGGGCAGGTGTTGGATTATTCTTGCAAATTAGTGATTTTGAGATCCATGATCCAAGATTTCAGATGAATTGAAGGTGCTGCCCTAAAAGTACATTAAAAAATGTGGACAATTTTTAAAAAAAAATCACATCTGTTCATTTTTCTAACAAGAGTTAAACTGAGTCCAGTTTCACGTGTGGGTGCGTTTCAGAAATATCAGTTAGAAATCTGTATGTCAATAGAAGTTCAGATAGATATAGCAGTATATGCTAGTTAACTCAACAATAACATTAATACATAACCTGTATTTACATAACATTAACAGCCTCAGATTAAACCTTACTGGACTTTAAGCTGAGTAATAAGTTAATGTACTGTGTGGAAAAACAGTACTGAGGGAAAAAACAGCTTAACATTTAAGTCCCCATCAAATAAACGTACAAGGAAATATGTGGGCTGGAGGACATTCGTTGGCGATGTCCATGCATTGCACATGCAGAAGAGTCCAGCTATGTGGGGAGCATCGGGAGGAAGTGAGTGGAAGGATGTCTTCGCCTGGCTTTGTGTCCTCTCCGTGGCTTCCCTCTGCCGTTAAGCGACACGAACATCTGCCTTCCTTTGTGCCTCCAGCGCAGGGAGGCATACGTGTTGTAGCCGTTCTCCTCAATGCGCTCTTTAAACTTACAGCTGGGGTTGTATCTGACCTGCGGTGAGTGAAATAAAGAGGGTAGGTGAGTTCCTACTCAAACTGGGCTGTTGAAGACAGAAAGCCTGTAGTATAGTCCCAGTTAGTTACCATTAGTAACAAAAACGTTAACAATGTGATTTTGAATGTTTCAGGAATGTTCAAATCGTCCAGTTGTTTAGACATTGTATTAATGTTAATGCTTGGTTATACATTTTTTGGTCAACATTTTTTTTAATTCTGTAACATTTTCAGTTCCACAGACAACTTAAGTTAATAACATTTTTGATATATTTAATATAGTACTAATGTTACTGCAAGAACATTTTTGATAACTTTGAGAGAACATTAGCCAATGTTCTGAGAAAGTTCCCTGTCAGATGGGGTTGCATTTTAGTTTAGTTTAGTTTAAGTTTTACATCTTACAGTTAGGCTCAGTCACAGATTGGTGAACTCTAGTTCCACTGTGATTGGACAGCTAGATGATGGATTTACCAATGTGTGTCATGGCATCAAATCTTTATTGAGGATTTTGTTTAAGATACTTTGTATTTGTATTTTGAGATAATTTAGTCTGATTTCATATATACCCAGCACAAAATGTGACTTCATGTTCAGATTTCCTTTTCAAAATAGGTGTTCTTGGACAGAATAAGCAGCAAAGTGGGAAAGACTTTATGCTGATGGTCTTAAAAGACCTGGGAAATTTTTGAGCATTTGATTTTGGAGCATTAATTTGATTTTGCTCTGTATGTGCAGAGTATTGAATGTACACATGAACACATTTCGAATGTCATTTAAATGTTTAAATGTTTTTTTGGTAGTTTGTTTTTTGTGAATTTTTCAGAACTTTACACTCTACCGTATGGACAAAGCTCTTCAAAAGAGAAGACGTTGGTTCTTTATGAGTCAGCTTTATCTGAGGGGCCTGCCGTCTGATACGATCACTTTGGAATGAGCAAATATGACTAATAATAATTTCAGTGTAATTCTGAAAGGGTTTGACAAAGACGAGTTCTTTGGTCTTGAGTGATTCCCAAGCTTTGTCATGTTTACTCTGGGGACTGGAGGAAAGATCGAGCCATCTGTAAGCCATCTTATCACGGCTGGGTGACAGATTGCCAGGTTGAGATTTCTCAGAGAGCATTTAAAGCTCTCAGACACCATGCAAATAGGCGTCTTTATTAAACAAGCCACAAACAACAGTCTGAAGGCACGCACTACCCAGCTGGCAACTTTCAGGTTGTAAAAACATTTCCCTAACGTTTCCATTAGGTAATGAAAATGTTAAAATGTTATTTTGAAAGTTCTAGGAACGTTCTAGGAAGTGTTAATGTTATTGCTGGTTTGTAAGAATGTTACTCTCTTTTAAATACATTTTTATATTCATTTTTTAAATTCTGTAACTTTTTAAAACTTCACAAAAAACTTAATAACAACGTTTTTGAGAGATATTGATAGACAATGTTATAAAAACGTTTTTGATAACTTTGAGGGAACTTTTAGAGAACGTTCTGATAATGTTTCCCAGTTAGTGAGCCACAACAGACTCGGGTTTGAGTCAAATTTTAATATTAAAAGCATGTTTGGGCCAAACAGTTTATTAATGGTTTGAACTTTAATGACTTACTTTGGTTTACAGCTTACTTTGCAGTTGTAAAAGCACAGTTATTTTAATCAAAGAAAAAATTTTTTTTTTCTTTTAACTGAATTGTAATGTTGGTTTTCTTTTTATCTCCACTGGCCTTATTATGGGATGTACCTACCGATCCAAAGAGCGTGCCTTTTTTGGACATGGCCAGGTAGAGGCCGGTGCTGACAGATTTGATGGCGACAACTCCCACACTGACAGATCGGATTTCCATCAGACCTGAGGAGCAGAAAACAGGGAACAGAAGTCTAGTTTAGAAAGGGGAGTTTCTCCATCAAAAGACACGCTATCATTGCTGATTAAAAACCAGGCATCTATATGCTAAAGAGATGGGTGTCTCTTCCCCAGGACAAGAAAAAAACAGAACACACTACAATATGTCATTTTGAATGTTTTTTGTGAGGCCATCAAGAGCAACCTAGTTTTCTCAACATGGTTTTCTTTGGAAGTCTGGTTTTGAGTCAGACACTTTAAATATATACCATAATAAAACAATCAATCCTTTAAAATCTGCTTGTTTCCCAATAAAAATATTTACAAATTCTAAATGCTAAAATAAGACACATTTACCAGAAAAGCAGCACTGGGTGATAAATTAAACTTAATTTCAGAGACCATATTTTTAATATAGGTGTATTTTCCACTGCAATAGAAGATCGTTTTCTCGCTTGTTTCATGTTTATATTTAAAAAAGGGAAAAATCGGTCAGTGCTGTAAGCTAAAATACGCTTTTATTCAAGATACATCCTCTGTAAACAAGTGTGAATATCTTTTAACAGATTTTTTTTTAAAGATTTCTACTGGAAAAAGCTGAAGGGTTCTTTTTACAGTGCAAATGTAAATTATTTGTTGCACACATCTGTGATTTCGAAGGCTTATAAAGCTCAGCTTAAAGGAAAAAGACCTGGAACTATTTGGTGTCAGAGAGGTGCCTCTCTATAATACTGCCTGGGGAAACGGTGCAGACAAATCAGCTGTTGTCTTTGCAGGACGACTGTAAACACAGTAACACATGGAGGTGCTGAATGCGATGTTGACCGAGCGCCAGCTGGGAAATGAAGGCAGAACCCAGGAACCGCAGGAAGTGGGCTCAGCCGAACACATGCGTCGCAGGTGTCAGACAAGGAAAATTAGAACTGGAATTCTGCTTAAAGATTTTCAGCTGTGAGTGAATAAAACCTCAGTCATGTATGAGCAGGTGTAGCTGTTTCTATTAGTTTAAACTCTTAGACTAGTTATCGGTTGCTTAGTGGACTTGGATGACGTTAAACAATTCTACCTATTTTATGTTGCCTATGAAACAAATACTGAACACACTGAACAAAATTTTCTCCATTTTGTTTAGATTACATTCACAGATGCTAATATGGTACCGTGGCAATTTTCTGGCACAATACAGCCATTTATCATTCAATATTTCTCATTTATGCATTTGGCAGAAGCTTGTATTCAAACGCAATTTCCAGGGCATACAATTTATCAGTATGTGTTCCCTGGGAATCAAACCCACAACCTTCGCTGTGCTGGCACAATGCTCTACCAGTTGAGCTACAGGAACACAATTTAAAACTGTAATAAAAAACAACTGTACTTTTCAAATGATGTCTTATACGTGTTTTAAATGCATTTTTGGTGGGTGCGGGGTTTGGCAGAATCTAGCACTAGCACTGCATCTCAGATAAGAACTCCTCTTTTTTTCTAAGATACAAGTTTTTCCTCATTAGTGTATTTGACTAATACAGCCTCAGTCTGTTCACAAAGATATGTTTGTACATCACACAGGTGTACAGTCACATATCCTGCTGCTATAAGGAATGTATGCGCTTTGAAGGCCGGTGTGTTGTTTACAAACACGGTAACTTTGGAGATGTACGCGTGCAAACGGCTCATAAGAAACCAGCCGGACTCCCCATTGACTGGAGCTCACATTGAGTTTATGAGGAGCGGCCCAGTGTCTAATTTTCATTATTAGCAGCACAAACTGAGTTTTGAAAGCCCGATGGGCCTGCTATAAATAGTACATATGACTCAAAGATGCTTTAATTTATACTGTTTTATTTTAACACACAATAATCTTACTTTAAAAAAAATCCCTTTCTCATTTATGATGTACTTTTGTATTAAGATTTATATTAAGAGTTATTTTGCCTTTTTAACCATTATATGAATCAAATGAGAAACCATTATATGAAATAAATGGGAAAATCTGAAGGATATGTAGGGAGGATTTGTTAAGCTGGAATTTTTTAAGCTCTTGACGCTTGAGCAAACACCTATAAAGGCAGGTTTGACTTTCATTAATCTTTATTCCTATTGAAAATGTCCTCTTTTGTCTTCTAAGGTCTCTGGAGTGCACAGGGTATTCATTTTGTTCATGGAAATGTCCAGCTCAGCACAATAAAACATTGCTTGCGGTAAATTAGTGTTCTTCACCGACAAATTATGAAGCTTTCCATAATATTACTTTATAAATAACAATTATTAATCTTCGCTTCATTGAGTAAGATTTTTAGTCAATTTGCCGTATGTTCTGATGATTTCTAGGTTGCACAGGGAAAATAAGAAACAGAGAAGGAAAAATAACACATTATAACAAACTGTAACCTATTATTCGTGATAGGAGCCAAAAATATCTTCAATGGTTTTTGTAAGTGAGAAAAACTTGTGAATGGTGAATACTTTATGTTTGGCAAACTCTTCTGAACTTTGACATGTTTTGGCTAGTCAGTAAGCTGCTTGAACTATTACAAGCAAAATCCTAATTTCTACAGACTCATTCAAGTGTAGACTGCCCATTGTCTGCATCTCACATGTAACTTCTGAAAGCTTTTTGCATAGTCTTTTTACTCTTTCGATTTTGGCCTTAATCTCCCAGCCTTTACTTTTTGGAAGCGAGCCCATCTTCAGATCTGTCGGTCCTTTTTGAAAGCAAATGATTTAAAAAAAAAAGCAGGAAGGAGCTTCTAAAATGATCCCTTTGTCAGAATCATCGTTAGGTGAGAAGGAGGAGGGAGGGTGGAGATGCTGATAATAAGGAGAACCAGGATGGATGTCAGGAGGTTCCTAAAATCATGTTTTCTTCAACTGCCCCTTTTGCTCCCAATAGCCCTTTGTTACCTACCTGAGATTTGGAAGCTGACAAGTTCTTAAACAATGTCCCAACTTTTGTCACAGCGAGCAAAGATCCGCCTACGTCAATTAAAAGCAGGGAAGGGGAGACGGAGTGAAAGATGGAGCTACGTTTCTCTGGTTTCCCCCTCCCTTATGTGCTTTTTAAAGAGGGTCTTTAATTTCCCAGGTTGCCCCCTTTAGTAGCCCTCTCTGGCCTGACGCCCCTTCAGAAACCCTGGGAATCTCTTGTCTCCAACCGGCTGTTCGTAGTTGATTGACGTACCTTTTCAGTTTTTCCACAGTTTGCTTTTTCCTTTAAACTTACTGATGTTGTTTTTTCTTTTCCTACTCTTTCTTTCCTTTCTCTGCACCCTTTTCACATCACAACCTTTTCACGCTGGGTCCTTACGGCGGCACCTAATAGCCGCGACCAGCACCTTTGATCACTTCAGACTCCTCCCAGGTGCTTTTGAGTGCACTGAACTGCGGGCCGATGTGTGTGGTGATGGTAAGCCCACCCCGGTCACCGCTGCTTTGAACGGCTTGAGTTTCAAGTGTTAGTGAAAGTCCTCTGCCCTACTTTTTGACCACATTACCCTCGAAATCTCATTTTGGTTTCATGCTTGTGCCCTGGGAAAGAGGTTTTCGTCTGATGCTGCTTTATCACCTACTGTTCTTCTGAGATCTACTGTACGCTCCCAGCTTAATATATTACAGTAATACATTTATTGCCATAACCGCAAAATTCCAGTTGTGTGTTTTGTAAGTGGACATGATATTAAAACCATTTCCTATTCAGTCACGTTAATATTATATTTAAGTAGGCATGCTTTCTATAGATATAGTTAAGGCTTAGATTTACAGACTCTAGTTAAGTAAAAACTACACTACATATTTAAGTAAAAATGTTCCACATTCAGGGCTGAAAACAGCATTTTCCATTTTCTTACTGTAAGTACAGTTGCGCTTAGCTCATCTTAAGTTCTTGTAATGGTAATTTCATAATGGTTTTAATCAGGAAATGAATGTTTACGGTCAAATGGCTTTAATTTTATTTCCCAATTAGAACCTAATAACATTTTTTGGCTGGACCTAGAGGCAAGTACACATTGACGGTACATGTGGTCAGCCACCCTCACCTGTGCGCGGGTTATGAAATTTACAAGCTTATTAACAGGCCAACGATCCAGCGAGGATTCCAGAGAAAAGCTAGTGGAGGCCAGCTGTCCCAGCTAACAATTTCAGGTTGTAAGAACATTTCCCTAACGTTTCCATTAGGTAACAAAAATGTTATTTTTAATGTTCTAAGATCCAGTTTTTAGACATTGTATTAATGTTATTTCTTGGTTATAATAACATTCTACAAACATTTTTAATTTTGTAACATTTTTAAACCACTAGTAACTTAAGAATAACAATATGATACATAACGGTAAAAACATTTGTTTGATATCATTGAGAGAACTTTTAAAAAGCATTTGCCAACATTCTAAGAACGTTCCTTGTTAGCTGGGGTGGAGTGCCGGCATGGGGTTGCAAACATACATCATAAGTATGAATGATGCAGGTGGAGAGGGTTTATTCATTACAGCTATGACACATGTCTCTTTACCCACACAAACAGCACTTCAAAACTGCCACTCTCCCACGCCTGGAAAAGTCTCTGTCCATATCCTTATACTGCACACATATAATAAAATGACCCTGTAACCTCGGCAATGCTCTCCTAGTGTACTTCTGTTGCCTGTTCACGGGCCAACATTAAATGCAGCTTTCCAGCTTGGCTTCGTATTTAAATTACGTAAGCCATTCATCGAGTTTGAATGATTCTCATGTCATAGCTCCCACGAGAGCCTACACAGCCATAAACGTAACTTATGGTTGTTATTGATGTAATAAGTGTGAACAGTTAAGCTGTTTTTAATATCGCTTCCTGCAAAGACGTCTCAAAACAAACAAAACGAAAGACGTGCATGGAAAACAAAATCGCAGCACATTGCAGAAAACGCTACACTATGCTACTCGTAATTTTGTTACACTCAGGCTACACTATTAAAAAGCTATTAAGATAGTTAGCTATACTACTAGCTGCTAACTAACAAAAAGTAGTTACACTACAATGAACCTATTGAAGAAGGGAAAACTATCAGACAATATTAAGCAATTCTGCACTAAAAAACTATTATTTTTAAAAGGTTAAAGAGGTTGAAATAGTAATGGACACCAGCATTTAACTAAATGGTTTGGTTCAAAAAATGATTCAAATGATTTTGTGAATTACTTATTTGAACTGGTTCATGTGAACAAAGTGATTCACTAGAATGAACCAAACTTTCCAGAACTACAGACATTGCTTAGCACAGCATGACCTGTATGAATAATGTCTGGAAAACCACTCAGCTACTGCCACTTTACTAAACAAATTGTGTTAACTCAGTTGAGGTGCTAGTTAGTTCTCCCCCCAAACTACGGTTGTGTACTTGTATAATGCAGTACAAAACCATCTTTGATGTTCAGAAACCGCTCAGCGGTTTGTTCTGATGTACTTTGTTGCATTCAGGACTGTAAAAGCAGTAGAAGAAAGAGGAAAAAAGATAAGTTTAAAGAACTAATGGGAACATTCTTAAAGCATTGGCAAAAGTTCTTTAAAACTTATCAAAAAGTGCCGTACCATTAGTAGAACATTATATATCATATATTTTAAAACGTTAAATTCTTAGGTAGAGTTAGTAGAACGTTTTAAAAACGTTTCAGAATTAAAATATGTTTGAATAACCAAGCAATAACATTAATACTTCATAATAAAACTTCTATAAAACTGAACTGGACGTTCCCAGAACTTTCAAAATAAATTTTTTTTTATGTTTTATTAATGGAAACGTTCTTACAACCTAAGATTGTTAGCCGGGGTTGCTCAGGAGATTCTTTGCATGGCCTGATTTCTGATTTCTCTGTCTGTTCCCACATTCTTGCTCATCTCCAGGGGCCAGGGTGGTTGTGTTAAACTACGCTGGTCTTTGATAACATCAGTCTTTCTCATCCTATTAGTCTGCTATCCGCTGCACCAGAGGCCAGTGTGTTAAGTAAACATGCTCTTTTTCACAATTAAATTGGTCGTTAAATAGATTTTTCTGCAATAATAAGCTTCAGCAAGATGTCTTGTGGCATGGGCGCAATTACTGCACGAAAGTAATAAAACTTCATGAGGGATTCCTTAAGATTTGAGAGGTTTTCAGCGGTTTAGTTGCAATATTTATTATCACACATGTACTTTCCCAGCTAACAATTTTAGGTTGTAAGATTAAGGTTGTACTTAACAAACATTTAAGATATTATTTTGAAAGTTCTATGAACATTGACCTTGTAGCTTGTTTATGAGAACCGTATTTAAACTTGTTTTAATTCCACACGTATACCAGGTGGTATTTCAGCTAACAAACGCGAGCAATAAAAACATAGTACAAGGGTGTGCAGTTCTCATATGAAAGGTGATCAAATCTGCACCACGTTTAAAAAATAAAGTCAAATACATTTTTGACCATGTCACACACGTCAAAGCTAAATAACTCTGCCAAGCATTTACTGTCCGGTCTTATAAAATGTCCGTTGGCTGTAATGTAAAACATCTGTTTCAAACTTGGTCTTCTCACCATGTTTCCTAGAACTTCAGTATTATAAAGCATATGTCATATTCACTCATGCTGTACTGAATGAAAGAAAAAACAAACAATATTCTGTGTTCCAAAGGGTCATGGGTAGAAAACTACAGTACATGTATAGTATATGCTGAACTGTACTGTATGTGATCAAATACTTGTAGCAGTACATGTGTATGTACTGATATAAGAATTTTGCTTTTTTTCTATATGATACACGTTCCTTAATATTCCTCATATTTTTGGCAAACATGAGGAACAAAATCACTTTGTCTCGCCACATTTTGATGATGGGTGAAATATTTAATGCAGGTGAATTTTTTTTATCTCACCTGTCTTTGGGAGGTACCAGTATGAATTTGTTTTTATTATGCGTCTTTTTTTACGTCAAATGTAAAATTATTTCCTTTTTTTATTTCAATTTAAACCCCATTATCAGTTTGTTTGTTTGTTCATTTATTTATTGTTTGTAAGGGCGCCAATACAGAAGCCAAATGCTAATATTGCTAAATGCTAAAACTGCTTAAATTTGATCTAGGCACTTTGGTCTAGTTGAGAGTGCATTACCCACTCATTTGCCAGGGCTGCACACTTGAGTGATGTTCCCTCACACAATCCCGAGCTGTTACAGTTTCAGGGGCCTGCCCTTGGCCTCATTTTGCTTTAATGGCTCGCTGAATGCAAGCTCTGGAGATTAGCCAGGTCCTTCAAAGGCCATAGAACCACTGACAGGTATCCTGTTACCCCCCGCACACAGAGAGCCGGTCCAGGTGAGAGGCACAGAGGCCACGGAGGAGAGCAGAGGTCAGTTGGGGACAAAGAGAGACTTAGCCAGGGCCCCAATCTCTTTCTCTGTCTGTCTGTCTTTCTGCCTGGTCTAAATTTACAGGTAGTGTTTCCTGCAAAGAGGTTTCGTGTTTGGAAATGTGTGATGCTAATGGATAGGTTTGTGACTCAAATGAGGAAAGACAGGAATATGTATGAATCTTTTTATCAAAACAACAATTTGTTTTAGAACTGATAAAGCCCAAATTAATAGCAGAAGTAGCACTACACTAGCTATCAAATATGCACAGATTTTAAACATACTGCCCACTTTTGGTGGATATCTAACATCATTACATTACAATTACATTACAACATTACAATTTTATTTCTTTAAGTTAATTTATTAAAGGCACAATCACAACGTTCTTACAATTTAACATTGTTAGCTGGGTAAGCAACTTCTCATAGTACTATATGTAAATGTGCATGTGATCAAAAATTAACTTTTATATTCTACTATCTAGATTTAAAGAGGAGACCCTGTCTTTGTGTTCTGAGATAAGAGTTTTATCCCTGCCCACAGTCAGTGGAGGACAGAGATTGTCACTTACATTCAAGGCAGAGGAAGTCTTTCATTAGTCAATTACTGTCTCATATAAAGAGGCCACTTCCAAAGTCAATGGACTCAGGGTCAGAGGTCAGATGACACCATCAAGTCCTAAAACACGATACCAGAATGTCGGATTTATCAACTGTATTGTTCACAAAAGGGAACAGTGAGACACTTCAGTTGGACAATTCACTTCATTAGCTTATCAAGAGTCTCTTGATTAACAGATAACAGCTATGTATGCAGTTAAATACTAGCCTACTACTCACTGGATACTGCACTTGTGTACACTACCTAGCTAACAGGGAATGTTCTCAGAACATTGGCTAACATTCTCACAAAGTTCTCGCAAAGTTATCAAAACATTCTTGCGGTAGCGTTAGTAGAACATTTTTTAATCATTTTTTAAAGTTATGTATGATTCACATAAAACGGTATTTTAAAGTTGTTAGTGTAATGTTTAAAAATGCTACGAAATTGTTCCTACAACATTCAAAATAACATTTGTAACATTTGTGTTACAAATGTTACAAAATGTTGTGAAAATGTACAAAATGTTGTTATAAATGTTGTGTTATGGAAATGTTAGGGAAACGCTCTTACCACCTAAAATTGTTAGCTGGGTATTTACTGCCTACAGGTTTATAAAATTCAGCAATAGGCATTATTTGTATTTTTGCCACATATCCTCGTCATTTTTCAAAACAACATTTTTTATGTTTTGTTACTTAATGGAAACGTCAGAGAAACATTCTTACAACCTTAAAATGTTAGCTGGGTATTCTTTACCACCACCTCAATGAAAATGTGTAAAATATGTTCATGATCTGTTCAAAATTCAAAAGATGTAATTTCTGTTCATGATTTATGAAAGTGTCCAATTACACTAATGTTTGCTTGATTATGTATTATTCTTTTTCTAAACTGTATTCATTTATACTCTAATCTTTGTATTAATTATATAAATGTATAGAGTAAGTTAACGTTATAGATAAACGTCAAACAAACAAGTACAAGTTTTATTTAAAAAAATCCTTAATGGAACGAGATTTGAACCCTTAACCTTGTGCACTCAAGGCAAAAATGTTTACTTTTTTTACAACACATTGCCTCATTTTAAGGTTAGCCTTCCTAAGACCGAAATCCCAGAATCCCCCCTCACCCCACTTTGCCTTGAGGACTGCAGAGGTGCGAGAGGTTAACAAGGACATGATCTGCTGTGTTGCTGTGAGGTACTTAAACAGGAGAGGTGGCACTGAAATAAAGCAGACCCCCATAAATGGGCTTTTCTTTAATCAGGGAAAGGGTGTGCAGTACTGCCTCCTAATCACGCATCACTTCCTTTGCCAGTAAGCGGCTAGCTCTTAATGGCCTGCACAGATAGTTACGAGCAGATTCAAGGGCTGTTCTGTGACTAAGGCTTCTGTTGTTTTCCGCACCCTGGACTATCAAAAGACCCAGGATTAAGACTGAGGTCATTGTTAAAAAGCAGTTAATTGCACCGAGTTGCATGAGAAGAGAACAGTTTGCCTGCCAAAATGGAGATATAGTTGTTCTGACTAAAACAGGCTGAGGGACAAGAGCATGGTCTTAGCCGTGGTTGAACTTCTCCAGAACCTTTCTGAATCTGTAGCGTTTAATACCTTTTGCCACACAGAACAGCAGCAATTACCTTAATCTAGCACACAAATCACTGACATCACCAAATCTTCTCTCATTATCCAAACCACTTAACCTAAAAATAGTATCTGAGCTGCAGTACAAAGGTTGTAATGTTGTTGCAATGCCAACAGAAGAGAGTGTTTGAAACAGGGGTGACTGAGCATGGACGAGGAGTTCCACTTGGTCAACCCCGAAACAGGACGTTTTCCATGGCTGCAGCTAGCGCTGCGTTTCAAAGCACTGAAATGAGACGAACCGAACAGTAAGCTGACAGGCGGCACAAAGGGGCCATCAGGTTTGTGTCAGATCTGTCACATCACTCAGCTAGTGAGAGAGGCCCTGACCTAAACATTATCCTCCATGGGGGATTTCTGGCCCTTGTCCACTCAACCCTGATCACCTGAAACTCTGAAACCGAAAAGAGCAGAGCGAAGAGTTAAGCGAGGGGCCAAAACAAACACTTGCCAACTGCAAGAGAAACTTGGTTTTGGCGAGTAAATAAAATGAAGTGAACAGGAACTGCATTAAATTGTTGAATTTTAATAACGACTTGTCGCTGATGTGACACGCGTGACTGTTGACATTTACGTCAATGGAAAATTTACTAAACATACTATACAAACGTGAAATACTTCTCGCATTTAGCCACAAAAACAAATATTTGAAAAGAATAATTAAAAATTATTTTACTTTTTTGTTATTTATTTTAGATTAGATTCAAGTTTATTGTCATTGTGCCAAGTACAGAGCTAATGAAATGAAGCTGAACTGAAATTTTAATAAAAATACAAAATTCACTTTCATGGCTGGTAAAAAAAAATATTGAATGACTATTGAAAAAATGAAAAATAACCAGTAAATTTGGTACATTTCTGACTGGATTTCAAGGAGTTTTCTCGTTGATGGCTGGAGGTTTAAGACCATCAGCATGCGGCACGTCAGTGTAATGCTGTTTAACCAGCACAGTAAACATACAGATGAAGTGTCTGAAAATTGGCAGGAAAACATTTATCCTAAAATGCTGATTTAACTAATTGGACACACAAGGAATTAAACAGATCTTGAAGAGCGTGCAGGGAAATGTGTGATTCTTGTAAGGTTTAGCGTTTCTAAATCCCGCTTGTAATGATAGTGATGGGCAAGACAAAGAGGAAAGTAAAATGTTTCAGGAAATTGAGATAATATATCAGTCTTGATAGCTTTTTAATGACACTGGCAGCATAGTGGTTACGCATGTCAAATGTTTGGAGGAAGGTCTCAGAGAAGCATTTTCTTGTTCAGAGATTGATCTTTCAGTGAGTTCTCAGTTGTTTCAGTTAAGTATCAACTTTGTCTCAGATGTTTCTCATGTAGTTGTTTAGGAGAAACAGATACAAATGAGATTTAGATACATTAAGAGTTTGAAGCTATAAAATTAAGGTAGATTGTATACTTAAAATGGTTTTGGATACGTTTATCATTTCATTGATGACTTGATTGCAGACTTGGCAAATCTGAGCTCAGTTTGTGACACTGTTGAGGTCTCATCTGAGATTTCAAGGGCATTTTTCTCTAGAGAAAGATTTGAGACACAGGAGACTTGAGCAAAAGTTTTCATTTGTTCTCCATTTAATCTAATTGCTGTTTAGGATGTATAACCAAGATATTAGAGATATTTCACCTTTGATTTGTCTTTCTTATGGGGTTAGTCAGCACAGCACATTATAAAACTACAGTAAACACTATTGGCCTGTTGTAAGGTAAGGAAAGTATGTTAGTATAGATAAACGTTATCACTCCATCCAGCATAAAAAAATGATTCAAGCTTTTATAACCAAATCAAGTCATTTCCTTTACATACGGTACCACCCCCTTAACTGATATCCCAGCAGGGAAGCATTCTCAGATCATTGACTAATGTTCTCTTAAAGTTATCTTTTATATATATGAGAAATAGCATGCATGTTCTTGCAGTAATATTGACTGTTTTTTTTACAATATATATTAAATATATCAAAAATGTTATTCTTAAGTTGTTAGTGGAACGTTTCCTACTTGATGATTCCTTGGAATGACCTAAGTAACAATTCCCGAATGACCTAAGTAACAATGTTCTTGTATGTCACATCAGGACAGCAGGTGTCAGCAGATCATAATTACTTTATTTCTTTAGGTGGTGAGATAAAGCTGTTGAAATATTCAGAGCATGTACTGTAGCTGACCTTCAGAGTGGCCCACCTCTTGTTGTTGTCATATGATTTTGTGCAAACAAGCTGGCTGTTACCCAGCTAACAATTTAATTGTTATAGTTTTATGGTTTTTATTGCTTTTATTGTTATTGCTTATTCAACATTTTTAAATTCTGTAACATTTTAAATGTTCCAATAAATACTAAAGAGTAATATTTTTAAATACAAGATATACAATGTTAAATTACTAACATTACTGCAAGAATGTTTTTGACTTTACAAGAACTTTTTGGGAAAATTAGCCAACGTTCTGAGAACGCTCCATCACCTAGGTGGGAAGTTATGATGCATTACGTGGTACATTTTTCTGGATCTCACCCCACACTGGTAAATATTCGGTCATGGATGAAAACTGGGTGGAGAATATGTTTGTATCACAATAAACCAAGTTAAAAAAACTTGGGTATACTTGGTTATAATTGCTACTATGGTGATGACTGTTTGCTTTTATAATGTTGTTTGTTGTTATGCTGTTTTATATGAGTTTATAATTGTGTTAAAGGTTTCCCTGTAATGGACTAGCCACCTGTCCAGGGTGTTTTCCTGCCTCGGCCTGAGATATCCTGGAATAGACTCCAACACTCCCTTCGACCCCAAAAAAGAAAAAGCAGAATAGAAAATGGATGGACGGATTTCTAAAAGTAAGACGTGGGACTCGTTTTTAATTTCCTACCAAGGTTTTACATCATGGGGTTTTCCATATTAATAAGTGCCAAATCAGTAGTCACTGAGTAGTCACACCCTATAAAATGAATTAATCTGAATTAAATCTACCACAGCTCTTAAACTGCATTTTACACGATCAAAGTTCTTCTGTAACAACTTTGCATGTGCTGTCTTAGGAATCCAAACCTCTGTGAGATAGGGCGGGCCTGACTGTAGTGACTAAGGCCTGTTTTATTGCCATTTTATAACTCAATCAACTGTGTAACAGTGTAATCCCAATAGAAACATTCACAGTGGGTGTGCCACATTGTTATAGTGCCACAGTTTAAGGAGATATCTTAGATTTCAGGGCTGATTAGATATTTAGGTAACATGAACTTGTAATATCTCAGGGGCTTATATATTCACTTACATTGATTACTGTATGATTTTATGTATGACAAACAGCATGAATTTAAGTCAAGGAAATGGACCCAGCTAACACTGAACATTCTCAGAACAGTGGCTAACGTTCTAAAATGTTCTTTCAAAGTTATCAAAAACATTGCTGCATGTTAGTAGAACTGTTGTTTAACGTTATATATCATATATATCAAAAATGTTATTCATAAGTTGTTAGTTTAATGTTTAAAAAACGGTACAGAATAAATGTATGAATAATGTTCTTCAATATTGTTTATACAGCATCTTAAAAACTGGACATTTTGAATGTTAAGATTAAAAGTCACATTTTTTGTTACTTCTTACAACCTAAAATTGTTAGCTGGGAAGCAACTAATACATACATTGGATACAAATTCAGTGATTTAAAAGCCAGTATCCCACTGTATCATTTTAGACTAGGAGAATTCAATAAGCCTGTCTTTCTGCTTTTGGTATTTATCCCAAAATGTCAGTTTTGGACATTCATTTAGCCACTTTGTAATGGGACGGCGAATCTCAAAATGTCATAAACACATACAGGGGAATCCCCAGCGGTAGCTCAGTGGCCAATATTAGTCGAGTCTCCAAGATACACTGTCTGCTTTAAACTAAGCTTGAAGGTGAACCAATTTAATCAAAAGGTCAATTGAGAGCGACTGAAATCTCAAGAGGATCCTTCATGTCGGCACTGCCCAGCACCTGAACCGGGCCATAATGAGACCGAGTCTGTCTGTCTGTCTGTTTAATTTCGCCTCCGAGCTGAGGCCATGTTGCCTTTGGCAGATGTTGGTCAGCATATGGAGCTCTACGAGTGAGCCAAGCTTTGGGTTCCCAACTGATCTAATTAATACTTGTTTTACATCCCTCACAAAAACTTATAATAATAATAACAGTGCTAATGACTTCTCATTCAGGCAGAAATGGCTTCAGGTCAATTTTCTTCAAACGTTACCGAAGCTGAATGATACCTTCTAAACCGTGAGTCTGTCTGCCAGTAACTGCACTACAGGTTTAAATGTAAATATTTTTTTACATTTAAACCTGTTTTCTGGGTCATCAGAAAACTGTGGCACTATTTTTATGTTGTTAGTGATTGTTTTTGTAACGTCTCATCAGCTGCTGTAGTTTGTCACTAGATCGAAACTGACATTCCCCAGCTAACGAGGAACGTTCTTAGAACATTGGCTAAGTTCTCTCAAAGTTATCACAAACGTTCTTGGAGTAAGGTTAGTAGAATACTTTTTTTATCATTATATAACAAACCAAAAACGTTATTCTTAAGTTGTTAGTGGAAAGTTACAAAATTTAAAGTTTGAATAATGTTCTTAAAACTAAGCAATAACGTTAATACAATGTCTAAACAACTGGACGTTTCCTAGAACTTTTTTAAATATACTTTTAGTATAAAATTTTTAACGTTTTTGTTACTTAATGGAATCATTAGGGAAATGTTCTTACCATCTAAAATCGTTAGCTGGGTCCATGTTAAATGACTTCAGCATGAGAGTGCATCAGTTATAAGGATAAATCACTTTATTAAACCAATAGTTGAAGTACAGAAGATGACAAGAGGGGAAAACCAGGACATTTGGGAGTAAAGTCAGACTCAGTAAACTTACGGATGAACCCAGTAAACCATGATGGAGGCACAAGAGCTGTCGGTACTAATTGCGACGCTTCTTTTCATCCATTCATGACATTAAAACTGGCCTTTGGAAAGAGAAGAGGTTAGAAAATTTAGGGCACTTTTGTGCAGTCACTCTCGGGGTGTGTGTTCATTTGTGTCTTTTTCATTTTCCCAGCGCCAGAAACACCTGGCAAGAGATGCTTTTTCTGCATTTTCTCACTATACTCTGGACCACTGTCCATCGGAAGGATTAAAAAGGCTGGATTTATACGATTTTCTCTTTTTTCCTGGCACCAAAACCTCCAGGAGGGCCCCCACAGGCAAAATGTAAGCAACATTCCTAGACTTTCCAGAGGCGTCTGGAATCACCTAGCACCCATGTGTCCTTACCGTTCCAACCGTCACACAGCGAGCGAGACCTTCACTTATGAAGATCTGACACGTATGAAGGCTCCTATACAGAGGAAACACTCTCTCTCATTCAGTCCTGAATGCATTCGCTGAAGGCAGGCCACAATTTTCTGATTACTGCATCTCAATTTGAAACATTTGGATGAGTGTCAGGGCAATCTTTTAATGCGTTTTCTACATTCAGTGGTCTGTGAATCTGATACATGCTTCTAATAACAGGCATATGGCACAAAATGGCTATTTAAAACATATTTTTTTACATTCTTCAAAACCAGGAGCTGATACGGAGCTCCAGTGATGAATATGACATTGTGTGAATTCATGTTGGCTTCCCATGATTCTACAGGGGTCTATTCGCCAGCATTCAGTCGCACACAATCTCTCCTCTGTGGCCTCTAGGCGTTCGTGGACTGACAGTCACTCTTTTTGAAATATGTTTTAAATAATTCCACAATATATTTAAACCGGCTGAATGATTTTCTTCCCGTGACATGGGTCCAAACTCAACACACCTATGAAATCACGGCAGGGGAACACGGTAACATCTAAAGTGAGATGCAGAAAAGCGAGGGGAAAACTTTGTAAACATGACACAACCCTTGTAAATACAGCTGAAATGGAAGAAGGAGGCCGAGAGAAAATGGGAAATGGAGGAAAAGGCCTGGCAAACTGCAAAGTGGCCATATTTTAGCAAAAGTGACTTTTCTGATTATCCCTGTCGCATGACTTTATTTCCTTTAAGCGCGATGTTGTTGCCTGGACTCAAGTCAAGCATTTGATGTCCTCGACCGCATACGCCCAAGACTTCAACAGTGTTCTGTTTAAAGCCAAACGTTAAGGGAAAAAAGAGCTAAAGCTGGTTGTGTCTGCCAGCAAAATTTCAGAAGAACCCTCAACATTAAAAGTTAAAAAGAAAACAACTTTGGCTTAGCAAAATCCTGCAACGGGATTAAAAGAAAATATTGGGCTATAGATATCAAGTGGTGGTTGATTATGTATATGGTAATGACTACAACACAGTCTTAATGTTTTTTTAACATTAATTCGATAAGCAAATAGATAGCTGATAGCTGTGAACGATGGAAAACTTCTTCAGTTGATTGGCATCGACATCATTTGAATCGTGATACTTCAGAGTGCTGAGTTCCATTCAGCACCTGGACAAAAATAAGTTTCAGGAATCTGAGCCAGACTGAGGTTTTCAAAGCTAGTTTGTGGTTGGTTGAGCTTTGAAACCACTTGCACAATTATGCCAGCCATTTCCTCCAGGGTGCTTAATTTTGTCCTGATTCAAGCAGTGCTTTCTAAAATCAGCATGCAAACAAATGAAACTTGGGCTAAAATGACACGTCTTATAATTGTATAAAGAAATCGTAAGTGGAAAATTAAAGAATTAAGTTTGTTTTAAAGTACTGGCAATGTGTATCAGTCCATGTAAAAATGGAACACTGACACAATGTTCATCACTTGAAAATAATGTAATCTTAATGAGAGAGCAGTTTGTTTTTCCTTTTTTGTGTATTACAGTGAACATTTATGAAAATCCTAAAAACAGGACCAATTTATGTAAGAAGCAACAGTGCATACACTTTAAAGAATTAATTTTAATGCTTACAAACTTAATTGTATTGTGCATTGAAGTTGTGTTGAGCATAAAGTGACAAACAATTGAAAAAGTATGAATGACATGTATTTTAAGGACATTATAGTTAAAATTAATATACAGTGTTGCTTCCTAAGCAAACGTGTCTTGTTTTAAGGAGAATTCTTTACTTAAAATGAGACAAAAACACTAGAAAGACTTTCCGATTTTCTTCACTTGTTTTGTTTAACCAAACCTCCATCTCACTTTGATTTTCTTTCTGCTGTCAGGATCTCCTTCAGTCCATCACATGGAAGCTCTTCTCCTCCCTCAGCTGTTCCAGTCTGCAGTTCACTGGAACTGATACAATATTTTCCTACCTCAATTAGCCAAGGGCCCGTTGACTAATTCCCAGTGTTTGTGCACCTGAGAGTTTGGGAGCGGGAGTTGGAAAAAGTGAGAGGGAGAGTCAGCACGGGGCTGTTTGGGCAACGCGGCGGTGTTGATGGACGCCGAGGGCTACGCAGAGGGCAAGGTGGACTGCAGCAACAGCAACATGACCGATGCATGTTGAGACACAAGAGCCCAGCTAACCGGGAAAGTGCTCAGAATGTTGGCTAACATTCACTAAATGTTCTCTCAAAAAAGTTATCAAAAATGTTCTTGCAATAACGTAGATTTTTTGTACTGTTATATATCAAAAACGTTATTTTTAAGTTTTTAGTGTAACATTTTAAAAACATTACAACCTTTAAAAAGTTTAAATAAGGTTGTAATATTATTCAAAAAACATTAAAAATGTTTTTGTTACTTAATGGAAATGTTCTTACAACCTGAAACTGATGCCTAGGAGAAAGCTATGCAACTGTGACTTTGACACATGATTGGCTCACACGTTGTTCGAAAATCTACAATAACGAGATGTGTACCCATTTTTCTGAGGTTTTAGTAGGGCTGTCAAATGACCTTGTCTGTGCATGGACTATAAATCTAATTATATAAGTAGTTCTGTTGAATTCAATCATGATACATGCATTCCAAAGTCCGAATTTCTTCCAAGACAGAATCAAATGTTTTCTTTAAGTTGAAATACGTTTCTACTAACACGGACCCTGGAAGGCGATATTGAGAAATTCAGTGAGGCTCATAAATGCAGGATATCTTGCTGTGAAGGGGACCCTCCTTGCAAAAAAGGAACTTAATTCAGAGACAGGAAATGAGAGGATGGTAAGTAAATGTAAAAGCAAATTGCCTCTGAGGGCTGTACAATTTCACCCAGCTGTAGAAAGCATAAGTGTTCTAAGCTGATCTGACACAGTCTTGGAAAGCTGAAACTCATAAACAATGTCATGCAACAGTTAAAATCTGCACAGTGGCAGACCAGTTATAGCAACTTGCCTGGAAAAAAGTGTGACTTTTTTGGTATTACTCACATATGTAAACACAACAACAGGTTGTCCCACTGTGATCTCTATGACTCAAAGCTGTTAATACCCAAATTCAAATTAATGGAACGCCACTGTTCAGACTAGATGACATACTGAAAACAATGGAATGATACTGGAAGTATAATAGGAGGTCAGATAGGATTCTGAGAGCAGTATTTGTGGAATAGGGGATTACCTTGATGACAGGCACATCTTGGCGATTTGTCACTGAAATCTTTGTAGAAACCAACTGCACCTGCTATTTTAAAATGTTCTCCACAAACATGTTCAGTGCCAATATTAAAATAAATTGTCTACTGTAACTCAAAACAATTACATTAAATATGCTCTCAAATTAAGAACCGTATGTATTCAATACATACGATTCTTAATTTGAGAGCATATTTACTTGTAATTGTTTTGAGTGGGGAGGTGGTAGTGAACACCAAAAGGGTGTAGTGAACACCACTACACCCTTTTCTGTTTAAAATATAAGGTTTTGCTGTTCTGTTTTGACAAGTTAATTAATCTACTGTAACACTGATACCTCATTTTATAACCCAGCATTTCATAGACCAAACTGCTTGCGGTATCTTACCGCAAAGTTAGAATGTTTAACAGGGCTTTCACCTTCCAATGAGGTAATTATTTCACTCATTTGGTACAGATCCTACCTAGCAACACCTTTGTCCATTCAACAAAAAGTCTGACACAAGCATAAATAGAGGAATCCCAAACAATAAAACTGCTGTAAAAGGTTGAATGATAAGAAAGTCGATGGAAGACAATAAAATGAAGCCTACAACATAATTATCCCCACTCCCTTTCTGCAGGCACGCATAAATGGAAACAAACACCGGGCGTCTACTCACTGTCAGCATAATTCTTCCGGCGGGTACCATCCACCTTGCCCGTTTTGTCGATGCAGAGAAAGAACTTGTTGGCAGAATAGAGGCGTCGCAGGCGGACGTCACCCTCTAGATGGTTGTAGCTGCGTGTGTGCCGCTCCAGAGTCCAGGAGCAGTTCGTACCCTGCGCCAGCGCATGAAGGGGGTCATGCCCCTGCGCAGGTGGGCAACCTCCAAGAGCAGAGCAAGTCAAAAAGAGCAGAGACAGGCATACCAGGTGAACAGGGTAAGGATGAAGTGGCAACCCTGAAAGGGCTGACCAAGTGAAGGTGAGGTCGAAGTGGAGACCAAGGGTGGTGGGTGTCCATTTGCACATGGTGGGTCAGACTCCCAAGGTGCACCTTGCACAAGTAGTCGGCATGATGCTGGTTTTCATTGGCCGCTGTGCTTCACACAGACCCTGTTAACAGGAACATGGGAAAAGGGGGTAACCGATCCTTGCACCAGGAACCATTCAAACAAAGCCAAGTGAATGTGACCAGCTGGTCAAATCAAATGATTAAAGCCAGCGATTTGAGTCTTGGAACCAGCTGTCTGTGTTTCCAGTCTTGCTCCTCAGAATGCTAAATTAGAACTTCACAATTCCACTCCAGAGACACGTCTCAATCTTCATGGATTTTCCTTGACTGAGTTGTGGAAGCCTGTGTCCTGTGTGATGGCTGCACCTTGCAGGGCTCTGTCCTCTCAGCCAGGGGCAGAACAAGGTAAAACGTAAGGCTGTCTGACCTGTGCCTGTGAAAGACCTGACTGAATGAGTGTATTTAAATGAGTGTGTGAGAGAGAAAGCTTCAAAGAGTGAGTAAAACTACAGAGAGAGAAAGAGAGGGAGAGGATAAGATAGAGGTGGCTGGGAGCGCAAGTCTGACAGACTGAAAGAAGCAGTAAAGCTGTAAATGGGTGTCTTTCTCTCTCTCTCTCTCTCTCTCTCTCTCTTTCTCTCTCTTACTCTCTGTACCTTGGTGTCTGCCTGCTATTTGGTGGGGTGGCTCAGTTCTTTCCTGCATTTTATCCAGGGCAGGGCTTCTTGCATCTGGGGGACTGAGAGTAGATGGGTGGGACCTGGATTATTCATAATCACTTTAAATGAATGTCACTCTCAATATTGTTTTCTTTTTACCGTACTGTTATTCCCTTTAGGAAAATTATCATCCTTACATGTGCCAGTGTCAGGAATTGCTGTATTTGCAAGAATACAGCGGTATCGTTTTCATGTCCTGTCTTTATTTTGGCAAGCAAACCAAATAAATGACATTGCATCACAGGAGATCTACTGCAGTTCTGTCTGTGGAGGTTAATCATCAAATAAATGACAGGTGATAAATCCACTCCATTTAAAAAGCATGGAACTGAAGCTAGGGTCTTTACAACCACTTTAGAAATGGATAAATCTGAGGAACAAATATAGGCAACAGCTATACAGCTCTCTCTTTGACCTCCTGTGACACTTTATGTTGGCACCCAATTCACAGTTTTAAAAATCTACTTCTTACCTGAATATTACTCCAAAGGAGTAATTTTCAGGAACAGCTGAAAGCAACATTTTTCAAAGGGTCAAAATAAAACTTCCACGCCTTCTCTGCTCATAGGTATTACTGATGTTGAGTTTTACTTCAAAAAAAGCATTTAAAAGCCCATTTATCTAAAGCCCAAAGTACATTGTACTTTATAACCATGTATGCACCTGGAATTTGTTTTGTGGGTCCACAAGGTGACACATTATCGTAATGCTAATGGACCAACCTGTATTCATGCACCCTATCAAATGAAGTATACTTTGAAAAGGCTAGCATTTGCAAATATTGTGCACCTAAAAACTAAAGTATATTTTTGGCTTAAGTGAAGCTTTGTTCTAAAGAAGCACTTGCACCCTTTTCAAAGGCGTAAAGTTTTAATGATGTGTGCAGTCTGGGGCAGAGGTGGGGGGTTAGGGGGTGAAAATGATCTTGAAGTGTGTTTTACAGAGAAGAGTCACCGTTACTTCACACTTTGTGGCTAGTTAACTAACAGGTCTCTGAAGCTTTAGCACTCATACTTGGCCTATAAAAGCATGTGGAGACAGCAGTCTGCAGCCTTTCAGCTTCCTGCCGTCATTCCCGTCTGCTTGGTCATATTGGCCTTCTTGCTGTTGTACTTCAAAGCCTCATCAGCTTGGGCCACATACATCATAGTCCATCACCCCCAATTAAACTGAACTGAAATTGACCCCCCCACCTCTCCGTTCCTACTGTGTCGTTCCTCAGAATACAGGAAAACACAAATAACATTCCAGTCCTACCTCTACATTGTTCTATGTAGCTAATTTATGTATTTGTAAAGCTTATTTATTGTTGTAACCAGAATGCTTTTCTAAAATGTTGTTCGCTGACTGAATTTAAAGTGCCCTTTCATGCAGACAAGAGCAATCTTGTACCCCTCCAGCATACCTAACCACCCCAGAAGTCCAGAACATCAAACTCCAAATTTTTGAAATTGATAGTAATTAGAATCCTTTGGGACAATGTAAGATGTTTCACTTAAAAGTCTGCCTGCCCTGGGATCCAGAGCAAAGTTCTGTCCCATATGAATGTCAGATGTGGTGATAAACTTGCTTGGGCTAACACGGATGCTGGTCCCACAAGACGGTTTATTTAGGATACAAATGCACAAGTGCCATGATCAGAATTATATATATATATATATATATATATATATATACACACATACACTATAAGGTAACTATCTGTAATTCCAGACATCGTTGGTCGTCAACAGGCTTCTGCTGAGCTCCCATGATGCCATGCTATGTTGGTTGCGCCCTGAGCTGAGAAAATCTGTGCGGCCATGTGGGATGTTCACTGGCGAAAGGAACCTAATCTTTCCCAGCAGGGCTCCATCAACTCTGGAAGTGTATGAATGGAGATAATATCTCAGTAATGAGCCCTGTTTTGTACCATCAAAGTTCTCCAGAAGGGCCTGAAACCCGACCTCCCTCTTTGCGCTGATGATCTCCCACTAATAGCTCCCATTATTAATTGTTTTCTCTTTCTTGCTAACATACTGACTCTCTTCCAATGCTTCTCCATCACCCACCCTTCCCTCTTTCACTCTCAACTACTTGTCGTTTAAACCAATATTAAATGGCATCAGTCTGCAAACCCATCTTTTAGTAACTACTTTTTTTCTTTGCTTTCACTACTAATATTGTGAGCTGCAATCTATATTGTAAAATCCATATCCAATATTGTAAAAGCTGCAATCCATAACTTTTGCTTCTCTACCACCATTTCTATTTGAAATATAAAATTGCAGGTTACTTTACTTACTTTTCATAACTTATGTTAAAGTCAAATGAAGCCAAACTGGCATTTCCTGGGAAATCAGACCCAATATCTCAAATTATTTATGATTGTGAATTGGGGTAAGGAGTTTTCTTCATTTTTTTAACCCCCCAAAAATTATTGAATGCAGCTTTAAAATATATATATATATATATATATATATATATATATATATATATATATATATATATATATATATATATATATGTGTGTGTGTGTGTGTGTGTGTATATATATATATTATATATATATATATATATATATATATATATAATAACGTGAACAAATGGAATCACTCATACAGTAGCTCGCAAATGTTATGCAACCGTACTCTGAAACACTCATTTCAGCCACAGACTTCCCACTAGATTCCTCCGACGCAGGTGGCCGAGATAACCAGAGTGGCACACTGTGCGGTCGCTGCATAAACATCCGTTTCTAATTCAGGATCTGTCTGCGTCTACAACAAGCCCATTTACATTTCCTGCTTCGTGACCATTGTCCATTGTAGCTGAAATCACTGATAAATTGGTAGTCTATCTGATTAACGGCCAGCTTTGAGTCTTTATCATTTCGGGATAGATTGAGAGAGATAAGACACGCTGTTACTTTTTTTAAAGAAAGAAGTGACAATGTGATTGGTGGACATCGTTCAATCTTTTAAACGCTCAAGATAATCTTGTTGGTGATAATCACAGAGATACAGCTCACAGATGTCGGACATGTTTGGCACTAACTGTGCAGACTCAAGCAAATCTATATTATATAAATCTATATCCAGTGGCACAAGATCCCGGTTAACAATTTTAGGTTGTATGACCGTTTCCCTAATGTTTCCATTAAGTAACAAAAACATTAAAAATTATTTTTGAAGATTATAGGAACATTCAACACATTCATTTTTTACACATTGTATTATCCTTATTGCATGGTTATTATTCAGACTTTTTATTCTGTATCGTTTTTAAAATGTTCCACTAACTACTTAAGAATAAAGTTTGATATATAACATTAGGAAAACATTCCTGTTAACATTACTGCAAGAACGTTTTTGATAATTTTGAGGGATTTGTTTAGAGTACGTTAACCAATGTTCTGAGAACGTTATGAGAGTGTTCCCTGTTAGCTGGGATGTTATTTTTTAGACTTTTATGAATATTGACTGTGAAGTATTGGTATTGACAGGTGTGGAGAGATTTTTCAAAATAGCTTGCATAAGGGTATTCCAACCTTCAGTGTGTGGTTGTAAATTACACCAGGCGTAGGTATATTTAAACTACTAAAAAGAGACTAAATTCTTAGCAAGATGTTTTTCCCCTTTCTAGTATTTTTCAAGTTCCTTTTTTACAGAAACCTCAGCTCGCAAAGAATTATCATAAACATATTTACGACCACCACCTGGTCACACTGTACATTGTCTGATCAGGTGAATATTTTAAAAGCAGCAGCATTTTCCAAAAAACAAAGAAGTACTTCGTTCCTATAGGTGTGCGGAGAGGTCCGAATATCAGAGTCGCAGAGAATGGCAGCCTTGTCCGGGCTAGAGTTATTTTCAGGGTCTTGAATAGCTCTCTTCTCTCCTTTTGTTGACAGGCGGTCACCCAGTAATGACTGTCACACCAGAGTTTGAAACATCAAATGGGTCCGTCAAAGAGGGGGACCCTGTGAACCATAGTGAAGCACACCCTCTGATCTCCACCCACCAGCCCCACGCACAACTCTCTGAGATCACTGCCGTCATAGGAACTGAAAAGATGTAAGGGATAATGCACAGTCACCCGGCCATTATACAAAACAAATCCCAACAGGGCGACTGTATGGCTGACTGTGTGTACATTATCCCATTTATTACATGACTATTTTCTACATGAAAAGAATCAATCAGAATCAGAAGTTTTCTAGAGTGTAAACGACCATCTGTATCAGTATTAAATATGCCAGTATTGTTTCTTTAATATATTAGCTATATAGTTTATGTCCTGATAGACGTTATGCACGGTGATTTATTTGTTACCGTTTATTCTGATCTTTTATGAGTTTTCTCGCTTGTAAATTGCATGCACAAATGCATCGTCATCTGAAAAAGAAGTACTGTATACTTTGTGAACGGTAACCGCCCTAAAAATCAAATACAATTACAATTATATTTATATTAACAAGGCTCATGTCACAGCTAATCTGCTGGCTACTTACCTCAGTGTTGTCTGAAGACTTAATTCAGGAGCATTTACAAACTTCACATGCATCAATGCTTCTGTAATGGAAAAACATTATCTTATAACATTATTTTTATCACATAAAAATTATATAATATGAAGTTTCACACAAAGGTGTAAACATTTGCGAACCTGCACTTTTTAGCGCCAAAAACCATGACGCGCGCGCGCGCATCCTCTGACGTGATTTTGCAGAGACCGCCATCTAGAGTTTATGACCGATACAAAACTTTCAATGTAACATATTAAAATAAATAAAATACAAAAAAAAACAAATATTGTGTCCCGTTTAAAGTTCACTTCTCAAACCTCGTTGTAATAATAATAATAAAAAAAACGGACAGGTTCTGGAGTCCTTACACGAATGTTTTGGTTTACGTTTCCTTGAAAGGTTCCCGAAAGTTTACTTAAAATTAAAGTTATTACATGGCGACACATGATGTAATAGCAGGTGTTTCATGCCGCTGTAAAATGACTTTTGGTCGACTCGATCGTTGCTCTATTGAGCGGGTCTTGACTCGATGTATCCCGTATGAGCTAATCAGGTCTGAACAAACATGGCGGCCTTCTGCACGGGATAACGCGGTGGGTGAAAGCTATCATGTCAACATGTCACTTCTGAGACTGTGTGCCTTCACAAAAGGTTTAACGCGAAGTTTTGCGGACAGATGTGTGCGTCGAGTCCTCGATGCGGATTATTGTCGTCTTTGTCTCAGAATACGGAATAATGGACAGCTACAAATGCAAGGTATGGATAAAACATTAAAATATATGTTGCCCTTCAGATCATGACACTAGTACCTTTACTGCTTCATGTTTGCTTTCTGTGAGGCATGTTACAATATATACACACGAAATGTTAAGATGTCTAAACTCAAAGAATGCTTTAGGACTTTATTTGATGGTTATAAAATCGCAATGTCAGAGTTTCTATTGTTTTTCACAACAGATAATAACGAGGACTGGATACATCTTAGTGCACTCCTCAAGTATTGTTCTGAAATCTAGCCCCAGTTATAAAGTTATATGTTTTTTCTTTCATTTTTTTTAGACAACCCATGGACATCAACTTACCAAAGACACTATTCAGCCATCCCTAAGAAAGAGGATGGGAAAAAAAGATTCTGGGAACAGTCTCAATTGTTGGATGGTACGATTTCTTTTTCCTTATAGTTCTTCAAATGTTTTCCCTTGAATTACCGAGGTTAGTCATTTTTAATTGTAATTTTGTGGACTTTACGTGTGGCCTAACATTAAGTGAATGCTTGTACACAAATAAATAATCTGTTCATTGTTGAGGTGCTTCTGGCTTGGTGCGTGACGTTGACACGTTCACTTTTATCTCAATATTTTCCTTGTAGTTCTGGAGGCAAGGATCCAACAGTTGCAATCTGACATCATTGTAGATGTCAAACACTCAAAGGTTCAAGTCGTCAAAGCCCAGCAAAAAGGAAAGGAAATTACACCTGGGAACAGCCAGAAGAACTTGCTGTCTGCTAAAAAGGGGATTGCTGAGGGTGTCGATTCTTTTAAAACTCACGCAAGCCGCTGGATGGAGAAACTCAGGCGCGAAAAGTGGAATCAGTCCAAAAAACAAACTTTGCAGAGAACTCATGACAAGCCAGTCGCCGGAAAAAGCAGTAAAGGAAGTTTGATGCTTCCAGGTACATCTAAAAAGACCATCACAACAGCCAAAAAAAGCAAGACGAAAGCTAAAGTAGAAGATGCCAAACCTGCTAAGTCAGCTGCAGCATCTATCAGAAGTAAAGAAAAAGGTTTGCAAAAAAAGTCTAAGCAGAAGTCTCAGAAAGAAATCTCCAGACTTTCAGAAAGTTTTGCCTCCAAGATTCCAGGAACGGTCTTGAAGATCTCCAGCAGTGAAGTTGGTAACCGTCAGGAGATGTTTGCAGAAGAGAAACAAGCAAGAGCTGTAGATAAAGAACTGGTTGAGGATGAGGAGCTGGACTTGGACAAAGAGCGCAGGCAGCAGAATATGGATACTTCTGAAAAACTCCTGGAGGACAAGGAGGGGAACCGCTATGGAGATCCCCAGCTCAGAGTGCGCTGTTACTTGGAGGTGTGTGTTTTCACTGATGACGTGGCTCGAGCTCAGAACTTTCTTCTGTCTCATCACCGTCACCTGTCGAGACGCAAGCGGCTGTCTATCAGTGCCTACAACATCGTCATGAGGATGTGGGCCAAAAAGGTATGTATACGTCTCTCTGATGCCATCTAGATTATAAGTAAATGTATATAGCAATTATACCCTGTTATATAGACCAAATAGTTTTCTTTACACCTGTGCTTTGCAGGGTTCCATCAACCACATTCGTCGTCTGTTTAGTCTGATTGAAGAAGCCGGCCTGAAACCCAACGTCTCATCTTACTGTGCGGCTCTGGAGTGTATGGGCCGCATGCATGAACACTCATCAGTGATCATTAACAGGTGAACAGTTCAGTGCTTTTCAGTCACAGCCATGTGTGGGCGGAGCCAGCAGATGATGTCATCACTCATGTCTACCCTATGTTGCGTATCTGAAGGAGGATTCATTTAGATTTGCACCTTGTTTCCTCTGTCATTGGAAATTTCATTGGAAATGTTTGACGCAATTCCATGATGTGTCACTAGATGTCAGTGTTGCAGTGTCACCTAGAACAAAGACTAATTCTCGGCCTGGATTTTTTATCCTCTGCTGCTGTCAGTCTTTTAAATCCCATATAAGAATCCAAATTAAAGCGATAAACATGCAAATTGGTGATGGCACTCCTATAAATGGCTTTTTGAGAATGCATTAAATTTGCTAATCCATTCATGCATGACGCTATAGGATTATTCTGGACCGGCCTTGACTGTTTCTAAAAATAGAAATTCAAATGGTGGTCATTCCTCTCCAGAGCATTAACTCAGTGCCCTGCCAGTGTCTCTCTGGCCGTCTATTTGTTTTGTGGACTGCTCATCTCTTGGTGGAGGAATTTAGCAGAGAGCGTCTCTTCTTGTACCTTACCATGCATTTGTAAGAGCTTCTTGACAGAATGGGGTCAGATCAAAACAACATTATTTTGCCTGACTTCTTTTCCCACTCTAGCCTCACCTTTTATACCGCCGCCTATATTATTATTTTTTGTCTTGTAGAATAGTTATTTGTTTTAAAGCACTGATGCGTTTCTTTACATTGACAAAAACGTGATGTTTTTCTGCCCAAAACTTGCTGGCAGGATGCTAATGTGTTCTGAGTGGCTGTAAGTGCATTGCTGTGCGGTTGCTAGGCTGTTTGGGGTGGTTGCTAAGGGATTGCTAGGCTGATTTGGGTGATTTGAGAGCCCAGCCCCTGTTTACTTTCAATATACGGGAACAAACGCCAAGGTACTCTCCAAGAATTCACCTGTTGTGTCCCATGAACAAAAGTCATATGGGCTGGAAGCAATATGAGGGTGATAATGAGCAGAGCTTTTATTCAGATTTTTGTTGGGGTGAAATATTCCTTCAAAGACATCCACCTGATTGTTTTAAGCCTGTATCTGCGCTTTCAGTTTGTGCTAAAGGTGACAGCCGAGGCAATATGGCAGGTGGTTTGGTGATCGATCACTGTAAGCTGATAGCAAACACACTGTTCTGCAGTGAAAATCCTCTCTCCACAAACCCCAGAGGAGCTCCTTTTTTACCCATCTGTCTCTTTTCTCTCTTCTCTTCTCCTCATCTGTTCTCCGGCTCTTCACCGTTTCATTTTTTACGTATTGCTTTGGTGTTTTAAAACCTACATTTTTCAAAATCGACTAGTGGATTACCTAAACATCTCATTAACTGATCTGTTTGTAGAAGAGCAGGTTTACATCACCCCAATCAAATGGCTGTTTTTGGAGGCGAGTAGCTGTCAGGGTGGAAAATGAAGAAATTTAGCCTCAGTCAGTACAAGCGCCATATTTAATTTTACTGTATAATTTGTATTGTAGTGTTTATGATGGTGTCGATCGACCAGTTCATGCGCCATTAAAAATACATCTTTACAAAACAAGTTTCATTAAAAAAAAGAAACAACTTGCAATTACGATCTTAAGACAGTGTAACCTATTAAACGGTCTGGGTCTGTCCCTCACAGCTTTGTTTATAGGTCTGTAAAGTCAAATATACCATCTACCCTGAGTAAGAGCTATAACGCCACACCTGAATTTATCAGTTCATTGTGCTGAATTCACTGTGCGTCCACTAGAGGGCACTGATGATTCATTGTCTGAATGGTACATTCTCAAAAGAGCCTGTTGCTTTGGAAACCATTGAGGCTTCACTGCATTCTAAGACAAGCCTTTGGAATAACCCTGGGTGTCTTTCAGCCATTCATCAATGTAATATAATGTCTCTTGCAGTGAATAAAGAGTCCAGCTTGCGTAGAACTGTTCTGTAAGGCATTGCAGTGAATAAATGAGCTTTTAATAATGTCATTGTTAAATTCTTGATTCTGTTTGGTTGGTAGAAGGTGTATTTATTTTTATTTTAACCTCAAAGCTACAGTTGTGAAGTAGTTACAGGTTTGTTAAACATATTACATTACAATTCTATATCATGTTCTTTTTGGATTGTTACATGGTAATTCAATAGTGGCATAAAGTATTTCTTTTAGCGATGTTCAATGCACATCAAATAGTCATCCAACTAGTTTCATACTCTTCGGTTTTTGTGTAAACTCTGTGTAGAAGGTTCTAGATTTGTTTTTAAATTCTGTTTATTTGTTAAATATCTGTCGTTAAAGGCGACCCTTCATAAATAATTCTTCACTTGCGCCAGCTACAGCCCTTTCTGTTTATTTCTTGCAGATTGATTTAATTTATATTCTGTCCACAACTGGAACATGGCTTTACTTTACAACACTCAGCAGTCCAGCTGCATGGGGATCTAACTTTTTGTTTGAATAAACACAGACTTGTACTTCTTGGACATACGGTTGCGGACTATCTGACACGACTACTGGAGGGAGCAGAACATTCTGTTTCGAAGTTTCTCCGTGTCCGTGCAAATATTTGATATTCCGTTCCGACACCCTGCCAGTCTCAATGCGACGAGCCCAGGTGCTGCGGTCGGGGAAGTTTTCTCATTATAAGGTTTTCCCCTGCCTTTGAATTATCAATGTCATTTTTTATGTTACAAATGACTTACAGTATTTGCCTATAGTGGCAATTCGGCCCACAATTAAAATTTAAGAAGACCACGAGAATCCCAAATGTCTTTTGTGAAGGTCAAATCGCCACCACTGGCAAACCCGATAAAGATTCAAATGCTTTCCATAGAAATTTAAAAATTAAAGGGCTAGTTCACCCAAAAATGAATTCTTCTTCATTACTCACCCTGATGTCTCTAATTGTTTTCTTCTGGGGAACACAGTAGAAAATATTTTTTAATATATATTTGATGTTGATGATGTTATTGACTTCCATCGTATGAACACAAATCCACTGAGAAATTTCTCAAAATATCTTCTTTTGTCTTCCACAGAAGGTTTGGAATGACATGAGGGTGAGTAAATAATGGAAAAATGTTCGTTTTTGGGTGAACAATCCCTTTAAAGACCGTTTGGAGCACTGGGTAAAGAAACAGCTTTTATCTCACATGAACTGCATATTCACACCAAAGGGGATTTTTGAGCCACTATAATGACAAAATGAAATTTTAAGAATTTGTTTGACAACATTAACGATGACATCATTGTTTCAGCTGGTTAAGATGCTCGGACAAACAAAGCAATGTTTTGATAGTGTTTACCCTTTCTAGGAAAGTCAACAAATGCCTTACTTACAGTTGTCTCTGGATATTAATTTGAGATTGGCGACCTATTTTAACACTGAATACACACTTCAGCTTTAATTACTGTTGACTGAGTGATCTCTCCTGTGGTCCACGTAGGTGCCTGCAGCAGATGGCGGTGGACGGCCTGTCTGTGGATGATGTTTTTAGAGAATGTGTGTTTAAACAGGACGAAAGAGACATGGTCCTAAAAGCTGTTCGATTGGTACGCCCTGATTACCAACCCCAGTTATCCAAAGATCAGCTGCTCTGTTCCCTGCCACTTGTGAAGCAGTTCTATTCTGAGGTAATGTTTTGTTTCTTGTTGTCGGTTTTATTCTGTTGGATTCATTTTGTCTGTTTTATTCCACATTTATGCATTTGGAAGAAGCTTTTACCCAAATCTTTTTATCCTGTACAATTGATCAGTACATGTGTTCCCTGGGATTCGAACCCACAACTTTTTGTGCCGCTGATGTAATGCTCTACCAGTTACTGTTGGATTCATTTTGTCTGTTCTATTCTAGTTGTTCTGTTCTGTGCTATACATTTCCTAATTGTATTCACTTTTATATCTCTGTTTTTGTTGTGCAGCGTTTGTTATATAAATCATAGTACCTTATACATTTTACCAGCCATAAAAACATTTTTCTTCTTCTGGTCCATGTACCATTCTTTAGGGAATATAAATTCTGTCATAAACAGCTAGCATCTTTATTGTTCGTTAGTAATTGTTCAGCGAGTGAGCTGGTTGTAAAATAAGTGAATTGGACAGCAAAAATGCTGGAATGAAGACTGGTCAAATGAAACAGAAGATTTGTTTCACAAAACTATGTACCTGTCATCTCGGGCTGTATTGAAAGACCTGCCTGAACAAATCCGTGTGTCAAAATGGGAAGTCTCACAGCCGTGGCAGCTGTCATCTGCTCTATAATTCCTGCAGACAGAAGAGCCCAGACTATTTTTGGCCCCACAGGGTGTTGTTATTAGGACAGTCTATCCCACCACCAATTACCCACCGTTCCCCCATTCCCCCACTGATTCATTACCGCAGGTGCATGAATGCATTTGTACCCCGCGTCATCTCCTACCACTTTATATTTGAATGGAAACTTTCCTGGAAAGTTTCGAGGAACTAGGTCATCTAGAGGTGTGAAAGTGCACAAAACAGTAGATCTCGTGATTGTAGTTGTAGTGTAGTGTAGAAACTTGTTTATATTGACGAAAAATGATACAACTGAAAGAGCCACGTTTAAAGCAGTTCAAAGCAACGTAATGAACTGAACGTACATTGTTTGTGCGTGTCTGCGATTGTAGTTTCTGTTTAATTTTTTTACAGTCTTGCTGACGATACACTGTAGTATAAAATCTATAGCGTAATTTATTTTATGATATATTTTTGCCATTGCATAGTGCATGTACAGTATAGTACAGTATAGTGTAGTAAATTATACTAACGTAGTATAGTTCTGTATGGTACCGTATCATTTTGTACGATATATTAAACCATAACATAATGTGGTATAGTACAGTATAGTGTATATTTCGGTTATGAGACAGTATCATTGCCAGAAATGCCCCGGCCATTTTAGTCTTGCAGAACCACACAGAAGCATCTGTGTCTACATTCCATGCAGGATCGGAGCGACGTGTCCCCAGCGCAGAGGTCGGCACACGTGTTTCTTCCTGACAGGCGGCGGTTCTGTGGAAAAATGGGTCTCTGCCGAGCCCCATACACAACACTGAACCTTGTGTTCCTGCCTGGCTTGCCTGTAGAAGTCACTGCCGCGGGCACGATTTATCCCGCCATAACCTTTTCGCTTACTTTGGCCATCGTCCATGTGATCTCTGCTGAGGACAGATTTAGCCGCCTCTCTCCTGTCTTGCTTCCCTGGCGAATATTAATTTCAGGCCGAGCTGTTCTATCGAGCCTTCCATGATGTGTTCAGGGATAATTCCCAGATGTCTGAGCCGACTCTGACGCCCCCTTCGAATAATAAACGACTACATGTGTCAGCGCGCAGCTCGTGCTAACGGATTCTCCGCACCACTTAGCGAGCTGTTGCGGTAATATATGGCATATTTACAGTTGATAATTTATGCAGCCACTCAATTGGCTGTCAGCCAGTCCGTTAGATCGTAAAGACCAGACACTCCTGAATGGGCGAACGTGGAGTTTTACAAGACACACATCCTAGCCTGGATTAGCTATCTAGTTCTTTCAAATAAAAAGTACCCTTAAATGTAACGTTTAATGTTTTATTTGGATCTTAAAGTGTTTACATTCGATCAAGATTCATGAACTGAGCAGCAACACATGAATTTGTGTTGAGGCCAACACAAATTCATGGGGCCCCCGAACAAAATGTGTTTAAAATGGGGAAAAACCTTTCTGTTTGCCCCCGACAATTGCCCTGGGCTAACTAGTAAAGTTTTCTTCTGCTGTGACGGTTATGCTAGCAATTCAGATTTTCATATGCCCTGGTGGTTTTTTTTACTAGCCCTGAAGCAATGTATTTTAATGAAGTGTCGAAAACCTGTAAAAAAAGTTGAGGTAAATAGTCGTAGGAATTATCTTCCTTTCGTTAGTCAAACAAGCGATGGCTCTCATGTTTGTTTTAATGAGACTCTCATAAGCTTCACATCCAGTTATAAGGAGGCAGTAATATTCAGTATAAAGAGCCTCTGGCTGTTATGATTCTTGTGCTCATTATTTAGCAGATCGTCTGGGGCTCACTTACAGTATCCACACACACACACATAGTTCTACTAATGATACTGCAAGAACATTTTTGATAACTTTAAGAGAGTTTTTAGAGAATGTCAGCCAACATCTCAAGAATGCTGGAACAAGTTTCTTGTTAGCTAGGATGATCTGAAATATATTTTGTTGCCTAAATATGGGCGTTATGTCTCATGCAAATCTCATTAGAGTCTCACATTTGACACATTATTTAACTATAATGGCTTAATCCTTTTTGTTGTCCCTCTTACACTAATCTTGTGTGTTGTAGAGGGAAGGCGTCACATTTCCTAAGATGGACTTTAGCCTGGCAGAACTGCAGGATCGGTTCAGTCGTCAGCTGGCTATGGAGGCAGCAAATACCGTCACCATTGATTCTGTGGAGGCCATAAAGCCTGTCACCGACCACATGGCCAAAATGGTATGAAACAAGAAGCGGCAAGCATTTTGTTTGTTTGTTTTATTAAATGATTTATCTAAAACTATATACACATGCATCAAATTAGTTATTTCAGCCTGGGGGGGGAGGGTACTAATGTTTGGTTAAAACGAGGAAAACTAGGAAACTGTTTTAAAAAGGCCTTTCAGATGTACATAAACATGTGGAGACTTCCACATTTTTCTAGTGCAGGGATTTTTTAGGATTGAAATATGCAATCAAGCTGTGATACGTTTTAAAGGAGACATGCGGAAGTCGGTATATTCGTGCAGTCGAAATTCTTTTTGCATTTCAATTTAACTCCACCATCGGCCTCTGCTATAGAGATGGGAAAGTCCCCCGTGGCCCCAACATTTGAGGTAGAGTTTAATGGAATAGAAATGCATTGTAATGCGTCTCACGTGAGCCCAGTGAAAGCGTCACCCTTCAATTGCAGGGTTCGCTTACTCCGGAGGGACTGAGAAAACCCCCCCAATAAAGAGATGACCCACTTTCAGCTGGTCAGCAATGACTGCCCACTGAATGCGATTCATCCATTAAGCACCCTGGAGTCTTTCTTCTTTCCAAATCCTTGTGCACGTCCATCTGATGCAAAGCTCAGATCTTTATTGTAAACATCTCAATCCGATATTGCACGTACGTACTGCATCTCTGAAGAAAACCGTGTGTACATTTATGTTTTTACAGAGAGAATTATTAGTCACTCAGCGAGCACAATGGGAGAAAGTTCTGCTTCAGGTCCTGAAAGAAAAGAAGCAGATATTAGCCAATAACAGCCAGAGGAGCTGGAGCACCTGTATATACCCGTACCTGTGTATCCTGGATGATCAGGAGTATGTGAACATCATGCTGCAGGTACCAACCAAACCTACGAACATAATCCACCTGAATTTAAGATTTCTTGCCTTTATTCGGAACAGCAAAAGTATTATTAAAGCTGCAATACGTAACTTTTACCTCTCTAGCCCCATCTCTGTTCAAAACATAAAATTACAGGTTACTTTGCCTACTTTTCTTTATGTATGCTGAAGCCAAATCTTAAATTATAAATCGTTATTAGAAAACTTACTGCAAATCAGGATAAGGAGACCCTGAGGAGAGTTATGAACACTGATCTGTCATGTACTTGCTCAGTAACTTTTTTTTTTTAACCAAAAAAGTTACAAATTGCTGGTTTAAAGGTAGTACATTATTTTTGTCTTATGTGGGTGTACTTAATTTTTTTGTGGACCTCCAGTAATCTCTCTGGTTTTTATGAACTGTCTTGTGTAGACCTTATCCAAACTGCCGCCCAGCGGCGAATCTTTGCTGATCATGGCTGAGGAGATGGGAACCAGAGTTTATAATATGTACTGCATCCGTCAGAAGAGCCACAGTCAGATAACCGAGAAGCTTGGGAACATCTACAGCTCGTATGTTGAGCTCCTGGCAAACGATACCAAGGTGCGAGCTTTGCATGGGGTTGACTCCCAAACAACAGTGACATGCAGTTTGATGTTACATTATATTCCTTGTTTCATCACAGATCAATCACCTGTTGCCACGGGAACATTGGGTGAATCTGGAGACGGAGAGGTGTAACGGCCCGTCTCTTTTAAGTGATAACACCCCCTGGCCGCTGGTCCTGATGGTACAGCTGGGCAGCTTCCTGGTTGACCTAATGGTGCGTGAGCTTAAAATCCTGCCCATTATCCTTAGCACCGCCCAAAAGGAGAAACTCATACCTGTTCTCTACCACATGTACACGTTCCGCAGCAGTCGTAAGGTAAGTGCAGCATAAACTGTGGAAGACCCGCCCACTTAGACAGGAAATTTGATTGGCATGCAAAGCGACCAATACGGCTTGTTTTGTTTTAATGTGGGGCTTGGGGTGGGGTCATCATAGATATGTTATATATATCATAATGAAAAAATTAAATACTGGAAATAAATAGCAGAAAATATGTAGTGAAGTACAGTACATTAAAAAAAACTGTGCCCTTATTTGTCGAAATTGCAGCCAATCAGATTGCAAGATCGAGAAAGGCTTTTCCAGTTTTATGTGCAGTATGCAAATGAATGGATTGTGTGTGGGCGGTCTGTAGGCGTGGCCTCTGAGAATAAAAGTACAAACCCTCCAACCCCCACCTCATCCCCTCGATAACCTCTCACAGGCACAGAGGTTTTCATGAATTATGGAATCATTTTTCCAGTGTGAGTGATCGCAGGCAATGAAGGAAGACAGATTGCTATTAAACTAATCTTTTTTTTTTTTTTTACTGTCCCCTTAATTGCCTGGTTGATTAAACACCAAGGGATTGAAAAGGGGGCTCATGAACAGAAAGAGAGATAAGATGATGCCTGAGTCCTATTTCTCCACAAGTCTACAGATGGCCTTTACAGCAGGGAGGAGCTCTCAGTTTAGCGTGTTTGTGGGTTATTCATGTGACATGAGTGCTGTCAATGAAAATCACAAGCACAATATGTTCCTAATTTTTTAGGTATTTCTCACCTTTCTACAATTTGAAAGTCCACCCTATAATATCTTCTTTATCTAAACTCCTCTGACAAAGTGGGTGGGGCTCACCCATGCAAAAATTACAGCTATGATGGTAGGGGATTGTGGGTGGTTGCCAGGGAGTTGCTATGTGGCTGCTATGGTATTCTGGGTGGTTTCTAGATGAAGCCAATAGAGCCCAGCCCCATTGTCTCTGACCTTCTTGTCTCTGTTGTCTCAGGTTCCTTCAGAAGTTTATGCACTTCTACCAATTTATCATCTGCCAGACATAAATCGTAATTGTAATTAATTAAATGTTATTGTTTTAAACATTTATATTTGCTTTTCTTTCTCATTCAATGGATGGCTGTCAAAGACAGTTTACAGGCAGCACACGTACATCATCTCTGATTTATTTAAGCTGAATTCACAGGGCTGCTGCGAGCTATTGACAAGAGATAGTTATTAACATAGATTTGTCATGGCATGTGAGATTTAATTGTGCATTATTAATGTGCATTTCATGACTTGCCTTTAAGGTAAACTTTAAAAATAAAAGATACTCGAGGCATAAATTTGGGTTCCTTAGCTTGCCACATCAGCTAGAGTTTTTGAATAACCTCCAGCCACTATTCTGAGGAGCTCTGAAGTTTCTGCAAGAAGTTCTTTCAAAATCGAAACACATTTTGTAGTTCCTCGAGTACAGAAAAAGAAGTGTCTTAAAAGTGACTAGATCTTCTCCCAAAGGTCCTGTGTAGCGTCTGAGGAACCCCAGGATTGTGCCTCCTGAATCTTTATTTTTACACTCTAAAGTTTGATGTTTATTTGCCATCTTTCTTCACATCCACATTAGATTGGCTTTATCAAGCTGCACCCTATTGTGACACAAATTCAGAGGGAGGCGACGGAAACCAAACTAACCTTCGACTCCTATGTCATGCCTATGTTGTGTCCGCCCATACCCTGGACCTCCCCTAAAAGCGGTGCGTACCTGCTGACGCCCACAAAACTGATGCGTTCAACCGATGGAGCCATCCAGCATCAACTCCTCCTAGAGAAGAGCCGGGCAGAAGATCACCACGCCGTGCTGGACTCTCTCAACCAGGTGGGCAGCTGTGCCTGGAAGATCAACAAACCCCTTCTGGACATCATCATCTCCATCTTCAACGACAAGGGAAGCGAGAAGCTCTGCATTCCACCACCGTTGTCAGAAGCACCTGAGATCCCACGCTTTAGCCCTCATGACCCTTCGTACACTCAAGCGGAGAAGGCCTACATGAAGCGAGAAGGTGTCAAAGCCAAGAAGAAGGTCACAGAGATGCACAGCCTCCGTATGGACGCGCTGTATAAACTGTCTATCGCCAACCACATGAGGGACGAGATCTTTTGGTTTCCTCACAATATGGACTTCCGTGGACGCACGTACCCCCGACCACCTTATTTTAACCATCTAGGTAGTGACGTGACCAGGGCCTTGCTGCTGTTTGCAGAGGGAAGAACTCTTGGTCCCAAAGGCCTCGACTGGTTGAAGATCCACCTGGTGAACCTAACTGGTTTGAAGAAGCGTAGCTCTCTAGCTGGAAGACTGGAGTATGCGGAGAGCATCATGGAGGACATCCTGGACTCAGCAGACCGTCCTCTTGAGGTAAATGTTAAATGTATTGTGGACACAAAAATTAAAGAGCAGATTTATTATACAACTAGCAACAATGCCATGTGCTATAGCCAAAAACCTGGCATATTTGCATAAAACAATGCTATAATTGTTGTAATATAATTGTTGTGTAATTGTCTTCGATTAATATTAAAATATTATGCATTCGTAGTGTGTTTATAAAAACAAATTTGTATTATCTAGTAGATAATCTCTATATCCAAAAACAAATGCATCAGAAAGCAGGCTCTATAACTGAGTCATAATTTTGTGTTTTATTAAAATGTTTGTCACATTCCACGCCCCTAAAGAGTCCCAGCTCTGTCTTCACAGGGTCGCAAATGGTGGATGAATGCAGATGAGCCCTGGCAGGCTCTGGCTTGCTGTATGGAGATAGCAAATGCCTCGCGTTCACCCGACCCCACTAAATACATCTCATATTTCCCTGTACACCAGGTACTGACTCTCTGCTGATTCACTGCATACTGAATAAATAAGCGTGTGCGCGCATGTATGTATGTGCGTGCGTGTGTGTGTGTGTGAATGCCGTATGCGACTGTTCCGTCTGTACTGCTGAATTATGAGCATAATTGAATGTATTAGAACACTGAAAGTTGTTTTAAGATTTATTTGCCTGTCCAATAAACCTCACTGGGCTGCTGTTGCCAGATGGTGAGAAGTTTTACAGTAACTGCACTTTCTACACTTTATTGCTTTTCTGTCATGCTCAGGTAGTAGTTTATGTTTCCTTGATGGATTTTAAATAGATTAAAATCAGATTTGTTGTATTCATTTTGCTCGTATGAGAATAATGGCTTTTATATTGTGTATTTTGTCAGGATGGATCTTGTAACGGTCTCCAGCACTACGCGGCCCTGGGGCGAGATGTGATCGGGGCGACTTCAGTGAACCTCACACCTTGTGAACTTCCTCAGGACGTCTACAGCGGCGTGGCTCAGCAGGTCAGTCGGCTGCGGCACCAGGGGGCGGCAGTGGGTCTTTCCACCCTCTACAGTGGTGCTACGCAACACTGTTTGTCTTATATACCACCACAGCCCTGCCAATAATCCTCATCATAGATGTGTTTCTTTTAACTCATTTTTTTGACTGGATGTCATTTGTCATTAAAGGTAGGGTAGGCAACTTTTTTCCTAGAAACATTTTTTGTTATGCTGGTTGAAAGTCTCTTCACATCCTAATAGCAATCTCATAGTAAATATATATCTATATGGCTGCAGGACCATAAAATGGTCATCCAATCATTGCATTAGGTCCGAGTGCAATAATAGGATGTCTTACTTGCCTGTGAAACTATGTATCCATTCATGTGCTGGAGTGGGCGTGGCTTTGGAGAGTGCTCTTGAAGGGGGGAAAGATCTTATGCTTTCAAGACTAGCTTGCTATTGTGAGCTTCTCTGAAATTGCCTACCCTACCTTTAATATTATTAAAATGCTCATTGTTGTAATGATTTGCTTTTAAACTGAAAAAGTCAATACTGTTGAAGGGAAAACAGATTTACTAGGTAGCTTCATCTTTAATTGCTTTAGTATCGTAAAATCAGTTTTAATCATGCATGCACATTAAAAAACACAACTGATCATGGGAGACGCATTATTTGCAATGAGTTTTGTCTATCAATCTTCAGTATACACTTCTGGGAAGATTGTGTAGTTTTACTAGAAAACTGCCTGAGATAAATTGCCCTATTATATACCTATTGATTTCACTCTATTTGTGAATGTAATATAAGCGAGTGTAAACTGTAGACGCATCTATTTTTGGCCAAAAACATCATACTGTGCTTATCAAAGCAGCAGAGAACTTTGCAGACTTCTCATTGTGCTGTGAGCCTGGCACAGTGCTGAATCAAAGTTTGGCCTAAACGCAGCCTCATTGTTTTTGAACCCTTCTGGAGATTCAGCAAGACTGTCAACTTCTACTCCTCGTGTGTGATTAATGAAGCTGCTCCGCCCCATATGCAAATTAAATGAAAGTTCTGTTCCTCCCCCCTTCACGCAAATTGAATAGAAGTTCTGCTCCACCCTGCCCATGCAAAGTAAGCAAAAGAACTGTCATCATGCGCTCGGCCTGTTGTCATTCTAACCACATGCTGTTATTGGTTTTGTGAAACTCAAAAGTAAAAACTGTCATGAAATATACCTGAAGTACCATAATAGCTCATAGTGGCCACCGCTGTAGGTAAAGATCTGCAGCATACAGGTTTAGAATAACATAAGAGTAACTATATAATATAACAGAAATTCAATTTGATTGTTACTGAATTCCCCCTTAGGGGTCAATAAAACACAGCGCTAGTGGAGCACTAATAGGAAACAAGATCCTTTATTTGTTCTTTGTTTGTCTCAATATGAGGTGATCTGTGCTGTGTCTCATAGGTGGAAGAGTTCAGGGTTCGAGATGCGGAGAAGGGTCTGAAGATCGCCCAGGTGCTGGAGGGTTTCATCAGCAGGAAGGTGGTGAAGCAGACGGTCATGACGGTGGTCTACGGCGTCACGCGCTATGGGGGGCGTCTGCAAATCGAAAAGCGACTCAAGGAAATCGATGATTTCCCCAAGGTGAGGCTTCTTGCGCTTCAGTGACATTTCCATAGCGAGAAACAAACTCCAGGTGTTTGAAAGTTGGCTCTTGAGTTCAGCTGTGTCGACGTGACACAAACCTTGTCTGGTGTGGTGTTTGGATGGAGGTGGTCTGTACCTTTGTACTTAGCAGTCTGGTTAGCATTTCAACATCTGACAGTTAAACATAAGCTCTCTGTCTGGTTCTCATGGTCTCGGTGCACACACAGCCACATCTCTGGTGTTTTAGTTATTTCAAATATTGGATTGAATTGTTACTGTTTTTCTGAACAACATTTTATTTAGTTTTATCATAGAATGATTGTGAAGTCATGTGCTGAATCGAGTGGAACTGGCATCTTTGAGGTTTTTAAAGTGGAAGCATCTGTTGTATAAAGGTGGGCATTACAGAATATCATGTGTTTAAAATGCTTCTCAGGTTTAAACCTGATTAGGGCATTAGCTATATCCTTCAGCAACATCAAATCAATAAAAAGTAGCACTGCAAAAAAATATTAATCTACAATTTCGAGCATTTCTGTTCAGGACAGGATTAAATTTCTCGGAAAACCCAAGTTAGTGTAAAAGGTTTAGAGGTTTTGCTGTAAAAAATAATGGATGATTTTATGTCAGGATTGCACCAGAAAAATTAGTCCTGTCGTAAAAGGGTGTCCCCCGTTTTTCTTTGATTGCGTCTTTCGAAATACCATCTGTGTAATGTTTTCCCTAAAACAGAATTAAAGCTAGATTAAAGATTTAAAGGTAGATTACAAGATCAAGGTCAACATCAAATGTCTGTGCATGTGACATGAGCATCAAGGGTGTAGTTTCCCTGCTCTTGCATGAATCTCGAGTTTCCCCGTGTGCGATTCTCTATGGGCAGCCATAGAAACCAGTGACGCTCCTCTCCTGCCTCCTTGGGGAGAATATAAAGGGGAGAGAATTATCACCTGTAGTCCAGGGACCTAATCTCCACATACTGCTTGTTTAAGCAAAACCAATGTTGGTCATTTGGGATTGTTGGTTTTGGCTCTTTAACTTTTCTTTGGTCTTTCTGTTGATGTTTCCCCTGGCGAACTCTTTTCGGTGGATAGGATGGCCTGGGTACACATGCTGACTGCAGCTGGAGGCTACTGTCACATCTTTGTGATAATGTGTTCCTCAGGGCAGCAGGTCTTAGCCAGGTTCTAAGCATAATAGAGCCAGTCCTTCACTTCCACAACTTCAAATCTAAGTATAGCCATCCTTGAACCTTGAAGTCTGTTGTTTTGTCATCCAGCCTTAAAGTGCATCTCTGTCTATCTCTGTTAAAGGCAGAGTAGGAGAATTATTTTTGTTACGCTGGTTGAAAAATCTTTTTCACATCCTGATAGCAATTGCTAAGGATTGCTAATTGCTACCTGCCTGTCAAACTGTGCAAGCATTCATATGTTGGAGGAGGCGTGGCTTTGGAGAGCTTTCTGAAGGGAGAGCGGGGTCTTATAGTTTTAAAGCTAGGTTACTATTGCTTTGTAATTGCCTACCCTACCTTTAATGTCTAAAGCAAGCAATTCGTAGGTTTTGTTTTCTGAAAAGTGGCTATGGTGTTATCAAAACATTTCTCTGTTTGTTTGAGCAGCCCAAAACAGTAACATTGGCTCAACCAATGGTGTGAGTTTGAGGGCGGGACTATCTGAAGAATGTTTAGGAAAGCATTGTTTTGGCAAATGCATTTGATGATACCATTGGTGCAGAAATTACACACAGTTGCCTTAAAACAAGCATATAAACATTGTGACCTAAGGTATAGATAGAAACCACATTTACACTCTTTATCTAAAAATGTTGTTTTCTATCCACAGGAGTATGTATGGGATGCTTCGCATTACCTGGTGCATCAGGTTTTCAGCAGCTTGAAGGAAATGTTTACAGGGACAAGAGAGATTCAGGTATACAATATAAAATTATATGCAACTGTTGTATATAGACAGCTGGTGGTGTCCTCTGTTTATACAAATAAACTAATGCTTTTGTCATTGAACAAAAAGATTGTTTACAATAGCAAATCATCAATGTAATTTCTTATGGCAACCTCACGACGGGCTGCAGCTTGTGAATTACAGCGACAGGAAACGGAAAACGAACAAACATCTGTCCGTTTACCATCTCCTGTTGCATTACCCTCCGGGGAGATGACCAGACAGGAAGAGCAAATGAATTATCCCCTGCTTTACCTACAGACACACACTACAGCTTCCTAAATAGGTCAGATCAAGGAGTGCAAAACGGAGGGACTTGAGTTCAAGGGTGGGGGCGTATAGTTGTGCTTTGGGCCCAGGCTGTTGGTGAGCGCTCTGATGAATGGATTCACTTCAGGCCCGGCCTGCTTCCAGATAAACAGAGGAATTTATCTTCCACAGAGCGTTTCAGAAGAGCACCTTGTGATGGTGGGACTCATCTTGGCTGCTGCAGATATGGCATTGTTGCTCTAGATTAGCAGGTTTTTTAAACATTCAGCAACAACTTCCCACCTGTACGTCTGGATTTTTTCAAGTGGCACAGCCGGAGTCTCAAATGTAACTTTTTTTGGCTGCCACATTGCCGTGCTATTTTTCAGGTGGAGTTAGCACAGCAAATAACAGATGGTTTGCTCGTCATGGATGGGGTTTTCAATTTCAATTCAGCTAGCACGGTAGACAGGTTCGATTCATTTTGCAAACTGGGTTGAAGAGTCTAAAAAGCCCTGTTCTTAATATATGCAAGCTGACTTCAGTTGATTGATTGAGGCTGTTGTTGAGCCCTTAATCTTTCTGTCTCAGGATTGGCTGACAGAGAGTGCTAGGCTGATAGCCAAGTCGGGAAGAACGGTGGAGTGGGTGACGCCCCTTGGACTTCCTGTTGTTCAGCCCTACCACAGAATGAAGAACCAAATGGTAAGTGTCAGTAAAACTCTGATATCTGACAAAATCTGTCTTTTACTCTGCCCGTTTTCATTGGATGTGAGAAAACGTCCACTGAACTTTATTTGTAGTGCACCTCCCATCCTGCTGATGTCACTGTGTCAGAGACGGATCATTTTGTTCCAAAGCATTTTGGAAATTTTGAAGAACACTCTTGTATTAAAACAGGGAAAGCAAACAGAGACAGGGCTTTTAGTAACTAACATTCTGCCTAAAGGCATTGTTCACCCAAAAATGATGACTCTTTCTGTTGAACACAAATGAAGACGTTTTGAGAAATGTCTGGTTTTGTGCCCATACAATGAAAGTCAGTGGGTGCCACTGTTTTTAAGTTATCAATGTACTTTATAAGTTTATTGCTTCCAAGTAAAAAAAAAAAAATATTTTGTATTTTTGTATTTTGTAAAGGTTTGAAATGACTTGAGGGTGAGTAATGGAAGAATTTCAATTTTGTGTGAACTTTCCCTTTAATTTTGTTTATATTTTGTTTTTACTTATTGTTTATTACCTTTACTAAATCCAGTTAAATTTAAAAAAAACAAATGTAATAATTTACTATTTTCACTAGCACCAAGAAAACAAGTTTTTAGGTTAGTATGTTGCCAGAGTGCTTGAACTTAAACCAAAACCAAATTCATTCAGCACATTTTACCTAAAGGCCCATGTACTGTAGTAGGACTCCCATGAGATGCTCCACTTTACTTCCTCAGTAGAATTCAGTGGGGAGTCTGTCAGCCCACTGCTCACTGCCTGTCAGAGAGGTCTTGTGCAGCTGGGAGTGAAACGATGGACTAACTCGCTCGAGGTTTTGCATGCAGACGGCCCGCGCTGCTGTCAGATAGCATCAGCCACATAGCTGAGGCGGCACAGCGGTGGTCTGTGGCGCGTGGGGGAATCCAGCTGAGAGCATCTGGCAACCCGTCTGTTTCTCAGTCACTGATCATTCACTACTACTGCTGTTTCTAGGTGTGGCCTAATACCACAAGGACCAGATATCCAAATATTTTTTGTAAGTGTTTTATGCAGTGCACGTTTAAGTGTTGTAAAATGAACATAGAGTCATGCTTAAAGAATAGTTTAATCGAAATACCAAATTCTCAACAAGAATAAATAAAATAGAAATAATTTTTACATGACACTTTTTTTATACAATGACCATAAAATAAGTCTATAAAATTCAAAAGTGATATTAAAAAAAAAATTTTTGCAGACAAAACAGTTTTGAGTAAACGGTTCTTTAATATAATAATGAAATATATTTTTGAGTTGGCTAGCATCCTTTTTGCATTTTAATAAATATACAAATGCTGGCTAATATTTCCCTGCCTTTGGTAGTCAGACATGATTGAATGAGATGGACGTGTCTGTAGAAAGGCTATGGTTCATTCCTGTAGAAGTTTAGAAGAATCTCTCCCAGAATAGGGCCATCAGTGTAGAACGATGCTTTAGGAGCTAGGTAGTTTAATTGCAGTATCTACAAGTAGTGGCTAACGGGGTAATACTAACTAGCCAAACCTTGATTCCTATTTGATATGGAACAAACGGTTCCCTTGAGTTAAGGGTGAGTATGTCCGCTAGTTTTTAAGATAAGAATGTTTTTAGGTTATTAAATGTGGTTTAGCCATAAAAGTATACAGGGATCCTGTTGTTTTTTGTAGGTTGTAAAGTTTGGTCCTAAACACCATAACGAGACCCATGAATGTAGATTATTATGTTTTATGGGACTTTTTATGGAATGTCTAATAAAAATTGTCAGTAATCAAGGACGGGTGCTTTCTCATAAATTCTCCAAAACCGAAGCCCTTTTTTTTGCCGAGCAGAACCTGTGAAGGCTGTTTATGGCATTGGGCGTATAAAACCCTATTCATCTAACCACAAGCTGTTCGAAGACGATATAATTAATGCTCAGCGCTTATGTCTCAGCTTAATTATCATTAGCTTGTAATCGTAATGGTCCTCTTGCTAAATTTAGCATGAAAACACCGGCTTAGCTGAAAATGTATGCTGCGTGACACAGTTTTACGCCCCTTTGTGTACACAGAGTTGTAACAAAGACCATTTTTCAAAGGCTACTTTTCCTCTCCAAAATCCGATACGACTCCCAGATTACTTCTTTTACTTCTGTGGAGGCATGAGTGTATCACACCGGCTAAAGGTGGTTGATTTTGCAATGTATTACCACAGAGTCATCATAGTTTTGTTTTTAGTTTTATTGTAGTTTTGTTTATTTTTAATATTGGCGTATAGGACTAATTTTTGCTTTAGTTTTATTTAAGTTAATAATTTTAGTGCCTCAGGTTAAACTTGTTTTGATTCTCATTTCTCATTTTTACTTAGTTTCACAGATTTAATTTAATTTCAGTTAACAAAAATGTTTTAATCGTTTTAGTTTTAGTAAACAATCATCGGTTCACGTTCCTTAGAATAATTCCTCTGTTTAGTTCCGCAGCTTGTCTGTGTCGCTGCGCTCAGCTCCGGTGAATAGTCCGCCCCTTTATCCTCAACAGATTGGTCAAGGTCAGAGGTCAGTAATGTACAACACCATTTAGAGTGTCAAACTTGGTATCACTAGTTTATATATATTTCACCTAGCATTGGAGAGAACCCTTAGCTAGGTGGTCATGCCAGGGGCTCTGCAGTTCCCCTGTAAATGTCACGCTTACGAGATTAATGTAGCACCATCAAGACCCCATTAATCACCACAGAGCCCCAGCTCTACCTCCACCTGTCTCGTCACACCACCCCTACACGAATGAACCAGCATGATGGATCTTAATGACCCTTAATGGCATTGTGCGAGGGATGAGTTTTATAGACCTTTTTATTCAAACGCTATCTGTTAATATCTCCTCGTTACAGTTTTTGTTTCATTATCATACTGAGTTATTTATGTCTGAGGGGTCCATAGCAGACTATCAGGTTGTGAACTTTGCGGTTTTAAAGTTTCTTTTAGATAATGAGGATTTCTGGGCACGAGGGTGTGCTGAGACCGTTTGACAAGATCTGCTGCAGGCGAATTTATTCCTGCAAGGCTAAGAAAGCCTCTCGTATTGGTTTCACAAGCTGTGGATTATACCTTCTCTTGTTAAAATCAAATTGTGGACGTGTGTTTCAACCTCAGCATCTTCTCAAGCAGGAATCGTAAAATTCACCTTGTCGACTCCTGTTAACGGACTAACTCCGCCTCCAAAACAACATTACATTTTTGCTGATGTCATCAACACTGAAGTATTAACTATAGGGTGCTAGAGTTGTGTCAGTATGAGAGTAGCCCTTCACATCTGTTGAAAACGCCCACTTTTTACAAGCCATTGAATTCCAGAAAGAAGAAAACAGAGTTCCACCTTCATTGGACTTTCTCAGTGAATATCCTGTTGTATTTGGAAGTATGTTGCATGACAAAAGTAAAATGGTTTGTAAATGCCATGTTTATGTTATGTTTATGATAATCATCGTTAACAATATGTTTTTCAAGAAAACAAACAGGTTGTTCATACCTCACAAGATACTCAAATTCATTATCTAAGTCATGTTAGCCCACACAACCCCTCAGATGTTGCTTCTGCATGCAGTACAGAAGAGGATCCAAATCAGTATTAATCTCAACCTCCTACTTCAAATACAATAAACACGGCATTTTATCACTCTCTGGCAACGCGACTCCTCGAATGTGAGGTCATAATGCTGTAATTTAATCTCCTCCAGCCCTCCCTTGATCTTTTTTTTAACACGGGAAATGGCGTATTAATTAGATGCTGGGGAAAAGGGAACGCGATGCTGTCGTACCAAAGTAAACAAATAAGCCGGGGTGAAATCGGGCGCATTTATTTAGTCGCCACGCAGCCCTGCGTCTGTCAATAGCGGAATGGAAATTACACTCGGGACGGAAACAGACTGCGGATATGCATCGGTTAAGCTAACTAATGTGATTGTTTGCAGGCTAATCAGTTTAGGGGTCACTTTTGGAAGCTGACATGTTTCTTTCACAAGCTATACATCAATTTGAAAGAACCATGTATTAAAACTAAGGAAGACGTCCAGGTCAGCAGGGAAGAAAGCCGTGGGGAGTCGTACGTCGCCTGTGCTAGTGGCCAAATGCGTGAGGTGCCCTTGAAAAAGTAAATGTGATTTCCCTCAGGAGTTCTGATGTATTCCCTGTCTACAGTTTGATCCCTAAAGGACACAGAGCACTGCTACAACTCCATGCTAATGCTCTTTATGACCCGGAATGTTACTTTCCTGACTTTCACATGCTGCTAATTGGCTGATGTTGAAGTTTTGTCTGGTCTGGAAGTCGGATCAAACGCTGGGCGCTTTAACATGCGCGCCGCGAGGTTATATTCTGTAATATCAGGAAGATCAGGGCTATGGCTCTCTCCGCGGTGAGCGATGAATCATCCATTTTAATTGATCTTTCAGCAAAACGTGCTGTTGTTTTGGGGCTTCAAACTACATGCTAGCCTAAAAATGTTAGCCTTAAAATTTACATTGAACTGATCACAGTAAGTTTGTGGGAAATGCAGAAAAGCCTTACACAGAAACACTTATATATTTTTGAATTGTTATGGACTGTACATAATGTATAGTGTATTGTTTCAACAGCTACATCCAAAATAAGACAAGTAATAGTTGGAGGTATGGCCATCTAGCTACCACACAGCCTAGAGACACATTGAGCTGTGGTGCTCACGCCAGCGTCACATCTCAATCTAGTAACGTTCTGTAATCTTTCTGCTTGTGCTCTCAAAGAAACCGTCAAAACAATTTAAAAGAACTTTAAGATTTACATAAGGCCTCTTAAAGCTGGCCGTGGTTTAGTGCAGGATTAAAGAGCACCACAGAATAAGTGAATCATTGCACACTGGAAGAAGCAGGCAGTACGGTATCTCCCTCGCCTTTCCAAAGTGTGTCCTGATCAAGAGCAGGGTGCACACAGGCAGCTGTCCAAACTAGGAATTATCACATTTCAGATAGGAATCCCTTTATCACTGCCCGGGCGTCACGCCAACCCGACAAGACAGCTTGCTTTGGTCTCGCCCCCCTTCATTCTGAGTTTTAGTTACTCAGGGAAACCAAAACCAACAGATGAAGAGTATGTAAAACAGTTCCATTCCTTGATGTTGATTGGTCAGCAACTGTAGTTTATTCACAAATTAAACACAACTATGACCAAACTACTGTTTTTGTTAGTGCACACCACTTATAGTTGATTATTTATGTTGCATAGCAACATTACGTTACTGTTGACATTTCAGACTGTATCTTTTAAAGGAAGGACAGCATTTAATTATTTAATTTAAATCCTGAAATAATTAAACCTTCAGTGATTATATCTTTACAGTTATTACCATGGGTTTGTTGCTACTGAGCCCCACTCTCCGATCTTTCTCTCCCATCCACCTTCTCGATATCTCCTTTGAATTTCGTTGTTTCTGGTAATGAGCTTTAATAGACTCATAAATCACTACAATTGAAAGGCCCCATCTGGTTTCACCTTACAGGTTCCAGAAATCCAGGATGTGCGCAGAAAACCAGAAAACCATGAGGTCTGCAGAGATGCAGATGGGTTCATGAGTTCTTTGAACTGTATCTTATTTGTGATATACTTATGAAAAGTTTCCACTAGTGTGCATTCCTGGTGGAATTTTGGGTTATCACTGAGTAGCCCAAAACTGCTGGTAGTGTTGGCAAGAATTTTGGAGTTTTAGAACTGGGTCACCGACTAAAAAAGACCAAACTCTTTGTAACCCGGTTAAAGCACATTGGGGTCACAGTGACCCTATAGCCCATCACCGCAGCATGAAGCTTGTTTACCAGCACATCCCTGTCAGCACTTTATATTTATTTTCCTGTTGTTTACATCACTCCGTCACTGTACCAACTGTCAACGTGCTTTTGGTGCCTGTGCTGGATTGTGCTCTTTTAGGATGGGCTCCTGGGGGCCCCTGAGAGACTTCTTTAACCTATGCTAAGGTTGAGCTCCTCTTTCTTAATGGTATTGTGTTAATGTTAGTGGTTTGTGAACATCTTTTTTGTTTGGTTGTTCTCTTTGTGGTTCGCTTTCTGATCTTACTCAAATTTCAGTCAGATGTCTTTGGGAAAGATCAATAGGAAACTGGAAGGTCACTCTGACACATTTAGAAAGAGAAGAAGATTGATTGTAATATTCGTATGCATTAGTTTATAGCAGAGGTCAAAGAGGCAAGTTGGGTAAAGGCCAACTAATGGAGTGTGGATTTCATCAGATTTCATCATGAATATGAAAGAATATGCATATTACACTACAGTTTATATATGCAGGGTTGCAAAGCTTGGGAATTTTGGAAATATTCCAAGGAATTTGGAATATTTTGGGTGATTTTTACAAACTGTATCCTATGCAAACATAAATATAAACACATTCGTTGATATGACACATCTGTTGATATGATCCTTGTTGATATGACTCATTCCCATTAATTCCCAATAAATTTCCAAAATTCCCAGAATTTTGTAACCCAATAAATATAAGAAACTTCCATGTTCTCTGGTGTTTTCACAGCTCAAGGGCAGCATGCAGAATCTGAACATCCACATAGGTCACGATGCCAATGAGTAAGTTCCACATCTCTCTCCACCACACAGTGAACCCTGCATTGACTCTCATCTGACCTTTGACCTCTGTCCACATTATCATGGACTCCTGTTAATTGTGTTTCTTTTAACACACTGCCACAGAGGACGTAAGGACGGTGCTTCATTTGCATGTTTCAATTTTGATTCTGTTATCCTTTTCAGGGAATGCAACAGCACTTCTGAAACAGTGATTTGTCTTTCAAATCTTATAAAAGAAACAATTTTTCATTAAGATGAATCGGGCGTGCTTAGTTTTGACTGAAACAATGCCCTTTTTAATATACTGAAACATTACACTGTAATTTAATTTAAAACAAGTCTTAGCCATACATTTGGCTAGTTTTGTTACCTGGTCTTAAAGGATCTATAAATCATTGTAACACCCCACAGAGCCCAGAACATTATATGATTTACAATTAATGGCCACCAAGATTTTAGGTGGTTGTTTTTTGTGTGAAGAGGCAAGATCAGAAATAAATTTTAGGGACAGTGCGAGTTAACTATTAAATTAGTTGCTTAAAAGTGAAACTGATCTCACATCATGTGCAAAAAGTCCACCTGTGCAGAATCCATATATGTAGCTTGTGGGGTTTTAAAAGGGAGCATTTAAATTGCAGACTGTTAAGTAGCAGGATGTACATTCTGTCCTGGCGCCTTCAGTGCCTGGGCTGCGTTCATTATAATACATGGAAGACCCTGGAGATTATGACACAAGCAAAAAGACCCTCAGATGAGACGAGTGGCATTTCGTGTTGAAATGTCACTGCCGCACATTCGCTATGTCATTTATTGAATGGAGGGCTACACAGAATGGACAATGAATTTACATCAGCAGTGGTTTTAAACGGAGAGCAAGTATGTTTTGGCATATTCGAGTTTGAGTCTGTATATTTTACTGAAAAACTGGATCCAGTTGTGTTGTTTCAAAACGGAAGGGTTCTTCAAAGCAACAGTTTCACCCCAAATTCTGGAAAATATTCACCCATGCTTCCAAACCTGTATAACGTTTATCTTTTCTGTGGAACACAAAAGGAGAAATTGTAAAATTTAGATATATCATGATTGATTCCTAAAACACACACCATGAAGACCTACAGTAGATGAGGTTTTTAGTAGAAAAAAATGTGATGTTTCTCACCCAAAAGCTGTTAAATGATTTCAGAAGATTTGTATTATAGCACAAAAGTCTTCTATGAGACTTTTTTTGGTGATTTTTGCATTCTTCTAAGAATCCTAAAAGCGTCCAATCCAATATCGTGCAAAAGAACGCAGACTATTTTGTAATATTTCTTTTGGTTTCCACAAAAGAAAGTAAGTTGTACGATTTGGAATGCCAGCAGAGTGAGTAAACAGCAACAGAATTTTTATGTTTGGGTGAATTATTCATTTAGGCCTCACTGGTAACAGGTTGTGTTCATTGCGGCCATGTGTCCGTGTTCTGTCTCCTGAATTCTTGTTCATAAACAAGTTACTGTCAACCATATGTTCATAAGCCAACATCATCTTTTATTAAACAAACTCTTCTGTACTTCCAACCAAAACAGCGAATGTTCAATCCCAACACAAGCATCTGGTGTTAAATACAGTCTCTTCATTTCAGTTGTGTTCCAACCGCCTGCAAATCTTTACCCAAGTTTAGCTAATAACACACCTTAGAAATATCTACCAAGGCTTCTCCGGCACCTTCAGATGCGAGCTATCTCCATAACCTTCCCCCTGAAGCTGCGAGGACATGATTAGAAACCACTTACAATGGCTCTCACTTCTGTGCACTTAAATTTTACTATCACTGCCACTGATTCCAGCTGTACTGGGTACATTGGTGCTGAAAAGGGAACCTCCACCACCCCCGCCCGAGACGGCCTCGCTCGCCAAAAGTGTTCCCAGCTAGACCGATAGCCACCCCTGCAATCATACATCTCTCGGGCTTTGAGAAATAGAGCGTTTGGGTGTCTCAGAAGACAGACAGACAGAACCATCCGGTTCCACTTCAAGCCGGGCGACAGACTCGACTTCGTTTAAGATGGGATATGTACACCCTGTCAAATCTCTCCACCGATACTTCATAACAATGTACCAGCCTTCAGGCGTGAGATATGCCTCGAGGTGTTACGAGAAATATTAAACCTTCAAGCTGATCTAATGGAAATGTTCTGATTTCCCTGAGGACGGTTACAGGTGGAATACAGATGAAATGGCAGCTTGTCTTAAATCAAGTGAAGCCCAAACTGGAGTTTTTATGCCAGGCTTGACATAAACCGTAGACCGTGCACTCAAGAACTCAGATGTCCCTCAAGTGCTCTAATTAGAGGCTAAATAGACCCCTGTTAATGAGGAGACCTGAATAAACGATGAAATTAAGAGGGTGGCATCATTCCTCACTTATGGCTCTGAACTGAAGACATTTCTGCAGCCAAATTCCCACCCATCATAAATGTATCTCCAGCACACTGTAGTAGTTTGCTGGAGCATTAAAACTGTTAGTGGCTGTAGATTCTTTCTTGTTTCTGGCACATCCAGTACTTACTGTAATATGCTACCAATAAAGGTTATTTTAGAGTTTGCCATGCTATTACTTTATGCTGCTGCTAAATACAGTTGTCACTCCGCTTCTGCTCAATTCTGTTCACATCAACATTAAACCCACATAGTGTGTACAGAACCTAATGGAAAACTAGTTATTGCGATTGCATGTTTTGATAGCAGTCTGTTTTTCCCACTAACCCTGCCGTTCTTGCCTCCAAATTTTGGCTTTGTATACAGTATGTAACCTTTGATTAATATCCCAAGGAGGTTAGAAAACACCCTTGACCTCATTCACAATGTTTCTTCATTCACTGTTTGCTCTTTCACACAGGCCCAGCTGTTCACAGGCAACACAACTCACCAGGGAACAAACCGACCCCTGGATTGGTTGCTGGTGCTTCCAAAGCCCTGCCCACACAATTATTGCCATCCAATCTACATCCATCTCACCTCTCTCAAGATTTCCCCAATGCCTTAATGAGCTTGTGCCATCTCTCTATATTAGCAGCTAAAGGACATCATACTGGCAGTATTTGAATGTCTAGACTCTGTACATTTAGCTCTACCACTTAAAACAGTGCAGTTTGAGTTAGGACAGTAATCTCAATTTTATATATTGTGCTGGATTTAAGCATTTAAAGCTACAATCCAGGACGTTTTTAGGGTTAAAAATGAACAAAATTCAGTTGCTAAGCGAGAACATGACAGATCAGTGTTCAAAACAATCTCCTTACTTTACTCCAAATTGCAACAGAAAGTGTATAATAATGATTTATAATTTGAGTGGTCCGGTCCAAATCCCCAGGAAATGTCAGTTTGGCTTCATTCGACTTCAACATATGAAAAGAAAAGTATGTAAACTAACTTGCAGTTTTATGTCTCAAACAGAGATATAGAGGCAACTGTTATGGATCGCAGCTTAAAAACATCTAGAGTAGAACCTCATATTTTGGCATAGTTTGGGAATCACTTTGTTTTTATGTAGCATCTAATATAGAGCAAGGTAATGTAATATCTTGATCCAGAATAAGCACACACAGTACTCTCATCCGGTTCTAGCCGGTGCTCATTCGGGATGATAATTAAGACTGACCTACCTGTTCAGCGATGTCTGTCTTCTGACTCTACAAGTGTAGGGATAGCCCGGCGAGTAGATCGCCAAAGCGGCCTCAATTAACCAAGTGTGCGTGCATAAGATTGAATGAAAACGAGTGTTCCCTACATAACAAGACTTTTCCCTTTTTTCTTGTACCCTATTTAGGAAACCAGACAGCATGAAGCAGAAAAACGCCTTCCCTCCTAATTTCATCCACTCGCTGGACTCCACTCACATGATGCTAACTTCACTGCATTGTTATAGGTGATGAGCCAACTGTTATTGTTATAGAGACTATAACCTTGTCATGCATTATTAGATTAAAGGAAAGTTCCTCCAAAAATTCTGTTATCATTTACTCACTCTTATGTTACAAACATGGTGTTTTCCGTCTTTTGTGGAAGATGTTATTCGGGTTACCATATATTGACAAATATGCCACTTTCACTTCACCTTCACATAGGAAACGTTTACAATTTGTCCGAGCTTCACCTCTGCTCTTTGCATTACGAATAAAGTGAAGGTGCGCAGAAAAAAAAGATGACAGAATTTTTGGCCTTTAAATCACTTCTTCATGAGTTTTTCCTCTTAACCTTTTTTTTGCATTGTCTATCTTTGCTTTGCAGGGCTGGTCTCACATTTGTATCCGTTCATGATTGTTACTGGACCCACGCTCTAACTGTGGACATTATGAACAAGGTATGTACACATCAGCGTTCAATGTGGGATGTATTTTAAATGCATATTCTTTCAGCAGGAACGGCTGAGTGGTTCAGCCACGTTAGATTAACCGCCAGATGTTAGCATGCTGAGTTCACCATATGTTCAATAACAACCCTGTCAGCGCGGGTTATTTTGGTTTTGAAAGGCCCTAACACTTTACCTCATAGATGATGCAATTTTTGGACAGTTGCCATCAAACAGACTTTATTTAAAAAATTCTTGTTAATTTCACGAATCCTAATTTGATTATTTCACGTTACAATAGTGTGATGATAGTTTAGGTTATATGTTATTAACTCAAACTGTCTCTGGTTCCTAATACATGCTTCTTATTGTGAATGATTCATCTGTGCCCTTTATTCTAAAGAGAAACTGTTTTTCATTTCTTTCTATAAAATGCAGCAACTTGCTCTGCCCCTAAAATTACGTTCCTTTTCTGCTGACATCACAGAGTGCATTTATGTTTAAGCTCCTCCCCTCAGCCACCTGTGAATAAAGCTGACTTATCAAAATCCAACCAATTCCTGATGGATTTAATTGGTGTACAATGTTAGTGTCCATTGTCATATATACTATTTTACTTAGAAATACACCATGTTTTGAAATGAAACGCTATGAAAGCCATTTCTCGTTGACTTTTTGGCTAACTTAACAAGACGCTTGATTAAAGCTATTTGAAACCCATGTTCATGTCTTAAGTTTCAACTCCATGTGACACTTGCAACAAGCTCATGAAACTGAACAGCACTTATTTCTCTAACAATATTCAGCTGTCCGATTCTGTTTTCTGTCTGTTATCTTCTATCCCTCTGCTTTTGTGAGTGGTCCATTGTGTGCAAGCCTTTGTGACCGCCGATTCCTCTTAAAACGGGACAGTTCAAATAAGAGAGGTCTGAAAGTCTGAAAGGGAAGCCGGGAGGGAGATAGCATTCAAGTCGGCTTATAAGTGTGCATAATGATTGACTGAGTGCTCTTTGTGGTCTTCAGGTGTGTCGTGAACAATTTGTGGCTCTTCACAGCGAGCCCATTCTAGACGAGCTGTCCAAGTTTCTTCTCCAGAAGTACTGCAGTAAACCTATGTGAGTTCCATTGCACATGAAATGACTACAGTAAATGATATTTAACTGCTACAGTTGGTACTTAAAGTGATAGTTCTCCAAAAAAATGATCAATTTGTTATTTCTGTCATCATTTACTCAGTTACATCAGTTCATCCTTTAAAAAACTGTAAATAAACATTCTTGTGAAGAATACTTCTTGTGAAGTTTTTTACAAGACAAACCTGTAAGCCTTTGGTTTTTAAGATTATGAGAAGCATAAATTCAATCAAATGTGTCTGTACGTTTGACATCCAAAAATGTATTTTTTTCATGTATTTTGTAAAACAATAGTAACTGCACTCTGTTAACATTGTAGTGCCATATATGTTATTTGAGTAAATAAACAGTTATTTAGGCCTATCTGTTTTTAAATTCTGCAGCGATATATCCAAGCCAAAGAAGTTTCAAGAATACTGGAAGATGGCTGAGCTTTTAGCCAAGGTTCCTCAGACTGGTGAGTTTAACCCATCGAGTACCACAACCTTTGATTTCTGACGAACAGATTGGCAGCTGTCAATTTCCAACAGGTGTGATTGACGAGCAGATTGGCAGCTGTCAATCACTAACAGGTGTGATTGACAAGCAGATTGATCACATCTATTGGTGATTGACAGCTCTGCAGTTTTAAGGCAGCTTTAGGCTCTTGCATAAGAATGTAACTTCCTGCGAAACCGCACATAAGCTTTTACTGTATGTTCATCAACGAGATAGATTTCATTAAACTGATGACAATTAATTCTGTCAACTGGATAATCTGTTTACGTAACGCCGCTTGGGAGGCAGTGGACCGGACAACATAGGCAGAAATACATCCACTGCAAAATCACACACATCTGTCATGACAAGATGTTGATTCAGCAAAGGCAGGAAACCTGGAAATATAAGATATTTAAAATTCCAATTTTTACAATGCTGGAAAGGTCACGGAAATAAAAAGTAATCTTAAAAAGTAATGGAAATTTATATGGAAAATATAAATGTTTTTAGTTATGCATAGCGACAAGATGTGCACTGATTTTATTTCACCACGATTCTGATCATGATAATTACAGCTGAGTCAGAAACATCAATTCAGGTGGGTGTTGGAGAAACCCAGAGAACAAACTCTGTTGTGTTCTTCCAGGATCTCTTCCTATTATCACTAATGAAATTGGCTTGCTCAGGGGACAGCTGGAGACCGGGTGTGTGCGTGCGCGGTGTGTGTGTGTGTGTGTGTGTGTGTGTGTGTGTGTGTGTGTCCCATAGGCCTCAAAATATGGGTTCTTCAGAACAAGGTGACATCTTGGTCATGCCTTGGTGAACAGGCATGTAGACCACCCACAATTCCATGCAGTCAGTCTTTGCTGAAACTGCTTAAGTGTTTTATCTATATTTATATCTCCTACGGGATTATTTTATGTGTTTAAGTACAAATAAAATTGATTAGAAATGAACAGGTCAATTATATGGAGTGACATGAAATTCTGTTATTAACTAAAGTAGTGCTTAAAAGTCAGAGTTTATGAAATGTCTACGTTATATTTCAACAATCAAAAGAAAGCAATAAGAAAATAATGTTTTGCATAAAGAAAATGAAGCCTGTCTGCTAGATCTTCAGTGATTTGGCATCGTGACATGAAATATTTTCATGACATTTAGGCACATTGAACCCAACTGTAAGTAACCACACAATTATGATTTTGGAGTAAAATATTGCCTGGACGTTTTTTCTTGAGATTCACCATATAATAGCCACAATTCTGAAAAAAAGCGCTGTAGTAGTCTCATGTAGTATTTGATTACATCACTGCTATAAATAGCACACAGTAATTTTCATGTAGTATTTGATTTCATCACTGCTATAAATAGCACACAGTAATTTTCATGTAGTATTTGATTACATCACTGCTATAAATAGCACACAGTAATTTTCATGTAGTATTTGATTACATCACTGCTATAAATAGCACACAGTAATTTTCATGTAGTATTTGATTACATCACTGCTATAAATAGCACACAGTAATTTTCATGTAGTATTTGATTACATCACTGCTATAAATAGCACACAGTAATTTTTATGTAGTATTTGATTTCATCACTGCTATAAATAGCACACAGTAATTTTCATGTAGTATTTGATTTCATCACTGCTATAAATGGCACACACCAATTCAGACACCAACAAAAAGCATTGATTAATGTTATGTCTACATTTAAAAAAAAATAATTGGGTGCCTGTCTCAGGTGTAAACCCTCAACATCTTGTGAATCTATTATCTGAGCCGTGACCCGCCAAGTTTAAATTACTTTATAACGAGAGCCAAACTTAGCATCCGTTCGCTGTTTTCATTGTCGCTATTTTATTACGAAACGTCTGAGTATCTAATCATGTAATTGCTCTCCTGCAGGTGATTTCGACCTGGAGAAGGTGAAAGAATCCGTGTATTTCTTTAGCTGAGGAGCACGTCACGCGGCTGACGGACGGGTTTCATCAGGAAGCTAAGGGCCCTTCACAGACCTCATCAAAACAGATTGCTGCTTTTTGTTTTTTTAGTGAGCCAAGTGCGTGCGTGACTGAGATGGGAACGGTTGATATGAAAGCTAAGTACATCAGTGCGTGTGCATGCGCCCATCAATCTTGTTGTCACGTTCTCATAAAGACATTGCTTAAGCGCTAAAGAAGAGTTCGGGCGAAGACAACCAGCGGGAGTCGCCTGTATCCGAGTCTTTTTTATCACACGGAGCGAGTTTGCTGTTTCGGCAGGCCTCCGATCCTCTTCCGAGGGTAACGCTGGGCTGATTAACCACACGATCCCAGCTCACATCGATTTCAAGGCAGAACATCTGAAAGGTCCTTACTGACATTTTCACTGGAACATCACTTACCTCCCAGCATCCCCCTGCAGATGCCTGCTCACACATTTGCAGCCAGAGGAAACCAGATAACATTTAATAATAGAATCCCAACTGTAGGTTTTAGTTGACGATGTTGAATCCTTGTGGGGCTCTTTTAAGGACGTGAAAGCACTTAAATTAGTGTGTTTTATAAACGAAGCCTTTTTGATGGACTCGATATACAGGAGCAACGTGTTATAAAGGGATGCTTGTCAGAGTTTGTACACTTGGCATTCGTTGAGAAATAAAGTCAATATTTTTGCACAACGGGACTGCAAAAGGTTAATTGTTATTGAAATTTCAAGGCCCAGTACATTGCTCTGTCTCTGTTTTCTGATTTTTGAATTCTTGTTTTTAAAAAGGGCAAAACATAACCAATAAAACACAGGGCTACACTTGATTACACAAGCATTGACATCAACAGACCTGTGCATTTGTTGCCTCCATGAAGAGAGTTGCCATGCAAAATGAATGTCTATTTTTGTTCCACAGGGGTATGTTGTGCCAGTTTTCCTTTAGGCGAAATGGCATGGAAGACACCCTAAAATATAATTTTAGTTTTACCAACATTTGAGGAAGGCTGTGCCACGAGATGGGGTATATGTGAGAACATTGTGGAATACAGTACGTGGACATTTTTAAAAATAAACCATCTGAATGTGTTCTTTACCCTTTAAAACTCTCATCAGCTTCTGTCCCCCATAACTCAAAATGCACTGAAAGCAAATCAAAATTGCTCTCAAATCAACTGATTGGATGACACGCTGCTACTAATCATTTGCACGGTGCCTAAAAATCTTAAGACACAGACTAAGATGTCACATTTATAACGATGGTCAATCTTTTTTTTTTAAAGAAACCACTTTTACAATCATGGAAATCATATTTCTAATCTGAATTGACGAATGCATGTATGAGATTTTCATAAAAGGGATGAGGGAAGTCATTTTTGGCCATCACCATTATGTGCAAACGTGCGACCAACTTAATTGTATACATTCTATTTTAAACTCCAAGATTCTGTAGTTGACTGTGGTCACCATGATTTTGCCAAGATGAGTTTCTGTGTCAACATTCGTCCAAAAACTAACCTAAACCCTACCTATAATCCAGCCTTTAACAATGACACCTTAGAATTGGGGAAATAATAGACCCCTAACCCTGTCCTAAATCTAACATTGACCCTAAATTCTACAATGTGATGAGGACCAACAGTTAAGTTGATTCAGGAATGTTTCTTACCAGGTGAAATCATGGTGACCAGGCAACTGTAGTTAGCATACCCTAATACTAACAAACTGTATAGGCAAAATAATCGTTGTAGTTCTTTTAATATGCTTTTTGATAAGCCTGTATCTGCCACACCAATACTTGTAAACCTCACAGTACTAAATGCTGCTGCTGGAGCTGGGCAATGACTGCATTCACAGACTGTAGTCAGATGCTTTCTGTTTACTGCATCACAACAAGTGTCGGAACTAGTTTGACTTCAGTTTGATGGCTTGTATTGTTGTGACATTCTTGAACATTTATATTGTACCAGCGTTTACTTGTTCAACTTCAATGTACAAAAGTTCTGTGGATCACTGCAGGTTTCTTACAAAGCAAGATTTTTTTTTTGAAAGGTTTTTTTTGTCACACACATCCACACGTTTCTGTTATTGTTCTTAAATTTTAAAATCAGTGCTTAGATTAAATCTAAAAAAATTTCCTCTGCAAAACAATTAGCACTTTTCCCACAATGGTTCTTATGGAATAACCATGCTAATCCGGGCTAGTTGTCATGGTTACCATTTCTTTTCCACCGTTATGCTTCTAAATCAGAAGAATTGCCTGTCCAGATATTCCAGTTAGCTCACCTTGTCAGGAAATCCACGCCGGGAATGTTTTCTTAATTGTACCTTTTCTGAAAAGCGTAGCATCTCTGTGAAGTGATTGAAACTGTCAGATTACACATAAGTGAGGTTCTCAGGGGGTACCTATGACAACAAATACATTTTTGAGATGGATAATACTTTGTGGCACCAAACATGAGACAAATGACGCTGTCACTTTAAATGTGTTCATTCACAAAACAGAATCCATGTAATCATGGGTAATCAAAAAGTTTAGCCTTTCACACTAGATTAGTTGAATTTAACACACTTTTTATTTCATCCAAACAACATCCCCAAGGTATTGTATCATCAGCTAACTGATGAAAACACTGTTAATTTCGTCATTAAACTAGAATTTTAGTATCATTTTATCACTACCATAATCTATAAAACAACAAAGGTACTTTCTGGAACATAATATATTATTAATTGCAACTGAGACATATTCCTTTCTCATGGGCAAATAATGTAAACTTTATTGCTTCAGATATTAGAATTTGGTAAAATGTAACAATTGGTATTAGCTGAAATACGTCAACCTTTGTTTTTGGTAACAAAATGGAAGCATCATTTAAAAGCAAGCTAAGATTTTTTTTAATCATCATATGGGGGACATTACCTTGTGGGCTGTAGAGCCCACAGGAAACCATTCAACAGACTGTTTTTAAAAAAGGAGAAACATTAAAATAATATTCCAATAAAAATTCTCATCTTGGACTTTATGCTCTGCATTCAAACAGTCTGATGTAATTACAACCGTCTGCCCAGTTTGTTCTTTTTAAAAATCATAAACTATCAAACACATTTAGCTTTGTCCTTTCTGGGTATCCAACACATAATTAGAGCCAACAGAAAAAAGCTACAATGCAGCTTATACTCAGTCACTCTTCGCGAGTGAAATGATACGTAATAGCGGCTTGTAATTAGGTCTGCAAGAATTTGTTGAGCAAGGGGATCTCGGCACCTCATTGGGTAGCCATGGCAAGTGAGTGATGCAGTGCTGCAAAACAAAAGATAGCGGAGCGTCTCATTGTCGCCTCATGTTCCCTCCAAGACGTGTGGTTCCCTTCAAATCAAGTTACGCTTTACATGTTGTATATGATGGAACACAAAGGGCATTGTCCATAAACACATCAAATCGTCTAAATAAATGTCATTAATTATGAAGAACTGACCTTTGTGAAACTACTTAAGTCCTTCTGAATTAAGACCTAAATACGTTTCAATGCACCAGAAAAAGATAAATCGGTCTCCAGTTATTTGACTTGGTACTGCACCAGTATAAGTTCAAAATATATGTGCTATTCACTCCCATGAATCCTAATTAGATATGGACACAACATGCTTTGTTATTGGACAAAACTATCGCATTCACACACAGTGTTAGTCAAAATCAAGGCAATTAAATTATATTTGTTTTTATCCTTTCTTTTCATTTAACACCTTTACATGTCATCTCATGTTATCATTTTTTTTGGCCCAACTTTGGTCTTAAGAAGAGAAACAGAATAACAGTTCCATTGCAGTAAGAATTACAACGTCTCGTTTCAGCAGCCATTTAATACACCATCAGTTTTCTCAGTTTTCTATAACAACATTGTGCATAATAGGTTAAATATCGGTCGTCTAGCTGGTTCGTGTTGAGAGGGAATAAGCTCCTACAGTGTGACTCGAAGCAAACTGCAAAATGTCCTGGTATTTGGACTTAAGCCAGTTTGCATCCTTGTACTACAGTATATAAAAGGAGGTGGGTACATTGGTAATCTGTGTGAGCAGCTACATAAAAGAAAACCATTTCAAAGAGGCAAATTGTGTGAGTGTGGAAGCTACATTAATGTTTATAATGTTTATAGGTACAATGATAAAGTCCCAATCGTACAAGAACGTTACAGACATGTTCTTTAAGTGGTATGCTATGAAGTCTCAAGGGTTTTTTGTGATCTTGTGGCCAATCACACCACATACATTCTGAGAGTCATCTGAGGTGGGATGAAGGAACAAGGAAAGTTCTTGGTGAAGGACAGTCCATGTGTTCCTGACAACAGGAAGTACCCACCAGCCCGTTGTGGTCACAAATTTGAAGATAATCTAGATCTAATGTGATGTTCCGTTTCTGGTAGGCTGATAATCGAATCCTTCTTGGGCAGTCCTGAATCCAGGCTGGGTCTCATCTGGGGGAGAGATGCGGGTGGAAACGCGCCTACGGACATTTGGTGTGGCAGTGCCATTCTTGGAGGGATGCCACCTCTGAAACCTGCAGGCCCTGGGAGGTTCGGAGGAGGACCGATGGATGTAGAAGAGACTCGGGTGGATTGGGGAGGGCTTGGAGCAGCTGGTTGCACCAAATCATGGGGTAAGGACAGCTGGGAGACGGATAAAGCCCGTGCATCCTGGCTTAGGGCGCTCCTGGGCCCTGGAAGTCGGTGTGTGGGGCTTGGAACGTGTTGCTGCACAAGCGAAAGCTGTGAGCCGGAGGGTGCGCCTGGGGGGCTGGATCCATACTGGAACGTTCGACCGGTAGAGGCCAGTGGGCTGTGGACAGGTGTGCTGGCAAGAGCTGAAGCGAGAGCTAGGGTGGAGTACTGGGACCCCGGAGGCGTCTGGCTCTGGACCACCTGGAAGCGGTGCACCATGCGGGGAGACTGAACAGCGCCAGAACCCACAAGAGAGCTGCCCATTTGGGGGCAGAAGCTCATGGCCACAGCCTGCTGGAGGGTTGCAATCGCAGAGCTGGTGGACGGTTGGCTGGAAGGTGCAAACAGGCTGCCATGAGTTGAAGGAGTCATGGACATGGCCCTGGGTCTCTGCATGTCCCCTTGTTTAACCAGTTTAACCATTTCCCTGTCATACTTCACAATCTCCTGGATCATCTCATTCTCACGGTTGTTGAAGACACCAGAGTTAAGGTCGTGCTGGACTTTGTGCATCAAGATAGAGTTCTTCTTGCCTGAAAAGGTACAGATCAAACAACAAATTACATACAAAACACTTTAAGATCAAGCAATATTACATTTAAAGGTAGGATAGGCAATTTCGGAGAGGCTACCAATAGCAAATTAGCTTTGAAAGCATAAGATCCTGCCCTCCATTCACAGCGCTCTCCAAAGACATGCCTTGTCAAGTTACACAGGACATCCTACATTCATAACGAATGCAATGACTGGATGAACCTTTAATGGTCCTGCACCTTCCACTGAAGATATATATTTATATAAATACTTTAAGACCACTTAGTGAAGAGACTTTTAACAAGCGTAACAAAAAATGTTTCTGGAAAAAAACATCTACCCTGTCTTTAAGGACCACTTAAAAAAATGAAAATTGCAACTGCTTAAATTTTTAATTCATATTATGATAAACCCATTACAATCTTTTTTTTTGTCAGACACAATGAAGCAGTGGCTTACTATGAATTAGCATACGGCACTTAATCCTTGTCTCATTCCCCAGACCTACAGTAGCACCTGAGTATGATTTATTTATTTAATCTTTAATGCCAAATCAGCATCGATTTGGCTATTACTATTACTTCTGTAACAAAACCATAATACCAATAAAACTTCATAAAAAAACAATATAGACAGTAATTTAACAAACCTTGTTACTATTTAAAAAAATAAAAGAACATCAGATAACGGTTCTTTCATTTTAGTATTTGATAAAAAAAACAAAATGTTCCATAAAACTGAAGAGTACTTGTATTCACATTTGCAGATATGCAGCATGTAAAGAATATCTTGTATCTTTGTTGTTGTTGTATGTACTAAGCATGTGTTTGCATTGATATTAGCAGTGCTTTTCAATGCACTCCTGTCGTTTTACAGATAACCACTCTTCCTTCATTTATGGGTTAAACCCAGAGCCCTGCTGTGATCTCCTGTGAGAAGAAGCCATGATATCATACATCAACATGTCATTCAAGTTCAGAGCTGAGATATTTGGACACGCCCCGTTTTCACCACTTTTAGTTTCTCATACTAAATAAGCAACCGAGCCGCTGTTTACATTGGTAATGTTTTACGTTTGTAAAGTGTTTGGATTCTTAACTCCTCCATGAGCCGAACTGATCGTTTATGGAATCTGCTGCCATGGCAACAGCAGGGGACGGGGTGGCTGCATGGCTCATATGTAAACAACCGAGGTGGTCACGTGACATGGAGTGACATCATCAGCACACCGACCTTGGGAGATAAGAAAAGGATCCTGAATGGACCCGAGCGAGGTGGGGAGGGCAGGTGGCCTGCCTCTTGTCAAATTAAATGTTTATGTGCTGAGGATACGAGCCATGAATGGCAAAAGAATTGTGATGAACACATTTTGGAAAGGAATCAAATTTGCCCGCAGATGTGACCAATGAAATTCCAAACATGGATGAAAAGCATGAAATATCTGTATGTGTAGTTATAACATCTGCCTCTGCCACAGAAAACCACAAAATGTTTTTATGGTAGCGCCATAACAATTTTGGTTGTAAGAACGTTTCCCTAACATTCCTATTAAGTAACAAAAAAAGGTTTAAAATCTTATTTTGAATGTTTCAGGAACATTTTTTTTTATTTTAATGCTTGGTTATAAGAACATTATTCAAACTTTTTAAATTCTGTAACGTTTTAAATTCTGTAACAAGCTGAGAATAACATTTTAATGTGTATGTTATATAACGTTAAAAAAACTCTATACTAACATTATACTCTACTAACATTACTACAAGAACATTTTTTGGTAACTTTGAGAGAACTTTTAAAGAAACTTAGCCAATGTTTAGAGAATATTCTCTGTTAGCTGGGTTGCCGCTTTTTGAAAAATAGTACCTTGTTTTAAAAATCTAGTAGCTACAAGATTTTTTTAAACAAGGTACCATGGTCCAAAATACAGCTGCCAGTTTAGGAAGGGTTTTCCAGCAGGGATGGTAGAAAGTTGGTCAGACAGTGATACCATGGTCTTCACAAATACCATAGCACTACCATGATACATGCCCAAATGGTACTTGCTTAATGTCACAATGTATGCCTTATGTCACCAGTTCAACTGTAGGTAACAAACATACCTATCCGGTCAAGACGGTCAATGGCCACTGTCTCAAAGGCTCTCCTCATCATGGGATATTCCTCCAAGACTTCATTGAAATTGTCCACAGACAGCGAGTACAGTCGACAGTAGGTGTCTGCCCGCACACTGGCGGTGCGTCTTCCACGAGTCAATAAGCAGATCTCTGAAAAATAAATAAAAAAGACATGATCATGGTTGTGGTTCTAGAACAGGTTAGTTACTTAACTAGGTTAGTTAAGGGAGTTATTGTTATTGTGTAAGGTTATTTATCTGAACCAGTTCTGAACCTGAGAACAACTTTGTTGCCATAGAGAAAACATAAGGTACATTATGTATTTAATACATGACATCTGTGTCGCTTTGACCTAAAATAATTGCATTAAAGTTCCACCTCTGCTGAGAAAAAATGGTTAAAACCAACTTAGGTGTTCAGCTTAACTTGTTGACTAGCTGACAAGTGCCGAAAACCCCTGAAAACCATCAAAACTGACCAGCTTGACCAGGATGGCCAAACCAGGAGACCAGCTAAATGACCAGCTAATCACCTTAATCTGGTGCTAAATTCTCTCAGCAGGGTTATATTCGCTTTGGCACTTCGAAACAGGATTATAAACAACATAATCATCTTAAATGTGTCTTCCACTTTGCTCTATAATGTATTACATCTATATCTACCTCCACACTGTACTTCTGTTCACTAACAGAAAACAAGGTCAGAACACTCGTGTGTTATTGAGATGTTAGATCTTGTTCACTGACTGAAGAGGCCGTCTGCACACACACAGTCTAAAGGATGGCCAGCATTTGGGATCTGCCCAGCTGGAGACGTGGCCACACTTCAAAGTGAGTGTTGGCACGGCACTGTTACTGAAGTTGTTGATACCATCACAACCAAAATGTCCTTTAACCCTGCAGAGTAAAGCTCCACTGTGGATTCGTGGTTGTTGCTTGTTGACAAAAAAATGCACAAAGCTTTAATTCTGGGTGACATTTCTAGGTAGTATCTCAATAAGGGCATGTTAGATGAAATAGTAGCTTAGAAAAAAGTTTCTAAAAAAATAAATGAGATTCTCAAAAATCTAATTTATTCCCTTCAAAGAATGTATCATACTGTGTTCTTACTGTAAAATTCAAAAGATCCTTAAAGCATCATTTGGGGTCCTTAGATGCCATGCTGAAGGAACACTCTGGAGAACCTGATAAACCAATCAAGATCTTCCCCTATGATGGGGTTACTAGAGGCAAGGACTGTACTTAGAACATGATGCAGGAACCTCAGTGAACTGAAAGGATCCTTAGATGTTCTACGGAGGGTTCTGCCAGTGTGGCATCTGAGGAACTCAAATGTTGCCTTGAAAATCAATTCATCTGCACAGGGTATACAGCTGACATACTATGAATTTCTGGTTAAACGTCCAAAATGTCCCAGAGCTTCTACGCACGTTCAAGAATTTGAGTTTCTAAGGAAAATAAATATCTTCAGATTGTCTGTACTAAGAGCTGCATTCTTTTTCTTATCTCATTGACATTTTTTGTATTTGTTTTAGGCTTAAATGTATCAAAATGTAGTAATCTAAAGACATATCGTCATTAAAAAATGCCAGTGGGGAACCTTAATTTATGATGCTATGAAAACTGTTTTGTTATCCTACACAATATTGCTCCTTAATAAATCTGATTTCCATTCATGTACTTGCATCATTTTTTTAAGGACTTACTACTTTACAATTAATTATCTTTGATGAATAATATGTGATTTATAAGCACAGATACTATCAGTTAAAAGAAAAGCCAAAATGTAACAAATCTGATACAACAGAACAAGACACTAGAAAGTAGCACCAGCCATGAACTGCCAAAATATCTGTCAGCTCTCCAATAGTAACCCTGCAAAAACAGCAACCTGCCAAAAATCACATTTTCACAACATGGCCAGTTTGGGTTGATACATTCCAGGGTGCAAAACAGAGCTGTCAAATCTTTGATGAAGTGCCTCAAATTTAGCTCCAGCTGTCACTTATCACAGCTGCACACAGAAAGATGTAATATTACATGTCTACATTATGTTTTTCATGATCCACAGCAAATAAAAGAGTTTCATATGGATATTAACATTAGTTCTTTAACAATAGAGATTACGTGAATAAAACGTTATTAACATGACTGAACGTCACAGGAAGTGTCATGTCTACATACACCTGCATGCTCTGTGTAGATGCCGAGACATCATTCGAGACATTTAATTAATTAATTTTCAGCTGGGAAAATGAATGACGGTTTACATTTCTAAGCATGCAGGCTTCAAAAATCCCGTGGTCGCAGCTTACGAACTGATTTTCCAAACACTCCACCGCCATCTGCCATTGGTCGGTCAAACAGATAGTCCCGCCCTAACCTTTTGGCTATTGGCTGAGCCGGGAGTTGACATGTTAGGCCAACTGGGATGTTCAAACAAACAAAGGAATGTTTTGACAGCGTCACAGTTTATACTGCCTACAACCCTATAGTTGTTTCTCTCTGCATATTAACAGAAGCATAAAACATAATATTTCTTTTAAACTTTTTGTACTAGGAACAAAATGTGAGGGTTTTTTTAAGTATAAAACGTCAAAAAGCAAAAAGGCTGTGCTCGGCCGATCAGCAGGAGTGACATTATGAATAAATCCACCGTATTCCTGCATGGTAAAATCAGGGTAATTGTTTTGGCCAGAAAAGCATAGTGGTCAACATCATAAATTGATTATCCACTGTTGTTCTGCTTCACTAATTAAGTGTTATTAATTGGCCACATTGTTCTTTATCTGTTTCCCTCTTTCAGGGCCCTGGGCCCCTGGTATGCTCGTAGTCTCAGTGAACTCTGCACCCTCACTGTGGCCCTCACAGACCATGCCCTAAAGACTCTAGAAAAAGCATGGCTTTCTTCTAGATCACCAATGCCAGACTCTCAAAAGCAGCATCTTAAATGGGACAGAGCTTGCTGGAGGGAGAAACTGAGGAGTCGTGTTGAAATGTCAGTGATATTTATCACTGTATTCTCAGTGCGAGGCTGCTGTTTGGGTTTAAGAGGGAGCAAAGCTACGATGCACTAATATATGAGACTGTAAACATCAAGTATTCTTCAGTGTACAGTCATGCTCTGATTTATTAAACACTTTTTGAGAAAGCACAAAACACTACAGAAAACCTTTCTTACAATAGCCCTTACCCTTATATGTAATACTATATATAGGTTAGATTATATTGTGTGTATATATATGTGTGTGTGTGGATATAAATATATACATACAAATATATATACATATATATCTAAATAGGAACATTCCATTAACAAGAGCAGATGTGTCATAATTAATACATGGTTTTGCTGTGTGGTTCTTACCCCCAAAATAGGAGCCATCAGAGAGTTTCATGCCGATATTCCCTTTGGTTAAAACGCTGACTACACCATGCTGGATGAAGTACATCTTCTTGCCTATGGTTCCTTCACGAATGATGTAATCTCCTGGCTGGAAGACCTCAAAACGAAGCTTCGTCAGCATGGCCGTCACAAAGTTTGGATCTGCATTTGCAAAGAGAGGCATAGACGCCACCAGCTTCCGGCAGTTGAAGTTAACTATTTCCTGGAAGTGGAGACGTTAGGTTATTAATGTTAGTTTATTTTCAGATCAAAGAGATATAAGTATCAATTTGGCATCAGTTTTTCCCAGCTAACAGGAAATGTTCTCAAAACATTGGCTAATAATCTCTAAAAGTTCTCTCTAAGGCATGAAAAATGTTCTTGAAGTAACATTACTAGAATGTTTTAAAAAACGTTTGGTTATTAATGGAAATCATTAGGAAAACATTTTTACAATCTAAAATTGTTTAGCAGGGTAAGTACCTCTCGTAATGGCTCGTTTAGCTCTTCCAAAATGCTTTCCTCGTCAAACATCTTTCCCTGGTAACGATGCTCATAGTAGTCATGGATCTTCTGTCGGAAATCAGCCGGAAGTTTGTGGAAAGACATGTACTGCTCAACTTGCTTGTACTGAAAAAGATGACGTACACAGGATAAAGACACTTGACAATATTTCAAAAACAGAAAAAACATTTTAAAGCAAAAACAAAATTGTCGATTCACAAAACGTTTGCAAAACGCAATCTCATCCCCAACCTAGTCCAAATGTAAATACAAAAAAAGAAAATGGGATGCTTTCTATTCAAGATAAATACAATTAAATTAGAATTAAAGTGTTTTACAAAATCCACATTGCGATAAACCAAAAATGCAAACATTTCGCGACAAAAGATTTACCTAAACATTTTACCACCACCAACTTGTGAGTTCGCCCTGTCAATCCGACACGGCCTTTGTTGTGAAGACATGCAGGCAGGATCATTATCCACAGATGAAAGTAAATAATTAAACATACAGGGTTGTTTTCCTATTGGAGAACACTCAGTATTTTAATATGGTGACTGCTTACAGTTGGCTATGAAGTGTATGTGTAGAAAAAGTATACAGATTACAAAGTAATTAACCGATAACAAAATAAAGAATCCATTTTTTAATAAAAACATCTCCTGACTTCCTGAAGCAGGGTGTTATATAAACAATCACTTGTTGAATGGCAGAGCATGGAGGTTATAGATTGTGTTAATAACATCTGCTTTGAAACGCATCACCGCAGCATCACACACACACACACAGATGTCTGAGAACAGTTTTTAAGTGGCTAATGACAAGCTTTACTTCCTGTCTCTATTTAACAGAGTCTATAATAACAGTACATAGATGGATACATAGACAGACACTGACAGACAGACCGATGTTATGTTGCTATCACTGAAGCAGTCAAAATATCAGATTCCAGCACAAACTGATTATCAAGGAGAAAGAGAGGCTCTATACAGGGTTTCGCTAAATTTCAACCTTGTGCCTCAATTCTTCTGAAGCATCATTGTGCCCTCTCATAACTGGACTCTAGTGGGTCACGTGCACACTGAAATAATGAGGTGGGGGGAGGGTGATGCTCCTTTGTGACCTCGTTGCTGGATGGATGGTGTTGGAGGCTGAAGGCATGTGGATAATGACTGTCAGTATGAGTGCACTGACATATGTTCAGCCTGACTTGCCTTCGGTTGATCTGCCAAGCTTCTAACAGGATGTGATATCATGCACTTGCAAAGAACATTATTAAGAAAATGTTTAAATTATTGAAGACACGCACCATAGAGACTTGTGGGCGGGCTCTTGGGCCTGGCAATACACTTTTAGAACACCTTAGCTACACCCTAGAGACCACACAGAACACCTTAGCAACCCCATAGCAACACTCTGGCAACCCACGCTGCCTTTTATTTCTTCTGTTTTTAAATCAAAGCAATTTACCCATAAGCAAAAAAATGACCCAGAACCCAGATGCAAAATGGATGAGGCCACACATTTTTGGTTGTCCCTTTTGCCGCCCAAAAAAACGAGGGTGAGAGTTAAGAATAATAAGAGCAGGTCTCCATGTAAATAAACCTTACAGCACGCGACAGATGCAGAAGCTATAGGCAATACACACTGCAGCACGAGTGTGTTATGTGTTAGCAGTTAGCACAGGCGCTCATGGTTACGTCATGGCTTTTGGCAGTGGGTGGGGAATCATGGAAAAGGGACGTGACTGACTTTAATTAGCTCAGAGTGGAAATCCCATCATAAAGCCATTTCATAAAAAACGTTTGTTTCTGTAATCTGCTCCAAAATCCTAATCTAATTCCATCTTAATTAATTACAATTGTTTAATGGAATTATACAATCACACACTGCTGACAGTAGCAGCCGGGGGTCCCAAAACACGCATTTCATTTCACCAAAATTGAGACACAGTGTTTTTAATTTGTTGTAATTTGTTTAGTTTTGAAAGGTGTTCAAATATTCAGTATTCATGACACAGTACACAAACAATAGCCGGATATTGTGTTTGTCTTTATAACCGCTGAGAAAACAAATAATTGAACACTCAATATCGCAAGAAAGAATCAGATGCGGTTATATGCTCGCACACCAACATTTAGCACCTCAGAATAACAATGCCCCCAAAGTTCGACAAACTCTCTGTAATTTACGCTTTGTCCGCTTCGATCAAGAAACTCTTTATCTCTCTTTGGTTCATTCGATGAGCTTTGAAGTAAGACAAGGTGTTTAGCCGAAGACAATTACTCTGACCTTGTTGTAATCACGATTTGAGTGTCCTATTACACACAGACAAGTCTGTAAATTAGTAGTGGAAAGACTTGAGAAAACTTTGAATTTTACCAGCCCTCAGGAGTAAAAAGGGCTATAGTGAAAGAAAGACAGACAGACAGAAAGAAAGAGATTTTAGGAAGGATTATAGGAAGAGGTGTGATTGTCTACACCAGTGGTATCCGCCGTGTGGCGAGGTGACAAAACAAGATCGCTTTCAGTTTAATCAACAGAGCTGTCTTCACCGCTTGCGGCGAGCCATCAGTTGACGGACGCCCTGTTTCTATTTTTGACGCAGTACTCCAGCTACTGCAATTTCCCTGTCATCTGAAATAAATATTTACAATATTTACAAGAACATGCTGTTTTATTACAATGAACGTTCAGGAACGTATGAACGTTACATCAAAGACGTGGCCGTGGACAGGTTTATGTTTCGGTTCTTCATTTGAATCCAGGTCTTCGTGCATGCTCAATCAAAATTCTTTCACTACATTACAACATCTTTTTCTGTCACATTTTTTGCATAAGGCACATAGTGAGCCATTGCTGGAGTCTCTTTCACAAATAAAAAATTGTGCATGACAGTCCTGAATGCAAAGCTGTATATCCACAGTAACATGACAGCCCCAGTACCCAGCTAACAATTTTAGGTTGTAAGAATATTTCCCTAACGTTTCCATCAAGTTAAAAAAAAGTTAAAAATATTATTTTGAATGTTCTAGGAACGTTCAAAACGTCCAATTTTTTAGACGTTGTATTAACGATATTGTGTGGTTATACAATTGCTATTCAAACATTTTTTAATTCTGTACGTTTTAATGTTCCACTAACTACTTAAGAATAAAGGTTTTGATACTTGAAAATGTTGACACTTTTTTACATGATAATATTTTTTTACATTATAATATATATATGTATAACATATATTTGCACATATATAACATTAAAAAACGTTCTGCTAACATTACCGCAAAATGTTTTTGATAACTTTCACAGAACTTTTAGAGAACGTTAGCCAACATTATGGGAATATTCCCTGTTAGCTGGGTATTAGCCTAGCGTCCACGTGAGCGTCCAAGCTACACATCTGGCCACGTACTCTGATACCTCTGGGCAGGTATGTCAGATTAACAATTATAAGCCTCCTAACAGAAGTCATTAAAAAAGTTGAGACTCAGTGTTGTGTAACATTTTGGAGATAATCATCGCTGTCCTTCCAAAATAGCCGACCGAGTAAAAATTCTGTCATCATTTACCTATGTTGTTACAAACACATTTGTGTTCCACGGGGGAAAGAAAGTCATACGCGTTTGAAACAACACAAAGGGTAAATGACCGCAGAATGTTCATTTTTGGATGAACTATCCCTTTAATTTTGAAACCGTTCATCTGATTCCAAATTAGCAACGTAATTACTAACGCAGGCCAGTTTACAATCACCCGGTTCAAATAAACATAAACCGGCGGGGTGATTCTCAGTCATAATGAGATGATATATTTCCCATCATGACCATCTGTCTGAGCCTGAAGGTCACAGAGGAACAGGGATGAAAACGTGTGTGTTTCCTATGAACCGTATATAAAGCTCTCTTTCCATATAGACTGTCAGATCACAGCTACATTAAAACCACAGCTAACCTGATGCCAACTAGGATTATGATAGTTAACTGTTAGGTAACAACCAACATGATGTGACACCCTACAGCCTCTGCCTTAATGGCAAATGGCACAACATTTGCCATTGAATAAAAGAGGAGAGCCTTCCCTTACGAAAACGAACTATGGTAATACCAAAAAACCATGGTTACTGTAGTCAAACCACGGTAACCACAAATGAATCATAATTGATAACATAATGACATAACTAGCATCTGCTGTATCTCCTTTTGTACAGTAGTGATGTCATCATCACCGTGATCAATAATTCTAATGAACTGATATAAGCAGAGACTACGATGCTCGATAGTCGATGGATACAGCTGGATCAGTATATCTCAGCAGGTCTGTATGTACAACCACAGGTCCCTGGAGTGCAGATCAACAGAAAGCTGATCTCAGATCAGCATCGTCGCATTCTAAAAAAACTATTTGTTAGAGGCAGGGCACAAACGGGTGCTTGAAAATCAGAGTTAAGCAATGTAATTCTCATTACATAATAGCAAATGTCTGTTCATCTGTTGGGTTTTGGCAATCATTTTTTTTCCGGTGTTTGCACAAGAGTAGATATGGACATGTGGGGATACACCCGCGGGCTCCGTGGTGCATTGGGGGCCGTGCTCGTGTCACCGTGAGCCAGTTTTTTTAGGCCACATAAAAACTGTATCAATGACCAATATTTTACACCACAGAAACTGTGTTTACACTCACTTCATAATGCCAAGCAGAGTCACAATTTCTTCAAAATCAATAAATCAAGAAAAATGAAGAGAAATTATATTAGCAAAACAAACAAAATGTTCTGCTCAAAACAACATCACTGTCAGTTTTCATCATTTCAACCCTGATTTTAATGTTCATGCATGACATCATCAATTATGGGCGGGGCCTGAATCATGATTAGTAGTGGCCCCCGAGATTTGCAGATTGTAAACTGTGCGTGAGGTGGCCCCCCAGAAGTGTAATTGAATAAATCTACTACAAAGATCATTCTAACTCAGTATATATTCTAAATATATTCCAGATAATCTTCTACAGGCACAAACCCTCAAGAACCACCATTAGACAAATCCACGTCTTCCACCTGTGAGATCTCCATCTTGAATATGAAAAGCAATCATGTACTCACTCCCTGATCAACTTCAGCATGTGGGCGTAAAGCAACATCATTAGATGTTTATTCTGGATGAGGAGGAACAAAACCACAAGCAGTCTATCATGTACACTTCATGTCATCCAATGAACAGCTTTTGTGGGGCTTCAGCACACTCCAGTTCCCTTCAGCCCTGTTATCTGACAAGCAGCGGCTCTGTAGCTAATGATTAATGAAGAGGAAAGTCTATTGCCTGAAGGCAGATCTGATGAGCTGCAGCGACAGTTCTTTTGGGATTCTCCGCATTATATCATCCCTTCAAATGCTATTGTAATACACATAAGTTTAGGGTGGAATTAGAGCTCTGTTTTTATTAAAGACAGCTGGAAGATGTTTCATTAAATCTAATAAATCTACCTCATGTTAATATACTTTCTTGTAATACTTTTTTAAAATCATACATGTGTGTATGATTATATATATATAATATATAGAAAGAGACTAGAAAGAAATTAGAGTTTTTCTCAAAACCTTCATTTTTGAAATCTTAACAGCTATCATCATCTACATCCAGGAAAAAGGAAACAGAAAGTTCAGAGGCAAAAGCGAAAACCGCCCGGACCTACAAAGTTAAACCAAATAGTTTGCGACAACTGGATCTGTGCACCAGGGCTGCAGGTGTAAACAAACACCAGATGTCGTGATTAGGAATCAAAGACGAGCGAATTACAGCAGAGGGAGGGGCCGACAACAGATCAGATAAGAGGGCGTCCAAATTGCACAGAACACCCAGAATCCTCAGCTGTTGGGATGGCTGGCCTGAGCGGTTTCATCCTCTCGAACAGACGATAGGTTTCGACTTTGATCTGGTGAGATCAAACAAACGGCGACACGCGAGAAGGTCATCTGCAGGTGTTGTAGTGTGTGTGTGTGTGTTTACACTGTGTACTACCCACCTTCTCCTGGTACTGCCGTCGGGACGAGTCCAGCGACTGTATGAGGGCCGTGGCGTGGCCAATGAACATGGCGTAGCAGGTGGCTCCAACGATCATGCTCAGCATGGTCAACCAGATATCAGACATGCTCTCCGGGGCCTGGCGTCCATACCCGATACACAGCATATGGCTCATGGCCTTGAACAGGGCGAAGGAATACAGCTCACTCCAGGAGTCGTTCTGGAAATTGGGAGGATGAGAAATAGATTATTCCATCAGCACAAGATAAACTCATTTTAGCATGGAAGCAAACGGTGTCATAATCTTGGCTCAGGAGGAGTATAGCACTAGCATGTTGGCTAGCTATCTATGTGTGCTGTGGACCTGTGATCGATTCATGCCAGCTAACAGTTTTAGGTTGTAAGTAACAAAAAAGTTAAAAATGTTATTTTGAATATTCTAGGGATGTTCAAAACATGCCGTTTTTTAGACATTGTATTAACGTTATTGATTGGTTCTAAGAATGTTTTTAAAATGTTCCACTAAGAACTTAAGAATAACGATTTTAATATTTGATATATAATGTTTAAAAAGAGGTTGTACTAACGTTGCTGCAAGAACTTTAAGAGAACGTTAGCCAACATTCTGAGAACCTTTCCTGTTAGCTGGGCTTATTCTATTCTCTCTTGGAGGCTTAAACACAATTAATGAGCTCTGGCCTGTTTATTATTTCAGCTGGGATGATGTTATAAAGCAGCTGCTTCCACAAGTTCCTTCATTTTCTTTCATAAGCGCCTGGTTTTTCGGGACTGACCTGTTGGGTCCCTGAGAAATGAGCTTAACCTGATTTGCATTCATTTCGTGCAGGGTTTAGACAAGGCTATGAAAATTCTCAATCAAAGAGATAAATATGAAGGGGACTGCGGGTGACTTTGAATGATGAAGTGGGGGGTGTCCAGGGTGAGAAATGGAAAACAGGGCGATGGGTAATCAGTCGAATTACTTTGTGGAGGAGATAAAACGAGGAGTGGCCTGCTGGGCCATTGGAGGAAACCATTTTCAAGAAACAATTGGTCAGGCTGTCAGTTTGTCCATCCGTCAGTCATCAAAAATGATGCAAACAATCCTTTGATACTTGACAAATGCTACATACCCAGCTAACACGGAACATTCTAATAACGTAGGCTATGTTCTCTAAAGGTTCTCTAAAAGTTATCAAAAACATTCTTCCAGTTACAACAGCAGAACATTTTTTAATGTTGTATATTATATGTAAATACAATATTTTGGTGTTTTGAACGTTCTTAGAACTTTCAAAATAAGATTTTTAATGTTTTTATTAATCAAAGGAAACGTTAGGGAAATGTTCTTACAACCTACAATTGCTGGGTAAACATCGACAAGATTTATAAAAAATACAAAGAGCTGCCTGGCAGTAGTTTGCTTTTCAGAGCAGAATATGTAAATGAATGCATTCACCCGTCACATTTAAAGGCCACCCTTATGGCTTTAAAACAATCACAATTCACCATCCCAACATGTGCTTGACATTTCTTCCCTGCCATAATTCTTTGAATAAAGGATAATTAAGCATTCAAAAAAACATTTCCCCATTTCCCCTGCATGTATGGAATAAAGCAACACGTTTATTGCAGTATAATCTGTTTCATGCATTGTAGCGCTGCTGCTAGCATGATTTGCAATACGCTAAATGAAAGATTAGCACACATTAAGACAGATCCAGTTGAGGGTGTAAAGCAAGCTGTATAATTATGCTTTGATTATGTTTGCTTCCTGGCGGCCTTTAGCACATATTTAACCTTGTATTTCTTGTCCCCACTGGCCCTGAGATGAATAAAAGGTTTTGACGTTAAATTGATTTATCTTGACTTGCATCCTAGCTAACAGGGAATGTTCTCAGAATGTTGGCTAATGTTCTCTAAGTTATCAAAAATGTTTTTGCAGTAACGTCACTAGAACGTTTTTTAATGTTACATACCATATATCAAAAATGTTATTCTTAAGTAGTTTTAGAACATTTTATAAACGTTACAGAATTAAAAATGTTTGTGTAACGTTCTTATAACCAAGCAATAACGTTAATACAACTTCTAAAAACTGGACATTTGAACATTATAAGAACTTTCAAACAACTTTTTTAACGTTTTTGTTACTTAATGGAAAGGGAAACATTCTTACAACCATAGTTCATAGTTCATAGCTATTTGATAATGAACTATAAAGGCTATTTTTCCGCGAACACACTTGACACACTATATGCTAAATAGAGATCTTCTTTTTTTTAAATAAAAACTAGACTGGAGTGTACAGGAAGTGGAATGACAAACAAAATTCTCATTTTTTTGTTGAATCTTCACTTTGAATGGCTCTCAAGCTTACGGTATTCATAAGCAACAATCTTAAAAACGTCCATGTGAGCATGTACCTATGAGCCGCACGTGCTTTATTTGTGATTCTAGTGCACGCATGGGTGGATTTGACAATGCTAGGTCATGGATCACAGGCCACAGCTGGATCAAAGGGGATCAAAGGGGTGCGTTTCGGGACATTGATCTATCAGATGCTAGAAACACAGCGACAGGTGAACTACAGCTAAACCTTCTGGAACCCGTTTCGGGAAGTCAAAATAGAATTAAACTTTTACCTTAAAGGAATAGCTCACCTGAAAGGAATATCGTGTTATTTACTCACCCTAAACTTATACCAAAGCCTTCGAATGTAAAACTACTTCCTCACTTCTCCTGTGGAACAGTGGTGTTTATTAGTTTATAATGCAAAAGTTGTTAATATTATTTATTAACAACTTTTGCATTAAAAGAAAGTTATTAATAAACCGGGACTGCGAAGTTCCAAAATGAAACTTATACTTAAGACTTTTATCTTGGTGTGTTCCTCACACAAAGCTTCTTAAATTGAAAATATAGCCCATTAGTAATACAGACCACATTTATGATATTTTTATGGTGTTGTTTTCCTCATTTTTGAGCTTGGCAGCTCCAGTCCCCATTCAAATTCATTATACAGAAAAGCAAGGTCAGGATATTCTTCATAAAAACATCTTTTGTGTTCCATGGAAGATTGTAAGTTCCTTTAATAATCTCAAATGTTTTATTTAACCATGTGAAACAAACATTCATATCTGTCCCTGTCTTACTCCTATATTTCTATATACTGTAGTTACAGTATACATAAGAAGCACTACAAAGTATGTTAGTTTTGGATTGGATTTGTCTGCATCATTATAGTTTTTCATACATGTTTCAACAAAATTATATCCTCTGCTATGTGACATGGAGGCTTCATTCCTGCTTCAGAAACATGAGCTTGTCATTACCATCAGACAGACACTTGAAATGATGAGACAGATTATTTAATGCTGCGTCCATCATTTCCAACAAACGGCCTTAGCAGTTAACCTTGACTGCTAAGCAATGGCAGCAACTAAAATTACTGCATTCACAAAACTACCGCAACAATAAAAGCCAATCAGAACTCTGTCCCTGTGTCACATGATTTCTGAAAAATGAGAGCATGTTACCGAGAGTGTGAATAAGTGAACGACTGGGCGGGGAAATCCTGCATTTATCAAAACATCCAATGAGCCGATTCATTTCTCTTGTGGAGCCCAACACACAGGACAGACACGTCACAAATGAGATCTCCCTAATAACTTAATTGCTTCTCACTAAATGAAAACGTTTGCTTGTTTTTTCTGATAAACAGACCTTAAGAATCTCACGTGAAACAGTCAATATCTTAAACATTTTTCAGCAACATGTTCACTGACCCACAATCTGTGAATTCTCATGAGCGTCAGCTTCTCCATTTGTACATTTAATTCAGTAAAAATATATTTTCATACTAAAGTGGGCGACAGGACTTAACAACTGGTTGCAAGCAAGCGTAACCAAGTCCCAAACATAAATCGTATGGCCTGCTGAAGTCCCCTGACATTCGTCTTGTCTGAACAAGAAAGAGTTTTACAGTCCCTCACAGTTTACATCAGTGTAACAAATGTCCAAACAATGTCTTACTTTCAGAGCAGACTAAACAGTGGGGAGGAGGTCTGGAGCAGATGGGCGATGGTGGGCAGCGAGGGACAGCTCGCTCTAAGTGTCTGGCAGCCTTCATAAATCCAAGAAAACTGGTGACTGAATAACCTCCCCGATGTGTCATGTGATCAACACGTTCAAACACTAATTGTGTATTGTGTGTAACTGTGCTGGTATCAAGTTTAAGGCAGGTAGGCATTTCTGGATTTTATCCAGAAACATTTTTTGTTATGCTGGTTGAACGTCTCTTCACATCCTGATAGCAACCACTAAGTAATGTGGTCTTAATATATTTAGATCTTCTTTGGAAGGTGCAGGGTGATCAAATGTGATAAAATCATTGAAAATGTGCGATAAAATAAAAAAAAGTGATAAAATCATTGCGTTTGGTCTGAATGCAATGACAGAATGTCCTACTTGCCTGTCAGACTATGTATTCGCATACCTCTGTGCACTATTGGAGGGGGCGTGGCTTTGGAGTTCGCACTGAACAGAGCTATTGCTATTGCTAGCATCTCTAAAATTACCTTTTTGTTGCTGGAATGAGCAAATAGTTCATGCCCATGCCAACTGTAACTGTTTGTTTCTCCACTACGCCTGCGTGGTTGATGACAATACTAAAATTTCAAGTTACACCAGGTTCTGTTAATTGGGAGGTTTGAATGCACCAATATGAAGTTCAGGTTATGGACAGCAGGACTTACCACCATCTTGTTAAGGGAAACCCAGCAGTCTGAAGGGAAGTCCTGCAACATGGGCACCAGGAACTGAAGGCATCCGTCCCAGTGACACAGCAGAAGCATCATGCCAATTAGATTGATGATACGCATCACTGCGCTGGCCAGGTCATAGGTCATGTGAAAGATCTGTCAGGAGAGAGGACAGCAGCGTTATATTTGAGAAATAGAGGGCAAAAGGAATCTGGGGGATAAACTTGAACATATTCAATTATCTGAAACAGAGCCATGGGTAATTGCTCTTCCACTTTGAAGGACAAACTGCTTTAGCGGTTTTGATTTCCTATGAGAACAATTACAATAGGTTTATCTTTTTCATTTTTAGAGGGATCATCCTAACAAGCAATTGTTTTTGAACCCTCTCAGCTCTGTAGATTATTTGTGACCTCTAGAGTTGTTCTTGCCCAAATATGACCAATATTTCCCATACTGCACTGGGAACAGCTGGTGAAAGTTTGCCAAAGCTTTATGTAATGGCTAAAATGATCCATCCCACCAGATTAGATTCAATACAACCTGTCGGGTTCATACCGATACGAACATGCTTCTGAATGATGAAAGAGGAATGTGCCAAACTGATATTGTGTTCTTCCTGACAGAACAACTAGCGACCAAAGAATGAGTCTCTAAGAAACAACAGTGTGTGCAGCCTGCTTGTGTAAAGGACTGCTGCTGCTGGAGTGTGATCTGGCGGCTGTCCAGGATAACGCCTTGTGTGGTTGTGTTAGACAGTGTCAACACTGTTCCAGCTAACAATTTAAGGTTGCAAGAATGTTTTCCTAATGTTTCCATCAAGTTACAAAAACAGTAGAAATGTTACTTTAAATGTTGTAAGAACATTCAAAACATCCAGTTTTTTAAACGGTGCATTAACAGTATTGCTTGATTATAAGAACGTTACCCGTACATTTTTTTCTGTATTTTTAAAATGATCCACTAACAACTTACAACTAACATTTCTGATATATGTGATAAATAGCGTTAAAAGTTCTACTAATGTTACTGTAACAACTTTGACGACTTTGAAAGAACTTTCACATCAGCTGGACATTAGCCAACGTTCTAAGAATGTTCTCTGTTAGCTGGGGACATACTATACCAAAAACATCATTTGTCACACCTAAGAAAAGCCAAGTGCCCAAAACAGCAACTAGGCCAAAACAGCAATACTGTAGGAGAAGACACTGCCATGGCTGAAGATGTTAAGAGCTACACCCTTGTGGGTTGTTGTTTTTTTCTAGCTTGAGTAAAGGCACCAGGGGCAATGTGATCTTCAAACTGTGACGAGACAAAACACAAAACTGACAAGAGCCTCAATTTTGAGGAGAAACATCACGCCAATGATTCTCAGCATACAGCTGGAGGAACAAGATATTTTTTTTAAAAAAAGGGAAAATCGTTGCTTTGCGGCTCTTGCCAGTCAGTGTGTATCTAAGAAGAATTTTTGATCAGGTCCAGTGATTTTAAAACCGTGTGGAAGTTCAGACTTGCTGGAATTAATCTATATTAAACACCCCCGTGTCACCTGGTACTGGACAATGATGGACAGAGTTTCTGAAACCCTTTTAGAAACAACCAATCTTTTTTTTTTTGCACAGTGCTTCAGGGTAATGTTTTTAAAAAATATGTTAATTTTAGTCCCCAGTAATGCAGATTAGCCAAACAAATACAAATTCTCCATATAAAAGTGAACTTCAGATTCAACGTACACACTTCATGGTGCTTCAAACAATACTCAACAATTAGATTCTTCACAACCTGGTCGTGTTATCTGTGAATTAAATGTACCTAAATGTACCTGCCTATGCAATCGAGCCATAAGCAGATCAACCACCAGGCAGAGCGGATGCCGCGCTGCTTAGAAAGGTTGATTCCATAATTGAGGGCCAATCAGGAGGGTAATTGTCGCATTTGGTGGAAAAAAGAAGGCATCTAAATGAATGATCAACCCCAGACACATCGTCACATTGCCGTCAGTCCCGACAGCTGGTGCTCTGTGTAATCAGCTGTAAGATTCTCAAGAGCCATGTCAAGTGTTTCAAAATGCCGCCGTTCGTTTGGATGATAAATGCACCCAACTGCTTTTACCGGTGTGGTCTAGCTGTTATTAATGTCTATGAGGGTTAATCACCCTGGACTGCGTTACTTAGCCTTTGAGCCTAATTAGTCACCCACAAAAACGCCTACAAGGCAGTATTGCGATCAATGAAAAGAATTATTGATTAAATTACGCAGCTCGTAATTACAAACCAAAAACGTCACTTCAACAGGTAAATAAACATATGGGGGTCGTTTTGCACTTCCGACTGTCAAATTGTAGTTTGATTCTTAAAGCTCTTGGGCTTTCTCCTTTTTTTAATGAATGTTGCATGCGAATCTTTAGCAGATTTTTTGTCATATTTTGCAAGATTATTATTAAATTAAACTGCTGCAGTTTGGGCATTTAGCGGTTCGACTGCAAAATGAACTCCTTGGAGAACTGAATTGATTTGGTGTCACACAAATTTGGAAGATTCTGTCTGTCCACAAAAAGAAAAACAAACCATAATGTTCTCCATCTTACCTCCTCCCACTGATGGATGTAACGAATTAATCTGGACAGTCTGAGGAGCCTCAGCAAACTGAGGATCTTGGTGAAGCGAACGATCCTCAAGGCTCTGGCCGTCTTGTAGACCTCAGAGTCGATGCCTTTCTCCACGATGAGAAAGATATAATCCACCGGGATGGAAGATACGAAGTCCACTATGAACCATGTCTTCAGATACTTCTTCTTGATCTTGTCAGGGTCCAGAATTATCTCAGTGTTGTCTTCATAGACTATGCCTGTACGAAAGTTCAGCACCAGGTCTATGAGGAAGAACGTGTCGGACACAACGTTGAAGATAATCCACGGGGTGGTGGTCTCCTCTTTGAAGAAGGTGATGCCCACAGGAATTATTATCAAGTTGCCCACCATAAACATTAGCATTGTGAAATCCCAGTAAAACCTACATGGAGAGTGAAGAAGTATTGAAGAACAAACACATGCAACAGGAGATGCATCTGAAATTACATGAATAAAGAAAACTACAGGACCTAGTTTACTTACAAATTTACGTGCATGGGTGAAACAAAACCGTGATAATGGCATCAAATTCAGTATCTAATCACGCTTTTATAGCATTCGTTTAAAACAAAACATCTCAAACGCAAAATGTGAAATGATTCATAATTTGGCACGGCTTGGTGCACCAACATTTTATTATTGGAGTGTTTTTTTTATTTAGAAAATACAGTGTGTTTCTTTTATGTTTGTGTTGTAAATATCATGGGTATAACGGACACACCCTTATAATAAAGATATGGGACTCGTGCGCTTGGTGAAACAGGGATACACCCTAAAAATAACTCGAGCTTCGACAACCAGACGCGATACAGGGCCCTAATAAAACAGCATCGGCGTGATAGGGAGCTTATTGGAGTAGATCAATACTGTGAGATAGTATACCGATAAATAACATTTACCCCGACCCGGACAAGGTCACGGCAAGGGCGCGCGTAAACGCCGGACACGCATGACAGATTGGCAGCACAACGGGTTGTGGATTTTGCGCCTGGAAATGTCTGGAGATGTGAATAATGTCTGGCGAAATGATGTGAATAATGTCGATAATTATGATCATCATTTCTTATAAAGCGCATCAATGGCTGGAGATGTGACCGCGGAGCTGTCTGTGGTACCTAAACTTCTGCAGGCAACGTAAGTGAGGAAAAACGCGTCCGATGCTCCCAACATGAACCCATGGTTTGTTTTCACGGTGAAAACAACACCAGATCGCTCCCCTGCTAGATGGTTTACGGGCAAAGATAAATATGGAGACTTTAAAACTACGTTTCCAGTTTTTGCTGAATGTTACGCACGTAACCGGAATCGAAACGCACAATGGCGCAATAACCAGAATGCGTAAAACGCATGGAGGTATTGCACAAACCTACTGATGCTCATGCTTGAAGAAATAGTTTTTATCATTTAAAGGCTCTCACTTATGGTTTAGTATAGGTTGCATGTAAAATACACCATTGCAAACGTTGTTAAACAGGGTAATGCGTTGTAAGCGCATTGGCTACAGGCAAAATCGAGGTAACCAGTCCTGTAGAGCTGACTTTTAAGTTTACTTGGGAAAAATCAACCTGTTTGTTACTGTATTTGAGGAACGCCCTCGTTGCTCGGTGCCCTGGGAGATAATTAAGCACAGATCACAGAGGAAAATGTATTAAGTAAAGTGCTTGTGTGGAAAACAACAAACAAACCAATACCAAACCAAACATAAGAAAACAATTCCCTGGTATTACTCAACTATAGCAACACAGCTGGTCCAGCGTCAGTTTTGATGCTGATCTTTCCTGAAATCGAGCAATAGCTTTCCACACCATGTTTAGCTGCGGATGCAAGATCTGTTGGGAGGCCTGTGGGTTTTATTGCCATTTCTAATTGCATTTCGTTAGTAATTTTATCCTTATTGGCCCTGGTGATCATGTCTGAACTTTCTTGTAGGTGTCGTGTCTAAATGTCATGTATTAAAACAGTTCGTCCAGGTTTTACGCACAAGAATGCATTCCGGCGAATTAATGAATGAATGCATCATCTCCCAGTTTAATAAAACATGATTTTACACCTCTGATTCTCCGTTTCTTTGAATTGAGAAACTTGCAATGCATAAGTCATTCTTCACTAGTTTAATCCAATTGAAACGTCCTTACCTGAAATCACTGTACGGATGAATAATCCAGTTGCCGGCTGATTTAACGCGCTCTTGTTCCCTCTCCACCGCCTTTTGGCTCCCAAACATACGCAGTGAGAATTTATTGACCCCGGGCTGCAGCATGGAGCTAAACTGCCTCTGCATGTAAGTTTGATTGTCTCTGGAATCGGCATCATCGGACAACATCTGTCCATCTTCAGATTTAGAAAAGGTGACCGTATTACCTGGCTGCAGGTTCGGGGAGAGGACGTGAGCGGGCGAGGACGTTTTTCTGCTGGGCGCGTTGGAGAAAGAAACTCTGGAGTCTTTCTTGTCCGTAGGCGCGCTGGTGGCTGGGGCCCCCAGGCTCGCCGTCTCGGCCCCTGGCCCCTGTGCTAAAGATCCCGCAGGAGTGACAGAGCCATCCATGCTGGCGGTGGTGGAGTGGCATGCAGACGCTGGGAAACCTCCACCTGTGTGCTTCTCCTGTTTGGAGAGAATTGAAGACAAGCTCCCGGACATGGCCGCGTCTCTTCTACAATCCCCGTTGATTACGCATCTCATTCCGGTGCTCTCCTCACCGTCAAAAGCGAAAGTCTTCTCCGCGCCACCCCCGGTGACCGGGTCCGTAAACCCGGGGACATCTCCCTGGCGGAGGAACGCGGATTCCGTGGCGCGTCCACGGGAGGCAGAGGCGAAGTCCCTGTCGTGCGCGGCGCGGAAATCATTGTTGTTGGAAATCCTGCTCGGCGTTGCCGATGCTCCCCCTCCTGGTGTTAAAGTCTTCATCTTGTAGGATGTGTCGAGAACCTCGCTGCTCTTGGTCTCCTTGTGGTCTTCATCGCCGTCCTCGGTTTCCTCCATGGCGGTATTGCTTGGAGATGTATCCTGACGCACCGACGGCGGAGGCGCAGACGTGGTCGGCGGCCTCTCCGGTCCTTAACTCCGGTTCCCAATGTCACCAGTATACCAGCGGACGACTACACCAGTCGCGTTGCTATGGCTACGGTCGCATTTGCTCACTCCCTCACCTGGTAACCCATCACCATCTCACGTAGGCTTATGAATGGAGCGATGCACGGATCATGAATAATGACCATTTGGCATTTATTTGCGACGACAAACGTTGAGAAAACGTTTCCTTTCGCGCGTTTAAGGACTTCCACCGCTTTACTATAAACGGAGAAGTGTTTGTATTGAACTATTTCATTGAGTGGCAGAACAAACCGATGGTGGTTTTGCTCGTTTTGAAAGCTCGGAGGTTTTAATGTGCATTAACATCTGTGACTTGCTCTTATAATAATCGTATAAAATCATATAATAAAGTATGAGATTGTGGAGGCTCTTCTTGGTTCCCTTTGTAACCGCGCTGTGAGTGCCGTCACGTAGAGCCGCTCCCTGGAAACTGATGAATAAATGAGTGAACGTCGCCACCTGGTGGTGGTCCAAATAACAGCCCGACACACGCCACCCAAAAGTTCAAGAGCTGTTGTCATTTACTCACCCTTACTTCTTCTGTGAAAGAGAAGAGGAAACCTTTTGAATGTCTTTGGGTGTACTTTTTCCCTATAAAAAAAGTGGGTACTGAGGTCGTCCGATGCTTTTAAATAATGTGAGGTACCGAGGTCGTCCGATGCGCTTAAATAATATGAGGTACCGAGGTCGTCCGATGCGCTTAAATAATATGAGGTACCGAGGTCGTCCGATGCGCTTAAATAATATGAGGTACCGAGGTCGTCCGATGCGCTTAAATAATATGAGGTACCGAGGTCGCCCGATGCGCTTAAATAATATGAGGTACCGAGGTCGCCCGATGCGCTTAAATAATATGAGGTACCGAGGTCGCCCGATGCGCTTAAATAATATGAGGTACCGAGGTCGCCCGATGCGCTTAAATAATATGAGGTACCGAGGTCGCCCGATGCGCTTAAATAATATAAGGTACCGAGGTCGCCCGATGCTCTTAAATAATATGAGGTACCGAGGTCACCCGATGCTCTTAAATAATATGAGGTACCGAGGTCGCCCGATGCTTAAATAATGAGGTACCGAGGTCGCCCGATGCTCTTAAATAATATGAGGTACCGAGGTCGTCCGATGCGCTTAAATAATATGAGGTACCGAGGTCGTCCGATGCGCTTAAATAATATGAGGTACCGAGGTCGTCCGATGCGCTTAAATAATATGAGGTACCGAGGTCGTCCGATGCGCTTAAATAATATGAGGTACCGAGGTCGCCCGATGCGCTTAAATAATATGAGGTACCGAGGTCGCCCGATGCGCTTAAATAATATGCGGTACCGAGGTCGCCCGATGCGCTTAAATAATATGAGGTACCGAGGTCGCCCGATGCGCTTAAATAATATGAGGTACCGAGGTCGTCCGATGCGCTTAAATAATATGAGGTACCGAGGTCGTCCGATGCGCTTAAATAATATGAGGTACCGAGGTCGCCCGATGCTCTTAAATAATGAGGTACCGAGGTCGCCCGATGCGCTTAAATAATATGAGGTACCGAGGTCGTCCGATGCGCTTAAATAATATGAGGTACCGAGGTCGTCCGATGCGCTTAAATAATATGAGGTACCGAGGTCGCCCGATGCTCTTAAATAATGAGGTACCGAGGTCGCCCGATGCTCTTAAATAATGAGGTACCGAGGTCGCCCGATGCGCTTAAATAATATGAGGTACCGAGGTCGCCCGATGCGCTTAAATAATATGAGGTACAGAGGTCGCCCGATGCTCTAAGACGTGAGGTACCGAGGTCGCCAGATGCTCTAAAACAATGTTTAGTTAAAAATAAAAAGCGGTTTGGAACAAAATATTTAGGCTACTGTTGCATGTTATTTAAACACCAAGTAGTTTCTCTTCAGCTGACATTAGCAACACTTGAGAGCAAAATGTTAAAATCAAATAAGTTTATTTAGATTGTGCAAGTCGGTACATCTGACAGTGTATTAGATTTCCTAGGTCGCTAAGACAAAATAATTTATACACTTCTAAATAAAGTATTTTATGCATCTCAACTTGGAAATGGCACACAACCAGACACTAAACTTCACAAGGTATTATGACTTTTATAATATATATAAAGGAGAGCATCTTTTAAGCAACAAAACAAGCCTTTACTAAATATCACTCCCATTGACTAAATATATGACATTCTCCTCAGTGTTACATTTAAAAATTTGGGTAACAATATAGAATTGATTATCCGAGTAGCAAACGAAACACCTTCTAAGCACTTGGTCCATAAGGGTTAGTATGACAGCAAGAATGAATTCTGAATGGACAGAGCTAATGCAAGCTCGTTTGAGAAAATAAATGGGGAAATTATTAATACGACAACAGAGAATTTAAAAATTCACCATCCTAACTAAAACTGTTGTTAACCCATACTGCACGTAAGTTACATTATTTTGACTATTAAAAACAGCATTTAATAGTCAAAATGGCTATTAAAAACATGGCTAAAGATTAAGGCGTACAGAAAAATAACAGCTGAGGAAAGTGAATGAGAAGTCTTTTGACTCCGCCCAAAGACTCTGAGCCATTGTTTCAGCTACAGCGATCTATTTGTAGATGCTGAACAACGTTGAATTACTGTGCGGCTGGGCAGTGACTGGAATAGCATTGGTAGATGATGTTTTGACAGTGAAGGAAGCAGAGATGAAAGGAAACTTAGTTCCCAGATTGAGAGATTTTCACTAAACACACACACACATCTACATTAAAAATACAATCATGCAGTTTCCCCCCACCCACTGAAAACACTTTTAAAAATGCTGGCAGCCCAAATACATAAAGGAATAAAAGTAAAATGAGACCAATTCATCTCTCAAGACATCGACGCTCAAGCAAAAGGTTTTTTAAACTCGCCGGGGATTTTGCACTGTGCTACTCAGCAACTCAACGTTTATCTTCAGCAGTAGTCATCGGGTTACCTGAAACAATATATTATAAAATATTAAGAAATATTATAGCTGGAAAACTATTCAAACTTTACAGGAAGCAGGGTTTGTCTGGGCTCTGGACTCCACTCACTTGTTGTTCTTTCTTAGTTGGAGTTTCTTTGTCTGACATTTTTGTCTTTGTGGTTTGTGGCAGCGTTGCTCTTCCTGAAACACACAATTTTACACGAGTTCAGTCTTTGATGCGCAAGCAGATTTCCTGAGCTGCAGACCCATATAGACAAGCTATTGTCTAGTTTTCAACATGCGGCCTTAGAAGTTTTCTAGAGGAACATCTGTACTTTAACCTCTAAAATATCTAGAAAATCTTGTCACAAACGTAAACGATCACAACTTACAGTGGCGCAGATCCTGAGTCGTCATCTACAGGCATCAGGAAACACATGGAAAGAAGAAAACAGTTAAAAATGTTTCACAGGATTACAGATATACTCTAGATTAAGTAGTTTTATAAAACTTAATCTAGAGTTCTAGCAACTTCTGTAAAATATATCTGACAGTCTCAAGATAATGGTGAGATCACCTTAATTTTAAAACAGAGGGCCTAATGAGTACACTATGAATTTGGGAGCTGAGAAAACCTTATACTTTGGTTATTTTCACTGCTATGCTGTATGATCAGTCTGTAAATGTCAACTATACACAGCTACATGTATACACAGTTTCTTGAAATCAATATTAATAATGATTCATGCAGAATAATAGAGATACATTAACCATGCATTCAGAGGTTTTATTAAAAGTATATGTTCAGTGGTTTTCAGGCCAAAGCTTTAACAGTTGTTTACAGTAACGTATCATTGTTTGTAATACAACCACACCCACAGACCATGAGTCTCTCATTAAAGTCTATGGGCTTTTCTTTTTTTCCTCTTTTATCACTGGCCACTCCAATTTCTAAGGTAACAGCATGTCACAAGTTACAGGTGAAGTATGCCCAAAAAGTGTGGGGATATGTGCTTAATATTTGAACTTCGATTTCTTTAAATCATTTTTTTTTAAAAACATTGACTAGTGCTGACAGGCAAGGTTGTGCTACAGACAATCAGACATAAAAAAATTTAAAAATGGGCTAAAAAACCCCAACAAATTCTTAAATAAGAGAGACCTTTGCCCAATCTACGGTTTTCATGCAGAGAGCATGTCCAAAACACACTCCAAACAAGATAGCAAAGTTGGGGTTATATAATGCACCACCCTTTGTGTTATATGGGTCCTGACTCTCAGAAACAAACAAGAGCCAGGAGGAAGCCGCTGGAAGTAGGCTAGTACTGAAGATTACCATGCAGAGAGAAAACGACGTAGAGAGCATGCAAGGAAACGCAACACGCAAAAGCTTACAAAATGTCACCTTAGTTCTTGCGCATAAACATTCAAAAACCCATTTTGAACTGCAACATGTCAGACTCCACCAAACCCTTTCACTGGCGTATTTTTGTAGAAAAAGCCAAAACTCTTTGAACAAATTTGCTTATTTTTTAAAATCGTCTCAAACTGCCAGTGAAGGAGTTGTATATTCAGCCCATCTAGGAGTGCATTCCAACTTCAGAAACACCTTCATTAAGCAAATCCACGTCAGTCTGATATGCAGTTTGGAGCACTTACCACAACGTAAAAGCAGCAGCGAACAGAGAAATAAACAACGTAAATAATAAAAAAATCGACTCAGCTAATACACAGCTACACACTACAGCCAAATACAACAACAAGAATGAAATCAAACTGAAACAGGATCTTGCAACATACGAATTCAAAATACAAAACAAAACAGTGACATCCAATGACAATTTGTACATTTGCAAAATCAAAACGAAACATCATACCGTCAGTGATCTCGTCAGGCTTTCTCCTCTTCTCGTAGATTAAGATGATGGTGACGAGGATGATGACCTCTGCGACAATGCCGAGGAAGGGCCAGAGGGCGGCCAGGCGACTGCGCACGCGCAGCTGAATCTGATCGTGGGCGGTTCCCTGATCGCTCATTCCGTGGCATTGGTAGTTTCCCATGTCTTTGTTGATGTCCAGATCCTTCACGTACAACGTGGTCTTGTTGGGGGTGTTCTTGATTTCATACTTGTCAGTGCCATTGGTGATGGCGTCCTGTGCGTGTTGAGGACAGAAAACTGTTGCATTTACAGACTGACTTGAACTGTGTGCCAAGTGAAATCTTTTGAAACCTTAACCACATTTCTTGACACCCTTTAACCAATAAAATGACTTTTTATAGTAGTGTTTCAATAGTGTGATTACTGGTATTGAATGTTGAGTCACTCTGGATAAAGCGGCAGCAAAATGACCAAATTAGTTTTATTTGTTAATGCAACAAACCCTGACAGGCATTCATAACTAACATGAAAACAGCCAGACAGCTGCAGAGTTGCCTACATGTACCTTTAATCCACTGGCATCATCAGAGAGCTTGTACCAGGTCCAGTCAGTAGGCAGGGGGTATCCGTGGCTCACACACACAAGAACAGCCTTGTCGTTCTCATTGCCGTATTCAGAGTGTTTGTAGGCCGCCACATGTGGGGGAGCTAAAAGACAAAGCGGAACCACCCACTTAATGAGCAGACTCACATTTAGGCCAAACAGACAATGCTTAAAGCTGTAGTGTATCATTATTTTCAATGTTAATCTTACAGTTGTCTCTTAAGATGGAATATAAGACATAAGTAAGCCATTTGTAGGCTGATAGCACCAGGGTGACTAAATGTTTCATGCCATTAGCCATATGTGCTAATACGATTAAATAACATCGCAGTACCATTTCTCACAATACTCAATTGTTAGTTTAGATCCAATGTTTCGTAATCATTTAACAGTAAAAGTTACAACATATTCTTAACCCATTGAGGGCAGCAGCAGTACTGAACAGCAATGTCGCTACAGGCACAGTTGCCATGGTGATGACAAGACTGGATGTGTGGGCCTTAGCATGTTCTTAAACAAAATTCTTAGTGTAATAAAATGGGTCTTCACTTCACAAGGCATTTAGCATTTATCTACTGGAGTCGAATGATACTTTAGCTTGAAATTAATCTTCAGTTTTGTTGTACTTTTCCCCATTTAAAACAGAGCACAACTGTGCAGGAAACATGCATAATGCATAGTCAACAATTCTTACCTTTGACCTCAATGGTGGCATTAACCTGAGGCTCGGTCAGGAAGACGCATGAATATTTTCCGGCAGAGTGGAAATCAATCTTTTCAATGCTGTCACAGATGAAAGGAAAAACAGTAGTGAGATGCACCAATTAAGCCACGCCCACACCAACTTTTGTTTCATGAGCCAATGGGGAGCCATTATCACAACTGCAGCACCATAAAGTTCCAAGATGAAAATACATGCAAGACGAATATGAATTGGTCTGTATAAAGCAAACAGCTTTCCAGTCATGGTTATTATTTCCACCCAACAGCTCTGCCTGTTCTTTGATCTAATGGGAAATAAGGTCAGAGAGTGTGGAGGGCCGCAGGGTCTAAGCTGCCACTGTTGTCAGACAGCTGCTTATTAGAAAACTGACCGCGTTCACACAGTATTTAAGTTTGAAGAACCTACTGGAATTTAGTCTGTGGCTCTGTGCTGGATGACTTGGAGGTATCAATGGTCTTGCCATTCCTGGTCCAATAGTGGCCTTTGATTGTAGACGAGGGGTTGGTAAGGTTGCAGCTGAGAGTTTTTTGGGTCTCGTTGTTCACAACCGTTGGCTGGGTCACGATCAATGCATCTATGCAGGAACAACAAAGCAAAAGTTACACCAAATACAATGAACGATTGAGATACGTGAATCTACTCCCAAACCTCACGTTTAATTTATCCTCAGCACTACTGAAACTTTAGGAACTTAAGAGTCTACCAGCCTCTGAACGAAGTGACATATTTGCATTTCAAAGAACGTACAGCACAGAACATTACAGTTCAAATGTTCGCCACAATGTGCGCCTAACGGCACATTGTACTAGACGAAACTACCACAGGAAAAAGTGGAGGTATGTTTAGGCTCCGGGCTACAGGGAATCATGAAGGAGTGTGTAGTTCATAATGACCAAAATCAGGAAAAGGGAAAACTCAACCATCCAACAACTGGTTTGGAGACCATGATCTAATCAAATATGAGAAAATCAATAAAACGGTATAGTTGTAGCTGTAATTTTGCAGAATTGCATCCAGGGAAATGCACTGTGTAATTTCCTGGAAGGTTATGGATCTTAAAGGAGCGACCTACGACTGTGGGCACCAAGAGTTTAAGCCAAATCAAAAGAGCTTTTCTGATAACAAGTGGAGAGTTTACAGAAAGTAAAGCACGTTAATGAGACGTAATCTGAGCCCTTTTAAGAAACACATACCAATTGAAATCTGGCCAATGTCATTACTTTAAAAGGATCTGACAAGCCTTACATATACATACATATACACCAACACATCTTCTCACATATATAGACATCCAAATATAGTCAAAAAAGGCATCAGATTACTAAGAAATAGGCAGTGTTAGAAGCTGTGTAGCAGCCATTATTCTGAGTTTGTGTTAGCAGCTGTTCTTGGTCTCTAGTCGAAGGAAAAGGCAGGTAGAGGGTGAGGCATAGGAAACTGAACATATAGGGTTGTCATCTACTCTAGTGGAGATGCCGTTTCAGTCTCCACGTTGTCACTCACGTTCAAACACAATAACATTCGCTTGTGAGCGAATCCACTTGACTTTGGGCGGGGTCCTGAGGTCATTGCGGTCGGGGTCATTGGAGGCACGGCACTCATAAACGCCCGTGTCGTTGAGCACTAGGTCAGTGAGAAGAAGCGTGCTGGCGGCGTGATGGATATAGGTGGCATTGATGCGTACGCGGTCGTTTCTCGCGCCGTCAAAGAGATGAGTAGCGATTTCATCTGGTTCTTCACCCTCTATGAACCACCACTGAACTTCAGGGATGGGGTTGCCTATGACCTCACAATGGAGCTCTGCACTGTCATCCATCAGTTTCATCTAAGCCATGGGCGATTTAATGAAGCCCGCTGGGTGTTGAATTTGACGAGCGAACAGGGCGATTCGATTGGAATTGGGTTTAGAGTTAACAGTTCATGAATTATGGTTAGAGGCAAGCAGGCGACAGCAAAGAGAAAGCAGAAAAGAAAAGAAAAAGAGAATGTTAGAATGGAAAACAAAAAGTCAGAAGCAAGAGATTTTGAGTATCATTATGCAAGTCCAAATCCTGACTCACATGAGTGTTATCACTTTATGATACCAAAACCCAAATGCTGAAGAACAACAGCAGCAGGCATTTAAAAATCAAAGCATATCAAGAAATGCAATGAACAAAGCATGAAACTGGCATTAAATAAAGAAGAAATTATGATGAATGAAGCTAATGGTGTGTGATGGATGGATGGATGGATGAATGAATCAGTTTTAGTAAAAATACAACCGATTAAAACAGTAACATTTAAAACCAATAGAACGAGCCTTAAGAATACAAAACCCTTGAGCTGTATCACGTAGGCTTCACCGATGTAGCATGTACTCTAGAGAATAACACTCAAAGATTGTACTGTGCTAATCCCCCATGAAGATCGTGCAGTGGAATTCTTCTGATCACCTTAGAACAATACACACCCTGGCCGACACAAGAGTATGTGCGCAACCGCCTGGAAAAACAACCCTCCACATCAATGGTGAGAACATCCGAGATCATCCACCGATCTCTCACGCTTCCTGCCGCGCGGCACAGGTATGTTTTTGGCGTGTTTTGTTTTAAAACAAGGGTAGGGCGGTCCAATTCAGTTTGTTTTATTTTTACTGCCGAGGGAAGAGATGTTTAGACTGTTAGCTGGGGAGGGGTAAAAACAGTGGATGTTCACGTTACTGCATTCAGAGTCCACACATGCCTTACTTAGGCCTGAAATAACACGTGCCCTTTGAAAGCATACAGGCTTCATCCATCTGACCATCATGAAAAGGTCACCTCTACAATGTTCACTTATTAGTAGACACAAATTCACAGCCACTCCAAGCTACAGAAACTAAACCCTAAAAGCAATCTGTGTGTATACATAAGTGTCTACATTTGATTTGTTATTATAAGGCAGGCATGTTGACCCAATATTTCAAGCCTAAAATATAAATAACAGAGTCTACATGGCAAAGGCCCTCAACATAGTGAAGTTAATTTAAGTATACTTGGTCACTTGGTACAAAGTCTGCCACTACTAGATAATTAACTTATTCAATCTGCAGTAGTAAACAAGTCAATAAGTTTCCCCTCACACAAGCTAATATGGACTCACTGGCCTAAGGTCATCTGTTTTACCAATGTAGCTTGTTGGCTCATGTTAGAAATTTTAAATGTCTTGCATGTTTCAACAACAGATTAATCTCAAGGAAATAACTCTTAAGATTGTTAACCCTAAAATAAGTGATAAAAACATGTCAAATAGCTAATTTGTCAACTGATGCCGTGTATGTTATTCACCTTGGTCATTTGGATGGCCTTTAGTTGCTTCTGTCCCGTTTTAGTCTAGGCACTAGACCAAATAATTTAGCTACCTACATGTGTTTACAAAGCAGCATTACCTGACTGATCAGCTGGTTGATCCTACAGGGTAAAGAACTACCTGTATCAACACAGATTAAAAAACCAAAACAAATAAATGCATTTGCTTGCAACTTTGTGAGTGACAGAAAACACTGACTGGTTATGGCATAAACCTGAATTGCATGTCAAGAACTGTCCTTTTCCTTCGCAAAATGGCTGCCAACAGCATGGCAAGAACAAAACGAATGCACGTTCAAAAACGTTCTTAATATGCCAATACACCTGAGGGCAAATACCTGCCCGCTCTCTATAACCCAATTTAATGAGTATGATCTATGAGCAATGAGTTGTGCTGGAAGACTCGAAGGAAGCTCTCATTTTAATTCTGATCTAATTGTGCTTTGACTTTCTCCATTCTGCCTGAACATTTGTGCCATTGGACAACTGATGTACTCTGTGACTAAACCTGTTGCTCTACAGGCTCAAACCTGCTTCAGTGACAGAGGTCATTAGGAACCAAAAAGCAACCACCATTTTCTTGTGCCGTTTTTAGGAAGGCCTATATGTGGAAACACCCCATTGCTAACGGCAAACAACAAAATAACTATATTTGGATTTACCGATCTTAACATTACCGAGACTAAACAAATTATGGTGTTGCTAGATGATAAAATGATAACATAATTCTCATTACCTTGCATTTTCTTTTTGTGTGCAAACAAACACAAAACTGGCACATACAGAAGAACAAACTGACTATGATTGTTTTTTAACATTTACAAGTTAAGGTTAAACTGCAATAACAAAGAGTGAGGGCTGTGTGCTATACAAGTTCAGCCGGGTTTATATAGATTTGTGTGTGGGCCATTTGCAGGGATGGAGCATTATAATAAGATTACACTAAGCCTTTCACTGACCGATCATAGACTGAAAATCGCTGCCCAGCTACAGGCTGCTGTTTACCACCAGTCTCGCTTACGCTTGCTGATTGAACAAAACACTCAATGCTTTGCTCTTCTCAGCTTCCATTACATTGATTACAGGGGATGGTCACCAAAACAGTGACCTAAATCTGGGAAACACAACTAATGTTTCATCTAAACCTACCAACAAGACTGCAGTCTAACTGCAGACCTCAAAAACTAGTCTACACTGGTTTAAAAGGCAAAACTATCACTTCCTAGATTAAGTGACCTGCCGGCCTTGCGTACAGGCATTATTAAACCAGCTTAGCTTGGCTGAGACCTCCTGGTTGTTGAGTCCCAATGAAATTAAGTAATAATTAAACGTCACCCAAGAATCGTAAGAAAGAAGATCATCCCTAACTAGTAAATGTGTAACTACTAAACTACCAGCAAGGATTAAAGGTTATTTAGTACGAGAAACATTGGTTTAGCACTTTGTTTTAATACAGTCCTGTTGCTAACTAGTCGTTTATCGATTTATATCAATGCATATAATGTTAATCGTAGACTATTTTTAACATCTCGACAGTAACACGATATAAATGCTGTCGTGTGAAACGATACGTAATGAGAAACGTGCGTTTTAAAGACGTCGCGTCCCCGTGAGCTCGTACCCGCTCCCAAACCTTTTCGTCGTACACGGTCGATGTTTTTCGCTTTATTTTGACGTGACACAAACGTACACGGTCCCGGTTTGTCGTCCGGTACCGGGACCGGGTCGGCGGCCTTGCTCGCTTCACAGGCCCGTAGGGGGGGGACACAGAATCAACAGAAAACCGAGCCGCCTTACCTGTCCGAGCATCGGCGTGGAAAAAACACACCAAAACGGCGAAAATGCCGCCGAACAGCCCCGCGGTCGCCCTCTTTGTCATGGTGAAGCGTTAAAAAACACGCAACGGAGTCGATTTCACGCGTTTGTAGCCGCTGAAACGACGCGACGCGACGCCCTCGCTGAAGCCTCGTCGTCCTCTACCGGAGCGCACACGAGAACGCGCACGTACACAGGCGAGGGCTCTACGTCATCACGTCCGGTCTTCAGCCGCAGCTCCGCCTCCGCCGTACGTAAATAATTCACTGTATTATTATTATTATTATTATTATACATTGTGTGATTTTAAAAGCCTTTAATTTCCTAAAATTGCACAAAAATAACTGTTAACAGACCAGTTGTGAGATGCTTTTGAAGGTGAAGGTGAACAGTGAAGGTGCTCAGCTAACAGGAAACGTTTCCTCAACGTTACCCTAAACGTTCTTGCACTAACGTGAGCAGAACTTTTATATATAGCTTTTTATATATAACGTTTTATATATAGTTATATAGAAAACAGATCAAAAATAGTAGTTAGTGCAACGTTTTCAAAACGTTACAGAATTAAACGTGTTTGCGTTACGTTCTTATAACCAACAATAACGTTAATGCAACGTTTTACAAACTATACGTTTTGAACTTTTCAAGCACTAACCTTTTACGTTTGTGTTACTTAATGGAAACGTCAGGGAAACATCTTACAACTTAAAAGTATTGGGGGGTAAGTATATAAATAACATAATAAGATTATTATTTTATAAGATTATAATTATTTATTTTTATATGGCGTGGAGGAGATATAATCTATAAGCAGGCATTACATTATACATTACATTACGTACATTAAATAACCTCACGTCGACTCGTGTAGTTAAAGTCTACACAGAAGTCTATAAATATGACTATATGTCTATAATTATTAAATGTACAAATGAATAATTATTAAAATAATTATTACAGTTATAAATACACAGTTTCCCCCAGTTTGAACCCTCAACCCTCATCAAAGAGGCTCATTGTTCGCTCGTTCACTTGTTTATATAGAGATTGTTTATAACAATGTTCCTTCCTTGAAGTATTTACATGATGAAGAAGTTTCATGTTTCAGGTCCCAGAACTGCGGGCTTACATGCAAAGAGACAAATCAAATCAATCGCTGAAACATCCCTGAGATTGTAATGTTTCCATCAGGTAGCCAAAATGTTATTAAAAAGCTGTTTGAGAGCTTTGGGAAAGCTCAAAACCTCCAGTTATTTAGACGTTGTATTGATGTTGATGTTTGGTTATAAGAAAGTTATTCAAACATTTTGTTAAGTCTGTAATGTTTTTAAAACGTTTCTCTAAAAACTTAAGAGTAACGCTTTTGATGTTTTTATTATAATTATCATTCTGAGGTGATGTATATATATATATGCTTTTATTATATATATATATATATATATGCCCTGTATCATAAAAACATCAAAAGCGTTAATATATATATATATATATATATATATATATATATATATATATATATATATATATATATATATATATATATATATATATATATAGCCCTGTACCTAAGTTTTTAGTGGAACGTTTAAAAAGCATTACAGACTTAACAAAATGTTTGAATAACTTTCTTATAACCAAACATCAACATTATGGAAACGTCCTGCTAATAATTTTAAGAGAACTTTTAGAGAACGTTAGCCAGCATTCTGAGAACGTTCCCTCTTCACTGGTAGGCCTTTTTGTTCATATTCTTAAAAACTTACTGAGGCATTTTGATATATGATTGTTAATTCATAACATTATGAAAATAGTAAAGTAAAACGAAACCATGAATAGTCAATAACATGAAACTTTATCCAATGCACAAAAACATTATAAAATTGATGACATGATAAACCCCAGATATGACCTTATCCAAGGCGAGGAAACAAAACACAATATTCACAGTGACTCCTAACCAAAACCAAGAGAAGAAGACGTTTACAAACACCCCTAATAATATTAACCATTTTCGATATTTACTTTACAATATAAACAAACAGCCAATAAACAGCTAAACAAAAGCACAAGTAATCAAGTAAAAACAACACAAGCACACAACACTTTTAACATCAGCATTTCACAGTGTCAGGCAGGCTGAGGTCACAGCTCTGTTTATATGCACATTTTCTTTCTGTATATTAAATCATACAGCAGCTAAACACATTAATAAAGTTGCAATGGCCGTGGCCAGTGATGTCATTTAATAAAATAAGAACAAATAGAAATGGTTTCTCTGTGGTTTAGTATTTATATGTGACTGATGCTTAAGTACATGTTGTAGGCCTTATGTCTTAACATCTTATTAAAATGATGAGGTTTCTTTGGCATGAGATGTTTGCTACGGCCTATAAATTTAGGTGGCAATGTGAAAATGACTTGCTCGCAAGCAGGGGGCGCAATTGCTTAAATGTTTTCCAAAACCAGTCATGGCCTTGAGCATGCCACTACTTCATAATAAATAATAAAGAAATTCTTTGAGATACAGCCCTTCGTGTAGATGACAGAACAATATATTGCTCACGACTGAGTTTTACATCTGTGGCTCTTTACCGCATATTACCGAACTGTTTAATAACTTAAACATCAGTGTAGGTAAATGAAAGATTAGTTTGACGTTGCTTTTGTGAATTTCAAGGGACTGTTTCTGCATCTGCTATTTAGGTTATTTACTTAAGTATTATTTCATATTTTAAAGAAATCCTTGAGACTTATGAACGGAAAGGCGATAAATTCTTTTCTTGGACCCTTTCTGGAAAGGTACATTGAACACAATCCCATGACGGCTGTAGAAATGAAGATTTAACGACCTCTGCAGACATGTTTGTTAGATGTCTGTCCAGACCTCATGACTGCTCAGTTTGTGAGCTACCTATTGAAATGTCTCCAGTTCGCAGAAACAGATGAGAATCTTGGGTAGTAAGTAGGAGTTTCTGCATAATTGTTCCTCAGCCAATCTCTGCGTCCCGTCCGTTCGCCTGACCGTGACTTCAGATATAATTTTTAGGGTGTGCATTCAACAGGGTGACCTGAAATAGCACTAGGAACAAAACATGGCTGTACAGTTTCACAACTGGGAATTAATGTCATAACAGTTATTCAGAAAGAGTACGATTTCTGCTGAAGGTTAAAGCATTCCGCAAGCTGAGGTTTTTCAATAGTCTAATTTCAATGCAGTAAAACAATTTTACAGTTTTTTCTATTATCTGAACAATGGATATTACCTCGTAGAATTTATGATATCACATTAGCTATGCTTATTGCCAACGTGCATAAAAATAATTGTCTGAGAACAAATGGTTACTTTAACCAAATCTTAATCAATGAGAGAACCAACCAACCAATTTTATTCCTGAATACTTCTGCAGCAAATCCACTTAAAGGGACAGTTCACCCAAAAATGAAAACTTTTCCATTTACTTACCATCATGTCATTCCAAACCTGTAAGACTTTCCTTCTTCTGTGGAACTCAAAAGAAGATATTTTGAGAAATGTCTCAGTGCTTTTGTGTCCATACACTGACACTTTTGTTGGGTTACCAGCGCACTTCAAAATATTTTCTTTTTTGTTCCTCAACAGCAAAACAGTCATACAAGTTTGGAATAACATGAGGGTGAGAAACTAATGGAAGAATTTGGGGTTTTTGAGTGAAGTCCCTTTAAATGACTTAGAAATAGTTTATAGAAAACTAAAATTTCTGTTATTATTTACTCACCCTCATGTGAGTGAACTATCATATAAGACTCCATCACTGAGTCATTCAGATCAGCTTTGTGAACTGATTCAGACGATTATTATATAAAATATTGTATATTTGTGAGGCTTTTCTTATTATTTTGAAGCTGGACAGGCCCAGTCCCCATCCACTCTCATTATATGGAAAAGAGTGGCCAGAATGTTCTTCAACGGACATAGTCGTGGTCTTTGAACGAAAAATATCCAATAAGAGTGAATAAAAATCTCATTTCTGAGAAAGAAATGTTTTGCCGAGCTATTTCTTTAAATGTCATATTTGCTCTGTTAACGGGGTTGTTCGGTTCATGATGTCTCCAGTTGTTGTAGGCCTGTGGGTAAGCTTTATCTGATCTGTGTGGGAGACACGACTTTAGGAATCTGACAGCACAGACGCTGCTATGTTTGCGCTCATTAACTCAACTATTGTGTCCGCTGTTCCTCGTGTGACACCCCCACGTCTCAGCATCTCAGATGTTGTATTTGTGTCTGGAGAGCACCAATTATTCAGGGCTGTTGAAGTCTGTCTGTGCACTGGATGTGGCCTCTCCTTTTGTTTATTGTTTGTTTACTGCTTCATGATTTTTTATTTTTTATTTTTTTATTTTATTTTAAACAGAAAAAAGAGGCAAGACACTTGGCGGAACTTTCCCAAACTGGAAATTTGATTAACAAAAGAACATTTTATTCATGCATCTTGTTCCTTCGCCAAATAACTCTGTCTCTAGATGTCGGGACAGCGAGAGCTCTTAAATTTGCGATCAAGTCTTGTGTTTAGAATAAGTTGTTGATATTTCAGGGACACCTGTCATCCTCGGTTTATCCAGATAATGTTAAAGATAAAACACTCTCGCCTTTCGTCTGCAGGCAAAAACAGCAGGCTGGAACTTTCTAGGTTCCTGAGTCATGCACTGGTTTAGGTTAAACAACTGGACTTCATCATCAACACTCATTTGTTGCAGTCGTGTGTCAGACAAAAAAGTAATATAAAGTGGATATGAGTTATCCACATGGACCCAGCTGGAAACCTTGCTTCATACAGGGTGAACAAAGACAGCATGTTCCTGATGCAATTAAACTTACTTTGAAGGTACAGTTCCTTCACAAGGAATATGATGTCATCCTTTACTCACCCTTGTGTGTTTCAAAACACAAAAGAAGACAAAAGCAGCAGAATATTCAAACTGCTCTTTGCCATATAATGAAAGTAAATGGTGACCATAGCTGTCAAGACAAGTGGTATTCTAAAGGCAAGACTTTAAGTAAATTACAACAGTCTGTTCTGTACGCAGTTATCATACGACTTCAAAACACGTGTGCACGTCAAATGCGTGATGACAGGCCCTGGTCCCCATCCACTTTCAGTGTGTGGAAGAGAGACTCAGCTAACAGGAAACGTTCTCAGAACATTGACTAATCAAAATGTTATTCTTAAGTTGTGAACAGAATGTTTTAAATAAACGAAACTTATAACTAAACAGTGTCTAAAAAAACATTTAGCACATTCCTAGTACTTTCAAAATAGTGCTTTTAACACTTTAGGGAAACGTTTCCATAAGCTAAAATTGTCAGCATCACATACGCATTCCTTTTATATTCCACAGAAGAAAGAAAGTCAGCCAGATTTAGTATTAGTAGTAGATGATGACACAGTTTTTATTTTGGGGGCAAACTGTCTCTTTAACACAACTGTGAGCCAAACAGACTTTGTACAATCCAAGAAATCTTGCGTCTGGAGAATTTCTCTGTGGAAAATTTCCACCTTTGAAGTTGTCAGAACAGCTATTTGCTAACACAGCAGGGCTCATAACGAAACAAACACACCAGCTCCTAATGTTTTCATTGACACTTCGTTGGTTATTTGACTGTCATCTTATGACTGTGATTGACAGAACAGGTTGTATTAACATGCTTTGTTGTTGCTTTATTTATAGTTTGTGCCCTGTTGCTCTCGGAAGCATCCATCGTTGGTGGCACAGGGCCATGAAACTAGATTACTATCGGCCTGTTGGAGGGCATTAACCAGAACCGATTAGTCAATTGGAGTTGGTCAAGCCTCAGTACATTAAAAACAATACAGTTGCTGTAGACTAGTAATTTGTGTCGATGGTGGAGATAAGAGGAAATTCATCTGGCTGTTTTTGTGGTTCTTGTGCACGACAGAGCAAAACGTCAGGTTTGGGGGGGCAGCTCATGTATTCAAGCTTTGGGGCAGAATTTCTTAGAAAATGAACCCCATATGGGCAGATGAGAAGAAAAAATGGTAATTTCAAATGGCTTACAAGATTTCTAAGGCATGAAACCATATACAAACAGTACAAATAAAGACTGTACGAAAATAATAATGTTGTATATTATGTAAAAGTCATATTGTTGTGAAAAATTAAGACATTTTAGTACGATGTCTATTTACAAGGTTAAAAATGACCCAAAATGATTTTGACATACGGCTAAAAACAATGTGGTTTTTGTTTCATTTTAAACCCTGATGACCTCCGAGTATAAAAATGTACATATAGGCACTGATGCGTGTGTTGTTTTAATTTGAGATTCAGATAGACTCATGTGTTTAATATAATAGTCACTGCAAGAGCCAGAGTTCCAGAGTCTAAACATCAAACTGTAGTGAAGCCTTAGACCACACAGAGAGAGATCAGCCAGTCAACAGATACCATCTCTTTTTAGTTTGCTGTGCGCTGCAGTTAAAGGGAAACGTTTACAGGTTGCATAACTTCCCATGTCTGTGATGCAGTCTATACTGTTGCCCTAATCTATTTCCCTCTGAGCAAAATGCAATTGCATTCATTAGCTTTTAGCCATTGATTCGGTCTAATTAAGGCACTTGTATGTTAAAATTATGGCGAAACACAGAAAAAGAGGACAAATGACCAAATAAAATAGTTTTTGCATTTCTCTAGTGGAAGTCTCTAGTGGAATTAGGTCATGACTTACCAAACTGTAAAAAACTCAAACATGCACTTAAAACAAACAACTATGTAATGCTTAAAAAATGTACTTTTATCCAAAAGATCTGTCTTAGGGTCAGTTTAAGATCATTTATCCAATATGTGTGTGTGTGTGTGTGTGTGTGTGTGTGTGTGTGTGTGTGTGTGTGTGTGTGTGTTATATATATATATATATATATATATATATAGTACTGTATTGAACTGTATATTTGTACTGTACACACATTTGTGGTTTCACAGTACTGTAAGGAAACCCCTCCAGCTGCCTGTCTTCAAGTTCTCTTCCCGTATTCTTTGAGGAAGTGGAGGTCGCAGTACTTTATAGATATCAGAGCAGAGCCCATTAAATGTGACAACATATAGCACTTAACTTTACTGCACTGACTGTGTGTCACGCTACACTTAATTACTAATGCTTTCATACCGTCTGGATTGCACTTCCTGGCCGGGGATGTAATGACACACCATGAACAAATTACTATCACAACAACTGACGCACAAGTGGTGTAATCGTATGTCACATCCTGTTACAAAATGAGATCACAGATGAGATCTCTTTGATAACTCAGATGTTTCTCCTTGAGAGATAACAGGATAAATTAAAGGGATAGTTCATTCAAAAATGAAAAATGTTACTTTTATCATTTACTCACCTTCATGTCATTCCAAACCTGTATGACTTTTTTGCTTCTGAGGAACACAAAAGAAGATGTTTTGAAGTACATTGGTAACCAAACATTGACTTCCATTGTATGGACACAAAACCACTGACACATTTCTCAAAATATCTTCTTTTGTGTTCCACAGAAGAAAAAAACTCATAGAGGTTTGGAATGAAACGAGGGTGAGTAAATGATGGATAAATATTCATTTTTGGGTGACCTGTTCCTTTAATGGAGACTTGGGTAAGTCTCTTGTTTCTCAGAATTGTCTCTTGAGAAACAGACCCCCCAGATTTGCCAAGGTACTAATTTGTTTGAAACTGAAATCAGATTTCAGTTTCAAACGAATTCTTCCAAGAATTATCTGAGCTATGCTATTCACACTGTTAACGTCCCAGCTAAAAATTTTATGTTGTAAGAATGTTTCCCTAACGTTTCCATTAAATAAGATTATTATTATACGTTAAAATGTTATTTTGAAAGATCTAGGAACAATCAAAACACCCAGTTTTTTTTAATGTTGGTGTAAAGTTATTGCTTGGTTAAAAAACGTTATTCAAACATTTAGTTAAATTTGTAACATTTTTCAAATGTTCCACTAACAGCTTACAAATAATATTTTTGATATATATGATATATAATGCCAAAAAAACATTCTACCAATGTTACTGCAGGAACGCTTTTGATAACTTTGAGAGAACTTTGAGAGACCTTTTACAGAATGTTAGCCAATGTTCTGAGAATGTTTCCTTTTGGCTGGGATACAATTACTGTATGACAACAACTAAATCCTGTGTCTGTTTTATTTTCCAAAAGAAATGGTAAAAGAGAACCAAGTCAAAGTTGATGCTTAAATGAAACGTAACTGAGAAGTTTCCTGAGCAACATCTGAGAAATAACATTTGAGATCAGCTATGAACTGCCAAAATTAAAATGAAAAACTAGACACAACTGTATGGGATCGGCTTCATGTACAGTATGGATTTTGTGAATCAGCCAAACAAATAGAATTTTGTTTCTTTTTGTTTGACATAAAGCAAAACATCGGTTTAGATGCACAGCACCTGATGACCTGCTTCTGTCATAACAAGAAAATTAAATCAGGCCCGCAAATTGTTCTCAGGATCATTGTGGAACATTCTAGACAAACAGAAACAGCTATTCTTTAAACACGTTGGAAAGCGAGACGTAGAAACAACGCATTACAAACATTTTTTATGGAATTGTTGTGGCCTGTTAGAGCAAACAATTAATCCTAGTTCCAATGCAATAAAACTACCCTGGATCAGAAAATAAACATCTCTTGAAAGTTAAACCAGATGCGGAGTGCAGTCAGGAGAGCCTCTGAAACGGAGAAAAGCAAAATTTTTCAGACAGGAAAATGAGTCAATAGCCCATATATTAGTGGCACTGTTAGTTAAGGGGCCACTTCATAGGCAGCAGACCTAATCTTTCAAGTCCCTTCACAATGTTATATAATGGTTTAAAATATTGAAAACAGACTTTGACAACCATATATAAAAAAAGACAATAACTAACAAAACATAAACCTAAGAAGACTTTTAGAAGGCCACGATCAGTCCTGTTGATTTATTTAGCCTAGTATATTTTGTATTATGTTGAAACTTAACGCTGCAAAGAATAAATGACCTTTTGACCAATTTTGTACATGGAAGTCAAAATTCATCACAGCTGTTTGGGTGAAGCTTCGATATTTCTACAATATTTCAACAATGATTGCAAAATGGTGGGGCAATAGGTAATAGATAAACAACAGGAGAAGTGAAAGTGAAGTACTGTAGTTACTGTGCTTATATTCAGTACAGCAAAATCGTGATATTGCTTTTATACAACGTTTCCCTAAACAAGAAGTTAATATTGGGCGTAATATAGTTTAATATTGAGACAGACTTACATTTCAGATATAATTTGGCCTGTTAGATTGTGTATGTTTTCTATGCCAGTGAAAATGCATAAATAAAAAACACACCGCTGAGCTACAGTGTTCCTGTAGCTCAGTAGGCAGAGCATTGTGTTAGCAGTAAAAAAGATTGTGGGTTCGACTGGAACCAATATACTGATCAAATATATAGCTTGAATGCACTGTAAGTCTGTAAGTATGTTAGCCACATGCATAAACATGTATATATATATATATATATATATATATATATATATATATATATATATATATATAAATATATATATATATATATATATATAAATTGAATCTGTAATTGTACTTTTGAGTGATTTTAATAAAGTGGTCAATGTTTTGTCCAATGTTTTAAAAATCCCTGATTTTGTGATTTCTGAAGTGATTTTTGAGTTAAATAAATTCCCTCTCCATAATTTATAAAAAATCAGCAAGAATCGTGGTAATCAAATTGACACAGCATTAATTTTGTGTTTTAATTTAAAATGAAACGTAAGTAAACAATACAGAAATATCCTGGTGTATTGATATACTGGTGTAAGTGGCTCTCACAGTATATAATCACATACTGCAAAAGTCTGTATTTACAGGGAGGTTAAAATATCTTCTTAAAGATTATGCATTTCAGTACAATACAACAGTACAATGCAACACTAAAACCTTTACAGACTCCAAACCATTTACTGGGAGTTAAAAAAATACAAAAGACTGACTTTTTACGTCTAGTCACTCCATTTGTCGTTATCACCAGGAAAGAAAACAAGGTCAAGTGACCCAAAAACTAGCATATGAACATAAAATGACATAAACATAACAATGTGAAAGGCATTAGAACAGTAGAATGTACTGTACAACTTTGGACCGTACCAGCGCCCTTGTAAAAACTGCTGCCATTAGACTGTAGCTGGTAATTTCATTGCTTGGTGGGTGGCTCAGTTTTGTCTTCATGCCAATGTAGCGTGCACTGCAGCGCAGGGCCTGGAAGCGTTGCTGTTTTGGCTGAGTAATCTTTGTGAATACAATCAGCACACGCACAAAACTTTATCTCAATGAGTAAACAGTCTCCCATGTCCGTAAGAATTTGAACTGTGCAGCCACGTTTTTATTCTTTTTAAAGAGGGACGTTTTGTGAAAGCCGTACCTTGACGGTTCAAATGGAACGAAAGGTATTTCAGTGTTTTAGCGTTTTTTGGTTCTGATTTTTGCTAACCTATGACTTATTTTGAAGTGTATTGATAACTTCAAGACAAATAATATTGTAATGTTGTAACCCTTGTCTTCGCAGCAAAAGTTCACCTAAAAATGAAAATTATCTTATTGTTTACTCACTTGCATGTCTTTCGAAACCGTCTGACTTTTGTTCTTCTGTGGAATACGAAAGGAGTTAATTATAGCTGAATTTTTAAGATTCTTAAGATTTTTAAGTATAAAGAAAGTAAATGGTGGCCACAGTTGTCGAGCAGAATTTAAGTAAACAGCAACTTCAAATTTAATATATGAGTGGTATGGGTTACTTTTACAACTTAAGAATAACATTTTGATATATGACATATAATGTTCTACTAACATTACTGCAAGAACGTTTTATGATAACGCTGAGAGAACTTTTAGAGAACATTAGCCAATGTTTTGACAACATTCCCTGTTAGCTAGGCGGTCACCATCCCCTTTCATTGAATCCAAGGGAACGCTCATCATTTTGACACAAAACATCTCCTATTGCAATCCAAGGAAGGCAAAAGTCATATGGATTTTGGTGAACCATCCCATTAAAGTCAACATCTACTCTATATTATCAGATCGATAACAGCTAGAATTAGTGCAGTTTTAATGCAAATTTAATGCAAAAAACTGAAGCAAAACACAATATATATGCCTCAACACAATATAAAGGCAGCTGAACTATGGCTATATGATGTCTATAATGTGTTAAACCATAAATAACACTGACTTCATTACTTTTCTCAAATAAATAGTAGCTTGTATTATATTTACAATATGCACATTATCAGTTCATCAGTTCAGGCTAAGCAAAGGCGCACATTTCACTTTACATACGTATTGCATGCGTTTAAAGTAATATAGCAGTGGTTGTTTGGGACAGAAAACCCTGATGTGGTAGCGTATGGATTCAAACAGGGTCTCTCTCGCGTCTTATGTGCCAATATAATATGTACATAGAGCAGTACAGCCGGTATCTTCAGAAGAGAGAATTCTCCTCACTTTCTTCATTACCTGCAAGAGAAAACATCAGTTATTCTGGTGCCCTAAAACATTTCTTCAGTAATATGGCCTTTGGTCTGATTCGCCTTTTTGGACGTCCACTAGATCTTAGCGTATCTAAAAATCCAATACACACTGTAGGTTATTTGCTCTGATCTAAGACAAAATTCACTGATCATAAAAAATATCTTTCATCATAAGGCGAAAAAGTGTTGGATTGCTTAGTATGACAAGATCACCAATTTTTAACAAACTAATGAAAGCAAAATTATAATTTTGTGGATTGTGCTTTAAAGTCTCCTATATGTTCTATATATGCATTCTGAAGTAGCAAAACATGGTTCATGGTTATGATGTAACTAAATTTTATAATGATACAGCATAGGGTACAGTATATGAAAGATTACAACCATATTTGGGCAACCTATATTGTAGTCTACATTGCTACTTACTTCTGCAAAATCCATAGTGGCGGACCCCTATAGAGCGTCCCAGGAAGCAGGTGGCCCTACGCAGGTGGCAGGCGCTGGGGTAAGTGATGTTGTCATTGCCGCAGATGGTTTGCTCAGTAACCATAGGCATCGGGCAGGGCGCAGTGCGACACATGACACAGTGGGCACTGTTGGTCTGATCTGTCACACAGGTATGCGTACCAGGACATACGACATTTGAGCAGGACTCTGAAAAGATACGGTAAGCGTTAAGGGTCATGAAACACTGAAAATCCATCTGAAAAAGCATTGACTGAAACATCAAATACGTGAAAAGATCAAATTTCGAATACATGGCAGTTTTGACATTTTTTGTAGCACATTAGAAAGCAGGTCATACAAGTTTGAAAATTTTGTAAGAATAATGTAAATAATGTAAGAAGTAAATGATGTCAGAAATTTTTGGTTGAACTTTTCCTTTAAAGATGCAAATGATTAAAAGACCTTCCATTGGCTTCCATCTAAATCTCCAGTCTTCAATATGCAAGCAAAAAAAAAAAATATTGAAAAAGAAAAATATTGGACTAAGCAAGCATGACCTGAAAAGAGCAAGCTTACTTTTGCAGTCCCCTTGGTACATAATCTCCAAGTCAGGGTGACCTCTGCAGCGAGCCATCAGGAGAGCACACTCGTCTTTGTACGAGTTTCCATCACTCCCACACACAGGGTGTCTGGTTGAGATATTGGAACAGTCAGGAGAGCAGACGCACTGTGGACGTCCACCCTTCATCCTGCACACCTTTCCAGGGCCACAGTTCACTCCCTCACAGTTCTCTGTACAAGACAGACGGGACAAGAAATTGGCAAAAATACATATAAAAATGCCCCATCAGTATTTTTAGAGTTATATGCATGTTCTAAAACCCAGCGACCTTCTCTTGACAAGCTGTTCCAAAACGCATATATACCCTCCCTCCTAAGATATGCTACATTATTTTTAACATTTAACTTTTAAATTCAAAGGCAGCATCATATGTTCTTTGCACAGATGGCAATCCCGCAATGCAACAAACTCAAGATAAACAGAATCCACGATGGGCAGATGAGAAATGTCAGTTGTATTCAATACTAAAAAATAAACAGCTAACAGGGAACGTTTCCGAATGTTGGCTAACGTTCTCTAAAATTATCAAACAAATGTTCCATATAACGCTTTTTAACATTATATATTACACATGTCCAAAATGACATTCTTAAATTTTTAGTGAAACAAATCCAAATCAGTCATTTATGAGTTTTTTAACCCTTATGAGGTTTTCGAACAGTACTTATGTGATACATGTTAAGCCAGCATCTTTCAGCATGCTTTCGATTTTCCGATCTGCTTCATTCATATGTGAAGCCGCAGTAAATGAACTTCTGGTTCATATTGCCACAAATCCTTTAATATCCTGTTTCTCCCCTTCTCCGTGAACCCACCCTGTCTACGACTGAATTACTCAAGGTCAAAATCACCTCCACTGGTAATCGCAGTTTCCTCAAGACCCGCGAGCCGTCACACATGATTTACGAACTGTCTGTCTCCGAGAAACGTGAAGAAATGTGCCCCTCAGTTGAGTATTGAAGAATGCTTTGAAGCATTTGACACTGAGTACACACTAGAGAGGTCACTCAGTAGGGTCCTTCAGTCCATATAGTTTTATGATAATGGAAAGTAAACGCCATGGAACAATATAACAGACTTTCATTTGCTAATGTTGTTTTTTTTACTGTCTAATGATGTTGATTGTGAGCTTTATTAGGACCAGATCTCTCCGGCATGTGGCAAACATTTTTCTCTGCGGTGGGCTGGAATTCAGTCATCGCCAACAAAACAAGCCTGCCTTCCAATAAGCATTAGGAAAGAGTGAATGCTTAGAGAAAACAGGAGGAAATATCTGTTTTCTGTTGTCAAACCATTTATCTTCAAGCCATAACATTTATCCATATATAGGTTATATACCTACACAATTACCTAATAAAAAATCTCTATAAGGGATACAATAAAAATGTAAAAGACTATGAAAATAATAAAACAGTCAACCTTGGTATTTTGGTACGTAGGCAACAATATTATGTTCTTTTTTGATTTGAATCAATACATCCAATTTCCCATTTCAGGTGATGGAACATAAAATGCCTTATGATAACAGATGTTTTGTGACACCCTGTATGAACCTCCATACCTGGCCACCAGTAGTCAATGCTTTCCACAACAGCCGAAGAAAGTTAAACAAAACATCTGGTGTAGATTCATGCTTTCCGAACGCAGAATTGCATTTGAAAAGAAAACCTTCCCAAACCCAGATTTGGACCACAGTGCTACATTTTATCTTTTAAGAATCTCAGCTCCAGCATCCAAGTAAGGAATTCTCTCGAACGTTCGTGGAAGTCAGGAGAACTTCAGCACAGCATTCCAGGTGTTTATATGGCAATGTCTCACCCTGACCAACACGTCTGAGATCCTGCTGAAATCTGAGAACAGATACCTTTGCATGGCTTGCAGGAAACTATTCCCAGAAATCCCAGCAGGCTGACTTCATTGATGGGCAGGCTGGTGTTGGACCATGCGGTGTCCAGACGGCCGGCTGCGCAACACTCCTCCCTGCTTACACCTCTCATGAGGACCATGTCACAGCGGTGCTCTGGACCCTGCTGCAGCCAGCACATGCCAGCTACACACACACAATGAAAACATATACAATCCATGTTAGAGACATTTGACTACCCAGTTAACAGGGAACTTTCTGACAACGTTGGCCAGCGTTCTGTAAATGGTTTCTCAAAGTTATAAAAATGTTCTTGGCATAACATTGATGGAACATTGTTTTAACGGTAAATATCATACGTATCAAAAATGTTATTCTTAAAATGTTTGAGGAAAGTTCTGAAAATGTTACAGAATTTAACAAATGTTTGACTAACAATAATACAAAATTTAAAAAACTGGACGTTTTGAACAGTCCTTCAACATTCATTCATATAATGTTTTTAATGTTTTCGATACCTAATGGGAACGTTAGGGAAACGTTCTTACAACCTACAATTGTAAAAAATTAAAATTGATGTCTTTCCTTATTCCTGCTTAGTTGTACAAGTGAGATAACCGAGTTTTGATGCAGTGGAACATGAAGATCATCTTTGAAATGTAATTTCATAAACATAAATGAGTCTGTCTCACAGAACTATGATAATACAAATGAATGCATTAGAAGTAATAACAGTAATATTGTAATGTCATTTTTTAATGTTTAATGGGCAATTAATAAATAGCAAACAGGACAAACTGCTGTCAAGGTGACTGTTGTGTTTTATTAAAGCAATAGATCCACTTTATTAAAAAAAACCATTGTTTTATTAAACTATTAGAAGGTCCTCCTGCACCTGCGCAGATCGCGTCACATTATGTATATTAAATTATATATGTGAAAATATATTCACATATATAAATAAATATATAAATATGTATTTACTTCATTGAAAAGCTTTATTTACGTGAAACGCTTACTTTTCTTATCGACTTGCAAAGCCAAGCAAAATATTGTTCTCTTAAGCACCACCCTGAACGCTAGATGAACGTCAGCGTGAAACCTCCAAGTAATATTTGAAAGCAATCATAATAAATAACAACAAGAAGAAGAAACGTTCAACTAACCGCTTGTCTGATGCTTTCCAAGTATTTCACAAACCGAGATAAATATCACAAGTTGCAGAAGAGCCGAAAAGTTCATGGTGCTTTTGAAAGCCGCAACTTTTTCTGGCGAAAGCTTCAGCCGGATGAGAAGACTGCAGTCTGCACCGTGGGCTGTCTCCCCTCGGTTTCGTGAATGGACTTGTTGTGATTTCGGTCCGCCTCTGTATAAATATTTTTCCCGAGTAAATGATGCGTCTGGGATGGGCGATCGCCCCGGCCAGTTACGTCGCTGATGTGGACGGGCTCTCGGTTCTCGGATGTGAGGCGGAAAACTCCCACACTTCATCCCGGTCCCGTCCCCACTCGGTTAACCGAGAAAACTACCGAACGGCTGTGTGACGTCATCTTCTGTAAATATTCCCGAATATCTTTCATTCTTGGTGAACACGTGGCAATGCTCTCTAATACAAACCATCCTGAAGGTTTTAATATCAGAGGGAATCATATCGCACTTCCTAGGCTGTATAAGAGATGTGTTAATATATAATATTTTAATATTAATATAAATTGCATTGTTGATAAAACTAGGGATGGTTTGATAAAGAAACGAGTGGTCAGTTATAATAGGTTTTAATTATTGCCATGACTGATACTGCTCTGTATTCTTATATATAATCTTATCTATACTGATAAGTGATTTATATTTTAATCTATTATGTAATCTATATGGATAATGAATCTATATTCTAATCTATAATCTAATCTATACAGATACTTGATCTATATTCTAATCTATAATCTAATCTATACAGATATTTGATCTATATTCTGATCTATAATCTAATCTATACAGATATTTGATCTATATTCTGATCTATAATCTAATCTATACAGATACTTGATCTATATTCTGATCTATAATCTAATCTATACAGATATTTGATCTATATTCTAATCTATAATCTAATCTATACAGATATTTGATCTATATTCTGATCTATAATCTAATCTATACAGATACTTGATCTATATTCTGATCTATAATCTAATCTATACGGATATTTGATCTATATTCTAATCTATAATCTAATCTATACAGATACTTGATCTATATTCTGATCTATAATCTAATCTATACAGATATTTGATCTATATTCTGATCTATAATCTAATCTATACAGATATTTGATCTATATTCTAATCTATAATCTAATCTATACAGATATTTGATCTATATTCTAATCTATAATCTAATCTATACAGATATTTGATCTATATTCTGATCTATATTCTAATCTATATGGATAACTCATTTATATTTTAATCTGTAATCTAATCTATATGGATAATGAATCTATATTCTAATCGATAATCTAATCTATACAGATATTTGATCTATATTCTGATCTATATTCTAATCTATATGGATAACTGATTTATATTTTAATCTGTAATCTAATCTATATGGATAATGAATCTATATTCTAATCGATAATCTAATCTATACAGATATTTGATCTATATTCTGATCTATATGGATAACTGATCTATACTCTAGTCTATAATCTAATCTATACTGGTTACCGATCTATACTCAAATCTAAAACGTTTTATTCTGTAATGTTCTGCTAACAACTTAAGAATAATGTTTTTGATATATAGCTACATAACGTTAAAAAACATTGTACTAACGTTAATGCAAGAACTTTTTATAACTTTGAGAGAACATTAGGCAACGTTCTGAGAACGTTTCCAGTTAGCTGGATTGTTAGCATCCTGTTAAGGTTCATTTCAAAGGCGGTAAAATATCTGCCCTGTGAGGCAAAATTCTGCGTGCAGGAATTTCTCCAGCCAGAGCACGGAATGAGGCTTAATATAACTGGATATTTTAACTGTTATACAGTTTAACTAAGTGATGAGAGACATTTGTAGCCAGATAAACTGAGATAAACAGTGCCGTGACCACCAAACGGGACAAGCAGGGGGGCTTGGCAGCACAATCCGCGGCCTGTCGCTCATCAGCAGGTGACTTCTATTAAACTGCGGTCTAGAACTCACTGCCGCAGCCACTAAATGGACGAGACTCAGTGTGTCTGTGGGCCACTCAGCCATGTGGAAAACCGCCGTCCGTCGAGCATGGAGCTCATTAAGATGTTGTGCTCAAGACAAGAAGTTTTTTGAGATCGGAACACATGGTTCGGATTGGCGACTTTGGTTTTGATGTAAACTCCCAAAGTCGTCCATCAGCACGCTTTCCATGCTGGCACACCCTGACCCACTCTGCCCCCGTCACTGTGGTATGATATTGCATGCTGGCTAATATTTTGCAGGTCCTTCAAAATCTGTCTTCAGCCTGAATGCAAGCTCTTTGATTTGGAGACTCCAGACCGAGAAAGAGAAGAAAGTTTCACATGGACTGTCTATATCTGTGTTTATAAAAACGGGGGTGTTCTGTTGATGTATAATAACTCACATGGTTTGGGTTTGAATACCGACCTTGAGGTGGGTGGCGTGTGGATGGCCTGGGAGAAGAACTTGCTCACACGGTTTGCATATACAGAAACCCATGAGAAACATCTATTGCTTTGTTAACAATTTTCGTCACATTTACAATATTTATGAGCTGCAAACGTTTGAGACCGTACCGAAAGATGTCTGATTTTGATTTGCAATAATGAAAAGCATATTGTGACTTTACACTGTGGCACAATCGCACAATTTAACTTTGAATATTTATCAGTGATTTATTCAATAAAATGCTTGACAGTTATGATTCGACAATTGATTGGCTCCAATATTATTAAGAACTACTACAGTATTATTGTATAATGATTCTACACAACAGTCTATAGGTAAGATGAGCTGTAACATTCTGATATGTCAACTCAAACTAACATGTTTAACTAAAAACAGAGGAGAGATAAAGTTGAACAGTTTTTTCATTCACTTTCTTGCACAGTTTTGAGGCACTCCTGAGTTATTTAGCAAGATTGTTATTTAGCAATGCTTCCCTCTGCTGGTTGTTGTATGAAAGTTGGTCAAGGACTAGACATTTAACTGTGTTTAGACTGCACATTTAACCATATAGGCTACTCCAATGCCTGTATTTCTAGTTTAATTTTTGTACATTTCTTTCTCATTTTCTTACACTGATAAAGGGCTAACGTTGTTATGCTTTTTGGGCTTATTAATTGTTGTATCCTTTTTGTTTGTTCCTGTTTTGTTTTGTTTCTTGCACACCTGAACTTATTGCAGGATATCATGATGCCTTTTGATACCGTGTCCTTTAACTAACAGGCCTGATGGATACCGTGTTTATTAGAGCTTGGTGCAAGTTGTGTTTAAAAATAAATAAATAACATGCTGCTGTTTTGCTAATATGATAATCTTGGATAACACTGAAACTAATTATGTTTGTTGTTTTGATTTAAAAGATTTCACCAGGACGGAATAAACACATAATTCATTTAGCTGCATAATGAGATAAAAGCTTTGATTTGCATCTGTGATGCAAAACACAGGCAACAGAGGGAAAGCAGGCAGAAGTGTGTTGGTTCTGTGGACTCCGTCCAGAACAAACACACAGAAGGAACAGAAGTTTTAAAAGACATTAACTATATAAAATGTACTTTTTATTTTGTGTTTCACAATAATATGAAACTATGAGTTTCATATAATGTTGCCCTGAAAATGAGAAAGTTAGACCAGCCATAAACAGCCAAGTGAAGTAAACAAATAAACCATATTTTGAGCTTTAGGAATGAAACTTCCCTTCAGCTTTTCCCTCTCACACATGGCAGATCGTTTAATAATGCTGATTGAAAAGCTCTACAAAAGAAGAACAGACTAATTCATTCACCCCCTCACACCACACACCTTGCCTTCCTGTTAATGGCCATTTAAAGTCCCTCCAGCTGTTCATTGATGAGTGAGTTAATCCCTCTTAGCCGGCTGAGCTGTGGGGTGTCGGTCTTGCCGTACATAACGTGCTCTGACGCAAGTCCGATCGGGAGGAGATCGGACCTTGGCAGGAAGCCTGAGAGCCTCGGGGCGATGGGATGCATCCTTCCCTGGTGTCTATTCAGGCATATTCCAGTAAACAGGACACAAACAACATGCACACTAAACAGTCAGCAGTTTCCTCTACAAAGTAAACAATTAGGTGAACATATTTGCAGAAAGGGTACAAATGAGTCCAGCAGGGGTGATCAACACCCACTGAACAATTGTAGGTTTTGAGAACGTTTCCAAGAAGTAACAAAAACGTTATGTTCATGTTATGTTAAATGTTATTGTGCATGTTCTAGGACCTTTCAGTTTTTAACCCTGTAACCTTTTAAAACGATCCATTAACATCTAATGAACAATGTTTTTTGATATATGAGATATGCAATGAGAAGGTTCAATTCATGTAAGGGCGAGAACATTTAGAGAACGTTAGCCAACGTTATGAGAAGGTTTTCTAAGCTGGGCTTATGCGTTCAGAGACAAACGCATGGCAAAACTCAGTATCAGAAAAGTACATAACATTTTTAAATGATAAGTGACGACAAACATGTCATAAACTCCGAGTAGCTCATGCAATAAATCCAATATTCACCACACAATTGAAAAATTGCATCTAATGCCCAGTGATACCATAACAACCTGGAGTAATCTGCAATACAGTCATGCAATACACAAGTGTTGTATGTGTTACCATACTGTCATTGGAAGTGTTTATCTAATCCACTAAATCTTGCTTTTGGAGAAATGCAGATGCAGACACTAAGTGCATGTCGCAGGCAGTCCAGTAGGTGGCACTGTAATGGCACTTGCACCTTATACCAGTAGGCAATGTGAACTGCTGTATGCTGAAGCGTGGGGGTGTATGGGAGTCGTGAGAGATGGGTTGATCATAGCAATAGGCACTAACATCGCCTTGTGATACTGGACATCAGGTCCTTCAACAGCTTTCTGCTGGTTCTGGATCAGTTTAACATAAGCAGAGAGGTCAGATGGCTGTAGGCAACCCGAGCAGCTGCATTAGATGTTGGCTCCCGTTATTTACTGCACATCCATTTGTTTGCTAGGAAACTTTATGACTAACTACGACAGATCAACTCGTTTTAACCCAGCACTGACAAACCACTGCAATTAGCAAATGACTGAATGCTTTAATGGCATTTGTTGAGGTGTTGTTTCACATCGCAACACATTATTTGGGTGAATAACGCGGCGTTTGTCTTATTACGATGAGTTGATGGGATATCACGACCAAACATTCAGTCTTACTCACATCATACTTGACAATGACCTTCAAAACCAAACAAAGGCGAAACAACGCATCTATATCAGACCATCGCTCGTATTTCTGAATCAGCATCAACCTCTCGTTGACCTAACACGCCATTAAATGATCAATTGGCAACGGCGCGTTTTGTTACGCCATTTTAATCGCTTTGCAACAGTAATGCAGATCGGACATAAAACGTCCCTAAAACGTACCTGAAATAATAATGCATCGACTCGGACTCAGTTGCCATGGCAACAAATGACCGACGCGCAGCATCCTCGTCGGAGCGCGCGTGGCTTGAGCGGGAACGTTTCCCGCCTCTCGCTGCTGAGGGAAGAAACTCGACGACGACCGATGGCGAAAATCGCGACGACGAGACGATTAAACAACATTTCCAGGCGACGACCGTCGTCCCCCTGCGGTAAGTGGTGAGACACGAGAGGGTTTCCGTCATATTTAATCGACGTTTCATTAAATTCAAGGTTTTTGAAGCTTCAGTTCACGCTTCAGGAAACAATACAAACCTGCTCTGTCTGATCCGTATGTGGGTGAAACAACAACGTTTCCAGGATCGTTTACTAACAATGTTTACTTGTTAGCTCTGAATGTATGTAGTTTCAACCTGTAGTAGCTGATCATATGCTATAAACCACATTATAAGGATTTTACCACAAGAAGGGCTGTTGTGAAGGCAAGATGTGATGCTAAAACCCCATAAACTGTGGTAAAATTACTATAATCTGACCTTCGGCTAGCTGCTTTTGATATGATAAAAGGTAACATTTGTAATAGTTACAATCACTAATATCAATAATCACAATAACCCATTCTTTGTAATGTGATTTATAAGGACTGTAGGTTGTTTGTGCATGCACGACGACAGCGTTCATTCATTGGTAAAACCAGGATGATGTCATTATTTACTTCCCTATTAAATAAATCTCCCTTCAATTACGCGGGCACATCGGTGCTCAACATGAAGCAGGATATGAGCCAAAGGTTGAAAGAAGAAAAAAAAATTTTAATAAATATTTAAACAACCGAAAGGGCAGATGGGTCTTTAAAATTAACAACACAGCTCCATGCAGATATCAACATTAAGGGGATTTGCCATAGGACATAGGCACCATGCGGTGACATACTATGCAAATTTAATGATTTATAGAAATATTCTTGTCTTGAGACGCAGTAGCATAAACCAAAGTTATTAGCGTGTGTGTCTGTCTCCTTTTATGTCTTTTGGGCTTAATAAATGGTGCGAAGGTTATTCTATCTGAAAATCTCGCGCTGACTAGAAGTTTTCTGCTTTCGTTTACGTCTCCCTGTTTACTGCACAATTAAGATGAATCAGGGGTCGTCTTTTACATATTCATGAATATCATAAGTGAATCATCTTGAGTTCCTCATCAAGAACCTTTAACCTTGCACCATATTTGCATCCTTTTGGGACAAAGTAGAGATGAATCACTGTGAACCAGGCAACGCTGTCTTTTTTGTATTGGTTATGGAACATCAACAAATACACTCATTCTGTGCACATAGTTATCTTACTGTTGTTGGCAATAGTGAGAACATATGGTCAAACTCATTACTTACCTTTGCGTCTGTAAGGAAAAACTGAATTGTTCTATAAAAGTGACTTACCTCTATTTATTTTCAAGGTAAATGTGCTAATCTCTTCTCCTTGAACATCAGAACATTTTCATTTGGGCATGATTAGCCTGTCCTTTGAATTACCCTCAGAAGTTAATGACTTTTGGTATGAGGACATCTGTTAGGGCAGTCAGTCCAGGTTTGATTGAGAAAACACAGTAGTCTGCAGACGGACTGCCGCTTCTGTGGAGCCTATGGTTAAACTTCTAAAGCAGACAGATAATGGTAACAAACCTACATGTCTGCACTAACTGCACGCTTAAATAAATTACATCATTTGATGGTAACGGTTGGTTTATTTCCTGAGCTAATGAAACGTTCTCAGAATGTTGGCTAACGCTCTATAAAAGTTCAGTGTGTGTGTGTGTGTGTGTGTGTATATATATATATATATAACATATTCTAAAAACATTACATTACAAATAATATTAACAAAGCAATAACTTTAATACAATGTCTAAAAAACTGAGCGTTAAAAATGTTAAAAATAACATTTTTAACATTTTTGTTACTAAAGGAAACGTTATGGAAACATTCTTAGCTGGGTCTTTTTTTTCTCAGTTTCTTACAAGTTTACACACACATGTGCCTAACCCACATTTGTCCCTGCTGGGGTGTCCTAAAAGCTTTTCTCTGTGATTTTGTACCTCTTCTTATATCCTTTTGCTTATTGGGTTTGTACCAAAAAACACACTATTTTAGAAAAAACATAATTCCAACATTTTATTGTTAAAATCTTATTGGACAACACAAGAAGCTTTATTTACTCATAAACAGGTAAAAGCAATATTACTTATATTCAAGGGACCGAAAGCTGGGTAAATCAGACTTTTTCTTTGAGGTGAATTGCGACAAGCAGCTGTGACTCACCAGGCATAAATATTGAACTTTTGAAAGTTGAAAACACTTTTAAATTAAAATTAATGTCTTTGACTCCTTTTAAGAAAGCCAGCAGTGTTCCCGTGTTTGTTTTTTTAAGTTGTTTATGGACACACGGCAGGAATATAGAATAATTTTACGGGTAGGCGGCTTTCACTTGTTGCTTTATCAAACTGAGTCACCGCCCAGGCTGCAATGACAAAACATGTTAATTTAACACAAGGTCAGGTTAATTGTTTATTTGTTTCATTTATTCCTCGACACATAATGCTTCTGGGACACCTAACAGATAAATACATTTTATTTGTGGGAGCTTGTAATTTCCTTAATGTTTTGTTTTGAATAATAGCAGATTGTCCTGGGGAACGAATAATGCTTGTTTGTGATCAGTCATGGAAAATGTGAACTGTAATTTTGAATTTGTGTATTAAGGTTATTGTGTTCATGCCCAAAATAGTAAGATTAACAAAAACGAATGAATGGTTTGACGTATGTATTTTATGGTAATTTTTAGCACATTTCTATGTCCCCTAAAGCTGCAATTCGTAACTTTTGCCTCTCTACCGCCACCTCTGTTTAAAACATAAAATTGCAGGTTACTTTACCTACTTTTCATTATGTATGTTAAAGTCAAACTGACATTTCCTACACTGTGAAAAAACATTTTACAAAAATCATTTCAACATAAAATCCTTGACTTTTATATCCCGACTGCTATAATTTAAAAAAATAGGTTAAGCCTATTTCAACCATTTCTTAAAAGTTGCAGCAAGTCAAGACTAGTCAAGATTACAAAGAGTAAGTTGAAATGACTTGTGCAGCCAAATTGATGAAAGTTTTTTTTACAGTGTAGAAAATTGCACATGACAGCTCAAATTAAAAATCATTTTAATAAACGTACAGTAAATAGGGGTAAGGAGATTGTTTTGAACACAAATCTGTCACATAGTTGCTCAGTCGATCGATTTTGTTCATTTTTTAACCAAAAAATGTTTAAAAAGCATTCATCAAGAAGTTCTTATCAAACGTTTGCCGCATTTCTCCGGTTAAAACATGGCATTAGAGACATTTAGGTGCAACAAAACCAAATTCTAAGCCTACACTTCAAGTCAGCGGGAAATGTTTCTAAAATAAAATGTGCGTCCATCATTAAAACGATCTGCTTAGGACTCCACTAAGGTCATGTTGTTTTCATGTTCACTCATGTCATTCCATCATTTGTCATTCCATTAGTAAGAGGATGATTGTTAAAATTGATGTCTGCAGCTATAAACCAGCTCTGGTCTTCTGGGCCCGTCCAGCGCTGCATGTTGATTATTTCCGGTAGCATTTTACTCAGCCTTCGCTCTCTTCATCAGGCTGTTGAAATAGCCGATTAGAAAGCGGTGAATGGTAAGTTACCATGGCAACTGTGAGTCATTCTGCGGCAAGCAGAATAGTCACACTTGTACAATAGACTGTGCTCTCCCTTTCTAATATTCAACACATGCACAACTCCGATTGCATATGCATTCTTATGTGTTCGATATCACCTTTTCCACATGCATTGTTATCGCACATCACAGAGGTCAATTGCATTTAAATGGACTTGCTGTGAGTGGCGCTCACACCCTAAAAAAACCAAGTCCAAAACAGTTTTTTAGATGTTGTATTAACGTTGTTGCTTGGCTATAAGAACATTTTTCAAACATTTATTTAATTCTGTAACTGTACTGAAATGTTCCACTAACAACTTTAGAATAATGTTTTTGGTATATGGTAAGTAACATTAAACATTGTACTAACATTACTGCAGGAATGTTTTTTATAATTTTGACAGAACTTTGGGAGAACCATTGTGCTAAGAACGGTTCCTGTTAGCTGGGGAGCTGTTTCCGAATAGTTGACAAAATCTTTCATGATATTGTATCCGTTTTTGCATTATCCTTCTTATGTGACCTGAAGGTTTTCTTTTTTGTGAGGCTAATTAATAGTAAAAAAACATCTGATGAGTAGTGTTGCTTAGTTACACCCACAGACTACAACTGTAGCATTGCTGTCATGGCAGGGTATAGATGCTAATGATGACACCGGTTGATGACGTACATCACTCGGTTTTTTTATCGAATTGGAAGTGAGAAACATGTATTAAGTTGCTAAGCCATGATTTTGATGTTCAGTTCTCATTAGTTCTCATTTCTATTACGATTGCTCATATGTTTTGTTAGGGTTTAAACAAATCCTAAGCCTGTGGCATTAAACTTTGATGTATAACTAGCACTGTTTGTGCACAAATGATTATTTGACTTGTGTAGCTTGTTGAGAAGAAATCGGATTTTTGCCTGATAGACCATGAAATGGGCAAACAAGCAACATAGACTTATATTCATTGTTGGGACCTGTGCCTAAACTAGGAACCTAGATATGGAGCTAGGCTGTTTTGACTTAGGGCACCCTGGCAACCACCCACAACACCCTTACAAGCACCACTCCCATTCACTAAGGTAACTGTCGTAATCTAGATAATTTAGATTACTAAAGTAATCTAGATGTTGAGCATACTGCCTCTTGGGTAACTGTGTAGTGAAGACTCACAATTCAGAGACAACTTTGTACGGAGTATAAAAAGCTCTTTGAGGAAAGGTCATAGTTTCAAAGGTGTCCAGCTCACCTAAAAGATATTTTGAAGGTCAGTTAGATCTTTATAGATATAAAAAGACATTAACTTATACAACAGTGCTTTTCAAAAGCTTTTCAAGTGAATCATCCCTCTCTGGTTAAAGATTTATGTGGCTGCGCTTTCTTTGGACAAGTGTCATTCACAAGGTTTTTTCTTGTGCTGCAGACCACAACAGATAAAGACAATCACAGTAAACTGACGCAACAGGGCTGTTATGGAGGTGGAGGCAGACAAGAGGAACCCTACGCTCTTCATCTGTATAAGAGGAGGAAGAGAGGCAGATGAGGAAGAGGGTGTGGGCGGATGTGTGGGCATGAGCTGGGTCCTAATCAGCTTTCCAGGGATCGCTCTCTCTCTCCTTTCAGCGTTTCTTTAGCTGTCTTTCACTTTATCTCCCTCAATTTAAAATTCGTTGGCATGATTATTGTGCGTACAATGTTGCCAATGCATCAGTGCAACAAACACACACATACATTGACATAAGGGGAAAATGCTTGTTGTATGATGTACTAAATCATATTCATTTCAGTCTACACAACAAAATTGTGTAAAAGGTTTGTTGCACTATAATAGGATATCTCATAGACATCTATTTTTTCATGTTATTCATGCTAACGATAATTTCTATCGACTAACCCTACCGTCCAACCCTCCCGCAAACCTGTTGACATTATTCAAATTAAAGTAACACATGATTTGGATTATTAATGGCTTGTGGATTATTAATGAGGCTCGTGATTTGGCTATATATTTTTTAATAGTGACAAACTATTAAAAAGCCCCCACAAGTACACACACGGGCAAACTGACAGAAAAGATAACAAAAATACGAAAGACATGTAAATGTCTTTTTTCAATAATGCTAGAATAAAAAACAGCACGATATTAATAAACATCAAGACTACTCTGTTATAGACAGTAAATGACTCTCTCTCTTTCTCTTTCTTTAGTGCAGTGGCACCTGCTCATTCATGTGGGCTCCCCATCCTATGACTCATTCATAAGCACCGGCTCAATCACTTAACAAGTTCCCACTTTCCTCTGCCCACTCGGCCCCTCAGAAAAGAAGCAGCTATAATCACTTCACATTGTGCTCCCCATGCAGGAAACGCATGAAGATCTGCAGGTCTGAACGTTACTGACTTATCTGAACGTCCATCAGTGTTTTATCTGTTGTGTTCAAGCACAGACATAATCAGAACGCGGTACATTTGATGTGACGTCAAAGTGCAAAAAGGAAGTGATAAGCAAAGGCTGAAGAAAATGTTATTGCTCAAACTTTGCTCTGTAGTTTGTAGAGGAACGTCGCTTTTATGTTTCATTTAAATGTCAACTAAATTCATATATATATATTTTATATATTTTATCTCGTTGAAGAAAACAGGACATAAAGGAGAAAACTGTTGACAAACAGTAGGAGAAGATCTAAAAAGAATGTGGATAGCATAGCTAACAAAATTTTATTAGAAATTTTTATTAGAATAAAGAACTAATAGAATTGCATTAGAAAAGTTCATATTGAAATTTCTTGATTGCACAATTTGGCATCTGTGAGCACAATGTGAGACATGATTGAGATCTCTTCAGAGACACTAGAGGAGATACATAAGGTTACTGAAAATCTTTCATATTGAAGCAGGGGACTTGTTTCAATATGAAATACTGGGAAGTTTCAATTTAACCTCTTTTCTTTTTGATTTTCCCTGTGGGATCCAGATCTTATTTGGCAGACAGATTCCAATGCTTCGGAAGCTTGGCATGGTGAAAATACCAGTAACCAGTTTCTTGCATTTTAAACATGACTTAATTGGAGAGGAGAGTCGGAGTGACCTTCCAATGAAAGTGTGTCTTATCCTGACTGAGTCACCAGAACTCCCACGCATTCCGTCTCTCTCTCTCTCTCTCTCTCTCTCAGATAAGGGAACAGGGCGATTAAAATGTTGATGCTGTGCTCTCTCAGAGTGCTATTCTGTCTCCTTTGATAGGATGGGATGGGGAGCGAGTTACATTTTACCTCCATTAATTTGTGCATCACTGGTGACTCACTGGCCATCTCTGCTTAATGGATTGCACAGGATATTGTGTTTCATAAAGCAGAGAGACGTTTCATCCACCATTTGATTTCTGCTACTCTGAACCTCACTGTGGTTCTAGGCACAGTCCAATCAGTCTAAACTTTTGACACTTCCATTATAGGAATAAATGAATAACTACACACAGATAAGTCTCCAAGGGCAACCCCTCCCCTGTTACATCTCTTGTTTGCCAGTGATACAGTATGCATTCAGTAGATCATTGTGAAACGAATACTCTAGAAGGAAGTCTATGTGAAGCACACAGTATACTGTAGCCCCAAGTATATGTACATCAAGCACGCTTTGCAGAGTCATACTAACAAGCTGAGCTGAAGGGTAATGCCACGGCTGTCTGTCTTCCTTATTTTTTCTGCTTGATTTCCACTCGAGCATTAAATGAGGTTTCAATTAGGCTAAGATGCAAAAATTACATGTATGATATATAAAAACTATTGTACATTAAAGGATTTAAATGATTAGAGATTACAGGCGTGTTATGCAGGGCTTGTCCTTTTACCAAAGCCATGAAGCTTTCCACAAGCTTTCCTAAACGTGACTGATGACATGTTGTGTCTTTTTGCTAAGTATGATATTTTGCTGGTCTTCATGGACATTTCTGTTGGCCAATCAGAGTTTAGCATGTAGGATTTTTGGACATAAGGCTGGGGTTGAACCCTATTGGCTGTATGAGTGAGAAAACACAAATGTGATCTTATTAATATTTCTTATTAATAAATGTTTCTCCTAGACTAAAATGAGTTTATTTAGAAATTGAACAAATTGAGACATTTTCTTTAGTCTCCTGCTTCTCAGTTTTCTTTTGCAAAAAAAATGTAATCTCACACGTCTTCTCTAGAGTTTCAGACAAAATCTCCAACTGTGCTCAGATTTGCAAAGATGCCAAAGGCTGAAATTGAAAGTCAGAGTTTTACATCAGCTCAGACATTTTACACTGTAATTTTTCAAGATCAATTTGTCTTGAGTTATGCTGTCCATGTTAATTTTATAGCTCAACACTATCACTGTCAACAACTGTCCCATTCTAGAAATATCTTATGAAGAAATAGCTTTTGAGCTATATAAAAAAAAGCAACCTCTGTTTAATATCCTCTGAAAAGGTTAGAAAAACATTTTATTAACCTATTTTGATATATTTTTGCCTTTAAATTTAGGTGCAGTTAATGGTCAGGAATAACACACTGTTTATTTGACAGAAACGTTGTTCCAGGACCAACAGAAGATGGTGATCCAGAAATAGGTCTTACATGGCAAATCCACGGTCACATGTTCTTCTCCTGCTGTATATCTTTGCCTCATAATATCACGTCTATTACCACAACCATACTGAATGATGATCAAACATTCTGTTCTCTTTAGTGAAAATAATCACCCCTGACAGGCAAAATTTATTCCTGGTTGTTCATCTTGAATTTAAATGAGGAACATGTTATGGCAAAGCGACCTGAACGAATAGGATGTGCCAATGCTATCTTTTGTTTGTGTCCTCACATGGATGATTGATAGCCGCTATCAGAAGAGTAAAGGCCCCTCTCTTTCTCCCTGGTTACCCGGGGTTGCTATTGATTTAGAATCATAATGACTGTACAGTCATCTTTAATTTATTAGCTTGGCTGATATGAATATTTGATGTTCCCTAAGGGACATTTCAACACCTAAGAAGGTGAACAACAGGGTGGAACATTGGCACCTGAAGTTACCCAGCTAATAGGGAACATTCTCAGAGCGTTCTCTAAAAGTTCTCCTAAAGTTATCAAAACGCATTCTCGCAGTAACGTTAGTTGAACTTTTTTAACATTATATATCATATATCAAAAACATTATTGATGTTCTAGTTGTGAGTGGAACATTTTGGAAACGTTACAGAATGAAAAAAATGACAAAAACATTCTTATAACCAAACAATAATGTTAATATGACTAAAAACTGGACATTTTGAACTAATAGCATTTTTATCATTTTTGAACAAGTAGACAATCTCTTGATCTTGAGATTAAATAATGAAAAGGACTCGGGCAAAGTTATAATGCATCATTCTTTATTGACTAGTTGGAAAACATAACATGAAAATAAATGTTTAGATTGGTTGGTCCCTCGAGGCTCAATAAGTCTAGAACAAGGAGATCCAGGTAAACGACACAAACATTCAGCAAACTTGTCTTGCTCTTTTTTGTTTATACTTTTGTTTCTCTGTAACTGAGCCATCTATTTATCAAGCAGTTCTACAGATTTTGTTTTCTTCATGGAAATATACACTGCACATAAATATATTTTCTCTTTCATCGAAATTTACCCAGCAATAGAAATACTTTTTCATTTTGTCCATTGAAATAGGGCAAAATCTCTAGTCAGCAAAGCGTAACTTTTAAAATAACAGACTTCATAAAATACCTTACTATATTTTCATACCAATTCTATCTTTATTATTTTCCGATTTACACAAAAAATATCTGTTATGTCATACCTCATTTAATGGTTAATTTTGGATCTGCTAAATGATAATTCGTCATCACATGCAAGTCTATACACAGTAATCCATCAACAGACAGACTAATTGATTGTGCACATATCCCCCTAAAGTCCCACCAAACCCGAGACCTTCTAGACTATTCTAGTTCCTGCAATGGGACATGATTGTGCTTATATACAACTGTACTTTATCCTTTGTACATATGTAGTTGTCTGGCTGTCCCTGACATGTTACATAGACTACAGTTAATCAAAACTGCAGTCAAAACACAGACCAGATGTAGTTGTCATTCAAATTTCTATTTGCATGATGCAATAAAAGCTTTTTGTTTGTTTTTGTTTTTTTTAATAACCTCGGTTAGGTAATTCGGACTATTCAATTATGTATGCTCAAACTGGGCGATAAGTGCTCTGCAGAGAACCTGCTGTATCAATCCAGTCTCTTAATGTTTAAGCACACAGGAAGGCACCATATTAATTATATGAGATGGTCAGCGTGTTTCATTTAGCCAGAATAAATCAATCAACAATATAAGCTAGTGTGACAAAGCTGCCCGTCTCTCTCTCTCTCTCTCCTGGCATTGTTAATTACTCCACGCACATCAGTCATTGTTCTCCTAAATAATGAAAGTCTTTCATTTCTGGGTAGGGCACTTTCTAATCCAAACTGCATCCCGACCTTGTAGCTTTAAGCATGCCACTCGAAAGCTCAAACAATTGCCCTAAAAGGGCGACTACTCTTCAAATGGCATTGTGAGTCTTCATGGATAAAGCCAACAGATGCTACACACGCTTTGCTTTAACAGGCTTTATAGGTCACCAATAGAACATCAATGGCCTTTATTGCCATTGTCACAATAGTTAATGTGAATCAGTGGTGAATCTGAATCTTGTTCAGAAAAGATCAAACCCAAAAATTCAATCAATACAGAATCCAGTTTATACTGTGAGCTCAACTCTAGAGCAGCAACTGACACTGTTTGCTTTCTATAGGAACCCTACATTAGGTTTTTGTTGCTTAAGTGTATGTTTTTACAGGATAATTCGGATTTGATTCGCATTTAATTTGTATTTGAATGTTGGTATTTGTAGCATAATCCTCAACCGTGTCAACTGAGCACTGGGATTCACTCTAAATGACTTGTTGTCCATTTATTTCCCCAAAGATAGCACATATACAGATCATCTCTAGAGATTCTCTTGGTAATCTTCACAGAAAAGTAATGCTAATGAAAACAGAGTTCATTTTGTGAAATACATGCAAGAAAAGGCATGCCTTTCTCACAAGTTCATAAACACTTCACAGGCCTGATTCAAACCCTTAGAGGGGCGCATCTGTTTACAAAAACAGAGATACCGTCACCCTTTTAACAAGCTACTGCTTGAAGTGCTTTTAAGTTTGATCTTAGTATTACCTGACAACAATTTGGCACTATATACTCAAAAACTATTCGCTCTACTTTTCATTCAAACATATATGATCAACAATGAAATGATGAAAAGAACAGCAATAATAATAATAAGGTTGTAAAATGACAGTGTTACACAAAGAGGCAGTTTTAGCCAGTCAGTACTTTGATAATAAAATAATGCTTTTAAATGACTACTACACGTAGTAATGGATCACTGATTTGGGTGTTTGTGGGGAACATGCCTTGTGTTATAGTGCAGCTAAACACATTCAATAAATCCCAAGTACAGTATCTTCCTTTTTTAAACACAGTAACAAACACTGTGAGGTGCGAGGTTAGACTGTAAAAGATCTCTATTGGCTGAGAAATTGGACCTAGGTTGTGACGTTTCAAATCAATCAAAACATAAATCAAAGAATATAGAACATACATAATGCTATTGTCATTAGAATATAGAGAATGTACAGAATACTGTTGTTTTTGAAATTGTATGACATTATATACTATATGACAATAGACACGTCTACCTAAACAAGGAACTGTGATTTTTACATATTTTCTCAATTATGCCGAGGATAAAGGAATGTGTTTTTTCCTGAAATTTGATTTAAAAAATCTGATGACAAGTTTAGCTACACGATAAAAATCCAGATGCCATAATAAATAGTATTTAATTTTACCACATCTCACAAAGCAAACAAAACAAAGCTAACTAAAGAGAGGGCCATCCGGTGTGTTTTAAAAATAGAAAATGATGATAATCATAATATGAGTTGTGAACAGACATCCAGATAAGCAGCAATGCAACATAATTCATGCACTTAGAAATATAATTCATCTTAAATCTAATAGCACCCAATTTCACAGTGGATTAACTAGTGCAGAGAAAATATTGGCTTTTGAAGTCAACAAGTAGCTAAATGGAAAGCGTCAATAACAAAGACTACGACATTTCATTTGTTTAAGACGTGGTGTGTTGATCAACGTGAGGTATGAGCGTTAATCTCCATTTTTTAACTCTGGGCATGGAAGAAACTTCTCTACACTGATCTAGGACAAGACGACAATGATATTAACATCATGAAGATGGCCAACGCAAACCTAATCCAGATCAGAGCCTAAAAGTAATTTCTATCAAAACTTTGGACCTGTGGTTGCTGTGCAGTCTTCCTGTATAAGGTGATGAAAGGAGCCACATGCTACACCGGACTGTGATCAGGCGACGTGTAGGTCACGGTCACAGTACTACACTCAGGCTGTTCCCTGGTTCTGCGGAGATCCGAGTACAGCCGCTCTTCGAGGGTAGCTGCTAGTTTGTCACTTAGCTCATCTGTGATTGTCTGTGGACCGTAGCTTGGTTCAGCAAGCTGCGCGGGAATACCTTCATCAGGAGGCTCTGGAGGAGGCAACGTTTGACTAGAGTTCTCCCGGCCCACTGATTGCTCCCCGACAGTGTCGGTGACTGGAGGGGGCTGCGACGCTTCAAGAGCCTCCTTTTCGTTGATGGTTCCACTGCTGTCAGTGCTAGAAGATATTCTTATCTCGCTGTTCTTCGCATGGTCCAGATCCGTTGTTGTGTCCTGACTAGCAGTATCCTGATCTGCTCTGGGTGTTTCAGGGGTACTGGTTGCACCCTCGCTGCTCTCTTCGTCGGGCGCACTGACGATTCGTGGAAGCGTACTCTGGTAGCTGGTCTCTAGAGGATAGTTGACGGTTTCGCCGCGACGGAGTGGAATGCGGTACCGGTCAAAAGACGTTTGGAAGCGCTGGCCGGGGTCGCTGTACTGCTTAGAACGCTGCCACTGTTTGCGCAGGTGCACACGGGACCGATGCTTGGAGCGCAATGGAGACTGGTCCTGCTGGTCGAACTGTGGATCGTGTCGCAAGAATTCGTGGAAAAGGGCTTCCGTTTTCTCGTCGATGCTGTAGTCACGCCGAGAGAGAACGGGAGGATGAGGTTGAGCATCACGCTGAGTGAACATCTGGCCATAGGGGGACCACAGCATTGTGCTCTCCTCAGGTTCTACTCCATCTACACCACCACTTGCACCTGCAGGTTCCTCCTCCAGTTCCTCATCAAAGATGTCCGTGTCAAAGCTCTCACAAACAGTCCCTTTGTGGCCAGAACTGAAGAAGTGCCTGCGCTCCACAGCCGAGCCATCTTTACCACTACTGCTACTGCTTCCAAACAGCCGCAGCTCCTCTGGAGCACGTGAAGGAGCTTCTATAGATGCATAACCACTGTCCATCTGCAAAAGCTTGCGGTTTCCTGATTCTCCATCACTCCCCTTTTCCGAATCGACGCTATCCTGTTTGCGACCTTTCTCTGGACCTTCATCTACAGGCAGATCTACGTCCACCTCCATCTCATCTCCAATATCTTGCGATGGATATCTCGGAAGCCCACCTATCTCAGTCCTACCCCCTAGAGAACATACACTGTCCACGTCACTACGGACCGAATCTTTATCATTGTTGCTGCTCTGGTCTGAGGAGACATACCGCTCAAGGGAGGCGCGGAGAGTCCAGATATCACGGTACAAGGTCTGAGGTTCTAAGCTCTCTTGATGACATCCCGTTCCAAGGCTCTCATCTGGGGGCTCGGAGGGGAGGCCAATCACCCCCGGTCCCAATGCTCTGCTGCAGCTGGGCTCCACCATCACCTCCACCTCTAACCTGCAAAGCAGCACATATACAAAGTCAGAAGAACTCATAATCTAAAGTTCTTATATTCTAGACCTTAAGATTCACTTTCCTGCAGTTTAGCTCCATTCTCTCCAGGAAAGTTGCCCTTCGGGGCCAGGGCTGAGAACCACTACTATAGAAAATGTCACAACATGATGTTTATGTCAGTGTGTGTCCATTTCAAATACATTAAATCTGTTTATTTATCTATTTTGTTGGAGCACTGAGCTCAGATTGAGAGATGTTAAAAGAGACATCTGTTTTTCTCCATTAGTGCACAGATGGTAGTGACTCACTCCGTGATGGTTAATTTAAGAAGACCACTACACAGCAACAAATACAGTTAAGTCAGTTTTAATAAGAACGCAAATATAAACAAATATATTAATGCTGAAAACCGTGCATATTGACCTTCCTGGACCATTATGCAAATGTATGGGAAAAATGCAAACCAACGGCTAAAAATACCAACGGTTGCACATATGGTGTTTTTGCTGCAAATTTAATTCAGCAAAATGCTTCTTCTAAAGCAAAGCAGTGTTTATGAGGCACAGGCTCCTCAAAATGTAAAATGTACCGTGATAACCCAGCTAACAGTGAACGTTCTCAGAAAGTTAGCTAATGTTCTCTAAAAGTTCTCTCAAATCATCAAAAAACATTCTTGCACTAACATTCATAAAACATTTTTTATTGTTATATATCATATGTATCATAAATTTGTATAATTTCTTTTTTAAAATGTTATAGAAAGAACTTCTTTTAACGTTCCTAGAACTTTCAAAATAACATTTTTAATGTTTTTGTTACTTAATGGACATGTTGGAGAAACTGTATTGCAACCTATAATTGTTAGCTGGGAAGGCAATGCTATCAGTGAGATCAAAACAGCATGGAATGGAGCCTGCCGTATGAGGCGTGAGGCGGGCAGATGGTTGCTATAGCGAATGCATGAGCGAGGCAATTAAAGATACCTGCCGAGGGAGGGTGGGGGTGTGGAGGGGGGGGACAGGAGATGTGGGCTGGGCCGGGTGGGGCGGTAGGTAACGTCCTTGGTGCGAGCGATGTACTGGATGAGGTCAATGTGATGGGCATCGTGCTCTTCCTGGTCCATGCTTTCACTGGCTGCACGCTGCCTCTGAAACTGCCTCCGTTTGGGAGAGCCTGTGGGGACAACACAGATCCCAACCATCAATTCTGGAGTTTGCACAAAGCGGTTTATGAAGCGAAAAGAAATGCAGGCCACAGTTGAAATGTTCAGTTTGCAAAAAAAATTTCCTAATATATTTCCGCATTGATTTTAGGATCAAAAATATAACTGAACAGTTTACTAGTCAGTGAACTAGTAAACTGTCAATACAATAGAAGCATTAAAATGTGATTTTAAAAACAAAAAAATTATATGTTGTATTTGTTTTTTTTCTGCATTTGGTTTTAAAACTTTCAGTTTTATTTAAGGAAACAAAACTTATATATGAATATATATATATATGTATCTCATATATTGGGCACCCGTTGAAAACTCATAACATGACGGCTTTCACTATCACTGTTATTTTAAAGAATTAAAGCAATATTAAGCTCTCGGGACAGACTCTTTTTCAGTCTCTGTTTTAAAAAACAATATTTGGAATGGAAGAGCCCTGCGTCAACCGGCCATCTGCTTGGGAGTTGAGATTTGGCACTCAAATACAGCAGCTCTGTTTTGGCTGAGAGATTTTTCTATAGTCTGTTACACACACACACACACAAAAAAGCTGAACTCTGAATCTGCTTGATGCTACATGAAGGCAATAAAACTCCAATAAGGTTTTCAATCAATTTCCAAGGTAATATGCAACACTAGCGCTAAATGAAAAGCACAGAAATGTTCAATATTGTTTTGCATTCCCTGAGGCTAGAAAACTGATCGCATCAAAGGCTTATAATACCATCTGTTTTTCTAGCACCACAGCCGTGTTATCGCACTTCCTTTTGTGCTGACAGACCTGAGAGGCTTTAATTCTAAAGATGTTATATACTTACATAACCAAAGAGCCACATTCAAATTCATTCATGTTTATTTATTCATTCAGTTAGTCCCTCAGTCAGCCATCTTCGATATGAAGCAATACAGTCATACATAAAATAATTACTCACTCAAGAAAGTCAAAATAATTAATGACGTGAGCCTGATTCAAACTTGCATCACCCATATAAGCACCATGACACATTGTGCCAGAGCACATTGCAAAACATTATGCAACATATAAACAAACTACATAAAGCACAGAGCAGTTACTGCTTCATAAGACATTCTTTGGACACAATCTTATTACCCTGTTGCTCTAACAGTGTTCCATACAAAACAACAATACACACTATACATATAAACAATAACCAAACTAACAGGGAACGATCTTAGAACATTGGCTAACGTTCTCTAAAAGTTTTTTCAAAGTTTATCTTTCAAAAATGCTCTTGCAGTAGCGTTAGTAAAACCTTTTTAATGTTATATATCACATATATCAAAAATGTTTCTCTTAAGTTGTTAGTAAAACATTTAAAAAACATTACAGAATGTAAAAACGTTGACTAATGTTTTTATGACCAAGCAATACCGTTACTACAACGTCTGCAAAACTGGATGTTTTGAATGTTCCCTGAACCTAAAAATAAAATTTTTAACATTTTTTTTAACTTAATGGAAATGTTAGGGAGACGTTCTTACAACCCAAAATTGTTAGCTGGGAAGCCACTTGCTGATGACTGAGGGGCCATTGTATTCAACAGAACCAACCCTTCACCAAATCTTATACAATATCTTTCTTTATATTCATAAATAACAAGCAGCTGCGGTATTCCCACCACCCTCCATACTGTGTCCACTCACCTCTCATGTCCAAACTGGAAGCTCTTTGGCTGCTGTCGAACTTCCACTTCTTGATCTTGAAGTAGGGACTTGCTCCCTCCAGACTGGCGTGTCGGCGGAGTTTGGTGAAGAACTGCTGCATGGGCCCCTGCAGGGCCCCTCCAGAGGCCGACAGGGCCGTGACGGAGGCTGATGCGCCCTCTCTACCATTACCCATGATGCCTCCCCTCACCTCCATCTGTTCGTGTGCATGATTACATAATATTTACATAATATAGTTTATATAAATAGAATCAGTTATAGAAACAGTATTCATTTAGGAAATCCAACGGTTAATGCATTAAAAAGTGTGTTTCTATACAGAAAAATATCAGACATAAATCAGTTTTCAAATAATATAATTTATTATACCATAAGTTCAGCTGTACATGGTTGCCAAGCAACACAGCAGGTAATGTATTTAATGTAAAGCACATTAATGTATAGGAAGTGCAGTCACATGTATTTATAGTCATTTTACAACGGCTTTAAATGCTGCTTGTCCAATCAGAGTCAACAATGCCATTCCAAAACATTCTTATTGGTGTTTAAGTTGAATTAAACGTTTTGTGTATCATGCAGAGCTGTATGTGATATGTCCATGCTGACTGAGTGTATGTGACTCACTAGACATGGGCTGGAGGGCTCAGGACCGGCCTTTGAGATACTCTCACAGAACGTTGTGTCCACAATAGAATTGAGAGCGTCACCCGGCAGGGCAGAACTCGGGCTGAGGCTGCGACTGGTCAGGGCAGTCTGGGGCAGTGAGCATACTGGTGGCTGTGCATGTGACAAACACAATGTTGCATTAACGTTAAGCAAAGCTAAACCAAAACAATAATTCAGACATTGTAATGTTGTAAAAAAAAAACTATATTGTGTAAATATATTGACAGCTAAGGAACTTTAAACAACACCCCTGTTTCTATGGTTATAATTAGGTGCGTGGGAGGGCTTTACAGTTAAAGACCAATCAGGCAGCGGCCTCACCAATGTATGAACCAATCAGAAACAAGGAAGTCGAATTTTGGTACAACAACGGCAGAGTTTTATAAAGCTTTTGTTTGGGTTCAGATGAAGAAAGAGAATTTTGGGTAAAGTTTTCCTTTTCAGTAGCCTAAAATATGAATGACCCCATTAACTAGACAAATCAATTGCTTAGATGAATAAACATCTTTTAATGTACCGCATCATTTTGATCTTAAGGCTATCCATCATGGCCTCAACACTCTTAGCTGACCTAGAAAAAGCATCGCATGCTGTTGATGTTATAACTGACATCATATTCCAGCTTCGATTACCAGAGCAATGCTATCACCTGAAAGATGGAGAGGCTGGATTTAGCGGCGGGCCGCGTTGTCATGGCAATGCTGTTCTCAGATGACTCACACTCGTGGATGGTGAGTATCTGCAGGGCGGGGGGAGGGAGGTGGAGGTGGGTGAGTCGGGCGTTCTTTAAATGATGAAAGTCGCCCTCCGTGAGCGTGTACCTGAGGTCAGAGAGAGGTTACGACGTACGCAAATGCACGTCGGCGGAATCGAAAAAGCACCCGTTACTTAACGAGGGGACTGAATTTGTGCACATTACACATTCATTCAGTTTTATTTCAATAGTGCTTTTCACATTTTTAAAAAATATATTGAAGCATTTAATGTACTGGCATAGGAGAAAACAGTAACAAAATAAGCTTTACAGAAAATACATTCTGGCACAGAAAGTCCCTTAAGAGTTAATGAAAAATAAACATAAAACAGTTGTATGTGAAAGTTCCATTTTACATGACATATTTAAACACATATTTATTACTAAAATGCCTATACATTAAACATAGTCGTATCCTGCATGACATGCTAAAATTATATTATTTTGTTTATTATTATTTAAACAACATTTTTCATTTATTCTTTCATTTTTTTATAGATGCCATTTTATCTCAGTTAATGTATAAGGTTGTAACACGTGGGAGTTTTTTTTTCAAAAACAAATATTCTAAAGTACACCCGTCTATCAGTCACCTGCGGGTGATTAAAACGGTTATAAAATATTAACTTTATTCATTATTAAACATTCCTGACCGTCGCTGAATAAACCTGGCTATATTATTTTAAACAAACCAAATATTTAACATTTTAAAATAGGTGACAACCGCACGTTTCTCGTTTGGCAGTCACTTAAACATAAATAATACAAACATTAAGATTCCATTAAAATCGTGATAGTGAAGAAAAACGAATGCGTCTGACGAGCGCATCTGTAAATGTAAAGTCTGTATATAAATGAATAATGAAGGCAGTAGTCAGCAGTAACCGCAGTGAATAGGAGCTCTGTGTGTTTAGAGTGGGTGGTATGAGTGGGTGGCTGACCTTCGACCTTTCTCCTGGGTCTTCTTGCTGTGGTCGAAGAGCGCCGCTTCGTTGAAGGAGACCCGGCGGCCGGTGGTGCCCGTGGAGAGGAAACGCTCCGTCTCCATGTCGTGGGAGCTGGCTGCCGACAGGCAGTCTGACTCATCGATGCGAATTGTAATCTCTGTGTAGAGACAGACAGATTATACATGAGGATGGTTTTTTTGCATAATGCCCTCGTTTGCAGTGTGCGAGACTGTATAAATGTGTATATAAGACTTATGTAATAAATATGAATTGTGAAAAAATACTTAACATTTACTTGAAAGCTGAGCCAGGGGGTAACATTTTAATGCATTATAAAGTTTTATGTATTAGTAATATATTTATATTACTAAAAGTACTGCTAATAAGTTTACAATAATGCACAATTAGTACAGCAAGTCAATATGAATGCATTCTGTATCTAAAGCAATGCATCAGGTTTTTTATGCATCTCTACATTGTACACGTGGAAATGAAACTGCATTTGTTGGTGATGCTCTTACCATGCACAGGCTGGGGCTCCTCAACATACGTGGTGTTACTTTTCTCAGCATCATCACTCGCCCTGAGGCAAAGAATGAACCTTCAATGCAAACATGTAATAAGTCAAACTTAACATGCTTTGACTCTTTATTGTTTTAATCTGATTCTTCTAATTTGCTAGGTGGCTAATTACTCACCTTTCCCTTTTTTAACCAATCCACTTCTGTTATATTTGCAGTTATTTTTCAGATATTTTTTACAAGCATTGTTACAAGGTTTGCAAGTGTGTAACCCAAACAGATACTTAATAATATACACAATTGCACTTTTATTTTGAAAAGATAAAAAAGAGGTTTTGAGAAGTACTTCCAGGTTAAAGTTCACCATTACATTAAAATAGCTTTTAACTGTCTTAATTTCTTTCGCTCATTTAATTTGAGTTTTGTGTAATTTATGTTACATTGGTTATGATTTGTGTTTTATTTTGTTTTATTATCTGTGAATTTTTTAGGTTTTTAGTTCATGTACATTTGGTTCGGGTCCCTCTATATGGTACTGTGCCTCCATATATGCCAACAAAATTATTTTAACCCAGTATACACATTCACATTTGTCAGGCTTATTCTTCTGCAAAAACAGAGCAAAAATATTGATAACTCATCCTGCACTACACACATTTTATGCAATCAGATGCCGTCTAGATTTTCTAAAGTCCCTCCACCTTATACTACCTGCAACCAATAACAAAGAGGCAAATCATAGTACCTGGCTGTGACTTACCTGAACCGTACTGACTCCTTTAAAAACAATTCTGCTTCAGAAAATTGTACTCGTATAAATGATGTGAGGTCAAACAGTTAGTAAATCAGATTGTTTTTGAGATTATTTTGAGAATGAATTATGAATAATTGTGCAAACAAATTCCCATTCACGTTTTGATGTGTAAATAAATGATGTGTTATGGGACAATAATGACACTGGTTTATTACAACAATATACAGTTTCATTTGCCATAAGGCATCGTGTAGTAATGAGAAACTGGAAATGTGCTTCCAGTCTTTTACGAACAGTGTATGCTAGCACTGTGTGTGTGTGTGTGTGTGTGTGTGTGTGTGTGTGTGTCGTTGCGTGTTTGTGTGTGTGTGTTACAGTGGGTGTCGGCTAGAGTGCACTCTACCGCACCAGGAGTGATTTATCGCAGCTGATGGCTGGTATGAGATCTCATTATGTTTGTCATTTGTGTGAGCCTGCACTCCTCCCGGCTGCCTGCAGAGCAGCAGACTCCACACCTCCCTCTCACCAATGAGAAATACAGCCAGGCTGTGACCAGTGTGCATTTTTTGGTCTGGGCACCTTAGCTTCACAGGAGCATCATTTTATTTAGGTTGAACCTCTATGTTACGGTTCTGTGTAATCTGTAATTTCTGTCAAACGCAGAATATGCGTCTGCTGCAATCTGCTGCAATCATGCAGCATCAATATATCAAATATCAATCGGCTAATAATTTTAGGTTATAAGAATGTTTCCCTAACATTTCCATTAAGTAACAAAAACGTTAAAAATGTTATATTGGAAATTCTAGGAACGTCAGTTTATTAGCATATTAATGTTATTTAAACACCTAACCTTATCCCTTCCTATTCTACCATCTGATTGGTTGAAAAGAATGTTCCTACAGGACCAACAAGGATGTTGATCCAGGAACATGTCCACATATGTCAGGAATGAAAGTTGAAAGGACTTCATCTTACCACGCATGGCGTCGGTCTCCTTCACAACAACGGCGACACGCAATCAGAAGAACCGAGAGCAGGACCAGCGTCCCCCCGACGAAGATGGACAAGAGGATCAGCAGGAGAACATAGCCATTCTGTGTCCCTGGTGACAGGGGGACATCCTGGACAAACAGCGAAGAAAGGACTCAATTTTGTAGTCACAATGGATTCTTCACAGGAAATTCCCTTTCTGAGTAAAATCCCATGACCTCAATTTAGAACAAGAGATGCTACAAGTTACTTCAGTTCTGTGAATGGTTGAATCTGTTGAACTTGGAGTCTGTGTCACACATCAACTTTACATTTGTAAATTTTACACTTTGCAGTGTTTCTAAAAACATACATTGCATCTAATTGTGTCAAATACTTGAAACCTATACTAAACTTTACAGGCTGGATAACTGGAGAAACTAAATGTTGTAAAATCTAAATTAACTGCTTCTGTCAAGTGAAACTTTTTTAGGATTACATCAAGTAGATTACAGCTGCAGGTTGTCATTTATTATTTACACTGTAAAAAATCAATCTTACATAACCCTGAAGTAGTTTTTATATCAAAGTCCTTTGTTCAAAATTGGGCCCTATAGCGATTGTTTCTAAGTTAGGACTTTAAGTACAGTCTTCATTACCCCAAAGGCAAGGCTTGGAAAGATCTAGGAGGTGGAGTTTTACACTAAAGAGACAAGAGTGGATAAGACAGAGGGTTTCTTCCACAAAGACATCAAAGCACAAAAGCATACAGCACCTCCCGCCTCACCACCTGGTTAATTGTCATCTTCACCATGTATCCACAGAGGTGCTCAATGGAAAGAATGCTAATAAATGCATAAGATCTGAACTAGCTTGTGGGCCATACATGTAACACCATACAATTTCCTCTTACATTATACAGCTTTTTATTGGTGGAACATAACACAGTCCTAATTACCCAGAACCCTTTGTTCAGTTGAAGAACAGGGGCTGTTATGAAAGCAACAGTTAATTCAGATCAGACCTATTACTTACTAAATTAGACAAGTAGGAAGACTGATTCCGTGGCACTAGTTTTGTGCAGTGCTAATCTATAAATCCTGGCATGCTATTAATCATTGGGTCAGCCCTTCATTAACCTAGCTCAACAAGAGCAAACGATGTTCTCAAAGAGGAACCAGGAAACAGAAGCACACACCGCTAACAGGAAACATTCTCAGAACATTGGCTAACGTTCTCTCAAAGTTCTCTTAAAGTTATAAAGAATTCTTGCAATTCCTTTGGGGGACCAAAAAGAGTTCTTTGTTGACATTGCTGTGAGGAACCTTCTGTAGCACCTTTATTTTTAAGAGTGTATAAAGTAACATCAAGAACTCTGAAGAAGCATAGCCAAAATGATTCTTGACAAGAAGAGGGTTCTCTCCTGAATCCATGCAGCTGAAGAACCTTTATTTTTAGTGCTGAGGAGATCAGCAAGATCAGCGCCAAGGCCGCTTGATCTGCCTGGTTTTAAACCACATCAACATTGAACAGAAGGTCCAAAATACTTCTCTCTTCTGCAAAGCACATCCTCCACTTTCACTATTTATTTCTCTCTAATCAAATGATGCGGCTTATACCGGTAATTGAAGTTCCTGACAGTAATTCTGGGTTCTGATGCGCTATCACATCGTCCAATTGTGCAATAGATTCAGTCTGACCCAAAGTTCTGCAGTTGGAGCTAATTCGCTTAGATGCTGTGGTGGATCCAATTATGAGGGACACAGAACAGGATCTTTTCTATTTGCATGTCTGGAGATAGTACTGTAAAGAGGGAGGATGAAGGTAATGAATGCAACCAGCACAGGAAGGAGATGCGAAGGGGGTCGAGAACTTACTGTGGAGTGTTCTGTAAGGTTTTTCCATACAGCAGAGTCATTGCTCATGGTCCAAGCCAGAGAGAGTGTCCCCCCTGAGGAAGACATTACAGGAAGTCAGATGACTGCTTTGATGCTTATGGCACTGAAAAAGGATTTGATTTCCACTTCTTCTTTACAAGGAAAGTGAAATGGATGCATCGCAACCAACAGTTTATTTATCGTGATCACCAAATACCAGAAATATTCCAAACAAGAAGATACCCAGCTAACAGAGAACATTCTCAGAATATTGGCTAATGTTCTCTGAAAGTTCTCTAAAGGTTATCAAAAGGTTCTTGCAGTAACGTTAGTAGAATGCTTTTCTAACGTTATATATATCATATAGCAAACATTTTATCCTTAAGTTGTCAGTTGTCAAACATTCTTATAACCAAACAGTAACAATGCAATGTCTTAAAAATTGAAGTTTTGAATGCTCCTGTAACTTCCAAAATAACATTTTAAGAGTTTTTATTACTTCATGGAAATGTTAGGGAAACGTTCTTAGTACCTAAAATTGCTGGGTAGAGAGAGTACAGAACAGTTTCTGAACATCCATGTAAATGTATTAAAGGTTCGCTCAAAAATAAAAAATACATTTTTATTTTATCCACCCTTGCGTCCTTCCAAACATCTGACTTTATTTATTCTGTGAAACATATAGACACAACAGTTGTCTATATGTTGCTATTTTATGCTATTGTAGGGCAAATGTCAGGATTTACAGTAAATTATAACTGTAAACTTCCAGTCAGTTCCTCCCGCAAAGCTATCACAAGCCATCAGTAAACTAAACATGTAGGTGCTTTTATAAGGTTAAAAGCCACAGTCCCTATTTATTGTAACCGCATGGAAAATAGAACAGTAATTGCCTCAAAATCTTTCTCTTTGTGTTTCAGGATCATACAGGTTTGGAACAACACGGAGTTGAGTAAATAATTCCAAATAAAAAATTTGGAATGAACTGTTAATTTATATACATATAAATTCATGCAGCTCTTGTGCAATTCTTCACAATCTTGCAGTTCCAAGATGCAACAGTAGCAAAGCAAATCATTTTGCATAACAGCAGCTCCCATTCCCACCCAAAACAGCCCTTTTATTTGCTCTTTACTCTTCTCTGTTTCCATTATCTGGAGATGTTTCTGGCTCTCCAGCGACTGAGGCCCAGCAGCATATGTTTCTCTTCTCAGATAATAGCATTAACGCCGTAGCTTTCCTTTCAGACCATAAAAACCTCTCTCCCTTACACACTCACCTCCGAAACAGAATTCTGTTTGTGTTTGTCCTTGTTTCTTTAATGTTGCAATGCTGTCTCTCCTCGCATCTCTAAAGGCAGTGTGTGTGTGTTTGTGTGTGTGAGAGAGAGGGAGAGAGAGAGAGAGAAAGAGAAAGAGAGAATGGTGTGTTTAACAGGGTCTGACTGTAAAGCCTTTGAGCTGTTACTGCATACTCGTCTAGCTTCTGCCTACCTACCTGTTTTCATTGCATTTTATTTCTCATTCGTTCTTTTGTCTCTCTCTCTATCTTCAAGGATCACGAGGATATTAACGTGTTCCCAGGGAGCACATGTACTAAGAAAATGTATAACTTGAACGTACTGTAAGTCACTTTGGATAAAAGCATCTGCCAAATGCATAAATGTAAAATATTTGAAGCTTTTTTTGCGTCGCTGAAGCATATTGTTACCATGTTCTTCATAAGGACGTCTTTTAATATGCTGTGTTGTTAAAGTCATTACAAAGCAAACCAATGACGAGCCATGTGCAACCTAAAAAAATGAGTTTCGGGCTATTCTTTCAAATTTAATGACATTCCCAGATTTCTTCTTTTTTCACTGTCTATAAATTTAGGGCTGTCAGCCATCTCTCGTATTCATTATTGCGCTTTTCTGCTCTATTAATCCTGGATTTCTCTCTGCATATTAAAGTCTGCACATACAGAAAACTGATACACGGTGTAAAGTTAAAAAGGCTGAGTGGTGACCGGTCTGATAATAAAAATGGTTTTATTGCCGTCAGCTCATACATGAAGTATTTAGTAATATCAGCTTCCATGTACTAACATGGTACATCATGGATTCTTCAGAAAAAGTTTTCAGTCATCATAGGTCGTCATGTTATTTAGCTCATCATGTTATTTATCATACCATCATCCATATATTTAGAATAAACAGTATTCTCTCTAAAGCTACAGTGCATGTTTTGTAAATGATAAGACGTTATGCAACATATACTTGTCTGGTCTTTCTTGGTAGATTCTGGGTAGGTTCAGTCGGCTCAAGTATATGTATATATATATCTAATAAGCATTTCTGATAGCTTATTTGCATGCATTTTAAACTGATTAAGCGCATCAATAATGTAGCCCGTCGTTGCGCATCCACAGATGGGCGCTGCAAAGCAATACAGCCGAATTTAGTGCCAAAGCAATGATGCTCAGGCTCTTATTTATCACAGACAACCGTGTAAAACACAAGCTCAACAAAGTCCGTTTCCGCACATCATTTCCAATGCACATCATTGTGAGCCACCGAGTACCAGCTGAGGCTGATGGTACAGAAACACTAACATACGAGAAGAAGCCCACTCACCTAACTACAGTTCATGCGGTCCATGAGACGCAAATCTTCCCCGATCTTCTCTTTAATTTGGGCTTTTAAAGCTCTTTGTATTTATGAATGAAGTCCCCCGGTTAAACACACCCACTCGCCCATCACGCAGCGAGAAGAATGACGTCAACAGCGCCGCTCATCTCCCCTCATCCTCCGGTTATGTTATGGTAATGAGGTAATCCCCCATTGGAGTCTGTGAAAATCCTCCAAGTTGCGGGCATCCCCGTGCGGTCTCAAATGGATGTACCCATGCTGAAGGGAAGACGGAGCTCTTGGTTCAGTTCTTGGTTCAGTTCTTGGTTCAGTTCTTGGTTCAGTTCTTGGTTCAGTTCTTGGTTGGAGACATATTGGCAGATCACGTAGCGGGCGTTTGTGCATCGACGAACAAAACGTGCACGTTGTAGGTTATGGTATTGCGTGATAAGTTACACGTCTTTCGCTTCAATCTTTAACATTTAAGGCAGATTGAAAGCATAAAGCATTGCATTGAGATAACGCGATGCATTACGTATATTGAGTTCAACTCGTTTGATGTTGACTCAGCGCCCTCTTCTGGTCGCGCAATGTTTTTGACATTTGTTTGGCACTGGGGTCCAAAAGCATGAGGATCCTCTCGACAATTTGAGATTTTAGATATACTTATATAGATGTAGCACAGATTTGTTACGGCTTACGCCAGATTAGCCCTGGTTTTCCTCCGGCAACCATGTATTCGAATAACGCGAATAAAAATAACACAAAATATATGCACTTATTACCAGTGGCGCACCGTATATGCGTGTAGAAAACCGATATATGCTATGAAATACGAAAAATCTGGCCCAGCCTTTTAAAAACTACAGCGACCATCAGGCGCATCTCGCACTTCTCGCGAGATTTGACGGGAACGCTCGGCCGCGTCCTTGTCCGACCAGCAGCTCGCCGTGACTGTCAGTCTGGGCGGGTGGAGAAGTGAAGGCTTGTGCATCTCCGTGTTGTGAACGTCGGATCGCTTCTCTTCTCTTTTATTAAGATGATGGCAGCAAGATTTCTCCTCCGTCGCGCCGCTCCGGCGCTCCGACATGTCCGCGGTTACGCGGACGCGCCCGCCGCTCAGATGTCCTTCACTTTCGCGTCGCCGACGCAGGTACCGATGCTCCGGGTTCGGGCCTGCACGATAACATGCATGCATGCATATTAATGCATGCATCGATTCTGGCTCTCTTTAACTCTTTCACTTGCCATGCCGTTTTACGACATATATTTACGTTGCCATAGAAATGCTCCTAAACTTTGATTTAGGCGCGTGACGTATGCGTCCGTGTTGCATGCTCGTTGCTAACGTTGTGTTAGGGCAGACTTAAATGGACATATTTGAAGTCATTTTAGGGTTAATACGTATTGCTTTTCGTCGGGAGTGCACGGAAAAAATGGAGAAATGATAAAGTTGTGTTGTTTTCAGACCTGCAAAAACATAGTTTGAATGACTTAGCTTAGCAGCCGGTTAGCATTGCTGCCAGACTTTCACCTTGACTTGGCTTTGGGCAGATCGGTTATGTGTAGTCACTTACAGGTTTCGGGACATTCATTTATTCATTTTGTATGTTTAACGTGTTCAATTCTTGTTAGTTTTTGTGTCACTGATTGTACATTAGTGTTGTTTTAATGTTGGGGCTAATAACTGTTAAGCACCCAACAGTGTCACCATTAAATATGTATTAAAGTTTATGGTTTGTTTTAGCAAGATATGGAGCTTTTAATGTAAACTGGTAATGTAAACTCTAATGTAAAATTTTTTAGAGTTCATTATAAAATTGTTATTTTTGTACTCTTAAGGCATTGAAATAAGATCATACAAAGGTCATTTTATTACGATTAGTCTTTGAACTTTCTGTATATTGTTCGCAGTACCTTGGGCACAATGGTAATAGTTCTTTGGTCAGTCTGTGTGGATTGAACCTCAATCTTTTGGTTGCTCGCCTTCATTCTTGCCCACTAGGCTACACATCTGGCATCTGACAAGCATCTGGAGGTCACGGTGGTGATGTTTGTTTCTCTCTCTGCAGGTGTTCTTTAAAGAAGCCAGCGTTAAACAGATTGATGTACCAACACTGACAGGCGCCTTTGGTATTCTTCCAGCTCACGTTCCCACGCTGCAGGTGCTCCGGCCGGGTGTAGTCACCGTCTTCAGCGATGACGGTTCTTCTGCTAAATATTTTGGTTAGTTCTGTCAGCAGTTGCCATACAAGTCGTGTAATGGCATCGCTGATGTACCTCTTAAAACTTGACCCACATACTTTATTAAAGCTGCAATCCATCGCTTTGTGTTAACATATAAAGAAAAGAACGGGTATTGAGCAAGTACATGACAGGTCAGTGTTAAAAATAGAGTTCAAAACCAGCAGCGCATGAACTTTGAGGTTGTGGGTTCGATTCCCAGGCAACGTATGTACTGATAAATTGTATACCCTGAATGCACATTAAGTCACTTTGGATAAATGAATCTGCCAAATGCATAAATGTAAATTAAAATAGGAATTGTCTTTTTTTAGACATTGCACATGATTTAAAAAATCCATCCATCCAGGAGGGGTCAGTCTTGTACCACATAAGTCTTTCTAATGTATTTGCAGCAAAGACATGTTTCTGGTTACCCTCCAGTTCATTTACATGTGTGCATTTCCTGGGAAGCAAAGCCATGATTTAACCTTTGACCTGTCTTGTGTTTTACAGTCAGCAGTGGATCAGTCACGGTGAACGCCGACTCTTCAGTGCAGCTGCTGGCTGAGGAGGCCGTTCCTCTAGACACGCTGGATCTCGCTGTAAGTACCTGCCAAACCTCATCATGTGACAGAATTATTGCATTATTTGCAGAAGGAGAAAGACAGATGTGTTTTCAAACACAGCTTTAGTGGGTTTTAAAAGTGAACAGGTCACATATAAGGTAGGCAAATTCGGAGAGGCTAGCAATTGCAAGCTAGCTTTAAAAGCATATGATCCTGCCTTCCCTTCAGAGAGATCTCCAAAGCCACACCTCCTCCAGCAATAAGAATAAAATCTTATTTCTGAATAAAATCACCTGCCCTGCTTTCAAGGGTAGGCATTTGGGGATACTCGAGTCCTTTGCTAATACGTTATCTGTTTTTTTTTTTTATATGTACCATGATAATACTGTGGTATTTGTTGAGGTACCTCTAAAGTACCATGGTGCATGAAAAAAACACTGAGAGAAAATTGAAATTAAATTCTTTTAAGGAGACTTTGAACAAAGGATGGCAAATTGTTGTTCACTGTATCTTCATAAATAAGTAAATAAAGACAGTTTAGCTTATAAATCTAACCACTGTTACAGAAATGCTCTCTTCGTTTTTCGTAAAGCATCTCATATATACACCTCTTGAACTTAAAATTTAAACATGATAAACAGTGCCACTCTGCCCTTCAGTTGTATTAATGCTATTTCCACACAACATTGTTTAAATGGAACAAAAACATTCTTTTAATAACCTCTTACTCAGATCCAGCCAACTGTTCAGAATGACACACGGACGGCAAGCGCGTTCCAAATGGGATGTTCTCAGTCATACCCTTTTCCGACACGGAATAAAGAGCGCGTTCAGGTTCCTTCCACATAAATAGACATCCTTTTATTCTTCCTAGAGATTGCTGTGCTCGGGGCCCTCGCTGGTTAATAAGGAAGGAAAGGTCATTTGCCGTTGAAGTGGTACGAATGTGTCAAATCCCCACAGAGAGACCTTTAACTCCCAGCTATGTTTGCCCTTTACACTGTGTAATCGCCAAAGTGACAAATGTCCTTCACAGGAAATAGGCCGCGTTTGTTTGCTCACACCGGCCGATTTAGTATAAAATGCGCTTCATATAGCAGTTGCATTGATTTTTACCGAACAGATGAGTTTTCTTACAAGGTGCTTAAAAATATTGAGTCGTTAAAGTGTCTCCGTGACACACGTTCTGATTGATGCGTTTGATGAGTTTATAATGTCACCTGCTATAGATTTGGGATGGGTTTCGTCAACGAACTTGCGATATGATTTGTGTGATGAGTCAATAAATCACAAGGCAGGTCGGCATCATAATTTGATCGCGATCGCAATGTGACAGTGTGAGAGAGAGACCCGGCACGTCCTGGAAAGAGATTTTCGATCAAAATATTGTTTTTAATCTCTTGCGCAGTCTGACGTTCTTTTAAATAGTGTGGCGTTTGTAGCATCACAAAGAAAAGCAGTGTTTAGGGTTTGTGCTTATTTTGACGACCTGGTTCTGTAGAAAATATGAGGGCATACATAAATTCAGTGAATTATGTATTTATAGGTGTATGACGTTGATATTACAGTGAACCTCATGTTAAAATTGCTGTTTTGTGCAGGCAGCAAAAGCTAACCTGGAGAAAGCGCAGTCAGAACTAATGGGAGCTTCAGATGAGGCAGCCCGGGCGGAGGTCCTCATCAGCATCGAGGCAAACGAGGCAATCGTCAAGGCACTGGAGTAAACGGCTCCGTGTGCTGGTGTGTATCTAAACCTAATGCTTTCTAGCAAATGAGGAATGTGAGACAGCACTAACTTTACTGTATGATTATCAAGCTCTTGTTTTTAACGACTCTGTTTTGTGTCTTTTCTTCTAGGTAGGAACTTCTGTTGGCATATTAAAAGTCTTCAGTGTTGTCAGGTCTTCACCTCAGTCAAGTCATAAACTGTGAGGTTAACTTCTTGCTTTGTACAGTGGATGAAATCAACAATAAATTTATTTGGAAGTAATGAATGTTGCCACTTTTGCTTTTCATTTGCCCTTCACAGCTGATTGTATTTCCCATCATGTGGGGATAAAATAGTTACATAATGGCTGCAGTTCTCATGACAGATAGGGGGCAGTATGGTAACGTGAAAGCTTAAATGATAGTCAAGCCTTTTGCAGTGGGAATTGGTGTGAGCGCATTAATTCATCTTCATTACTTTGTTTTATTTATTTATTTGTTTGTTTGTGCATGGTTTGTAGTAGCTGTTCTGCCAGTTTTCAGTAGGCGAACTTGCCTGTTTTCCAGTCATTCACAGTTTTAAGAGCACAAACATTGAGATTTTAAGAATGTGTAAAAGTTTTGTGTAAAAAAAAAATGACACAGTTACCCTAATGTATTCGCAAAACCAACTGTTAGAAATACAGCTAGTCTACACTATCAGAAAAAAATATACTCACTGACAGAAATTGCTCAAGTGTGGGGTAATTTTGCTCCAGTCGGCACATGCTTGCTCCTCTGAAGTTTTACAACACTAAACCGCATGCGTCTTTATGAACGTCAGACGTCTGTTATGGCTGCGTGCTGCAGCTTGCTAGATTTCCACATGTGCAGAATTTGCTGGGAATGTTTTCAATAAGGAATCTGTCCTTTGCAAATTTGCTTTTGGTTGATACGTTTTCCAGTTCATCTAAATTGTTTTATGCGCTGCTTAGTTTGCATAAGCAGGAAAATTACATCTATATAATGGATTGTTTGTGATAATTTCCGTCTTAAATAGATGGAAAAACGAGCAAATAGCATGAAACCCCAATTTCAGATGTTGCCAATGATGAAGGCATGTGTTGCGGGCACATTTTTTTTGTTTTTCCACAGGCTGGTGATGCCAAAAATAAATGTGGTACAGAATGATGTAAGATTTTGGGAATACATGAGGTTTTATTAAAGCTGCAATCTGTAACTTTTGCTACTATCACCATCTCTGTTTGAAACATAAAATTGCAGGTTACTTTACATACATACTTTACGTATGTTGATGTCAGCAGAAACTGATCTGACATTTCCCTGACAGATCAGGATGAGCAAATTATCATTATTATAAACTTAACATTGTGAATCAGAGTAAGGGGCCATTTTAAACACTGATCCGTCATGTACACTCATTGCTCAGTAGCTGTTTTTTGTTCATTTTTAACCCAAAAGTTATGGATTGCAACTTTAAAGAGACACAAAATTCAATCTATAGATTATCTCGCTTGTTGCTGTATTATCCTTACATAAAGTGATTATATAATCTGCCCTTAGATATAATTGCCTTATTGCTGTTATTCAGTCACGTTAGATGTTTCATGATGTGTCATTATAAACTTTTCATGATTGATTCTATAAAAACTCTTTGTCTTTAAACAACCTTAGGAACTGCTTATGTAGGCATTCATTACTCATCAAAACATCTAATGGCTGCAGTTATAAAGAACATCTTTATTATAAGAGTCTCATTCTAGGTGCCACAATATATTGACAGTTTAGATGAAGCTTGAAGTTCTGACCTTGTTCCACTTGCAGTGTGCAAAAAGAGGCTACAGACTCTCAAGTGGTTGCGAGATACTGCAGACAGGTTGGGAGTGGGCGTGAAGGCCTGACGCTCCCACCCACACGGACATACAGCCCGGCGCAGATCTGCGGCCGGTTCTGCAGTCAGTGAGACTGATGAAAACTAGAGTTTGTAGAGATGAAGCTGGTCTCAGGTCAGTCCTGTCGGTCTGTTTCCTGATGTAGACCCACACCACATCCTCCATCGCTCTCACCCGAGGTGCGAGGTGTCTACAAATAGAATGTTTCGAAGAACCTGCAAATCCACAGCACACCTCAAACTTTCTGGTAGAAGTGCACCAGCTTTGCTCCAGTGATTAATGATGCTGATCATCTTGAGTATCAACAATAGGTTTCAGCGTCCATTTGTTTGTCCCCTTCAAACTAATTCACGGGGTTACCAAGCTATATTTCCCTGTCTTAAAGAGACAGTTCACCCAGAAATTAACATATTTGAATCATTTTCCATCATTCACCTTTATGTCATTCCAAAACTGTATGACTCTTTATCTTCTGTGGAACACAAAAGAGGATGTCTTGAGGAATGTCTCAGTGGTTTTGTGTCCGTACAATGGAAGTCAATGGATGCCACTGTTGTTTGGTTTGAAGTACCGACATCAAACCAAACTTCAAAACATCTTTTAAATATTAATAAATAAAATAAATATTTTGGGGTGAATTATCCCTTTTATAAATGTTGTTTTCCACAATGCTGTTCCAAACATGTTGATACACATTCTTGCAGAACCATGAAATCCGTGTTATCAGCAATCCTGCCATGCTAAATAATGTCTGTATTCCGATTCTAACATGTATTTGGGATAATGACGGAAAGGCACATTGTTACAAAACACTTTCTCTGGAATCAGACTATAATTTGACAGATAAGTGACTTTGTGAAAGTTGATATTGTTTGGTTGTTTTTGCATGCACCAGTATGCCGTTGTTTAGTTTAGGCAAATCGACAACAGATAAAAATAATCATTCCACAGTATTTTATGGTACATTTGAAATTACTGCTTAAGTTGTAGGCATGTCACTGCTGCAGTTTTTGCTATATGGTGTGATGTGTTAACTTCTCCACAGCTTCCCTCAGGCTAACTGATATTTGTGGCGATCTTGCGTTCCATACAGCAAAGTGTCACATTCCAGAAGGGTGAGGTTGTTAAAGCAGAGGTGGGGCTGTGGGTACAGGGGTCTCAGACAGATCCAAAACGGGTACAGCAACGCACTTGCAGAAAAATCATGTTTTGCTGCTCATAATAGGCACATACTGTTTGGTTTTAAAGACATCTATGGATTATATAACTAGAATAAACATGTCCAGAAAATGAAGATCTAGCTTTCTCTGTGAAAACACTTCTGATGTTTGTAAGGCGCATCAGGAAATGAATGACAATTCCCAAACTCTTCCCAAAACTTCCAGAATCCAAAAGCATCCTGCACGATCTCCAACAAATTCTGGTGGTAAACTTACCGATCAAGAAGAACTTTCCCTCTCCCATCACTTTTTCCCACGTAAGGTATCCAGCTTAAGCACACCTCTCATTTTTCCCCTAAAGTGCAAAAACATTGCGACTTATAACGCATTACGCAGAATCGACCCTGCAGCGCTGCATGGAAAAACTATTGGGGAGAACCAAGCCGTCACACAGACCTACTGTTCATTTAAACTCGCATGTCTGTGCATGCACATCCTCTCTCGATGCAGCACCTCTTGTTTGGTAAGAACGTTGAGTTTATGTCTGCGCCTCTGTATCAGAAATGACTAATTAGTTTTGCGGATTGTGATGTTAATTCTGCTTATCAGCACTGAATTGACTTGTGCATCTGATACTTACTGAAACAAAAATGAAAGTTTCAGAAGCAAATTCAGTTTTGATAGTTTCCGTAGCTCAGCTAGTACAACGTAAGCCCAGCAACACCAAGGTCCAGGGTTCGAGTCGTAGGAAACACAATCATTACAATTACATTCATTCATTTGGCAGATGCTTTTATCCAAAGCGACTTATGGTACATTCAAGTTATACATTTTTATGTGTTCCCAGGAATCGAACCCACAACCTTTGCACTGTTAACGCAATGCTCTGCTAGCTGAGCTACAGGAACACAATCTGAGCAAAAGATATGAATGCGCTGAGAAAAGTGTCCGCAAAATGAAAAAACATGAAGTTTCAGAGCCCTTTCCGTTGTATCACGTCCCGTCCTTACCCAACATAGAGTGACTCGCACTGGTTTCCTAATCACATGTCTCTGTGCTGAAGCAGTAGGAAAATATGCCATCAGGCTAGTTTCCATTCAGCACTACCCAAGCAGACATAGTTCCATTAACATGCTTTCGCTGTTTCGGACAAGGTCTGGACTCTGGCTCAAGGCCCCACACCCGCATGCAAATCTATGACGCCTTTCGTTTTGGCACACAGCAGACCAAGTGTAAGCATAAGCCTGGTCATTGATCTAATTCTGTCAGCCTGCCCAGTATTAGCAGCTGGTGGTGGGGCGGGGCTGGACGGGCCATTGGGTGAGGTCAGGAATGCACTGACTGTGGAAGCTCAGAAAACAAGATTCCGATTGGACGCTTACATTTATGGTGGACGCAGTGACGACAAACAATGATGACAGCCGTTTTCGAACATCTGACCTTACAGCCCGGCCTTATATGCAGAAAGGAAAGATTCGGCACGCTTGACAGTGACCTTACTAAGATGTTTACCACCCAGTCCTTTACAGATTTATGCAATGACGTTCGCTATGAGGCAACGTTCCCAGGAAGTCCCAATGTTGATCGTCACCATTTCGAAAAAAGTTAACATGTTAAAGCTAGCCTTAACAATTTCAGGCAATGGGTTTCTATCCAATACAAAGTGGTACAAAGAACAACAATTTGTTAGCTAAATCACGTTTTGTTCCTCCAGAGATGTTCCTCTGGAAACATTCTTACAACCTTAAATTGTTAGCTGGAAAGTTAACAATTTGTTTAGCTAAGAAATTGATTTGTTAAACAAACTGTTAACTTTCCAGCTGTAAAGTTAACAATTGTAAGAATTTCCGTAATGCTTCCGTAAAGTAACAAAAATGTTAAAAATTATTTTGAAAGTTTTAGGAGAATTGAAAACGTCAATTTTTTAGATGCTGTATTAACGTTGATGCTTTTTTGTAAGAACGTCATGCAAACATTTTTTTAATTCTGTAACCTTTTTTAAAACATTCCACTAACCACTTAAGGATAACATTTTTGATATGACATATAATGTTAGAAAAACATTCTACTAACGTTACTGCAAGAACATTTTGATATCGTTAAAAGAACTTTAAGAGGACATTAGCCAGCGTTCTGAGAACGTTCCCTGTTAGCTGGGTTAGCGGCATAGTTATGCTACATTAAGGGGGTTCAAGCCAGGACAAGCCCTCAAATAGATCAGTTCCTAGAATACTTATGGCTTCAGATTATGAGAAGCCACAACTTGTGATATGTAGAAGGTTGCTGGTGTGGCTAAGCGTCAGGATATTTAAGAAAGCAAATCTCACACACCGTGTACAGTATTAGTGTAAAACATTAAATGTGTGATGATGGACATTTGTAACCCATCCAAGCAATGCACCTTAGATAAGAAATATTAAATGTTAATTTTACATTGCATTGCTTATAAACACATCCACATTTTCCCACTGCATAGACTAACAAGGATTTATAAATAGACCTCTTTCTCTAATTAACTTGGTATTAGACCTGTTTCACATACCAAATAATCTGATCCGCTACCATACACCAGTGTGACTAAAATTTGACAACAAGCCATCAGTCTATACATGGCTCACAGCATTAGACATTTAATAATTGAAAAATCCACTGTTCTTCCAACCTGAAGTAGGATATTCTGATTAGCTGATGTTAAGCTTTTCACACCATGCTTAACCCTGGGTAGAACAATGTTTTGCTAATGTTTAGCACTGCTTTTAATCCAGGGATGTAAAGCCTGGCATCAGAGCGGGGGTTGTTTTGCCAAAGGTACACAGTGTGAATTTGTGACCTGGGGTTGTGTAGGAACAGATTAGAAAATGGAAGCTAATCCAACATAGCATTAACCCGGGGTTCCAAATGACCCTGGATTAACAATTTTCAGGTTAATTGGGTTAACAAGTATGCAGTCCAGGTTTGAATAATTTGATTACCATTTTTTGTGTTACGTGTGATCTTTTGCTTTATTTCATATTTCAGATAACTAATAATTTGATTTCAGAATTCGTTTCTTGCAGCTGTTTGCCTATCAAGTGATGAGGAACTGAAAGGCAAAATGTAAAATTAATTTGCATCCAAAAGTGACACTTTCCCTTTAAATGAAATAAAATAAAAATGCAGATAGTTCTACTTTTATTTAAGATTAGTAAATAAGTCATAAGAGAAACAATTGTTTTGCCACAGGTAAGAGGGTTGGCATATATACCAGAAATATGGTTAAAAACAGCAATGGCTGAAAGAGTTATACATTATGCTATTTATAGACCGTTTGTGGTCGCCAAGTAATATAGCACCTTGGTTTATTAATATACAATGTGCAGTCCCACGTGTCTTGAAGCTTTCATGTGTGGGAACCATCCATTTTGTGAAACACTTAAGGTTATGTATCAAAGAACTGTCCAAATAAAGAAACTGTTATCAAGTGCTTGTAATATTGCTGTGGAATATCTTAAGACATAATTAAGCAATAAGGTCAATTTTCACAATACAATCGCCACTGTTTGGTTCAGGCGCAATGTTAACTTTCTAGGAATCCTGAAATATTGTAGACCCAGATAAATCCAGCTATTTCCAAGAACAAGTTGTTTCCCACTGCCACCGGGTGGGAAGTCAAAAAGCAAACAAGCTCATTGCCCTGCATGTAAATGGTTTACCGGACGGACACAATTGAACCCTCTGTGGTGAACTCAAATGAATGAGGAAATAAGCAACAAGCTTCTAGCGCATTAGCAAGATAAGAGCAGCTAGCTGACCGCAGCTGAACGACTGACAGGAATTAACATTGGCATTCTTGTGAAGTGTACAATGCTATTTTTAAAGTCTGATTGGATGCAGGGTGACCACCCTGCTAACAGGGAACGTTCTCAGAACATTTGCTTCATATGTTCTCTCAAAGTTCTCTCAGTTATCAAAAAATGTTCTTGTAGTAGCGTTATTGCAATGTTTTTTAACGGTATATGTCACGTCAATCAAAAACACTGTTACATTTTTTGTGGAACGTTTTAAAAACATTACAGACTTTAAAAATTTTGTGAATAATGTTCTTATTAATGTTCTTAATAACCAAGCAATAAGGTTAATACAACAGTCTAAAAAAACTTCCTAGAACTTTCAAAAAACATTTTTAACATTTTTGTTACTTAATGGAAACGTTAGGGAAACGTTCCCGCAAGCTAAAGCTGTTAGCTGGGCAGGCATCAGACGTCACAGATGGAAAGGCCAGAATAACCTTCTGTATCAATGATTTGATTACTGGAACCAGTCGAACAGCAGATACAGGTAAAATGTCAGTGTGCCACACAGCCCCCGTGCATCACCTCTCTCCAGAGGCCGTGTTCTGATTAAATTAGCTTAATGTGGGAAGTTGCTAATCCGAGCCAACCCAGGATTAAGCCAGCAGGACACTGAAAGTACACAGGTGTGGGTGTTTGAATGTAGGCTGCTGAGTGGGTGGTGGATAATGAGGGTTTGTGGAGAACAAATAAACCTTCTAGAGTATAAGGCTGATAATGGTTCTTGTGAAATTTTGGTTTCGTCTTACTTCAGAATATATGGGTTAACAGCAAAAGATACACTGTATTTGCTTCTCAGATTGTGTTTAAAAATACCCAGCTAACAATTTGGGATTGTACGAACGTTTCCCTAATGTTTCCAGTAAGTAACAAAAATTGTTTTTTTTATTTGAAAAGTTCTAGGAATGTTCAAAATGTCCATTTTTTTTAGGCGCTGTATTAACGTTATTACTGGGTTGTAAGAACATTATTGAAACATTTTTAAATTCTGTAACTTTTTAAAACCACTAACAACTTAAGAATAATATCTCTTCTACTTTTGATTGGGCGTCTTAGCAAGTCTGCGCTGAGAGTGTGATATTGCTGAGAGCATAGATAGTGAAGACTCAATGCATTCTCCATTTAATCTCATCAGTTTCTAGGAGAAACAAGTGAGATATTAAAGAAATTTTCCAACATTTTGGTTGTGCCTAAAATAACAAACAAATCTGTTTCCAGGGCTGTGTTCTGTTTAAAGGCCAGCTCTCAGTTTCCATACAGAAGTGCTGTTTTAAACTGTTTCATTTATAATGGTGTGGACAGACTCTGCAGGTGGCTACTTATGCAATATGCCCACAAAGCTACTTAGGCTTATAACAAAAGACGTAATATTGTGATATTATCCAACATACTTGTGGGATTTAGTTTATGGTTAACTATTGAGTGGCCGTATCACTTTTTAATCAACACTGTAAGCTATAATCAAAATGTGAATGAAAAGAAATGCGTTATATGTCATGACACGTTATGATACATAACAAATCTTACAAATGGTTAGGAAAACGAAACTCAAGTTGGTGTCTTGCCTTCTTTTTAATTAAAGCCAAAATTCATTTGACATTTATACATGGCCACAAGAGCCAATTTTCCTTTTACAGCCAATACACTCAATAAAACCACAAGTTTTGCATAAAATCTTAGAACCTGATTTGTTTAAACCCCACCCCCATGAGGGGGAGTTCTGCTGGTGCTATTATTGCTCGTAGTCTCTTTATGTGAAAGGTGCAACTCTTCGATTGTGCAATTCCCGTATTCCCACACTACTCAACTTCCTGTTGACAGACCCACGCACCACGGCCCTACGTACCGACGCAGGAGTCTGGCAACATTCCCCCTCCATTTCAAGCAAAAGAATCGGGGTAAACAACTGTTGTGGTGGGCTGACGGATACACGGACTGTTGAAAATGACTCAAACCCAAAAGTGGGATTGGGAGTGACTTTGATGTTATGGAATGCCGTTCACCCACACATGTTCAAACGTCCACATGTCCCACACGTGTCACATATCTGAATACGCATAAAGACACATTATACATGTATGACGCTTCAAATTCTTGCCACTCTCCCATTTAAAGAAGCTCTGACATGAGCCATTTTAATTGATGATTCATTTAAGTGCTGTTTAATTATGGCAGAAACCTCTTCGGCCCATTTCTTTAAGGGTGGGAACGCAGCTAATCTTCCAGTGGAGAAGTGTACAAAGACGTAATTGTTCATTACAGACTGACTCAGGTGTACAGCCTCCACCTCCCAGCCTCGGTGCTTCCAAAAATATGTTGAAAGGTGTGAAACTGAATATTTATGGGAGTAGAAAACCAACAAACGAAACATGTTTGTCGTGCCGCACTACGTTGAAATCCATGAGCATGCTATATATATATATATATATATATATATATATATATATGAGCCTGGATTCATTGTTTGGATTCATTTAGTGTTTCATGAAGGTGTATAAAATAGAAATTGAAATACAGAATAATACATCAAATACAGAATAAATAAAATAATTAATTAATTGCGTTTTCCCTCTATTGTGACATTCGTATTTAGCTGTTTAAAGCATAAAGTTAATCGTGTCACATTAGTTTTGCTCTAAGGTGATATTTTACCAAATGCAAAAGCATTTGCTTTCTGTTTAAACAATTGCACAGAACTTGAGTGCTTCGCTTATGTAATAAAATACGAGTTTTATTTTCATTTTTGATATTTGCACTGATGCAACAACAAACTTACGCGTATGTTGTTGTTTATCGTCGACTTCTCTCGTATCCAAGCGATGTGTTTTCCCGGACCGGTTGCCAGGTTACCTACCGATGTCGTCAGCGCGTGGCCACGCCCACCGCCACGCCCCTCCTACCGCGAAGGCTTTCTCCGCTTAGCGTTGGTTAAGGTGGTTCAATCCTCGGTCGTTTAATAAGTCAATATTTGGTTAAACAATCGCACTTATTAACGCGTTTCCATGTGTACTATCTCAACGTATTCGGATTGAAGCCGTGCGATGTCGTGAAGCGAATTGAAACGAAACGAAACAACTACACATAAAGCAAGGGCGTGATACGTAATCCCATTTATTCCACCTTAAATATCATGCCGACTTCGCAAGAAGCGCAGTCTCCGCCCATAATGTGAGCAGCTTTTGTAAAAAGGTGTTACACAGCGACTCCGATTTATGAACGCGATCACACGCTTCGGTTTCACATTGAGTGCATCGGACGTGGATTTAAACCGGCGTCAGCAAAGGATAACTGATCCCTTAACAGAGCTACATCACTTATCGTGGCCACTTTGCGGACGATCTGGACGCTCTTTGTGGACAAAAAGAAACTATTAAAAATTCTCTCTATACATGCCAAAACTAGGAAACCTTGTTGAGGATTCAGAAACGTTGTCGCGAAACTTTGAGGTTTTCGCCACAATTATTGGTAAGTGTATGTCTGTGTTATATTTCAGTCAGGATGTCTAACGGAGCTGCACATTCTTTCAAAGTCACATTCGCAAATGATTTTATGTTGAATTGCGGTCTTGTAATGGCATCACACCAGCTTTCTGTTTAAACAGTTTAATTGAGCACAATCTGTACCATTTAAAACGTAGCCATGTTTAGTATAGGCGCAGTGCATTGCACTGATTTATCCGGCTTTATTTTGTTTTTTCTTACTTCTTGGATCACGTTGGGAAGGGTTTGAACTTGGTTACCTACATTGAAAAGAAGCAGCACGTTTAAAATGTTTCTTTCTTTATGTTTCTTTCTTGCTGACACGAACAATTACGTATATATATATATATAACGTGTTGCATTTATGTACATTTTATATACTTCATACTTAAGGTTTAAAACAAAGTGTGCGCTGTACCTCGTTTTCGCCACCGGTAGGCGCTCGAGTATTTTGTTGGTTTCCTAAAACTACTAGGTAAATTGCACCGGGAATGCAGACAACGTTTGTGCCGTGGCATGCATTTCATCTTATTTTTAATTATTTTAATCTTGTTGTTGTAGAGATAAGGTGCGTTATGTCATTGCCGGTGTATAATGCAGACGTTTGCAGGCTGTGGCTCACCTACAGCACATTTGGCACGGGAGAACGACGGTGTGTGACGTCACAGTCATTCGTGTACCGCCGCGAGCGACGCTTATTATACGGCGCGGCGGGGACGCGACGTTTCTTTAAGAGCGCGTTATCTCTCACGGGTTTTATTTGAATAGAGATAATGTTCATCGCAACACATGCTTTCAAACATAGCTACACGACTGAAGGCTCCGAGTCAATGCGTATATAATGTATATTGATGTTTGCATGTATCGGTGTATGGAAAATCGATTTGTATGTGTACATCCTATATATACAACGTATCATATCTCTCTCTCTCTCACTATATATATAGTGTGTGTGTGTGTGTGTGTGTAAAAAATAAAAAATAGATATATGATCCTATAGCTATATATATCTATATCTATATATATCTATCTATACCTATTTATATATCTATCTATATATCTATCTATATATATAGATAGATAGATAGATAGATAGATAGATAGATAGATAGATAGATAGATAGATAGATATAGATATATATGATATATATAGTTTATATAGCATGTATGGAAAATCGATTGTATATGTGTGTATACATCCTATATATACAACGTATCCTCTCTCTCTCTTTCTCTCTCTCTCTCTCTGTATATATATATATAGAACAACTGTTTATATAGAACAAATAGATATATATGATCCTATATCTATGTATATGTAAACGTCTCGATAGACGTCTAGATATGATTATACAGAACACATACACAAATGTATACAGTAGTACGTTTGCTGCGTTTTGGAAGCAGGCCCGCCAAATGTTGTCATTTAAACATTCAAGGTTATATTGGGCGGCTGGCGTTACTTTGACAGCTTACCTCATGAATGGTGCGCAATGGGTACGAGTGGGCAGGAGCTCCCGTGTTTGTTTAAACCTCGCCCCCTCACACTGGATTCGTCCTCAATGAGGACCGGGGGGCGGGGCTTCCGCTCCACGTGGGTGACCGGGCCGCCTTGGCATTGGCTACCCGCGGTGACGTCACGGCGCGCTCCTCCTCTGGTTGGTCGAGGCGGCCGAGCTCGTCGTTACGACGCTCATTATTATGCGCGTTTCACGGGAGTTTCTCTTCGGCAGGAGAGCAGCGCGTTGAACGCGTCGCAAAAGTCGGCCGTGCGTCTCGCCATCCATCCGACCAAAGGACGAGGCTTTCCAGGCGATGTATTTCAACGCGCAGTCGGACGTGAAAAGCTGCATTGTAGAGAGCCCCGCTTGCGCAGTAGCCTAGAATTAAGCGCCCGTTTGTGTTATTCCCTACGAGGACCGAACGGGAATAATCCGGGAATATTTTCCAGGCGGTTTCTCCTGAGCACATAACACACGTATAAAGACCGGGACGCCGCGGAGAGATCCCGACCCTACCCGTGCGCATCACCGACTCTGTGTCCCCTGTAACGCAGGCTATCGAATGGACCCGCATCCGAGCGCCCGGAGCTGCAGCAGTCGCGGAGCCGCGCCGTCCTGCGAGAGCGTGTCCGGCGAGCCCCCCATGAATTTGTACATCCAGTCCACCACCGGTACCCGCTTCGAGCTCTCGCTTCCCGCAGAAGAGACGGTGGAGGGGCTAAAGCGAAGACTTTCTCAGCGACTTAAAGTGCCCAAAGAAAGACTCTCTCTGCTGCACAAAGAAACGTGAGTATTTCCGATAGATCGCACGGTTTGCAACGGGGGTAAGAATGGGTCGGGGGTGGTTTTTGGCAGGGTGGTTGATAACAGCTTGTAAACACCTGCATCTCTGGACCCTGGTTCGTATTAGTGCATGCAATCTACCAATGCAGTACATGTTTCGCATCTGCGGTATGGAAATACGGGTAGTTGTTCACATGGGGCTGTGTGCATGGGTTTGAATGCAATACAACAGGGTGCACGGTCGCAGTGTATGCAAAAGAAACCCGTATTGCATCAGTTCACATGATCTGTAATAGCTTGATCAGATATTTGCAAGGCATATAAAGTACATGCAGCGAATAAAGGCCAGGAGGTGTGTGCCACCTGACATGGGCACGTATGAATGAATTTCCTGATGAAATGGGTTGCTCTGCTGTAGTACAGTATGTAAGGTATTAGTTATTGTCTTTCTAAGCTGGATGCGGGCAAATAAAGCAGTCCCAGCAGGACCCAACGCTGGATGTTAAAGAAGAAAGAGACGATGTTAGTTTCAGTGCAGTTTGAACATTGTTAAGCAATCACACCTCAGTGGCGGAGCTGGGAGGTGAGAGAGAGGCTCTTTGTCACTTGCAAATGACCCCTAACAGTTGCATTGTTTGTGCTTTGAATTGGACCGATTGAAAAGCCCTCACAAATAATCACCACCAAATTACATCATCCCTTCTGAAGAGAGTCTTAAGCTCTCTGTTCAGCTGAGCTGCCTTCAGGCCGAGCACACAGTACCTTTGTTCAGCAGGAGGTGGTGACATTTAGCCCGGGCACATGTGCACTCATTTATATCAGCAGGATGGATATTTTTAGAGATTGTGGGTTAAAAATATATTTAGACCATGCATCATCAACATATTTATTTATAGGAGTGCTTTTTAAGACCGAATGCACTGATTTACGCCTGCATCTTTTCCTAGAATATCTAAGATCTTTGCTTCTGCAGATACCTTTTGTGATTCTGGTCTGTTGCTGGAGGCGATGCGCATTGACTTCGAAGTCCTGCTTTTATTTCATGTGCTTGTATAAGGGTGTTTTTCTAGATTTGTCTCGGAAAAGGTCATGTCTGGATCAAAATGTGACTATTTTGCTGTTATTTGTGTACAGTTAAATGAGATGTTTTCTGTTTTAGCGATCACACACAAAATAACCTGCTGTATTATTTTTTGTCAAACTCATAGTCTATCGTCTCTCCCTTTTCCCTCGTAGACGCCTGAGCTCAGGAAAACTTCAAGATTTGGGTATAACAGACGGGAGCAAATTAACGCTGGTTCCGACAGTCGAAGCAGGGCTCATGGTACAGGCAGTATGACCCATACTACATTTCTCCATAGAACTAACAGCCGTATGAGTTTGCATGAGATGTTTACCCTGTCATATATCTCTTTCCAGTCTCAAGCATCAAGACCCGAGCAGTCCGTAATGCAGGCGTTGGAGAGCTTGACTGAAACACAGGTAAGCTTTCATACTAATAAGGTCACTCCAGTAGATGTTGAATTACAGTAGTAGCCCATTACATTGGACAGCCGTGCGTACACTTAACCTAATTGCCAGGGCAGCAAAGTACACCCGATTGGATCTTAAAGGATCATTTGTATGTTTTTTGAACTCTCTGCTTGGCGAGATGTTGCTCTGACACAAGGGTAATGGGATACAGATGAGGCTCTTCTAAGCTTTTAACTTTAAGACCTCCAAACACTTGTGACGCATATTTTAAGAAACGTCTTCCAGTTTCCTGGCAACATCTGTGAGTTGAGGCCGGCCCCACCTGGTAGCCACTTTCACTGAGACCCTTTACCTGGTAGATCCTCTTAAACTACTGTTTTATGTGCCAGGTGAACGGACAAACAATTGTTGCTTTCTAGCTTGTAGTTTCATTAATGGCTAATGGATTTTACCAGCACCAGCCTCTAATTAAAGCTGTAATTAAAGCTGTTTGTCGGTATCAAAGGGCATGTATTTCACAAACTGCTGCGACTTTCAGGGAGTCTTTTGGATTGTTTGTCACGACGGTCATATCTTGGCATGGAAACCGTTTGTGGCACCTCTGATAAAGGTCTGCCGCATGACCCCGCCTCCTTACACACATTTTTGGAGCTCTTCGGTGTGCACACGTGTGGCTACGGGTGTGCTCGCGTTAGAGAGGAAAGAACAGATCTTTAATGTCGGGGGGAGGGACACAGCACACACTCAGTACATCATCTCTAGGCAGTCTCCTGTTTCTATAGAAAAGCTTTATGGTGTGTTAAAAGCAGCTTGGTTTTTGCTTACGGCCTTTCCCATCACAGAACCTTTTGCAGGGCAATGCAAATGCGAGCCGTGCTTGTTCTCTGATCTAATGTACTATTTGTAGGCAGCAAACTGTGTCATCTGGCCTGTTATGAAAGGGCTCTATTTCAGACATGATTTTGGATTGTTTTTAGTCATCTTTTTTTGTAGCTTCATGCTCACAGACACGAACTGAGTCAGTAATGCTGTCAAATACGAGACACGTTCCTCTTTCAGAACTGAAATTAGTCAACACAAATGCACATTGATATGTCTTTTAGACGTTGAATTCAGACCGTGCTGGAACAGTCATGAGGTTTGAACAAAGGGACGAGATCAGGTTGACTGTGAGAGGATGCATCGAAGCATCGAATTGCAGTGGACAATCACATATACAGCAGAGGTCCAAAAGCTACAGCGGTGCAGCTCTTGAATGGCTTCCAGGGAAAGATCTATCCCAGACTTTCTCGCGACCAGACAGAGTGTTTTATGGAAAGGGAAGGCTGGCAGTTATTGGAATGGCATTTTTTTCCCTTGTTACTCCAGACTAACAGCTTTCTCGGGTCTATAATTTAAAGCTCTTGTGGTTTCCCATGTCTCTCCATAGTCTCCAGTTTTGCCCTTTCTGTCGTAAAAGAGGAAGGAGAAATAGATGACAGCAAGGAGTGGTTTAGTACAGGCTCCGTTGATTTCTGAGCTCCGTTCATTGAAAAAAAGCCCACTTTAGTTGATAGATCAGCCGTCCTATTGAACATTAAAATGGCACTTTTGTATTTGAGCCATGCTTTGTTGCGGGTAACTCTGCCTATCAAGTAGAAATAATGACTACTTCTGGCAAACAGAGTTTGTTAATTAGCAGTTTCTTTGCTCACCCGCCTCTCAAGACAGGTAGATCGCTCTCTTTGTCCCCGGGGATAACAAAGCAGTTTGTTTCCACACGCAATCGCATTTCTACCGGTCTCAGCACCATGCACTGGAGATGTGCTCCTGTCATAACTTTCAACCCTCCAGGCACCCACCAACCCGCTTTTAAAAGGGCCTGAGTGCCTGTCATTGTGTCTGAAAATGGACAGATGCACATAATAGAATCTGACATTGTAGGGCGAGTCACCTCTAAGTTACCCCCTTTTCGTCATTTACGCCCACCCAGCCCCCCCCCCCTCCCAGAGGGAAAACGGGGTGGAAAAAAATCTGAATCTGTTAGAGTGGTTAAGGCAGGAGATGGCCACAGTAACTCCACCTTTTAGGACGTTCTGATATGCTCGTGTGATTAACAGGAAGAATGGTGATAAGTCCGAAAATGAAGTGCTAAAATGACGCTTTGTACCGTAGATCAAAAGGATGGTGACGCCACATTGTTACATTTTTTTTTTTTTTTGATTTCGCAAATATTTGAAATGAGAAAGCGTCACCATGTTGTTTGAACAGCTGGCACATGGGAGGAGAGATTCGTTTGCGTTCCCCTGATCGCGATAAGAGCCGTGCGTATGCGTGTTTGCGCAGAGAGAGCTCCCGATCCAAGAGGTATTGAGTTAACATGGGCAATCACGGATTCGTGACTGTTCTGTTTCCCACCCGCCTTTGTGATTGAAGTGTTTGGTTTCGTGACTGATCTGAAAAGGGGTGGGGGGGCTGCGGGGAACTTCTCATCTGCCAGTAACCAAACCACTAGCTGTTCTTGATTAGGGCTGATATCTCCTCTTCTGTACTTGTCTTTTTCTGTTTTTAGCCTATTTGTCATTCCTAGCCTTTATGGCAAGTGTCTTGATAAAAGACCTTTGTTCTGTGATATTTAAAGCTCTAGATTTTTTTATAAGTCATTATTTAACGCTGAGTCCCTTGATTGTAGATGTTTTGAATCATTCTGGTTGCGAGTGTGACACGTCTGTTTTGACTCGGTCTCTCGCCTACCCAGACTAATCTGTTCAGTCATCTGAGGAAAAAGGTGTTGCGCTTTCACAGAGCAGATCTTTTGATGGTCACCCGGATCTCAGAGAATGAGGAAGTGTAGACGCACCACAAGCCAAAGTCTTAAGTAGTTTGTTTCTTTGCAAAGGCTTCAAAAGGTTCAGACCTTTAGTTCAGGCTTGGTGAAAAATCTTTTTGAAATGATCCAACCAACCTTCGAACTTAGATGTAGTATTTTTTTGACAGATCGACTACAGCCTTTACTCACTGAACCTTTACTCCATGTTCGTGCCTCACACGGACCTAACCCTCCAGTGAAATTTGTGAAGATAGCCTTCTCTGTAGGGTTTGGATAAAGATGCAAGCCATTGATTATTTTAAAAGGCCTTGTTATTGCCTCCCTACCCTACATGCCTCTTTGTAAGGCCCGTATTGATGCCCCCCTGGCACGATCAAAACACACTGGTCGATGGTGGGGGTTAATAAGCTGGTTTTGAACTTTCCATCTTGGTAGAGGCCTTTGATAGGTGACCAGTCGTCTTTTAGTCATGCGTGGTATCGAAAAGCTGTTTTCTGATTTGACCTCTTCTGTGATGGGGGAGACTACAGGCTGTGGTTGAACATCAGCTTGGTGCATCTCCTGCGCCTGCAAATGAGTTCCTTGAACCGCAGGAACCCCAATAAATAAAACTGTCAGCTATAGAGTTGGGAGAGGAAAGAGCCAAAGGCGTATTCTCGCTGAATATTTCATCAGCATCTGCTGGCATCCCAACACCCCACCCTCTCTCTTACTACATGGTTTCTCCCCTGGCCCTCCTCCCCATCTCCCCTTATCATTTTTTTCTCTCTCCTTTACCCGTTCCTCACTGCATAGCAACCGCAGCCCACTGCAGAGCAACATGCCTCCCAACAAATCAAAATGGACGAAGTATAAAGAAATGGAAGCGCAGGTCTCTTGCAGGCACATCTGTAAGCACACAATTATTTTGCATGGTAACTTGTTGCATTTCCTGTGCTGATTTTGGGCACAGATCTGCAGAATGGATTTAAACAATAAAGAAAGTGTAAGCAGCTAAAATACTATTAGTAGCTGAAGTCGTAATTATATTAGGCAAAACATTAACCAACACTTGGGGCGGGGTTACTAGAAGCAAAACTAGAATAACGGGGAGTTCAGGTCTGCAGGTATAGATTCTACGTGGGTCGACTTACTGGTAGAATGTCACCTATAATTAATTTAATGAAGGGCAGAAGGGTGATTCCAAGTATATCTTTGGCTTCAAAGACATAACTTAAACACCATAGAAACATTGTACAATTTATATCTGCACCCTCATTTCTGTGGTCACTAACAGATAAAGTGCAAGATAAGTCTGTACACCAGGGCTGTTACTGTTTTGAATTTTTATTTTAGCATATTTCATTTTAGTTTTAGTATTTATGGTTTCCAAAGTTAATGTGTTTACATGAATGACTGATGTTCTCGCTATGTAGTGACGTTTTATGTTTATTAGGTTTCAAATTGTATTATATACTCTGTTTATACTGTGTTTATTTAGTTTAGTTTTAGAGTCATGCTGTTTTAGTTTAGTTTCAGTTATATCAGTAATGTTAGCTTTTGTTAATGACTTGAACTGACCACCATTATGGAGAATGTCTTTGCAAATACATTCTCATTTATCAGAAGCACTTTTACTGGTTTGTGGGGGTACACATACACACACACACATACACAAACACATACACACACACTCATTATGTGGGATGAACCTGGGCTTGGAGTGAGTCAGTTATATGCTTGGGCTGGAGGATGACTGATCTACAAAGCTAATGTGAGGTCTGGCACACTTTAGTTGACGATTCACAGACCCAAATATATGGAGCGGATTACAGGTTTTAATTATTAGTGCTTGGATGTTCATTGTCTTCCTTGCAGAACCCTGGGTATATGCCAATGGAAACAGAGTAATTACAGGGACATTTTGTGGGTCGCAGTTGTGTACTCACAAAAGAGCTGTCAGACAGTCAATCGAGGGTGAGCTGAAGATTTTACAACTGACCTTTACATAGGGTTTCCCATTAAAGCAGGTTCTTTAGTGCAGTTCTTTGTTATTTCATAGTCATATATGAATATTGAGAATTTTTTTTAAATTCCCTCTTAAAGATAGAAGTGTCTCTGTATCCGACTCTTTGGGTCTGTCAATAAAGTACACCGAGCGGAAAAGGTCACACTACTGCTAGAGTGGCTGCTCGATGGAAAAACAGATCAGCAAAAGAGCTGAGTGGGAGAGAGGAAAAATGATGGCGGGTAGACCCCAGCGATTCGAAAGGTTAACAACAGGTCCAGTATCCGCACACTTGGATCTGCTGGGCATGTCTTCATGGCCTCCATTTCCTTGTTCTTTCTGGTACATTTGGTTCTTCTCTGTGAAAATTGTTTGCCTATGTGACTTTGAGTGATTTAGAAACTGTTACTGTATCATAAAACTGGAAATTAGAACATCTGTGGTTTGTTTAATGGTTCTTGGTGCTTCAAGTCAAGGCTGCCCTTTAAAAAAACAGAATATGGCAAAGGCAACAACGCGAGCCTGAGGGTTCAGCTCAGACAAGAGGGAGGTTGTTCACAGTGTTTGGAGAGCCAAGTCATGCCGAGCACTCTGCACTTTTTGCCTCATTTTGAGGGGTCAGAGATCCCCAGAACTTGGCTCAACTTCACATTCTGGGTACTCCTAAAATGGGCAAGTCTTTCCGGTCCAGCATTTTAAACAATTAGCTATTATGTGACTGCACAGAGAGTGGGTCTGCATCCTGTTTCTGTGGCGGATTTTTCAGGCCCGGGGCCAGACAGAAGTTAGTGCTTAGTGGGTGTACTGAATGCCAGAGTTCAAGAGCTGGAGAGTGTTTTTGTATATGTGTGTGTCTTTTGTATACTTCTGCTTATTCATAAACGGGCATTAACAATGCTTCACTTATTTAGCCATGTTGTCAAAGTTCCTTTGCAGTTTTACGCACTGCAAGAGAATTACTAAAGCCACCCCCTCTCCATTTCCTGCCCACAGGTCAGTGACTTCCTGTCTGGCCGGTCTCCTTTAACCCTGGCTCTGCGAGTTGGCGATCACATGATGTTTGTTCAACTGCAGTTGGCAGCACAGCACTCGGGTGGCCCGCAGGTACAGCATCGGCATCTTATATCGCGAGGCAGTTCAGAGGGCACAACTGGACACTCACATGGACCTTCTGGCTCTGGACCAGCCAGGGTTTTGCATAACCCCCACCACCACCCACACCCGCATCCACACCCACATCCACACCCTCATCATCCCAACACAACACTCCAATCAAACCCAGTGGCCTTTCCACCTTCTCCCTCTATCCCATCGGTTCCTCCCATGTACCCCACCTCTACTTCAGGGCACTGTAGCCCTCCGCCCCACCACTCTCCACTCCCAGGCAGTTTTCTCCACTCCCAGCAGCCATCTTCAGCAGCCTGCCCCACCTCTCAGAGCAGTCCCAGCCCAACACCTTCCTGTCCAGAGGTAAACCTTAATTTTTACATGCAGTATTTCATACAGAATTACACAATCGGACAAATGTATAATTATTCTGTATAACAACATAATTGGCCTGCTGGCCTGGGATCAGTTGATCCAAACTGATAATGTACATGTGTTTGACATAAATATTTGTTTTTCTGTTAGAAATGTTGTTGCAATTTGTGCTCAAAGTAACATTGTGTAGATGGTTAATGTACTTTTGTAGCTTTGTTGAAGCTGTAAGAAAATTCCATGCTGTCAAGAAGTTATATTACAACTGTTTAATTCCCAGTGAATTTTGCAAATTTAAAACCGCAGTTTTTGGTAAAACATTTAATAAACATTTTTCTGGCGCTTATAAAAATATATTGTTAAAAGCAAAAAAATGCGGGGCCAGATGAAATTATTAAGATGCACAAACTGTACTATTGGTTAATCACTGGCCTGTCTATGTCTTGCACAGGCTAACTGCCCAGCAAAGACGTCCGGCAACTGTAACACTCCCTCGCGATCCCGCAAACCAGGCGCTATCATTGAAAGTTTCGTCAACCATGCACCAGGAGTGTTTTCTGGCACATTTTCAGGTATTTTGCGTTTTATTTACTTCAGTAAGTTTCTATATTTAGTAAACAAGGGGCTTCAGTTCTATACTAACAACTGTATTCGCTCTCCTTCCCCAAGGCACTTTGCATCCCAACTGCCAGGACAGCACTGGGCGTCCACGGCGGGACATCGGTACCATCCTTCAAATCCTAAACGATCTCCTAAGTGCCACCCGGCACTACCAGGGCATGCCCCCGTCGCTCACGCAGCTCCGCTACCAAACTCAGTGCAGCACCCCAAGCTCCCCAGTACCCACACCCCCTCCCTCACCCCCCCACACCCCAGGTCTGTCCAGTCTGCCCACCACTGTGCCCAGTCCTGAGACCCAGCCGAGTCTCCACCCGCTGGTACAGTGCCAGAGCCAGATCCGCATGTGTAAGCCTCCTGGTGAGTTTTGTGGCATAACCTTAACCTGTCAATATAAATCTTTTGTATTAATTTGTGTGTAATTTGCCATATTGTGGTGAAGAAAGGCAGTAATGCAGTTTTTGGGATGTTTAAGCTTAGGTTATGTCCTCTAAAAAAGATAATTCATCCTCATGTCATTCCATAAGTCTGACCTGTAGGACTTCTGTGGAACACAAAAGATGATGTTTTGAGAAATGTCTCTGTAGTTTTTTGTCCATACAATGGAAGTCAACGGGTGCCACCCAGCTAACAGGGAACATTCTTAGAATATTAGAGAATAACGTTCTAAAAAGTTATTAAATATGTTCTTGTAATAAATGTTAGTTGAATGTTTTTTTAATGCTATTCATCGTGCATCAAAAACGCTATTCTTAAGTTGTTAGTGGAATGTTTTAAAAAAAATTACAAAATTAAAGAAAGTTTGAATGATGTTTTTATTACCAAGCAATAATGTTAACAAAACATCAAAAACATTTTGAATGTTCCTAGAACTTAATACATTTCCTAGAACAAAATAACAAAAAAAATATGTTACTTAATGAAAATGTTCAGGAAAAATTCTTACAACCTAAAATTGTTAGCTGGGTATCTTCTTTTGTGTTCCTCAAAAGCAAAAAAATTAAGGCTTTATAATAGTTCAGAAGGTATAACTGTAGAATGATAAGAAATTCAAAAGTAGAAATTGTGAAGAGGTAGAGGGATGAAGAAACTTTGGATCCAGTACCTGCCTCCAGTAGGCTTGTTCTTCTAGGCCTCAGCAGTCATGCTTCAGCTGCCCCAGCATGTCTGGCTTTGTCTATATGCTGACGGTGTCCGCTTTCCTCTGAGAGGCAAAGAACGGGGGTGGACTACTGTGTTACCAAGAGGAAGGAGGCAGAGAGCCAGGGTGAGAGAGATAGCAAGGCAAGATAGCGCTCGCAGACGTGTGGCAGGTACCCCGCACTGTCTGGTAAAAACTGATTATCTGGGGCAGCTCGCTTCAGCGCCGAGGAGGAAATTGAACTGCTCTATCATGAAACACTGCTGTTGGAGAGTGGAAAGATAATGAAGAAATATTATCCTAGCACTGTTCAAAGCACAGGGCTGTTATCAATCCAGACTAGATTAAAAGCATACCAGGCTAACGCTGCGGAATATGAAAACATATCATCAACTACTGGGGTGGAATAACTTCGGTCATTCTGTTCTTGTGATGGGATCGGGAATCCTACTCATTTTTGAGGTTGTATATTGGGCCCATGTGCTAACCATGCCCCCCGCCCCCTCTTCCACCCACACAGTCGTCTGTCTTCAGCCCCTTTTGGTCTTTGTTCAGCTCCCACAATGGTTTATCATGCCGGTTCCACTCTCGCCGTCCAGCACTCTCCGCCTCATCTGCAAAAACCATCTCATCAACTAGGGCTGGTGAATGGACACTTGTTTTCCTAGCAACCTTTAAATAGAATTTTACACCAGAAATATGAGCTTGAAGAGAATGCTCATTGTGTGTGAAAGTCAGCAGGAGGTGGGGGAAAAATACCAAGGGTCCATTCATAAAATTGTTGTTCGTATCCGGCCGGCAACTGCCCACTGATTAATTGGTGCTTCCTCGTGGGTGAAAGAGGAAATAAGAAGAGCGTTATGGCTATTTTTTAAACAAAACTAGACTGCTAGTCAGCATGGCTATTAGAACTGAGTGATTCAGTTGTGAGGAGCCAGAGAGATGGCAGAGGGCAGTAACTTTTAAAGGGGCTGAAATTAGATGTTTTTGACTATCTTAAAGTTGTTTTGAGCTCTATAAAGGTTATTCTTTAGCACCTGCTGACAAACTCGTCCTGTTCAATAGTAGACTGTCTTTTCATTAGCCTAGAGGAGGTACTAAAACATGGCACTGACACCTGAATTCTGTGACCTTTGGGTAAGGGACACTTTTGGAAATGTCACATACTTTAAAAAGTGTATCATCATTGCTCACTGTACTGTCTACTTGACATGTAAACAAACTTAATACCCGCACCACATTTGCTTAGAAAAGTATGCAACTATTTCTGTATTCTTCCAGACCAATGACTTTGATAGACTTTTTGAGACAGTGGTCAGTGTTTGTGGGGAGGGATGGGGGTGTGTATGAAAGAACTGTGTGTGTGTGTGTCAGGTCGGGGGTATGCGTCTGCCCACAATGAGGGTTGGCCATTCATGACTCAAATTCCTGTGTTCGCCAGGGTCTCCCAGCCCCCCTGCCCACTGCAGATAACCCCCTTTGTTTGACATAGTGTGCGCAAATAATCAGGCAATGTACCAGCTGGGTAGGATCGGGTAAAATATTAAAGCCTGTAAGCTTGAAGCTTAGTGATGGCCTTTAGACTTAGTCTAGCCTGGCTGCTGCAAAGAACAGAGTAAAGAAAATGGGGGAAAAAACAAGTCTTAAACAGCGAGGGGGATGGGAAAGGAACGCTTTCACCCCTCTCCACTCTGCACTATCTGTCAGCTCAGGTTAGTTTAGTTTGTAGAGAGCCTGGGTGGAGCAGTATTTTTAGCAGAGAGAGAAAAGAGAACAAGGGTGCTGTAAAAAGACTGCTCAAATTCCTCGCCCATTTAATCCGACCGAAAGCAAACGCTCCCGGCTGCTGTGTATGTACTGCAGGGATGTGAAATGTCAAGATCTCAGCCCTCTTTGTCCTGAGCTCCCTGTTGCTTAAACACTGCCAAGTTCTTTTTCCGAATTCGAAAGAAGACAATTTTGCCTCTGTGTTGGATCAGTGTCTGCTTGATCAGGTGCCCCAGGGCTTTTTCCATGTCACTATGGTGCTCAGACCTGCCCAGCTTGGTCGGGGTTTAATAATTTATCCCCCCCCCCACAGCTTCACCGACCCTTCCCCCCAGGCCAACTATCCATAGCTGTTCATCAGGCGTGGCTGTGGCAAGCCATATCTAATGCCTTTTTATTGCTCCTAGTATGCAAATTATGGTCATTTGAGACCTAGGCACCCTGCAGGGTCATTGATGCCAATGGAGATGTCAGGCTTTGACCGCTCCCCCAGTTTAGTAACAGCTAGGGGTGCAGATGGCTAAACACAATGGCTGTCCTGTGATGCGCACCCACTCCGAGCTCCTCTATACCCAGAGGCAGCTTTGGCAACTATCCGAGCTCTCCAGGAGTTAACTACAGCTGGCTTATAGCACAGGAGCTCCTACTATTCTCAGTACATCTGGACATTAGCATTACTGAGGCTTGTGGGAAGACCTCTTCTGTAGGGGGTGAGGTATGTCATTTGTTAAAAGAGGCAGAGGGTTTTTTTTGGTAGGCCAAACCAAGTGCATTCATCACTGTGTCCATTTTTGGGGGAGTAGAGACTCAAAAGCAGTTATAGAAGCCAAAACATGATGTTCCTGTAGCTCAGTTGGTAAAGCATTGCGTTAGCGGTTGCAAAGGTTGTGGGTTTGATCCCCAGGGGTGCACATGTACGAAAAAGTATAACGTGAATGTACTGTAAGTCACTTTGGATGCATAAATATAAGTGTAATATCTGACACTCTGACATACTACTGTGCAGTTTCTTCCTTTGATGCCAAGACATCCCCTTGATGCTGGAAGATTGCAACACCCAGACTCAAAAAGATCACAGGACTTATCAAGGCAAACAAACAAACAAGTCAAAGACAAGCTTTAATTAAGCCAATCTTTAATAGATCAATGGCAATGGGAAGCTTGCAAAGTCTGTCTGATTGCTGTAGAGTGGGCCAATACATTGGGTTGGGCTTAATGTTTACCCAAAACCCTGCTCAGCTGACCTAATACCTGCAGACAGGCCAACAGCTTCATTGATCGAGTAAAAATCCCTCTCTCAATTGCTGTTTCTTTCTCTCTGTTTATTCTCAACCCTCCCCCTTTCTTCCCCCATGTCCATTTCCCAGCTCACGTGGCCATCAACACTTGGTCTGAATCTTTCTCCCTTCATGCAGGGATCAATACATTCTCATAGACCAGCCCCTTGCCTTCAGAAAGCATGAGTCGGGCCAGTTACACTACTTCAGAAATGTGTTACAAAAAGCAGCTTTTGTTTACCAGCATGCTGCTACTTTTTAGGTTCCTGGGGGATTTCTTGCACCCTCCATGGCTTGTCTTCATTTGACGCGTTCTCTTTTTTATGTCCCTCTGAGGTTTCCGTCACGGTGCTGTATAGAGAAGGAGGGGGAGTATGTGGGGGAGGGGTCAGAAAGGAAGGCCAGGTGTATATTTTGTGTGCGGGCCGAACAGCTGCGCAGCAGGGGGGCGGGCTGGGGTTGTTTTGTGTTTTCCTCCCCCTTCCACCCTGGGGCTCAAACTGCTCGTCACAAGCCTTTTTTGTACCCTAACCCCCCAATTTGTGCTGCAGGCCTGAGTATGTCGAGTGCATTCTGAGGACTTTGCAGAACACAGCTCATTCTGAGACAATGTAACATTAGCTTAGAGGCTTAGCTCGGCTGAAGAAGGAGGACGAATGCAAGGGCAGGGAGGAGGTTTTTTTGCTATCTCAACTCCCTTGCTTGTCCTGTCCATGATGCTTCACTTGCAATTGCTGTCAGAAAATGATTCCTTGTTTCTCCCCCCTCCCGTGTCCAAACCTTCAGCTTAGGGAGGGGTTTTAGGAGCATGAGGGCACGAAGAGGGAGAGGACTGGTTGTTCTGCCTTTGTTCCCAACGTATCCCAGCTTCACATCCCAGCCCCCAGCGCCTGCCATTCTGTCCTTTTTTCTTTGCACATAAAGGGATAGTTCACCCAGAAATGAAAATGAATTTCTCACCCTTGTCATTCCAAACCTATATTACTTTTACTCTTCTGCGGAACATGAAAGAAGATATTTTGAGAAATGTCTCAGCAGTTTTGTTTCCTATACAAAATTTGTGTCCAAGTTAATGGGTGCCACTGTTGTTTGGTAACCATCATGTTTTAAAAAACAGTACTTCTTTTGTGTTCCTCAGAAATAGAAATGGTTATGCAGGTTTGGAATGGCATGAGCGTAAGTAGATGATGGGAGTTTTCATTTTTGGATGAACTATTCCTTTAAGAAAGCCCAGGCAGATCTGTCGGAAGGCTTCAGGCCAGCCAGTCCAGACACAGCCTAATAATAACCCTATAAACAGAGTCTTGAGTCTTCCCTTAGGCAGCCACATTCATCAGGGGGCTGATAAAGATATGGGGGATGTTAGTGAGCAGGTTACATCTACTTCCTTGTTGCACAGTCCCCAAACGATGCCAAAATATAAGTCATATGTTTCTACAGTGTTCTTGGATTCATCCAGATGGGCAACCCAGGCATGTGTCCATGTGGGGAAAAGGACATTGGCAGGAGCCACAGATTCTCACAATGAACAAAAAGCCCTAGTAAGGTCCCAAAAAAACTTGGCTTTGTAGCATGGCCTGCCTTAACGTCTTTGAGACTATTGTGAGCTTCCTGCAATACCTCAACATTAGCATGCCGTGCCCAGTGCTGCTAATGAGCTCCTCCGCTCTTTTTATCCCCCCAGATTTTTGTAGCTCTGTCCCATGGGGCACAGCAGCTTCATGGAGTGAGATTTTTCCACCAGCTCCAGTTGGTTCAGAGACAAAAGCTGACAAACTGAGGTGCTTGCCCTACTTTTAAGACCTGGAGCTGCAGTGTGGTTGTTTGAAAGGGCAGATGAAGGAGAAAAGCAGCCCTGTGTTGAGTCTTTCTGGGTGAACTCATTTTTCTCTTTAGAATTTAGAAGGGCAAACCTTTGGCCTGTGTATACAATGTAGTATTCATGACCTGTAAAGATCCACGAGACTAGAACCTCTCTAATCACGAAAAGGCCCCAAATCTTTTCTACTTTTTTATAAATATTCAAACGATTAAAATGTACGTATATAAAACAAATCCCTCCTGAGACAGTTTTACCAACCCCACCCGAAAAGGTATTAAGTAAAGAGGAAATTGAACTCACACAAAATCCTGATTTCATTTTGATATGGTTAGGTGGATGAAATTGATTAGGGAGCAGAAATATGCATCTAGTCTCCTGTCTTGCTTTCTTGCAGTGGTTCTAGGTGGGATTCCAGAGCATGTCTCTCTCCACAGCATGTCTGTCTTTCTCTCCAGAGGCGGTGGGGAGGGGCAGCGTGCATGCATGGGGGGTGGAGGGGGTGAAATTGGGGGGGTTGGGTGGGTGATTACTGGTTCAATGAGCTCAGGCCAGGAAAAGAAAGGGGAAAAGGCCTGGCTCACTTCGCCTACAATTTCCATTCGCTTGCATTTTCTATTGAAAGCCAATAGCAGCGTCCTCGCCTGGAGATGGATTGCTGCGCTAGAGCTAAGGTTTAATCAATAGGTCTTTTTAATTTGCCATCGATCCATGTTAAAAGCTACTGCTGCTGTGTGTGTGTGTGTGGCAGAGCACACCCGATGAAAGATAGTCTATGCTTGGGATTATTGACATTCTAGCTGGCTATTTCATTATTTAATTCCAGGATAGATCCTAATGGAGCTGGCTAATAGATTGTGGTTTCTCTTTCTCTTCCATTCTCTTGAATATATTTATAAACGAAAGGTTTAGGGTTGAGCAGTAGAATAGTCTGACGTAAGGCATAGACAAAACCCCACCTTTTTTGTCTTAATCGACACATTAGCCATGATGACTTTTGCGTTGTTTCTCAGATGGAAAGGGATTAGAAGGTATTTGCTACCTGTAGAAGAAACAACAAAGTCAAGATCGTATCACTTGGGAATGTGTGTGCATGTACATGTGGGCGTTGGTCTTCTTGCAGGCGTGTGGGTTTCTTTGTGAGAAAGCAGTTCTCTTCCCGCATATCTCAAGCACGCCTGCCAGGACATTTCGAACAAAACGTTTCCGATAAGATGGCGGACTTGTTGCCACATACTGGGGATGTTCTCTTCCAAAACAAGACAGCAGCACAGGGGTGTACAAGTGCTGTTTCTGTACAGAGTCGAGGGGTAGATGGGGTGGGAGTAATCACAGCATGCCTTTTTTAGAACATAAGCGTCACCACTCAGACTTGAGTTTATTTATCCAGTGCTTGGCCTTTGATAACATTAAGAGAATCAGCACTCCGATCCAAAGCACTGAGTCATTTCGTCCTACACCAAATATGTGTATTGAACCAGTGCATCCCGTGCAGAACAGCTTAGATGGTCATCACCATATGTTCTGATTTGGATGCTTAAGTTCTGTTTTCTTGACAGACTCTTTTCTGTGTCTGTGTGTGTTTGTATATTGTCTATTGCAACAGGAAGATATGTTTTACTCAAACATATCAAAGGATCCTGTGTAGTACATGTCATTCGTTTTTTAAGCTGTTGTACCTGAAGAAAATTACTTTGAATGTTAAGTTCATTTATCTGCTAAAATGTTGTATGAATTAAAAGATTTAGAGGTCTTACTTTACAGATGGTCATGTGTATGTAATGTAATACCACAAAGGCAACACATGTGGACTAAAAGCTACACAATTCTAATTTTGATTTCAAATAAAGTGTATTTTAAATGAAACTAGACTAAACCAGCACTAACAAGTGTAAAATGGTCTGGAACAGTCAATCTAGTTCATATTTTAACTCTCCTATGTCTTCATGGTTCCTCAGGCGATCGGGTGCGCCAGACGGAGAACCGGGCCACACGCTGCAAAGTGGAGCGTCTGCAGCTGCTCATGCAGCAGAAGCGTCTGCGCAGGAAGGCTCGCCGAGACTCCCGTGCCCCGTACCACTGGCTCCCCAACCGCAAGGCCGGGCGAAGCAACAGCAACAGCAGTATGTCCAGTGAGGGCTCTCTGGACCTTGACTTTGAGGACTCTGTGTGGAAGCCCGACGTCAAGGCTGACATGAAGTCAGAATTCATCATGGCCTGAAGCAGCAAAGGTTTCAGTATCGAGAACGGAGAACGGAGACTGGCAGATAGGATTGGGTTTACACTTTAGAGAGAATTTTCAACGACTGTGTCAGAAGAAGCACATCCGAAATTTCGTAGGCTTCTTTCCTTAACTATCCTGTGACCACAAAGACACAAAGGAAGTTTCACCTTACGTCCTTGATAGACTACAATCTTGGAACAGACTGATTTTCGAAATTTTGATGTTTGCATATGGATTGGACCGATGAACAGACAGAATTTGGACTCGGATGGTCCAAGAAGTAAACAAATGAGCATAGCAGACATTATTGGTGTTGGGATTTATTTTTCTCTTTCCTTTTTGTTTTCCTTTTTTTCCCCAGGGGGAATATAGATCCATACCGGCATGATGAACGGACAAAATAAGATACTGATCCTCCTTCCTCCTAGAGTTTTTTTGTTCCAAATGGGCATTCATAGTTCAATAATCATTTGAAGGGGGTTATCTTCGTTGTTTTTCGTACATCCTGTTTTTCTTGAATCACGATGATCTTTGAAACAAATGTAGCATTACCCACAAAGCATTCAGGTTCTTATCGTTATCATTTGCACACACCTGTGATTTGAAATAGACAATATCAAAACATAACCAAGACATGGCACAGTGCATGTTTAGTATATAAATATTAAAAATGACAAAAAAACGCTTTCTCAACAACAGCTCAACGTAAAGTCCAAGGTGTGAAAGGAAACTAAAACATGAAACGGAACAATATGCTGACGTGAATTAACAAAAGATTCAAGGCTTGTAAAGTGGGTTATTTTAGTATATATATATATATATATATATATATATATATATATATATATATATACACTATAACTTCTAAAACAAAACAAACAAACTAACCAAACCTAAAACAACAGTTACTCAGCAAGACTCAAGTCAAGCTGTGAAACGAATCTGAAAAACTTACATAATCATTCAAATACACACTGTATCTTTCCTGTTGCTCTAAATGTGTATAATAGAAGAGTGGTGGGGTGCCAGAAGAAGAGTTTACAAATGTTCATTATAATGGCTCATTTTGCCAGTGTGGAATCTCTCATTTATGCATTTGACTAAAACAGCCTTGTCCCATTAACTGCAAATAAAGACTTACTGTACACTTAAAAAAAATCCCAGCCTATATTTAGAGTTACCTACCCTTCTTATTTATCCAGCCACTCGCAGGACTTCTCGGGCAGATTCTCATATATTGCTTACACGCAGGTTTTAGTGGAAAATGACTGCGGCCAGAACGTATCCCCAGCCCCACCCCCTCCTAATAGTGCCTCGTACGTAGATGCACTGACATACTCAGTCAGGTGTTCCACAGACAGACGGTTCTGCTGCTACATGGGACTTCTCTTTGCATGCAAATGTGTGAATTATTGATGCTTTTTGTAGAAAATAATAACGAGAAACTGGTGCTGAAAAGATATACAAGCATGAAATTGTGGAAAAAAACAGACATTTCCCCAGTCGCCTGGGGTTTCTAATTTGAAACGTGATGTTACATATCAGTTGCAAACCAAAACAGGACTGGAATTCGGCTTGGTCTACATGGATCATTCCTGGACTGTGGCAACTCGCAAAGGAACAATGGAACACTTTCTATGCCCAGCGTACAAGGGATACATCGAGCATACCCACCCTGCCCCCACCCTGCCACCATCAACCGGTCCTGATGTGGACTAACATGGACGTTAGCAACCAACTTTTGCCCCCAATGACTATTTGGACATAAACATGAAAATGTTCTAAACAAAGATTGCACTCGCTGAGTTTGCAATGAGATTACCTACCTAAAGGGGAACATTTGTCTTTTCCTTTTATTATGTTCAAGTGGCCTTAACGTTCATCATCGAAACGCTTGCAGAGTGGTGGACAACAAAGGGATGTTTATGTTGTTTTCGTTCTGCGGTTTTGTTAAAGCATCACTTTTTTGGGGGGCAATTTTTACGTTTAGGAGGTGGAGCTCTATTATGTCAAGGCTTCAGTGCCTTAAATATTTGCCCTTTCAATGTGTTAAAAAAAGAAACCTGAACAAATTATTTCCATTTATGCAGGTTTTAAATGAGCTCTGGTAGAAGTTTATCTGTTTTATGGTTTGTTAAGTGTTCAGTACTGCCTGAAGGTCAAACAAATGGCCTCAGGTTCCATCATTGTGTTCCTTCTTGTTTGATTACGTCCCTTGAACCCTACTGTCCTACAACGAAGCTGAAAAGCAACAAATATATGAGTTAATTAAGAAAAAATACGTTTCAACTGCAGTGCTACAGCAACAAAGTGCCCTAAGTCTCAGCCTGAGATGTCCTTTAAGGATAAATTGACAGCATGCACTTCCCATCTTCGATTAAGATTTCAATGGACGATTCTCTCCTTCCCCCCCGAAAATCATTATTTAATTTCTATATATGTACGAAATATACTCTGTGTGTGCCTCACCTGTATGTAAAACGGTAAAAAAACGGAAAACAGAAAAAAGCATAGGAGATGACCTGAGTTTTAGGATGGGGACACTGAGGGGGGAGGGAAACGGGAATTTTCAATAGTTTGATGGAGTTCTATTCACATCATTTAAGTTGCCTGTTCTTTCTTGTAGCCAATGATAACTGATTACAAGAGTCGAAAAAAAACAATTTACAATGTTTTAGCTATAGACCGGTGTAGCACATGTGTGACTGTATTAATTTATGAAACCAAAATGGTAACTGTGAATTATGTATTTCTTTGTGCATTTTTTAAAAGCGGGCAGGAGGTTGGGAAAGGGCGTCGCTGTGCCCTGTTTTGTTTTTGTGGAATATAATGGAAATAATCAAGTAAAAAAAAAAGGAAAATATCTAAATATATTTTTTTCTTAAGCAATACATTTCAGTGTGACTTGTGATAGGACATTTTCTTTTTTAGGTAATAAATTGAAAGGAAAAAATCTGAATTTGTGTTTGCGTGGTTGATTTACGTTTTCTGTGGGTGGTACATCTGGATATGGGTGTTTAGGAAAATAACAACAAAACTCAATTGCATATGGCTATATGAAAATATAAGGGATTTTTTGACGACCATTTCTTTGTTCCCGTTTCTTATCGTATGCGGCTCAATCTGCTTTATTTTCAGTCCTTTAATAGTGCCGCAGCATCATTTTTAAAAGTACAAATATAAAATGAAGCATTTGGAAAACTGTGTATCAAACTTAGGTCGTGCATCCCATGCCTCACTGCGGTATGCGTTTAATATGCAGAACAGATGGATACATTAGTGTCGCACTGAATTGTGAATGACGGGCAATGTTGTGTTTGTTTGTTTGTGGTGCGGGTGTCACCTCTCCGTTCATTTCCTGTCGTTCACTGCGGCCAATCGTACTGAGTTTGTAATCAAGACGGCACGTCTCCACGGTTGCACGCAGATGATGAAAGCTAGCGTTAAAGTGCACGGATTTATACGCATCTGGCGTTCACTCAAGCGCAGGGCTGCCAGATCAGAGCCGGACTGACAGCGGCTGATACTCCAGCGCACCCACCCATCTGTCAAGCCGTCCGATCTCCTCTCGGGAGCTGATGACAGATTCAGGGTGAGCACGACTGCCTGGTACGGCGGACGAGGCCTGTACACGCACATACTGCGTCAAAGCACACTCGTCGTCTTGAAGTTTCCGATCTCCTGGAGAAACCGAGAATAATGCGTAGGAACCAAAGAGGCAGTCGTCGGCAGTAATGCAGGCCTACGAGCGCACAGCTTGGTTTTGAAATGAAAACGCTGTTGGCAGTCATCTAATTTAAGCTCCTCTTTTTTCATATCACAGCCAGTGAGTGGGGTCATGGCTAAAGTTACATGTTGGTGAGGTCCCTCTGGAGTTCTTCTGCATACAATGGCGAATACAATTATAAAACAGCTTTTATTAATATTGTCATACATACCAGCACTACTTAAATGAAGATCTCGGTTTTATGGCTGCATTTAGAGCATGCATTTATAAATATGGTGTAAAACAGGGATTAAGGTCAAATGTGTCATTTTTCACACCACTTAGTTGCAAGTCTGTTTTATGGGGTGCTCAAATGGGCTTGACATGAAACTCTGTCTTAACCAATAGTGTGAGTCTGGGGCGGGGCTATTTGTTAATCTGACCAATGGCAGTAAGAGCAGCAGTTCAAATATTAACTTTGTTGTTTTGTTTATTGATGTTAGTTGTCTCGTAACCAAACAGTGTTGTGACTTTACGCATCAGAGGTTATTTTAGAGGAAATTTTTATGAAAACACAATGTGACTTTGCATTAAAACATCTGCAGAATAGATTCAGACACTTACTGTAATGATTTATGGATGTTTACTTGTGTACTGTGCCAAAAACAGCATATGTAGTTTTTGTTGGCTATGGAGGAAAACCCTTAAATTCCCAAAGTTCCTTATGGTCTTTCCTTTATAATAATATCTACAGGTGATTAATATTGGTAGCATTCCTACACATTACCTCTTCTGTGGACTTCCCTACCTAGCTGGATCGCTACCTTAAACACAAGCTTTATATGAGTAAGATATAAACCAAAACAAGCTAACAGTTTAACTTCACTAGATTTTGCCTCTTTCAAAGCTACCTTGAACATTATACTGTTGATTCATTTCCTCCTTCAGTAGCAGAATAAATTAAACTACTCTGAAACCACTTTATTCATAATTAAAAAATAAATAAATAATAAGAGAGAACTCAAAGTGATTCGTAAGTATGACTTTGCCGCCAGTGGGGCATCAGTGCACAGTTGCCACCGATGCGAGAGCTTCTATAGCATCTTTGACATTAGCAAAAAGGTGTTTTTCCTGATGTCAGGTTTCCCAAGCTTAACAGGAAACGTTCTCAGAACGTTGGCTAACAATCTCTAAAAGTTCTCTTAACACCATCAAAAACATTCTTGCCGAAATATTTGTAGAACTTTTTTTGTTTATTTTATTTATTTATCATATCTTGTTAGTGTTGTTAGTGGAACGTTTAACAGCATTATAGAAATGAATGTTTTCAACGCTTATACAATGTCTAATAACTAGACGTTTGAATGTCCCTAGAACTTTCCAAGTGACGTTTTTACCATTTTTGTAACTAATGGAAACGTTAGGGAAATGTTCTTGCACCCTTAAATTGTTAGCTGGGTTCAATAGTTCAACATATCAAATTGTCATTGGTTAAAGCTGAGTCCAAGTGCGTGTAGGTGAAAAAACAACATGCATCCTACAGTCAGAAATGCTGCCCGAGCAGAGGTTAGCCTTTTCAGTTTCCTGTAATGCTAAACTCTTTAATCAGACGAGTTTCCCAGAAGCAGACAACCATTTCTGCATCGTCTTAGCTTTGCATCTGCCTCCACACCCAGCTGGCGAGAAGAGAGCTGCAGCTAGCTCTGCGATGTTCGTTTAAAACGAAACTGAGGCATGGAGAACTGAGACGAGCCCGTAGCCGCGGCCCTAGACCACAAACGGCAGATCTTGAGGTTATGTTATGAGGACGGTTCCTTGGTTCTGCTGGGCACAGCTGAGATAGGTCATGTGACAATGGTGACATTTGTACATATAGTGAGCAGAATCGCACAAAAATGGTGCTTTGTGTAGGTTTAGATGCAGTTTGAATCACAAGTACAAACCAAGATGAGCTTTTTTTTAGTGTGGCTCATACAGGTTGAGTGTGAGGTTAAGTATTTCACTTTGCCACAACTTGTTTCTGTACCATTTTAACTACATATGTGAATGACACCTCAAGCTGTGTGGCTTTTTTTTGCATCATTTTGCTGTACTAAAATATTTTCCGTAAAACTGCTTTGCAACAGTGCAGTTTGGTAAGCGCTATAGAAATAGATTGAACAACACTGAAATGCGCCATGGGAGCCTGCAGTATGTTTACAGAAGTGTTGCTACGCTCGTACACAAATTGAAATCCCTTATTTAACTTCTTGAAATGCAGTTTGTTGCTGTCCATCCATGTATGTCAGTGTTGTGTAGCTGAAACAGAAGAATGGCGATCTGGTTAAAACATTGTCTTATTTATGCAGCTGTTGGGTCCAAATAGCTCTTTAATACCATCATAGTTTTTCCTGATTGTCCTTCTCTACTGCTTGTGGACAACACCAAGCTGTTCTGTGTGGTTCTCATGCTTTTCCAGCTGTCCGGTCACAACATCAGAGTTAACCTTTGATCCTGCTCCTCCACCATGGTGGATTAACAGTAAAGTTTCTTTGTAGCATGAAACCAGCTTGTCCTGCATAAACCATCTTCTGGACTGGTAATGGAGATTTCAGATGTTAGCATATTATCAGTGACTCCGTGCAAGTAGTACATGTGTTGTCCCCATTACCCCAGTTGTCATGACATTAAATGTGGTTCGCTTAATTAGTCCTGGACTTCTTTTGGTGTCACACTAATGTAGGACGCGCAAATGTGGTTTGTCCTCGTCTTTCTAGTACAAAGCTTGAAGCCCCCTCAGAAGCATCATATAGCAGTGACCTTTAGCGAGTCTGATGACACATGCTAACGTGAGCCAAAACCACCTCGCTAAACTCCGCCGACCTACCCCCAGAAATTAATAATCACTGCCTCTTGTTTACTGATCACGACAGCAGAACATACCCAGTTAACTATTGTAGGTTGTAAGACGTTTCCCTAACGGTTCTTTTAAGTAACAAAAACGTTAAAAACTTTATTTTGAAGGTTCTAGGAATATTCAAAACATCCAGTTAAGATGTTGCATTAATGTTCTTGCTTGGTTATAAGAACGTTATTCAAACATGAATTTAATTCTGTAAATATTTAAAAATCCCATTAACACCTTAAAAAAAACCTTTTTGATACGCATGCTATATAATTTTCTAAACGTTGTGCTAACGTTACTGCAAGAATATTTTTGGATAACTTTGAGAGAACATTATCCAACATTCTGAGAACATTTCCTGTTAGCTGGGTAACATGCCCCTTGTTGCATTGCAGACTGTAGCGGAACGTCTCCAAATGATCTGTGGGCTAATTATGGGCTGTCAAAGCTAATTGTGTTACATGTTGCTGCCCCGTGGGTTCCAAAGACCTGCTCTGCAAATTAAATGATTTATTGTGCTACGCTTCAATAAAAAGGCTGAGGTATCCTCGCAGTCCCAAACAGGTGGGAAGGTAACCAATCTGCATCTCCTGGAAGCTCCAGAAACCATGGCTCCAAGAAATGGCCCCTGATTCTGGATTCACTTTCTCAGGTTAAATGTCAGCTCCATCAAATACCAAGAAAAGGTCTAAAATGGTCCGAGATCAGCAGTTAGGGGCAATTTTAAAGGCGTGTAACTTATAGCTTATCGTTACTTTGCGAAGACCAGCTGGCGTTGCTGATAAACGGCACAGGTGCTGTTTAAGGGCACTTGGCATTTAAAGTTTGGCATGGAGCCCTGAAAACCTCTGCAAATAATACTGAACAGAGCAGACTTGCAAAAGACTAGCAAACTCCAGGAGACCTTATGCAACCGTGTTAACTAGCACATGCTGCGGTTGTCGTCTCGTGCCTCACAGTAACGCTCCTTGAGGTTTGACTGAGTGGAAAATACAACCAACCCACGCACACCAAAACAGCAGCGTCTACTCCGCCGTGCTCACTCTCGAGGAGAAACGCGGGCCCAGAAAGCAGGGCAGAATAACGTAAACCTTTTATCTACGCAGCTGTGAATCCCGTTGCCCTGGGAAAACTAAGTGAGAAATGTGACACACGGGGGTGTCGATCAGAGAACCCCCCTTGCAGAGGCTGTAAAGTGCATCGTCCTTTTGTGTTAAGCATGAAGTGGTTTCTTCATCTGCATACTATATATCAAGGGCTGACCTGGACTGTGTAAGAGGTGCTGTCCCCAACACTGTGTCACGTCAGGTGTAATAAAAGTGGGCTGCAGGTCGCATGAGAAGGGATTACCCATCAAACAATTTTGGATTGTAAGAACATTTTCCTATTATTCATTAGGCCAGTTTTTTAAACGTTGTATAAACATTTCTCAAGCATTTTTTAAAATTCTGTATCATTTTTAAAACGTTCCACAAACAACTTAATAATGTTTTTGATATAGAATATGTCATGTTAAAAGTTTGTACTTTACTGCAAGAGTGTTTTTCATAACTTTTAGAGAATATTAGTCAATGTTCTGAGAACGTTCTCCGTTAGCTGATTACGAAGAAAAACGCTTCATCTTTTGGCTTGGTGGAGCATTTTTGTTTCTAACGATCAGATGTGAGATTTTTCACCTGACAAATAATTAAAAAACAAACATTTACATTGAAGGAGAAACCCAAGCTGGAGATTCAGAGACTAAAATATCACAAAGACTTAGGGGCGGGATCTTTTGACAGCTCCATAGCAACCTCAGAACACCTTAGCAATCACATAGCAGTGGTGGTGACTTTTGAGCGAGCAGGCAGCCCTTACATTGTTTTTGAGCCAGATGTTACAAAAACATATTTGTCATTCCCCTCCACACCAAAGGAAATCATGAATATGCAGCCGAGTTTAAACCAGCCCCAGACTCCATTCAGAAAGGATCTCTCAATTCACTGTGCGCCGAGATCCTTTTATGGTACTGTAAACAGAGCGCTGTAAATCCAGCTGAGGCATTGAGAAAGAAAAAAAGAGACAGAGTGAAGAAATGAATGAACAGAGGAAACCTCACTCTGGCAGGAAGTGGGAACGGCTGCTATGGCAACGAACCGAAAGAAGGAGGGGCTTTGGCGAATCGCTGTCTTTTGACGTCATTTCGCGCACAGAGAGAGCGAGTGAGAACAGCTGCAGAAGACATAAAATAAACAAAAGAGACATGAACTCTAGCGCGCTCGCTCAGAAATGCTGCACGAGGGCCATGGCCTGATGTTTGGAGAGGCACTGCCTTCTCAGGTCATCTTTATTTGGGACGGTTGTTTAAACTGGTGATTCATTTTTAAAAGAGTACAGGGGGCTTTGAAAGCCTTTTTAAGAGCTTTCTTTGCTTAATGAACTGACGTGGCAGTTTTGTAATATTGTTTCACTCCACTGTGTGAAGTTTTTTTAAGTTATTTTAGCTTGCGACCGTTTATTTTAGCTCGCATCTATCTGTCTGTCTACATGATCCGTTAACATGATTTAAACATCATAAAAAGTTGGCTGAATGCTACAGCAGTTACATTTATGCATTTGGCAGACACATTTTATCCAAAGTGACTTACAGTGTGTTCAAGCTATACATAGTTATCGGTACCTGCGTTCCCTGGGAGTCGAACCCACAACCTTTGCCCTGCTAATACAATGCCCTGTCAACTGGGCTACCATATTCATACCACATTTATATTGAGCAAACAAACAATAAAAAACAATCGCTGTTTTACTTGTTTGTTTGTCTCATCTAGTTTTATTTACTAATGCAAGCGTTTATAATCTGTTGTGCTTGTGGAGGTTTATCTGTTATATTTATAAAGCTGTCTATCACGATGCAATTACGGGCTGTAAAGAAATGCGGTCATGTCATCATTACTAGTAATTTTATGCATTTGCTTGTTAATTTTACGATGTTAGGGCTATAAAGGGCCTGAAAGCTGTTCACGGTCGTGATCAATAAGCAGAATGTGACTAAAGTCTGTTCTTAAGTCCCGCCCAGTGACATTTCTCTGCTGTCTTTTCCCAGCAACCAATCAGCTTCCACCAAACGAACACTTCTCCCGCTAAAGGGAAACGTTCTTAGAACGTTGTTTAACGTTCTCTAAAAGTTTGGCCAACATCATCAAAAGTTCTTGCAGTAACATTATTAGAACAATTTTTTTAACGTTATCAAAAATGTTATTCTCAAGTTAGTGGAACATCTTAAAAACGTTACAGAATTTAAAAAATGTTTGAATAACGTTAGTACCGTAACCAAGCAATAACGGTTAATAATACACGGTTTAAAAACAGAATGTGTTAAACATGACATTTTTGTTACTTAATGGCAATGTTAGGCCAAATCTAAAATCTAAACCTAAAATTGTTAGCTGGGAATCAGCCAGGCAAACACCTCAAGACTCAATTATTTTTAAAGTGTTTGTTATTATTTTGTGAAGAACGATCTTGTATTTGACACCCGTCTTTAATTAGTTGTATAGAGCACACACTAGCATGAAACAAACCAAGAAACGGGCATAACAGTGTGCTGTGAAATGCGTGCAGGGCTGTCAGCAAGAACTACATAGAATGTGATAATCTTGATCGTTACTCTTCTGGACATTTTCACTCTAGATTCTTGTAGACCGAGCCTGAATGAATTGAGTCAGTGGAAGAATTCAAAAGAATTGGTATGTGGGCAAACTCTTCTGGGTATTCTGAGGTGTGATTGGTTGTGCTGCGAGTCGAGAGAGATCGAGAAGGGGAATTCAAAACAGTGCCGCCCGTGTCGTGAGGCCCCGTCTAACGCGTTGTTTGCATCAGCAAAAATGTATGTCTGGATTTCAGCTGTTTGTGCGTCAACCTTGTTATCCACCCCACACACACATACACACACCTGACTGGTTACTTCTCTGTGTGATAATCACAGATGATTTGCTTCCCATGCGCCCTGTCTTAACACCCACTCGCCCACTTTATAGTTCACTACAATGCACTGATGAAGGAATACGGACAGGTGCTGTGTGTGTTTGTGTATGTTTGTGTTTGTGTGTGTGGCTTGGCATGTAAAGATCTTACCCAGTAGCCACCTCTCACTGGGTGAACAGATAAATTACTTAGCATGAAACTTAACATTTAATGTAGGCAATTTGTACTTTTGTACTTATCTTTTTACTTTTCAAAGCTATTCTATGTGACTTACATTAAAAAAAGCCCCTATATCTACAACATACAGTTTTTGTTCATTTATGGCAGGTTTACATATACGTTAAAACAAGGTTAAATAAGAGCCCCTGATTAAGACACATTGGACTAACATGAAGATAAATGTGTTATTCAATAAACAGAGCAGATAAATTTCCACTATGAGTATCTAATGTAACAAATGAGGTGTTGAATAGATTCTTGGCATAATTAGCTGTCAGAATACCTTCACACCTTCACAAAATGTCAGCCACCCAAAAACAAAGGGTGCGTATGGTTTTAAAAGCCATCTTAAGAAGATCTTGTGCAACAACAGGTATCTGTTCCCTTGGGCATTTTAGTATGTTTATGTGTCGAGTGCCTACACCTTTTTAAGATTTTTACATTTTTGAACCCTTAAATGGCATCCAACACGCAGCTAATCAAAACGTATCTGATGTTTAATCAACGGTCATGAGGAGCAGAATTTGGAGCCAATCAGATTTCCCAAGGGGCGGGGCTATAGAAACCAAACTACATCTGATTTTGTACAGATTGGAAGAAATTCGAAAAATTATGTTTATCCATCATATACAACCCTCCCCCCCAACATCAGAGGAACATCCACTGGGCTTCAAAATAAACACTTCTCAGTTGGATTTAATTGTTCGTGGAGGGATCAGTCAGGAACCCTGGAGTGATGTCTACAGGCCTCTGTGGAGGGGGATCAATCAATAAGGATTTTGTTAAGCGGGCCGGTGCAGATTGTGGAGGGTCTTTCAGACGCTGCCGATCGGTGTGACCGATGGGGTGGCAGGCACCATGTTTCAAGACCCATGGGAGCAGATGTGTTGCTCTGCCGAGAGCCTCTCTATTGTATTGATTTAAGTACGTCAATTGGGTGGATTCAAATGAATGTGCATGTAACCTACGGCAGCATATGCAAAACAACCGGCGTACAGACAGCATCGTGAGCCCATTTATTATAATGCAGTGCATTGCAGACAGTTATTGCACTCTTGCTTTAAAATTCCCAAGAAAAGCATCACAGTTATTTACAAAATGACTTGAAGTTTCTTTGAAAGCAAACAGTCGGACATAGTGAAGATTGTGTTGATAACCAGGTGTGTTGTGCTCACTGTTCAAATCGCATTTGATGCATGATTGTTGGAAGGTTTTGAAATAGTTTCTGGTAAACATAACACAACACGGCTTCAGAGAAACAGTGGCCCTGTCATTTCAGTGCAAGAGCTCATCAGACGTTTTGCTGGATTCCAGCCAGTTTCACATTAACACAGACATACGCTATATACATGCACACACAGCTTTTTCCTCATCGAGTTTCATGTTGCTTTAAACCAACGTTTCACATTGAAACCTGACTGAATGAACGCGTTTGCATCAAGAGCAACTTTAAAAACCCCACACAACGGACAGGAATGTACACAAATTGCACGAATACATTGTTTCTCCCATTTTCTGTCTTCAGTAGCAGCTCATACGGGAACCAATGTAAAACAGGCATGTTTGTGGTTGTGCAAAAGGAAGTTAGAAACAGGAACTCGCAGACAAGGTTTATATTTAACTTCCTGCACTCAGTCATATTAATGCTCGTTGGGTTTCATTCAGTAATAACCGTATATACACATACATATGTTTAATCCATAGGCCATCTCAGATCGAGCTATAATGCTATGATATATATACATTTTGTTATTCTAAAACAAGACTTCAAGAAAAAGCATTTTGTCTTGACACATTCCATGTTTTATGAGTATGCCGCAAACCGTTTTACACACTCACACAGACAATTGAGAAACGTTCTCAGAAGGTTGGGTAACAATCTGAAGTCAATGTCTGAAGTAACATTATTAGAACGTTTTTAAACATTATATCATATCAGTTGTTAGTGGAACATTTTAAAAATACTATAGAATTAAAGTTTGAATAACGTTCTTAAAACCAAGCAACAACATTAATACAATGTTAAAAACACTGAACGGTCCTAGAACTTTCAAAATAACGTTTTTAATGTTTTTGTTACTTAATGGAAGCATTAGGGAAACGTTCTTACAGCCTAAAATTGTTAGCTGGACACACACACACACACAAACATCAATCCATGCTGATCATCAGGATTTTGCAGGGAAGGTTCCCGCCTCTTTGGGTCGATCCAGGTCGAATTCAATTTGTAAGATATTATGTATTGATCTGTTCACATTGGCCTGAGAACGCAGAGGGACAGATGATCCTCTGACCCGCGCTGGCTATTCTCTTCATCATCACTGCCGACCCATCAATGTGAACTCTGATTCAGTAACTACAGAATTGTTTTTCATAGCGCTCTTATAGAATTGTCAGCTGTATTTCAAGTGCAAGTCCATGCAGAAGCATGCCATAAAAATATATCGCTTTTAAAGCTCCGTTCCAAAATCTGTTGAGCTGCCTAGATGGGCAGCATTTTAAGATGGCTGCAAATCATATAATTAAGCTGCCGTCTTTTGCCAGTTTTTAAGGCAGTAGATAGCAGTGCACAGCAATCCCACAATGCATTACAACAAGGTTTAAATACACTTTATTCAATGCAGAAAAAATCCAGTATGACAGTTTAGTTGTGCCACATATTTAAATGATATATTAGAGACAGAGCAAAGTGACATGCTAACACTAAACTATAAAAAAGAGAGTTGAATCTCTGATGCATGTATTTATACAAAAATGCTATTTGTATTACACGTAGAGTTGCTGCCTATGTAGAACATTCTACATTATTTACTAATGAGATTCATTTCAATTAGGATGCTCCCTTACAAGCCAGGCAACTCACTGGGTTTTAAAAAAAGCTTGGCTTGGCTTGGCTTTTCTGGTTTAACTAGTTGACCAAAGAAAGAACACAGTCTTGCTAATTAAGTTAGTAAGCTAGTTAAGAATTCTGGTAGGTACACCAACATCTAAACCACAAACAAATCTTTTTAGAAACAAGTTCCCTTTGTTTGCTATACATATTTGTAGAAAAGCAAAATTTCTTTCTGTTCCGCCAGAGCCATTTAGCTGTCAGTGTTTAGCTAAATAACTGGAGCAGGTTTTCACACCCATACCTTATTACATACTGATTGATTGATGCTTTTTTATGACGGAGTCCGAGATGGCCCGACCACCCACACTCCTATCAACGTTTAGCTGAGCAGCAGGTTCTAAATCAGACCGATCAATACCCTTCTGCTGGGCCCTCCATCACGTGCCCCGGTAAATAATTCAAATGAGGTAGTTAGATGCTTTGAAATGAAAAAAGGAGCAAGAAAATCTCGCACCGCATTTTGCCGGCTGCTGTCGTTTATCCTCGCCTGCAGGTACGGAGAACGTTTCTATAAATCCCGAAATTAAATCAATGACGGCTTGACAGGGTAAATTGAGATTTGGGTCTGCTTTGTTATACCAAGCCATTACATTAACATTAAATATTCAAAAGAGGTGAATCAATTCACAATGGATTTAGATCTGGATCTTTTAGGCGTTGTAGCAGCACCAGCTGATTCTTTTGACATGTTTGAAAAGGCCTCTAAATTATAATAGACTGCCTTTCTAATAAGCTGCAAAGATTAATTTGCCGGGGGGGTACATAATGGAGCTTTAAAAAGCTTTGCAATTTAATTTAATGCTGCTTTTTTTTGTGTTAACACTTTCTTTTAGAAGTGCATAATTTCTGTCGAATGGAATTGCAGATATAATTAGTGTTTTCAAAACGAGTTCCTGAATACACCCTCCCTATTCTATTGGTCAACAAACAGATAGTCCCGTCCTAAAACTCACGCCATTGGTTGAGCCAGTGTTGCTGTCGGGCCTGTCGAGATGTTTAAACAGCAATGTTTTGATAGCGCCACAAAGAACAATCAAGACAACTGAAAAACTACCCGCATCATCTTTCATATCATTTAAAGATTTGGTGGATTAATGACTAAACATCCACTTACTAAAACAGACGCAGTACATACTTTTATGACTAACTATGAAAACAAACACGAGAATTTCCTGTCCTTCGTGACTCTTGTCATCTCATGCACGCAGCGGTTTTAAATAGCAGACTCTCCCACTAGGCAGACAGGCAAACCCAAAAGATATTTGAACAGTCAGGCTGCGTCTGGGAACTAACAGGAGGCCAGAATCCCCTGACAGCAGCCATTGTGAAATTTCCATTCTTATCTCAATGACACTGGCTGTGCTGCCGAGGTGGGAATCCCTCTATTTACACACTGTTTCCTCTCTCAGCAGGGAATTGTGGGTACTCATTACCCTCACAGGAAACCCTGTGCATTAACGTACTGCCTTTGACTTCTGCCTCGCAAGCTGCTATTTCTCAACCTCATCGGCCTCTAAGTTTTTGCACCAAACGTTTACAGGTTTTTATCAAATGGTGACTACCACGTGTTTTTCTTTGCTAAGTTGTGTGAGCCCGAGTGCTTCCTGTTACGACGAAGCAGTTGTACGAAACAACCTCGAAGCCACACGCGTCTTACTTTGTGCGTCATGGCTAACGTCAGATGTGCAGGATGAGTCTGGGGCTAACAGGCTAACACAAAACAGATGCTACTGCGGTGGGGGAGGGGGAACAGACAAGGCTGAAACCACCGACAGGCAATGTCTGTTTCTGGTTTCAGCAGGTTATTGTTGAATGGAGGCCCCATCTCAATGCAGGAAGACGGATGGACTATAGACCAAATTAGCCCCCACTGCTTTATAACAGTCCCAATGTCTGTGATCTAAATTAGGCCTTTTTCAGGTTATTTAAGATGGATGGGGTTCCATGTTCATTTGCAAAAAGAAATGAAGAGAGAACAGGAAAGAATGCTTGAGGCTCTTTTCAATTACGTCTAGATTTTAAATGAGAACTCAGGCTCTCATGTGAGAAAATTCGCCCTGTTACTTTTATTGCATTATGTGAGAAATTGTCTGACCTACTAAAGACTCGCAGGAAATAAAAATCTCAAATGAATATCTCGGTTGTTTTTCTCTGAAAGCAATGAGATTAAATGGAGTACGCTCGGGTTTGCCAAGATCACAATCAAAAGTCAGATTTCAGTATGAACTTTTCATATTTAATTTCTCGTCGAATTTTTCCAAGACCAAATTACCCGTGTTTGTTATTTACATTCGCATCATAGCTCTGTACTCCTGCTGCATGTCGACAGGTGTCTCAGCTGTGTCTGTTTCTGTTGTCCTAAGAAATTTTCAGAAAACATCTGAGACGACGCTGATACTTGAACGAGACATAACTGAGAAGTTTTAAATTGCAATAAATTTCCCTTTAAAATTTTTTCCTGGCAAAAGAAACTATTAGAACTTCTTCTAATCTGCGAACTGCTGTATTTTCTCAGACCAATGACAGGAAGGCCAAAAACATAATGTTAAATTTATAAGAATCTATATGTCTGCTATCACCTTCACTGTTGACATCTCATGCCCCCTGTTGAAATGAACAGGTAGTGACATAAGTGGCTTTCTTCATATCTTCTTATTTCTGTGTCGTCCGCTTGGCTCACCTTGCCCTGCCCCCAACGCACCCTCCACCCCCCTCTCCAAATCAGACGCCGGCTATTGATTTGCTGGATTGATCCTGGACCCTGTCCATCTGCTCTCAGCCTGTCCGCTGGTCTCCCGGAGAGCATGGCTGCCGTGCCCAGGACAGCTGGTCTTGATAACCAATCTGTCATTTGCAGGCTTTTTGTAAAACAAGATACCGGGCAACCAGATACCGTGAGTTAATACGTGGACAGTTTCAGCTCCGCTGAAAACAAACCCCTCACATCCCATCCCCCTTCTAGGGTGCATGTGCAAAGACACAGTTGGCTCTTTCAGGCCCCTGTACAAAGCATTCTTTCAAGGGCCATTTCAAGGGCAACAAAAGCCCACTGAGGTCTCCTAGACAGTCTCCTTATAATGGAACTGCTGGCTGTAAATTCTACCGAGAGATACTGATCATTCATATTGATTAGGGACATGCAAAACGACATATTTTAAGATAGTTTAAGGCTGCTTTCTGATCTGTGATCAAAAGCTTATTTTGGGACACCATTTACATAAAGATATATAGAAAAAAGATAAATATATAGAAACAAAATATTTGTATAAGTATTACATATTTCAGAAGTTACATTTTTACGTTTAATTATTTGTAAATAATTGTTAATAAATATATACACAACAAACAAATGTGATAAATAATAACTCCTAAAGATCTAGATTTACAAATCAACCTCGCTAATTGATTAATTAGTTACTAAACAACCAGTCGATTATCATTCACTCTCCATTTTAGACATCATGTTGTCGGCCGAGGCATCTAAAATTGCTTAACAGTGCCACATAAGTCTTCCTTGTTTGACTAAATATTTGCTTACGTAAAACAATACCGTCCCACCCCTAAGAACACCTGCAGTACCAGTGCAGGAGGTTTAACTGCACTACAATATCGGAGCGTTCAGGAAGTGCTGTCAGGCCTGATCTACGGCCTAACAGATGCTCTGCACACAAGGTTCGGGAGAGCCAGGGCAGGCAGACGAGAAGAGCAAGCATTTTAGCAATGTACCGACTCCCAGAGAACACACAGAGGGCTGTTTGTTCTTGTCTGGGCTTTGAACAGGTGTGCTTTCAGGGCGGGGAGATCTTTGGAAGGGCAGAGCCCTGATGGAAACCCTGATAGCCCCCAGGGTTCCAGTGTTGGGAGGGTCAGGAGAGGTGACCGGAAGTGAGAAGAACTTCTTAAATGGCAAGCAACATTAGATTGATGACACGCGTCCCCTCTATAAAGGCAAAGATGTTACCTCCCAGCTAACGGAGCGTTTTCAGAACATTGGCTAACATTCTCTCAAAGTTCTTGGAGCATTATTAAAAACGTTTTTGCAATAATGTTAGTAGAACTTTTTTTTAATGTGATATATATATATATATATATCAAAAACGCTGTTTTTAAGGTTGTCAGTGGAACGTTTTAAAACGTTACAGCATTTAAAAAAACATTCTTATAACCAGGCAGTAACGTTAATACAATGTCTAAAAACATTTTGTGGATTTTTTGAGCATTTATGGAACAGTTTTCTAAACAGCATATTTAACGTTTTTGTTACTTAATGGAAACTTTACAGAAACATTTCTAAAACATAAAATTGTTAGCTGGGCTGTTCCTGACCTTTTCCTATGCACCTTCTGCAAGTGTCTGTACATTCACTAAACATGCGTTTTTGCAATCGGACAGCTAGACGTCTACAGTGCATGTTTACTTGGAAAAAAGAACATAACCTACATAGTTTGAAGAGTTAAACAGGTTGAAACAGAAGATTGTTAACACGTAGACAGACAGAGAGTCTGTTTGTGTTCTATGAGCTAATACTGTATCTTACGACTAAAATCTACTGATAGTAAACATTGACTATACTGGAACACACTTTCTAACTTATCTCTCAGAAAAAAAAAGGCTAATGTTAAAATAAAACGGGTTTGAAAACAAACATGAACTTGGCGGTCGTGATATTGTCACCTTCGCGAGGGAACGCTAGGCTACAGATCAATACCAACAGAGGGCCAGCAAATGTAAAAGGAAAACTTTTAAGGAAATGCGTTTATGCGCACGCATCTGTGCACCCGGTTGTGAGGCTGTGACGTTGATGAATGGTTCTTCAAAGACACCGTAAAAGCACAATTAAGATTCTATCAGGATAAAGGCAGCCGTAAATTATGTACATTAACAAGGGTCCGGGCTCATCCGAACACGCCAGCACAAATACGAGAACATTCACTGCTCTGAGCGTGCACCACTTTGCGGAGATGGTATGCAACGCTGCATTGATTAAGCAAGCGTAGGGGTGCAGCACGCGTCGTGTGTTGCATTCCATGTGTGTTTCACCGCAGGAGAGAGAGAACGATCTGTCCTCATTATTTTGGCTGTCACTCGCCCTCCAGAATTTGCAAAAGAGCGTGAGTTTACTACAATTTTTATGACGACACCTAATGGAGCCCTATAGTACGCTACTCTGGAAAGAGCTAGACAGATATATTTGAAAAAATATGGATTGGTGGTAACTCAAGGATTCAGGTTTGAAGAACAGCATCAAGGTATCAAAAAGGTCAGAGGTCAACTTTTTAGAGGTTTATCAACTTATCAGAGGTTTGATATGGCCTACACTTAATCAAAACCAATAACATACAACCATCCCAACCTCACAGTCTTACAACAGGGGTTTGTTTAAATGAACACACAAACATTTACATGCATCATCATGTTTCTTGGGCAGGGTTTTCATTTAGCTTCGGTTCATGAAGTACGTGAATGTTTTAGCAACATTTGTCCCTGAGGCGTGTAAATATTATAGTTGTTCACATTATTTAATGTTATGCACAGCAGGCCCAGTTCTACATACACTCTGTAAAAAAAAGTGCTTCACAATCCCTTAGAAGAGCTATTTTGGCTGCATGGTTCCATAAGGAACCTTTAACATCCAAAGAACCTTTCTGTTTCACAAATAGTTCTTTGTAGTAGAAAAGGTTCTTTAAAATATAAAAAGGTAAAAAATAAATGCTTCTTTTACTGAATGGTTCTTTGAGTAACAAAAAATAGTTCTTTTATTGCATCGCTGTGAGGAACCTTTCAAGAACCTTACTTTTTAAGAGTGTAGGTGCACCCACAGATTAAATTATGACAAAAAGTGACAACATATTATACATACATATAAGTGAACTATTTTCTATTACCCTCGCTATTTTCTACAGGGCCAAAAATGACACCCTTCACCTTTAAAAACGGACGCACTTTAAAAAGTTATTCACCTTTATGTCTGACCAAAGCACAAACAGCGCAGAGGAGCAGGACACATTTATAAGTACAGTGGCAACCTCTCCCGTGTCTGCAATGTAAGTTATGTCCTTGGTATGATTAAATCAATGGTGTGGAGGACTGAAGACTGCTGCTGTGTCAGTGTGTAGGGGTGAGGCAGTAAGACGTATTGACACGCTCTCTCCATAGTACATACATAATCCTGCCTGCCCGTTAGAAGACATCCGACGGGTGGGGCGAGCAAGACAACTTGACCTTCGTCATTTATCATTAGCATGGGTTGCAGGAAACGGTTGCTAGGCAGAGATGTGTGGAGCCGCCTTGTTTTGCAGGATAATGTGTTAACGATAGACCGCGTTGTCTGGAACACAACGACAGCAAACTTGTATTACGCCCCATTCTAGCTATATGCTAACAGGGAATGTTTTCAGAACGTTGGCTAACGTTTTCTAAAATTTATCGAAAAATGCTTTTTGCAGTAAAGTTTGTAGAATGTTTTTTTAATGTTATGTATCAAATATCAAAAAATGTTTCTTAAGTAGCTAGTGGAACAATTTAAAAATAATAGATCGTCTAAAAACTGGACATTTCGAACGTTCCTAGAACTTTCAAAATAACCTTTAAAACATTTTTGTTACTCAATGGAAACGTTACGGAAACATTCTTACAACCTAAAATTGTTAGCTGGGATCTACCACATATTTAAAATCCACAGTCCCACAATGCAATTCCATGCAAGCACCAAAACAAGGATTTAAACTTTTCCCCAAAATAATCATTCAATGTAAAACAAATCAGTAAGTCATGACAACATATTTTACATTTAACTCATACAAATAATTTAAGCAGTTCCTTTTTTAAAGTTAAATGAGATTTAACTTGATTTCTTGAAGTCAAGTTAAAATAATTTACGTTAAAATGACTTAAAGCCAATTTGGTTATACTTAATTTCAGGCAATTTAAATAGGTGAAAAGTTTTCAAGACTTTTTCCAAGACAATATTTGTTTTTTTCAGACATAAATATGCAAGACAGTTAAGTTTGTTCTGTCTAACAGCACAGGATATTGGGGCGGTCAGGTGGGCACTGAAGTTTCTTGTGAGTGCCATTGTGGGTGTTTGGGGTCCCGTGGGAAGCAATATTTCAGGCCGTTAAAGCGTTGCTGTGGACCATGACAGTGTCTGTGGCTTTCCAGAGTCCTTATTCTGTGGCTCAACCGAAACCCAAGAGGAATACAGTCGCTAATTCAGTTTGCAACAGAATCCACTCTGCTCGCAAACACAATATGGAGGGCATAACATACAATTAACTCGATCAGGCATCTATAAATACATTTAATGTTCTGTTAACAAAATCAACTTTATATTTTTAACTCAAGGACGTACTGTATCATCACCATGTGCCCTTGAGCAAGAATTTTTACTTAAATTGATCCGAGGGGACTGCCTGTACAATTAGCATAATACGAGTCACTTACGATTTAAAGCGTCTGCTAACTGACAAGAAAGCACCTTAGGGTTATTACAAGCAATAATAACAAGCGATGAGTGCACTCCACTGTGTGCATAGTTCACGCCGTGAAAATTACCCAGGCTGTGTAGTTTTTCATGCATGTCACTGTCTTGTAGCATTCGGCTAATGACATATTACAATACGGTTGTTTGCTAATACTGACCTATAGACATAAACACACCGGTTTGCGTGTCAGATTAAAATGAGGTCATGTGTAAAATGGCTGCTGCTGATTGGTTGTGTGGTTTTCCTTGCTTCGGACGTAAATGATAACTCATGCCATGACACGATTGTTAGCGTCATACTTATCCAGCTAAGCTACGGTGCAACGTGAACGCTAAACATTCCATCACAGATAGATTCGATTTAATACAAAAATAAAAATAGGATATAGATCTGAATAAAAATAATATCGCAGCCGTCACTGGTGTCATTTCAAAATGAAACGTTTTATTCATCAGGTTCGGAAAAACATGAAATGTTTTATTCATCATTCACATGCAACTATACAAAAGTCTTCATCCTGGCTAACAATTTTAGGTTGTTAAAACATTTCTCCAATGTTTCCATTAAGAAACAAAACGTTATTTGGAATGATCTAAGAACATTCAAAATGTCCAGATTTTTTTTAATGGTGTATTAACATTATTGCTTGGTTAAAATAAGTTTTTTATTTAAGCCTTTTTTAGTTCTGTAATGTTTTTAAAACGTTCCACTAACTATTTAGAAATAATATTTTTGTATAACGTAATTATATGTAACGTTAAAAAGTCATTCTACTAACATTAGAATGCAAGAATGATTTCTGATAACTTTAAGAGACATTTAGAGAACATTAGCCAACATTCAGAGAACGTTACCTGTTAACTGGGCTGGGCCAACTGGAATAAATAGGAAGAACTAGGTCACCCCAGTGTGGCAGGATAGCGAGAGAGAGAAAAAACTACATTTTACTAAATCTTTTTCAAAGTAACTGCCCAACTTTCTCAAAAGTTGCAGGAAAGTGTTTTTTGTGGCAATACGAGGTGCTTTGAACAATGTTTATCTGTTCTGAGTCTTCCCCCACTCTTAATGAAATTTCCCGTCTGAGTTGAAGCTCCTTCGGGAAAAGCATGTGTGACAGATCCCACATTGTTGTTGTGCTCCTCTTATTGTAAAAAAAAAACTGAAAACAAGAAACTTTACTGTGGTGTGGGCCGTGGAGAGAGAGATGACAAAGATGGCATACTGGCAGTCTTTGATCTCGTGTCTTGTGAGTTTTTTTTAAGGGGGTGGCACCACTGTTTTTGGAGACTTAGGGGAGAGAGAGAATAGGGGAGATGTACGGACCTTCCTTAAGGGCCTTATTGTGCCTTGTACACATGAGGAGTGTGGGTTGTTTATTTGCTGTGTCTGCAGCCTACCTCACGGGCCCCCAAGGGAATAGTTTCCATCCTTTTTTGTGCCCTGAGGCCACTCGCGGTTCTGTGGGCTGCCGAGCGGTTGAGCTGCAGAGGAGAGGAACTTGGATATCCCAGAGGCGTTTTCTCTCTCTGTGGCTCTCAAAACCGAAGGAGAGAGACCATGCAGAGTCTCTCCCTTGGATAACAAGGAGAACAAACATTGTCCTAATGTAGGAGACGTGTTTTAAGAATTATAGGCCAGCCAGTCCAAATACTAACTGTTTGTTCATTGGTTCATCACCCCGGTGTTTCTTTGGATTGCGCTGCTTTTTTAACCTCGGCCACCTTTCCTCGATGTTGGAGAGCAATCGCTACATAGCAGTAAAGTTGTCAAACTGTACAAACTCATACCAACCTGTCAGTGGTCAGTATTAAACGAATACATTTTCATGATTGTTGATACTAAATTCAAAACCTCAAAATAATATGCTGTCGTTGCTGGTAAACAGTTATTAATGAAATACTTAAAATAGCAATACAAAATTATAAGCAATACAATGTATAACAACTATAAAACACAATATTACAATATTATACAATACACAAATTAATAATTTAATAATTTAGCAGTAGTATCAACTATGAAACAGTTTGGATATTAAATTCCAAAACTGAAAAAAATAAAATACAAAGGACTTCTGAAAGTCAGGACCACTGACTGGTAACATTTTAACATTTTAGGTGGTTTTAAGTGCATGTCTAATAGCTTTAAATCCATATATGCTAGTATACTCAGAACAGCTGATAAAATTCACAATTCGCAACTGTACGCATTTAAAATATTCCAGGAAGTCTGTCAAAAACACGCCCCCGACAATAGAAGCAAATCGTGATTCATGGCTGTGACATGAACTAAAGACGACTGGCTATTTTGAGAAAGAAAAGGCGACAGCACTCACACCAAACAGCAGAAATAGAAGCCACAGCTGAGAGAGGGAGAACATGATGAGGAGTGACAGAGGAGGTGACTGAATGAGCGAGTGTTGGGGAGGTGGAGGACGCAGATGCGGGGGGGGGGTTGTCGTTTTGGCTTCTGTGGGGGTGAGATAGGGACTTGGCTGCACTGCGGGGGGTAATGCTGGCCAGATCTGTGCTCCTCTAATGCAGACGTGCACACACACACACTCCCCTTGAGAGCCTTTTACCTCCAGTCTTTATAATTTGAAGCCCTTCTTTGCCAGCACTTTCCAACTGCATCTGATAAATATAAAGCAAGGGTTGATAAATGACTCAGGCTAAATGCGCCAATCAATCTTCTTGCTCCATGCGGCATGCCATCTCCTGCTTGAACCTCTGACCCTCGGGCCGGGTCTGGACGTCGGAATAATCCATGCCTCATGTTTACGAGTCTCCCTCCTGCAGTCTGGTTTACTGGAGGCCCTGGTTTTTGCTCAAGCAGGCCTGTTTCCTATTTCTTATGAGATATCGCATATCCTGTCTGCTTAACCTCCTCTATACTGGAAACAATCCAACAGTGTAACATACTACAGTTAATAACTCTTTTTTTAAACACAGTGTATTCTGACATATATTGACCAGAATCACTAAATCATGATTAGGAGTGAATTTGGAGTTAATTCATATAATTTCCTAACAAATAAACCAAAATTTACATAAAAATGTTCCTACTTATTAATACTTTTTAATTATTAAAAATTCATAATTTTTGTGTTAAAATACTTTTTCCTCTCCCTGTGTAATGTGTAGAGATAACTTTAAGATCACATTCGTAGGTTTTGCTGATTAGAACAAACACTGTTCCAGCTAACAAGGAACGTTCTTAGAAAGTTGGCTATCGATCTCTTATAGTTCTCTCAAAGTTATCAATAAACGTTCTTGCATTAGTAGACCGTTTTATTAATGTTATATAGCTATATATCACAAACGCTATTCTTAAGTAGTTAGTGGAACATTTTAAAAACGTTACAGAATTAAAAAATGTTTACCAAGCAATAATGTTAACATTATTATACTTAATGTACAACATTAAGATCTAAAAAACTGGACATTGTGAACAGTCCTACAACTTTCAAAAGAACATTTTTAACGATTTTGTTATTTAATGGAAATACAGAATTGTTCTTGCAACCTAAAATTGTTAGCTGGGGTGTCGCTTTGAACCGTTGTATATTTGAGTGATGGCTCTGAACTTCTGGCTCAACCAGTGGTGTGAGTTTGGGAGCGGGACTATCTGTTTGAACAAACCCCTAACCCTAAAACTTAAAAGTTGATACTTTACTCATTCTGTTTTGTTTGTGTTATGTGTATTATACCTTAAATGGTGTGGATTGTTAAGGAGAAGCGTACTAAACTTTCTAACAATGGGATTAGCCTGACAATAAAATGAAAAGAAGTCAAAGAAAAGGAACCAGAATATAATCGAGATCGCTCAGGATGCATTAGCACGCAATCGTAGTGTCCTGGCAACTACAGAAAATTTAAAAAAAAGGTATTGTTTACAATTATCTTTGATGCCTCTGTCTCATAAACACGACACACTTCACCTCAAAATGTTTGTTGCGCAACATAAATAACCAGAAGCAAATGTCAAACAAAGGGTTAGCCTCGTCTTCTTTTACATTAAACAACATGGAGAAATGACACTTTTATATAATGATTATTGCAAGTGGACGTATGTAAGAAATGACCAGGTTAGCAGGAGACTTTAAAGGAAGACTGGATTCTCAGATGATCTATTAGGAGTCATGTGCAACTTCACTTGTTTAGCTGTTCGGCCTAAATCATGTTTACGTTCAAACATCAGGAAGTCGACTCCTGCCGTCCCTGGTGATTAAAACCAGCTCTGTTCCTGACTCCTCTCTGCGTCTGTCTGAAAAGAGGAAGTGACATGTTTTTTGACCCTGACCTCATAAAATACGGCCTTTCCAAACGCAGGATTGTTTGAACTCGGTTTCGCGCATGCATTTGTGTGTTTTGTACCTCATTGCGTGACAAAACAGTGTGTATGTATGAGAGATGGTTTAATTAAATACATAACATGGCTCGTGGTAGGACTGTATACCACTTGTATCTATGGATGTGTTTGCATACATACAAACAAACAAACAGGTGTGAAATTGAAGATAGCCAATCAGCGTATGCTACGGTATATACTTACTTCAACTTCAACTCCCATGATGCATTGCAGTCCAAATATCTAAATAGTTTTGAAAACTATTAAAAACATGACTATCCGTCAAGCCTACGGATTTGTTTTAGCCAAGCGCAGTAGCTCAAGATTATATGAATGCCGAAGATGAGTATTTATAAGCCAAGAGACATGAATATTGCAAATGGTGTTTATAATGACGTAGGAGAAGGCACATAAAAGCGCACTCATTACATTATCAAATAAACCCAATAAAAAGACCCCTGTCATCACTCAGGCGAGCTCTTTCATTGCCTGTAGAAAAAAGTGCGGCCCTTTCATGACTGAAAGAAAAGACAAGAGAGAAAGAAGACCAAACGTCTTCTCTCGTCCTTGCCGTGCTAATTGAGGATGCCCGCGTATCTATTTTCACTCGCTTTACATTTCAATGACAGCTGAGGAGCCAGACGGGCCGCTCGCGCCGGAGTCAGGCCCCCGAGCGCGCGGAGGGGCCGAGAGTGCCGTCGCCTAGCAACGGCAGAGCCGCAGCCGGCGCGAGCGAGAAGAAAGGGGATCCCGCTCTGATCACGCGTCTGTAGGGCCGCCGGAACATCGCGTTGCTTTAGGAAATGACTGCGTTTGTTTGATCCATCCATCCATCCATCCATCCATCCATCTATCCATCTATCTATCTATCTATCTATCTGTCCATCCATCTATCCATCCATCCATCTATCCATCCGTCCACCTGCCCGCCCATCCATCCATCCATATCCATCCATCCATCCATCCATCCATCCATCCATCATCCATCCATCCATCTATCTATCTATCTATCTATCTATCTATCTATCTATCCATCCATCCATCCATCCATCCATCCATCCATCCATCTATCTATCTATCTGTCCATCCATCGATCTATCCATCCATCCGTCCGCCTGCCCGCCCATCCATCCATCCATCTATCTATCTATCTATCTATCTATCTATCTATCTATCTATCTATCTATCTATCTATCTATCTATCTATCTATCTATCTATATCTGTCCATCCATCCACCCATCTGTCTGTCTGTCCATCCATCCGCATTGCTTTTTATAAAACTACTTCGTTTGTTTGATATTTCTCTCTGTCTGTCTGCCTGCCTGCCTGCCTATCCATCCATCCACCCATCTGTCTGTCTGTCCATCCATCTATCCATCTGTCTGTCCATCCATCCATCCATCCATCGCGTTGCTTTTTATAAAACAACTGTGTTCGTTTAACATTTCTATCTATCTATCTATCTATCTATCTATCTATCTATCTATCTATCTGTCTGTCTGTCTGTCTATCTATCTATCTATCTGTCTGTCTGTCTGTCTGTCTGTCTGTCTTCACATATTTATACAGTTCATAAATACATATGCATGTGCTGTGTGTCTGTCTCTCTGTCTATATAATTGAGTGTGAATAGGCAACACTGTACAGCATACATTTGCAATCCATATAAACATGTACAACATATAGAAACGTGTTAAAATAATATTTTGATTACAAGCCCATGCAGTATATATAAATAATATATACACCCAGTCGTTTTAGTTCTAGTCTTTTCACCCGAGCAGTCAGGGATGTGTGTGGGGGTTGTGTACATTCTGGATGGGATTTGAGGCGGGTGTATGAAGGTAGAGGAGTAATTTCCAAATGGCTTGGCTCAAAGCTTGTCTTTGTCTTCATTGGCTTTCGTTGCCAGACTAAAAACCTACAGCCGCACAAACATTAAACCTGTGCCAAAAAAACAAGAGTCCGTAAGGGATAATACATAATACATGTTACTACTGCGTGTGATTTGAGCTTAAAGCTCTAATAAAAACACAAATAACAAACGCATTTGCGATGGTAAGTTTAAGAATTTGTGTCGTGATTGTGTGCACTTCTGTATTCATGAGCGTGTATGAGTAGTGTTCCATCAGCCGAACACCTTAATTCAATGAATCTTTTAATTCAAGCTTCTTGGAATGAGGACTGTCACAAGCCCTCTTTATTAGAGCACTGAGACGCTCTTTTTAATGCAGAAGTGGACACCATCTTTCTCTCTCTCTCTCGTCTTCGAGAAAACTGCTGCCTTTAAGCAACGGTGCCAAGCTGCGTTCGCTTCCATCTCCTCAGCTAGGCTGGCTGACTGTCTAACCAAATAAATACAGGAGTGCAAAAACAATCACTGCTGTACTTCTGCAATGAGCCATCAGAACGCAGCTCTGCCAAATTAACAACCCAACATTGTACACTGGGAACATTGTGGCTTCTCTTCTCGCGATGATAAACAGTACCTACCAATGATGTCATAAGTGATCATTGCTACACTAAAAAAAACAACTGGTTGATTAAGCAATTCTTTCACAACAACCAGTCAGTATTGGAATAAGCAGGCGTGGGTACATGTTGTCCTTTTTTCTAAAATGCCAAACCTAACTGAATACCTTTTCTAAAACGCCAGGTTATGTACAAGCTGGCTGTCTTATTCGATTTTACCAGCTTGGTGATAACTTACACAATGTCAAATAATGTATAGATTTATATATATGTTTACTATGTTGATACGGTTAGTTCTGTTACTGCAACATCTGTGGTGAGATGTTTCTTTACAAAATTACAGGGGCCAGGGGCCTCCGTTACCCCAGGATAAATGAGTAGGCTATACCATTGAGAACCTTAGTGGACCCACCTCATCAGCCCTGGACAAAGTTTCCTGTTGCTTTACCTCCAACCCACAGAAGACAGTCCTAATTATGCATAGCTTGCACTGTAGTGTGCATGTTTATATTGGGTCTTTTAAAAACTACAGGTCACTGGCCTTTCATCTACTTGTCCTTTAGCTCTTTGATGCTTTCTGCACTACACTGGAAGGTCTGCAAAGCACTCAGTCGGGTCCATGAAAGTTATTCTCAACACTTTCAGCCTACCTCCAGTCCGCACTCTGCGATGAGTCTTGGCCAGACCTAATGTTGAGTATCTAAAAAGAGCCGGCTGGCTGTGTGGGCGTATTGAGTGGAGTTCAGGCCAGGAAGTTGCCTACACAGCCTTCAGTCTGAGTCAGTTTTCATAGAGCTACATTAGGACAAAGGGTTTGAATATCAGACTGTAAAAAGCAAAGTCTGAACCGTCTTCACACTCTCCTCAACCCCCTGATCGCTCTTCCTAAACGCCCCCTCCACCTCCATACACATGGTTCCACACGACCGGGCTAAAAATCATACAAAAATCCTGTCAGGCTTGTTTTTGCTCACAATAAACATGTTGAGGAGATAGCGTTTTAAAAGATTTAAAGGAACAGCGCACCAAAATATTTCTGAAGGAATGGTTCCACTGAAAATGATGTCATGTTTTTGCTTCTGATTTGAGAGCTGCATAAATCCTTTAATGCATAAAGATGCATAAAGAATTTAGTTGCGTTTCGTGTTTTACATACACAGAAAATAACAAAAGAATCCCAGCTAACAGGGAACATTTTAAAAACGTTACATTCCTAGAACGTTTTTGTTACTTAATGGAAACAGTAGTTGTAAGAGCAGACGAAAAGGTGAGCAAAACAATGACATAAATTTTAATTTAGGTGCGCTGTACCTTTAATTAAAAAGCACCTTTCACCTTGAACGAATGGTAAACATTTCACAATTGTCACTGTGACATAACACCCAACATCGCTGTAAGCAATAACAAAAGCACACGTGCCGGAAAGACAGCTATTGTGATAGTACATCATGAACTTCCAGGTACGTGTTTACAATGAGAAGCATGAGAAACATGTTTGTTCTGCACCTCCCCGCAGGAAAAGTGCCCTTCTTTAACCCGCGTACGCCCGCTTGTCCTACTGCAGGCATTGTCAGAGATTCGTTCGTGGGTGCCGGTAAATAAAGTCTAGTGGCGGCTAATTCCCTTGACATTTGCACATGTAGCACGATGAGTCACTTTCGGAGCAACGCAGAAAGTAGAAGCAGAGAAAAAGGAAAGTTATCAAAAGGTGGATTTGTGGATATGCTTTCCTTTGTGCAGCTTATCAACCGTGCAAGTCCTGCGTTTGTGTGTGTGTGTCTGTTTCACCATCCACACCCACACATTCTGTTGTTGACAGTGCCTCATGTTCTTTTCTCCATTTACCTCAGTGACTGCAATCTGGGAACGCGTCAGCGCACGGGCTAATGCGTCATAAGGGGAGAGCATCACCGCGGCGGCGCTGAGGCAAACGGAACACACCGCTGCCATCTCTCTCACGCTGCTCTGAGCAAATCCCTGCCTCTAATCCTCCAACCATTTATATTCCCTTTCAAAACCCCACAACAAAGAGAAGCTACACTAAGACGGCTCGAGGTAAACAGTAAAAAATCCCTGGAATCCCTCGTCTGGTGACAATTACGTGAATACAACACTAGCTATGTGTGCGAAATGAACAGCTCGGAGTACATAATTACACAATGGAGATACAGTAAGCAGATCAAAAGACTCTGTGAAATCAAAATTAGAGTTATGTGGCCATGCACGTGTTAGCGTTGAGGATCTCTATGCTAATGTTGAGGAAATTCGCTTTTTTTGGCAGATATATGTATTTAAAATGTACAGTCTTGATGAGTCATCACGCACTACGAACGTTTTTGTCCAATCAAATGCGCTGTAGAACGCCTCTCCTCGTAACACCACCTGCAACTGAAAGGTGCTTCTTGTTTCAATATGAAGGACATTTTCAAAAGTTTAAAAATGAAGCTAAAAAATAGAGGCCTATTAATAGCACCAGTATTTCCAAGCAAGTACATTAAACTAAAGGTGGAAACATTGGGAGTGTCTTGGATTCACACCTACTCAAAGTGTGAGCATCAAGATTAGATAAACACAGATAAACATGATATTGCTTTTTCCTTAAGAGGGTAGAGGTTCACAGAGAGTTCAAATGCCATTGAAAAGTCGTGGTGATTTATTGAAACGACAGTTCTCTGGTCTAACTGTAAGCTTTTACAAATGGCACATCCAATTGAAGCTGTATTTTAAAACGTTACATTTCTATCCAAAGATATTGAAAAAGTGGGCCTTACAAAAGCATGCTTTCCATGCCTGAATAAACATCCCAGCTAACAGGGAACGTTCTCAGAATGTTGGTGCACATTTTGTAAATGTTCTCTAAACGTTATTGAAAAGTTGTGGCAGTAACATTGGTAGAATGTTTTTCTAATGTTATATATCATATATCAAAGTATTCTTAAGCGTTGTTCAAATGTTACAGATTTTTTTAAATAATGTTCTTATAACCAAACAATAATGGTAACACAATAACTTATGAATGTAGTTTTTGAAATATTTGATATATAACATAAAAAAAATTAAACAAATGCTGCTGCAAGAACGTTTTTGATAACCTTGAGAGAACTTTTAGAGAACGTTAGCCAACATTCTGACAATGTTCCCTATTAGCTGAGTTGAACATTTGTTTTTGTACGCACAGTAAAAAACGCACAGTAACACCAATGAACCGACCATTGAATATTCCAGGAACCTCTGATGCAAAGCCAGCTCCATTCATCCAAATGTCATTCCTGCCAAATCCTAGCTATTCCCATCCACTAGCTCACAGGCAGTCCCGAACAATGGGACCAAAATGTCAATCGAAGCAAAACGATCAGGAGATACTGGACATATCAGCGAGCTTCCTCACGGACCATTTCACACCGGTGAACCCTATCGTGTCGTGATGTCTGGATGCTAATCCAGCTTCATGGGTGCAGCGCTGAAGATCGGTCAGTCAAGCGTTCATAAAGCTTAAGGCTAAAGATAATTACAGCATGTCACAATCATCATTGATGCGTCTGAACAGATCGCTGGACGGCCCGCTGTTAAAATGATGGCTCATGTGCGGGAATGTTTTGTGATTTACTGACTTGCGTTTTGGATAATGTTTATGGAGTGCTCAGCAACTGAAATCGAACTGATGACGATATTGATTGTTCTATTTTGTTCAAAAGTCTGAAACTACTATGAAGATAATTTGCACTAAAAATAACGTTGGAGTAACATTTTGAGTAACAAGTTTTTACCAGCATCTCTGTTTGAAACATAAAATTGCAGGTTACTTTAAGTACTTTCTATTGAATTTGCTGAAGTCAAATAAAGCCAAACGGAAATTTCCTCGGAAATCTGTCCCGACAGCTCAAATTATAAATCATTGTTATAAACTTCCCGTTGTGAACCGGGGTAATTTAAGGAGATCGTGTTGAACACTCATCTGTTATGTACTTGCTCAGAAATTGATTTTTGTGCATTCTTAACCAAAAAAGTTACAGATTGCAGCTTTAAATGTAAAAACTAGGCAAGATCGTTCCAAAGCACGTTGTGTGCTTCAATGTGACCTTTTTTACAAAGGATTTTGTACAGGGTCAGTGTCACAAATCTGCTTACATATGATTAGTGGCCTAGAATTGCAGAATCTTAAAAATTTTGAATTCGTTTTACATCGTAACATGTAAAAAACAAGTTTTTTTACTGTTTTTAAATCCTAAGCGTTTCTGCTTATTTTCAGGTTTGAATTAGTACCGTACTGTACATGCTACTGTAACCTATTTTAGGCCTTGCAAAGCAAATTCAGCCTTAGATGACCTTCTTTGTGGTTCTTTTGCATGTAAAAGAGCAGATAGTCTAATACAGAAACCCCCAGGAAGTTTGTGAAGGTTAAAGATCAGTAGAGTTCGACAAACAGCGCTTTATATAGATCTGGAAAATACTAGCTAACAGGGAACGATCTCAGAATATCGGCTATAGAATAAAGGTTCCTCCAAAATTATCAAAAATATTCTTACAGTAACGTTAGTACAACGTTTTTTAACGTTAAATATCATATAGTCAAAAGCGTTATTTTTATGCCGTTAGTGGAATGTTTTAAAAATGTTCATTAAAAAATGTTTGAATAGTATTCTTACAATTAAGTAGTGTTGACTAAACGACTAAAAAAACTGGATGTTTTGAACATTCCTGAAATTTTCAAAATAACATTTTTAATGTTTTTGTTACCGAAAGGAAATGTTAGGGAAACGCTCTTATAACCTAAAATTGTTAGCTAGGATGGAGCTTGAAAATGCAGGTAGTGACAACAGCCCTACCCTTATCTACTGGTCCGGCACACCCTAACACAAACACAACCTGAAACATAAAAAATCCTGTTATAGCAAAACCAGGAAGCCAGTGGCCTGTGGATATCCACCGTGGAGAAGTCAAACTGCCAGAATTTGCTTTCAAACCCGCATGCAGAAAAAACACACATGCACGTATGCAAACACACACACACACACACACACACACACACACACATACACGACTGGCCCTGACCCTTAACTCAGGACTGCCTTACATAAACTTTCCTGTGCCTTTCTTCCTCAACTGCCCCCCCAGCAGCTGTGTCAACACACACAAGGGTCCTGACCTTAAACAAACCGCCAAGAAAGTCATTATACACTGTCTCACTAATTTACCCGCATAACATTTGGATATCTGACGACCCTGTGAAATCGTAAATGCGCAGTGAAATAAGGGCACGAAAGAGCTTTTAGCTTGGTGTGTTTCAGGGCTGTGTGTTTTTGGAAGCGTTTGCTTGTTTGGTTTGTAAGAACACTGTGTTAAAGAACTGAACGCTGGACTCAACGTTTATATTTTTTGTACAACTGAAACTCAAGACTTTGCAAAATGTGGTTGCCGGTGTTTTGAGAAAGTGAAAGTTTACAGTTTAAATTTTAGCTTAATGATACACCATTTTGTTTTGTTTTGTTTAGAAACTCATATTTTCCAAGATTCTTTTGGGCTGAACGAATTTCCATTCACGCAAATGACTTTATTGCATATTGAACATAAATTAGTTAGCACGACAGCACCGATCTGCGCTGAATTTATAGGTGGATATTATTCTAACTGCTGGATGTTATTTATTCTTCGCTTTGTGCGTTTCCTTGTCTCTGGTTTCCACTTTTATCTGTTTTTCCAGAGGGCCCCTTGTTTGGTGTCATAACAAACTGCCTTGACCCTCCGTTCCATTCTGTTCCTTTGCATTCGTTCGCATGAAGCGTCTAAAGATGACTGACTGACTGCACGTTACTGCGTTTTCTGTTTTTCTTTCTTCTCGATTTCATTGTGTCAAAACGTATCACAGAGGAAACGGCCGCTCTGCTGTTACAAACTGCCCGCATCAGTTGCGGGTCGGGTTTCCACGCTAATGCAAGGTCTGAAGGGCAACTAGGGCATAGAAATGCTTACCCAGACAAGCATTTTATTGCTTGCTGTTCACTACCCAACAATTTTAGGTTGTGAGAACATTGCCATAATGTTTCCATTAAGTAACAAACGTTATAAAGGTTATTTTGAAAGTTCTACGAAAGTTCAAAACTTCCTTTTTTAGACAAGGTATTAACATTATTGCTTGTTTACAAGAACAAAAACGTTCCACTAACTACTTAAGAATAATGTTTTTGATATATACTATATATAACGTTAAAGAAACAGTCTACTAACCTTACTGCAAGAACGTTTTTGATAACTTAAACAGAACTTTTAAGAACGTTAACCAACATATTGGCTCTGTTAGCTGGGTAGCTTTTTTTGGGTGAAGCTGGTTGAGCAAGTAATGGAGTCCTGTGGGAATCTCATGCTGGTGACCATCAATGCTTGTCTACTCAGCAGAGGCATTAACTTCTGTTTCTCCTGAAACAGAAACAAATGAGACACTAGACACTCAAAAATTTGCATTGTTGCAATGCAGCTTTACAATAAATACATATTAACATTTACATTAACAATACAGTGGACATATATACATATGTACAATGTAGTTAACATACAAAATAAAAGCAAATAATAATAGAATAAGAAAAGCTAAAAATGATTGTAAGAACTATTCGAGAATGCATTACTTTTAATATGCAGACATTGGTATCACAGCAAATCTTAGCCGTTTGTAAGATGCAGAGCCCCCTAACCCATCTCAAAAATACATACATGAGGTCACCAGGGTGTGTTTCTCAGAAGCGAAAGATTTTAGCCCTCAATTTGCTCTTAGTTTAATCTCACCGCTGTCTGTTGAGGTATGAAAGAGATCTCCTTTGTGATTCTTCTTTCCCGGGCACTGCAGTGTGAGTCGTTCTCACCTCACCGGCTTGCTACAGGAGAACCTGGTGCTGAAAATCCCTCATTGTTCATGGCCCTGTTTAAGCCCAGCTTCTGAAAACCGTTGATATAGGTATTTGTAGTGCCAAGCTTTCTCCTCCGGAAATCAGCCACATGCATACAGACTACGCACGCAAGCAGCCACCTCTTCAGGCCTGGCCTCGGGCCCTTTCAGCCATCACTGTGTCACAGCGGGGCCGGTGACTAACAGTTTTGGCTGCTACTTTTGCAAGGAAGCGGCTGACGCTTCAGGGCCGCTCCGCCAGAGCACACAGGCTGGGAATCTGGCCAGTGGCGATACAGGAGGGAGCTGTAGGCCTGCCAAGCCTGGGAGGAAAGCCATTGCATTAAAAGTGTCTGTTCAAAATGGGAATAAAAAAGATGGCATGCCGTGACGACACGCAGTGAAGCTAAAACAGCCCGCGGGCGGATAAGCGGGACACGCTGTATGTAAACGGCCCTTACCGATGAGCCAAAGTACGGCCGTGAGGTCTGTGATGTAGCACAATTTGCATGTCAGGCTTTAGGTAAGATATAGTAAAGATAAACGCTTGTCCTCACTTTAATATCTGCACTGTAGGGCGCTAAATTTAGCATGCAATTTAGCATGTGCTAGAACAAAGCCTCGCTCGCTGTGCATGCAGATGAAGGCCGTTTCCTGTTACGCTTTGACCTTTGCAGACAAAGTGGCAAGATATGAGCGTTTCGTCTGCTGACACATAGACCCAGAGAGGATGAGAAAGGCCTCCAGAACAATGTACGTTCAACCCGCACAGAAAAAAGACAGATGTGCAGAAATGGGTACTGTCCCCAACACAGGAAGCTGAGGCAATTCCCTTTGTTTGAAGCTCTGAAAGGCAGCTATACTGCTGACCACAAGAATTAGCTGCCGCTACACAGCCATTTCGGTTTGACCTTCAAGCTGGTTCCTGGAACACGGCTTCAGTGAAATGCCCCCTTCAACCTTTTTGAAAGAGCAGTCATCTGTTTGCCTACTTCTCAGACCTCTGCTTTGTGAAATGCAGTGTGTTTTTAACAGTGGGCAGTCAGCCACAGAAAACCAATCAACCATGAACCGAAGCCTTTTCAAACTCGACCCCTGACTTATGCGTGACAAAATCTGCACCTCTTAGAAGTTCAGCGTCTCCGGTGTTTATTTTTCAAAGCAACGCTGGCTAATTCCCAGCTAAAAGTGAGCATAAGTTGTTAGTAAAGCGTTTTAAAAATGTTACAGAATTTAAAAAATATTTGAACAGCGTTCTTATAATCAAGCAATAGCGTTAATACAACATTTTTAGTGTTTTTGTTACTTAATGGAAATGTTAGTTTGTAAGACTGTTTCCCTAAAATTGTTAGTTGGGTGGGAAGATTTTGCTTGCGTGTGCTGCTACGTCTTTAGTAAGGATTTATTTTCACTCACAAGCGTGAGAGGAGTCACAGAGGAAAGCAAACCAAAATGTTTGTTTTGTTGTTGTTAGCCCATTAGCAGCGGTTCTGTTTCCTCTAACAAATTTATTTTGCAGACATCTTTACGAACTCATATCAGATCTCACAAAACTCATCCACAAGTCAAGCCACGTTTAACTCATTGTGTCGCAATATTACCTGAGGAACAGGAAGTGAGTCCCAAGCCCCCTAGAATGTTCCCGTCACAAAGCTGCTCTATTTACCAAACAAACATACTGATGTCAGCATTTAACTCTTTGTATATACGTCGACCGGCGCTCAGAAAGTTGTCAGGGTGGTTCAAAAGCGCCTTTTGTGTGAAGCGTAAACATGGTTGCTCCCGAGAAAGGGTTGTGGTGAATTCTTATTCTTATCCATGATGTGAGATTGAGAGTAACAAAAGGGCAGAAAAATAATGAGGAAACAAGCACAGCCAAACCTTCCTTGTTCCATATATATATATATATATATATATATATATATATATATATATATATATGTGTGTGTGTGTGTCTGTGTGTGCGCGCAAGTGTGTATACATTCAGTATATATGTTTGTGTATTATATATAGGTGCATGCATATATTCACACACACACACACACACACACAACAACAAAAAAAAATATATAATACATACATACATACATACGTACATATATATATATATACGTAATATGTAATATAATACAGGTATATAATGTATAATGTATATATATGTATAATACATGTTACCTGTATACCATTACTATAGGAATTATGATGTGAAACAAATTTGTACGTCTCAAGGAGTGTGTTGTGTGGCCTCCTTGATTTGTCAGATGCCGACTGTCGAAGCGCACAGACTTTGTAACAGCACTCTCGGTTTGATTGTGTCATTGAAATGTGATTGTTTCACTCTGCGCCGCTGATGTCTAATAACAACCTAGAAATTCAATCACTTAATTCTGTCACGTCACGTCTTCTGCGGCAGCTCCAACAATTGCTGTTTTCAGTCGGGAACAAGCGCAGTGCCCATATCCATTACCTAAAAACATTTATGGAGAAATGAATGGACTTTACATTAATGGGCTTTATTACAGTGCTCGAGTGCTGTCCTTTAAAGACACGAATGCTTAAGATGACTGTTAACGTTTGCCACAAGTCAATGAAAATACAAAATTAGCTTTTGATTGAGAAAATAGGACTGTTTATATACTGAACAAAAACCTGACAGAGTGTCAGAGATTACAAGGTTTTCTTAATGAAGAGAATATAGCAATGCATACAGCGCTGGAAATGCTAAATTCTTAAGGGGACGGGATTAGTTAGTGCGATTGTGGGCTTTATTGTGAAGCGTAGGGATCCAGTGTTAAGCAATGCTTCTTATCCCAGTGTCTGTTTTTCTGTTTCAACTGGAAAGACTCTGTCATACATGCTTGTAATCTCTGAGTGCGAAAGAGAGAAAGAGAGAGAAAATGTAATTTTGCATGAAAGACAAAGAAAACACAAGCAAAAAATGGCAAGTGAAGAAAAGCATTTTTGTTTACGTAAATTATGGTGCCACCAAGACGCCTCTTATTAGCTCATAACAAAGACCTTTGTGGTTAAAATTATAGGCTCGTGCATGTGCTATATGCTCAGAAATGTTTTGCATTATTCATGGCAACTCCCCAAAAATCTGAAGTATTGATGAAAATAAAAAAATGAGAGGACAAGGAAAAAACGGTGTGAGGAAACATGAAAGAGCGATGATGCAACATCGGGGAAATGAGAAAACGCAGTAAACTCAAGGTCAGGGCACATCAGCTCTGTTCAGAATATTATACTACTTTTTCTGCAGTATACACTGTGGTATGTATACTGCACACAGAAAGTATGTATGGTAAACCCTGATGACCAACTAAATCTTTAAATAGCATTTAAATAACAGAGCACACTGTGGGAAATACTGTATCCCACAATGCAATGCACTCATCTTTATCTTTATCAGTGTATCAAGTAAACCAAAAGTAATATTAGCCATGATTTTTAACATCTTTTTCCTGATTAATTATTTCATCACACTGCCAAAATTGAAGACATCTTAGCACAAAATTAAATTCAAAGTTTGAGAAGCTTGAGAAAGATAACTCCAGATAACTGGACACTAGATGATATCCTGTGACAACAATGAACAATGTAGCATACCTGAGAGATCAGCTAGTTAGTTTGACTAGTTAGCATGGTTTACTCAACCCCTGCTGGTTATACCCTAACTAAACCTTCTGGTGGCAAAATATTTTTCTCATTAAAAATGTTTTGGTCTGGGCAAAGCAGTCTAAAACACTGATGACTCATCCTGCACTCTGCATCGTTTTGTCCAATCAAATTCTCTGCAGAATGAGAATGTCCCTCCCACTAATACCCCCTGCAATTGACTACCCAGCAACAAAAAGATGGGACAATGTGAGGCAAAGGATTATGGGAAATGGGGTTAATGCTATGAAAAGGCTTCACAAGCCCATTTTTTCCCTTTAAAGCTTTGTGTAATAATGTGTGTGTGTGCGTCTGTTCGAAGAGGCTCAGGGCCCAGACACTTGGAATCATTTAGAGAGTATGTCGAGTGTGGGTGGAAAAGGAATGCGTGCCCAGATGAAAAATAAAAGAAAGTGAAAGAAAAACAGAGGGGAGAGAAGATTGGGAGTATGTGTGATAGACGGAAAAAGGGCAAACGAGTGTTTCGAGCCACCTGAGATGGAGGAACGTTTTAAGTGGCGGAACGCAGAGAGCCTCAACGGAGTAGAGAAGGTGAAAAAAAGGACAGCGAAATAAAGAAAAGAGGCGGGTGAGGGGGAACCGACGGGAACAACAGACACAGAGGGGGGAGAACGAGCGAGCGAGAGAGATAAAGACAGAAAGAGAGAGAGTGCAAAAAAGCAAGCAGCCCACTCTTTTACCTACTGTTCTCCATCAAGCAGATTTCAAATGGCTTTTGCAGGTCTCGCTTAGGGGAACATCTATTCCTATCACAATACTGCCCACACACCTCTCTCTGACAGCCAGAAGGAGGGGTAGAGCGAGTAGGAGAGAGGGGGAGAGAAGGAAAAAAAGAGAGAATAACACAACACACACTCGCTCGGGCCTTAATGGTGCACAAGACGAAAGCTTCAGGCTGTGTTAATCTCGTCAAACAAATGACTGACGAAAATGTTTGTTTACAAAGAGTTTGTGATTTTGTCAAAGATGAGGCGAACATGCATAATGACAATAATTAACAGATTTTAAAAACCCATGAAATCAAAAGAGAGTTTTGGGGCTTTTAGTGCATTAGTGACTAAATGTTGACAGAATTCAAAGCTAATGTAGGCATTAAAAGCGCAGTCCTTCTCCTCTGGGAAAGAGACCTGAAAATATTGATGACTCATCTTGCACTATACACATTTTCGTCCAATCAGATGCTCTCTAAAAGGAGACTGTCCCTCTTTCCATCTGCAATTATCTGTGCAAGAATTCACAACACAAAACGTTTTAAAAGTAGCTAATAATTCAATATGTTCCTTAGATGCTAATATATTGAGAGCGCAGGTTTTCAAAAGAACATTTTTAGGTTGTATTTTTTATGTTAATAAATCCTTCATACGTTTAATTTTTTTAAATGAATGCATTTTTAATGTTATAGTATAGCACATACTTAACTGTATCATATTGAGATATGTGCTTATGATACATTCAGTTCAAGCTAGTCCCCACTGCCCATGAGAGCTAAACATGAATCATGAATTGCAATTCACATTCCTTCCCACTCAGCAATCTACCTTTGTTTTCTTCTCTTTTTCTTGACGCTGTCCCTTTCTTTTCCATTTTGAGCAGCTTATTTCCCTCTCCAACCCTCCCCCAGCCCATGTGACCGCGCCTGGGAGTCACTGAATTCCATCGGAATACGAATGAGATTCCAGCTTTTCCAGGCAGTACAGTCACAAAAATCCACATATAAACGCACATTGATGTGGTCTGATGGGCCACTGTGACCGAATGACAAATACTCCAGGCATTCCCGACTGGAAGCAGGAATAATTATAAAAGGAATAGATTTTAAACAGCGATGACAGATACTCGGATACTCTTGGGGCACTATTAGCCTGTGTATTTGATGCCATTGTGAATTCTCTTTTTGTGATGGTTTAATATTGACCGTCTGATCAATAATAAAGACTGCGTTCATATGGTGAGAAATAGATATACTCACAGAGACTAAACTGGGATGTCTATTAAAAATATTTAAGCCTCGCATGTTACATGATGAAGAAGTAACATTGATTTGTAAAAGGAGAAATGTAGGTTAAAACCATGCGAACGCCAAAGGACGACCACAAAATTCTTGAAGCACATAGAGTTCCTTAACAGTTATAGTCTATATTATATACTATAATCTAGCTGTATTTAAACAAAGTCTTTCTCTCAAGGCACAGTGAAATGGTTTGAAGAATACAGTTATTTTCCTATGTTGACGTATCTTCAACTGGATTTATCAAACATATCCACAGAAAATATCTTTCTTCACAATCAACTGATAGTCGAAATGTTAAAAGAAAGTAAAAAAATAAAAACAAACATGGGCAAACAAAAACATGAACCAAGATTGTTTACTAGTCAGAGGCAGGAGGTATTTAAAATTTAGGGGGAGGGATCGCTTTAATTCTAGAGCGTTTTATAGGACAAACGTTTGTATACGCCCATGCATACAATATAAGTCATCAGTTACTTTTGGTTCATTTTCCAGGAAATAACTGTAAATACCAAATGCATACATGTGCTAAAACTAATTTTGTCAACTTTGCATATAGTTGACCTCAAAGCTAACAGGATAACCTATAAACTATTATTAAAAAACCCAAATTATTTCTCAAGATAACGTCCATTATATCATTGACCAATGACTATACAAAAACTAAATGTAAAAATTGCCACTTAAACTACAGAAGAAAGTGTTTATAGAATTAGATGCTCTACAAAATTGCCTGTTATCTGACATAAATGAGGCTTTGCAAATTCTTGTGTGGTCTCTGGCTCAGTCTCGTTCAGCACATGGCTTGTGTGTGTTTACTCATTGTTAATCCAGAATGTCACATCTGTTTCCATGGCCGCCATGAAAGCGCTTCTCTCCCACTCTGATCTCAGACCAGCCTTTCCAGACGAACCCTAACGAGAATCATTGTGAAGGTAATCTCAGAACCACCCTGCTAACAGGCAGCGTTCTCAAAACATTGGCTAACGTTCTCTAAAACTATCTCAAAGTTATCAAAAACGTTCTTGCAGTAACGTTAGGATATATATTTTGATATATCATATGTATCAAAAATGTTATTCTTAATCTGTTAGTGGAACATTTAAAAATGTTACAGAAATAAAAAACATTTGAATAACGTTCATATAGTTAAGCAATAATGCTAATACAATGTCTAAAAAACTGGGTGTTTTAAACATCTGTAGAACTTTCAAAAAAACATTTTTAACCTTTTTGTTACTTGATGGAAATGTTACAGAAACGTTCTTACAACCTAAAATTGTTAACTGGGCAGACTGAGATCAGGCTGGAGGAGTGACCTCCACCAATACCTCTCCAGAATATCTCCAGAAGAGTGGAAAAGACGCAGTGGAAAGGAGATCAGAACAAGGAAGACCCTTGTTCTCGCAGGAAAATGTGCCTTCACGGCAAAGAGCGAAAAACAAACATTCCTACCCTTTAAACAAGACACTGAGACACAGATTAGGAGCCAGTACACAAAACAAACGCCTTCTAGAACAGACAATAACTCACCCTGAGCCCCTCAACAGACAATAACTCACCCTGAGTTGGACTAAACAACGCGTTATGCCTCTTAGAGGTAGCGTGACCGACCCTAAACCTCACGTGACTCGACCTATGCTGTCTTCTCAGCTAACCATTTTAGGTTGTCAGAACGTCTCCCTAACATTTTCAATAAGTAACAGAAACATTAAAAATGTTATTTTAAAAGTTCTTGAACATTCAAAACATCCAATGTTTTAACATTGCTTGATATTAACTTGCTTATATGAACATTATTCCATTTTTTATTCCGTAACATTTTTGATATAAATGATATATAACATTAAAAAAAAATTCCACTAGCATTACTGCAAGAACTTTTTGATAACTTTGAGAGCACTACTGGAAAACAATAGCCAGCGTTCTGAGAACGTTCCCCATTACATGGGTTTCGGGTAATGTTTTCATGACTAAGTAAGACAGGATGAAAAGAGAGTGGGCACTGGAACACACAATGCTCTGGGCACCTCAGAGGAGCAGCTGGTCGTGAACGCTTCAGCAAGATTCAGCCGGGCTCTGAAGCTCAGACTGTTGAACATCGGCTAATTATCCGGCAGGGCCATCACATGGACCGAAGCCTGGAGATGAGGGACATTGAGGGTTGGTTCATAAAGAGCCCCGTGAAATCTGGAGGGTTTTGATCTCCACCCCAGAAAATGCCAGAGTGGTTTAGCTTGCAGATTGCAGCTTCTTACAAACAAAATCAAAATCCAACCTCTTTACTTTCTTATTAATGCTCCCAGTCATTTTGTGCACAGTGCATCAGCTGCCCCTTAATTTTTAAACATAAATCTAACACAGTTTAGTGAGGTGCATGCTTAAAACAAGGAATAAACAATTTGTAAACACAAATTTGTAACGCAAATAAGTAAGTAAATAATGTTCTCTAAACTATAAAATTTAAGGACATTTGTTTTAGGGATATTTAAAAAAAAAAATTTCAGAAAAATTTCATAATCTTTTATCAAAATGTAACAATGTTTTCATCCGCTACAGCAGCTTATATTTTTTGTTGATATATACTTTGATGATATGATGCTGGAAAACAGAGAAAAATATTAACCAATAACATCGCAGATAACTTTTCATAAGCCAAACAAATGCCAAATCAAGAATCACCCTCCAGTATTTACCACTAAACTGTTTTACATGAAAATGTCACATTACAAAATGTAAACATGATGTGAACACCATTTCGTCTTGCTTTTAAACAAACAGTATCACCTTCAGCAGAATTTCTAGAATTCTCCACGACGACATAAGCGAGAAAAAAAAATCAGTGACCGACTCGGATCCCCTCCCCCCTCCCTCCCTCTCCGTGCCCACCTTAGCAAAGACAAACTCATTTCCATATAAATGGAGTGTAGGCCCGCAGCCCAGGGACCAGGCAGGATTGCAAATATTTCATCTCTTGCCTGGAGAGCTCTCTGCTGTTTCACGGTCGCCATCAGCCTTTGCTTCAGTCTTGCTCTTTCTCTCTCTCTCTCTCCCACTTCATCCTCTTGCTGTTATGCACACCTGACGACATCACCCTACACCTGCGGGGGTCACAGAAGGCTCTCTGGCTCTCATCACACAGCAGCTGGATATTCAAATGTAGATCGCCAGGTTTGAAGGCAGGGGACACCAGGAGAGCTTTGGCTAAACCATGTGGGTGAGCAGAAATCTCTCCCCCGAAAAACATTTGTGTTGCTCTCTCATAGCGTAGGAGATAATAAAGGAGTTCTCATTGAAATTGCTTAGAAGAAATAAAAATTAACATAAATAAGACCATTGCTGAAAAAGGAAACATTCACAGAACTTTCAAAACACTTAATGGAAATGTTGGGGAAACGCTCTTGCAACCTAAAATCTAGGTAGCACTATAGAATAAATGTGGATAGCATAGTCGAGCTGATTTGATTAGCTGAACTAATCTAGGCTAATTCTCTTGTTCAGTTTTGGGGATTCCTGCACAGTTTTAGATATTGTTGAAACCTCTCGTGAAACTCTAAAACAGACACCTGAGAAACACCGGAAAAACAGAAGGTAAAATCCTTTATTTACTCTGTATTTATTCTTGTGCTATCTAGGAGAAACGATTGTAAAATTGAGGAGATTGTTTATGATTTTTCGTTCCCTATCCTTCAGCGACCACCCACAATGCTTTGCTGTTTTCGTTCTACCCCCTCTTCCTCAAGGCACTTGTCATCCTGATTTAAATCTTTTTGTTTATGGCCAAGAACCTACGAATCTCCTCAAATCAACATTTGTTTTTATTTCTGTAGATGCTAGTCCAACGTCAACTGCCAGAATGTACCCAGCTAACAATTTCAGGTTGTAGGAAAGTTTCCCTAACGTTTCCATTAAGGAACAATGAAAGATTTAGGAATGTGCAAAGCAGGCAGTTTTTTAGACGTTGTATTAACATTGCTTGGTTATAAGAACGTTATTTAAACATTTTTTACTCTGCAGTGTTTTTAAAACTATCCACTAATAACTTTAGAACAACGCTTTTGATATATGATATATATATCATTAAAAAAGTTCTCACGTTACTGCAGTAATGATAACTTGATAACTTTGAAAGAACTTTTAGAGAATATTAGCTGATGTTAGGAGAACGTTCTCTGTTAGCTGGTAATTGCTACAGAAGGCCAGTGTGCCAAACGGTTATAGTTACACGAGTGGCAGCGGTTCAGATTCCATGATCTAATTCCCTTCTCTGTGTGCGGCTCTTTGTCACACTTCATGAATCGCAACGTTCAGCAGAACCGTCCACGTTCACCCACCCAGAGGAGAACCGGAGAAGAATCGCAGGAGAAAGTGTGAAGACAAGCACGGCTGGAGTGAGTGAGCGAGGAGGGGGTGCGGTGTCTAATTGAGGAAGCGTTATTTTTCTACCAGGAGAGTGCAATAAAAATTGAATGAGGAAATAAATAATTCAGTCTTAGTTTCCAGCGAGAAAGCGGCTTTTCTAAGACTGATAGCGGGGAAATCAATGCCTTCGTAGATCGTGTGCGCTCACGGCGAAGACTCTGGGATGCGGGGGCAGCGTCTGAGTGCGAGTGGCAAAAACTGTTATTAAACATTTTTAGTGTGTCACAACGATGAAAGATGACAAATAAGACGCAACTGGAGATAGAGCCATTGATTGAATATGAATGCAAAACAATGGCAATGCGGGGAAAACTGATACTAAAAGGAACTACGGGAATGTTGGATGGAATCTGAAAACGAGTTAGGCAGAAGAACTTAGACAGCACAGACAGAGTATAAAAAACAGAAAATAACTGTAAATATGAGATTCATGGGATATGAAAACTTTACATATAAGTTTATATGTGTTCACATATTTAAAATGTAATAATCAAAAATGTTCTTGCAGTAACCTTAGTAGAACTTTCTTTAACATTATATATCATATATCAAAAGCATTATTCTTAAGTTGTTAGTGGAACATTTTAAAAACGTTTCAAAAAAGTTTGAATAACTTTCTTACCGTCAAGCAATAACGTTAATGTCTAAAAAACTAGACATTTTGAATGTTCTAGAAACATTTTTAACGATTTTATTGCTTAATGGAAACGTTAGGGAAACGTTCTTACAAACTAAAAATGGTTTTCTGGGAACTTATCAAGACTTGGGAACTCGAGACTCCAGACTTCACAGCAGCACACTGTTCTCAGAACAGCTGTCTCAGTGCTGTTCTAGAGTGTTCTTGACATTCTGAATTTGCAGGTTTCTGTCAGTACAGACACACGCAGGTAAATGAGCTGTGGTGGATTTCTCCAGCAGTTGGTTTTCTCATGCGTGTTTTGTTATTTGTCAGCTGTCATGCTTGTAGTCACCCATGCAGGAGAATGCATGTGACAGACTCACTACAAATGAATGTATAAAGCTGAATGTTAAAATAGTTAAAACCTACGACTTGGATGAAAAACTTGCTAAGACTTGCTAAACCCTAAAATTTGTGAATTATGTAAATCATCTGAATTTAATGAAATAAAAATGCATGATTGTACTGATGTTAAAACCATAGATGTGAGAATACCTTTCTTAACCCTGTTGCCCTCTATTTGTCTTTGTACTGTAAAAATATTTATTTTACTGTAATTGTACTGTAAATGTCTTCTTACTGTAAAATCCAGCTAGGAAAGAACTGATGTAATTGGCTGATCTTTGGTTTGTTCAGTGAGTCATCATGAATCATAATAAAACTTCCAGAGCGATACTGAATAATCCCACTAACAGGAGTAAATAATCTAAAAGATCATTTATTATGATATTACGTCTCCATTACCACACAGATGGTATGAGTTTTATATAAAGTCGAGTGATAGGAATTATGTAAGTTTTCCATTCGGAAACACCTACAAAAAACATTGTGACAGCTGAAGTCATTTGATCCTACACATTCTTCAGTGTGTATGTATGTGAACTGCGGGCGTGGGGTTGGATTTACCATTTTCAGACATATGCCGAATCCACAGGCTACATCCAGAGGAAATCTTGTTTAACAGTCTGAGTAACCCAAGACAAAGACAACGCAAACATAATGAGCCGCTCCTCTGTCTCACTGGCGGAGGTAAACAGTCTCTTCTGTTTATTTGGGAAATATGGATTCCAGTAAGAGAGACGGAGCAGGACAAAAGGCATATGGGCAAAGAAGGGGAAGGGTGAAGAGCAACGGGGAAAACAAAGGAAAAAAACAAATGGATGATGCTCCAGTCCTACACTGACACCCACTTGTCCTGCTGAGCCATCATTCCATCAGTGGAAAAAAGCTGAGCCAGTTGTCCTTCCTCTGTCAACGATTTCTATTCTTCATGCTTTGTGCTGTCTCTCCATCCCACTTCCTTCCTACTCAGAAGTTCAGAGGTCAAATTAAGGAAACGTTCCACTGATGTCTAATGTGGATTAGACTTGCACTTATGATGATCATAATATCTAAAAAAGACCTTCCTAAATCCGTTTTTAAAAATGATCAACGTAAGATCAATGTAACGTTTACCTATTTTCACTCTCAACACAGCATCTGGCCAGCAATACAACTTATTCAGACCAAGATCTAGCTAACAGGGAATGTTATCAAATGCGTTTTTACAATAATGTTAGTAGAATATTTGTTAACGTTTCATATCATATATCAAAAGTGTTATTTATACGTTATTTATGGAATGTTTTAAAAAATGTTACAGTATTAAAGAAGTTTGAATAACATTAATATAACATCTAAAAAACTGGACGTTCCTAGAACATTTTTAACGTTACTGTTACTGAATGGAATTGTTAGAGAAACGTTCGTACAACTTAAAATTCTTAGCACGGGAACTCCCCAGTTACACAGACAACTTCCCTCCGATTGACATGTAAACTAACCATTAACCATTTTGTTTTGAGAAAACAAACTTCCATTTACTATTTCCATTTTCATTTCCTACTACTTTTTTTAAACAAAACTTTGTATGCAGCACGCATTAGATGGACAGTCAGATGATGAGACCACATCAGCTGCACCTTCATGAAAAATTCCCACTAAATAATATTAGATAAACTGTAAATAATATTTATAAATAATACATAATAATATAAATAATAATAATAATACATACACTACCAGTCAAAAGTTTGGAAACACTTGACTGAAATGTTTCTTAAGACATTTGATTAAACGTTAAAAATGTAAAAATAAAAATATCATTGTGCCAACATATTAATTTCAATGTAATTTTTGGTATTAGAAAACTACAATTAAAAAAAACGTTTTTGAAATAGATGATTTGGACCAAATAATGAAGAAAAAAGCAGCCAATAAGAGCGCAGAATAGAGGGGAACTCCTCAAAACTCTTTTAAAATCTTCTCAGGATGATTCCTCAAGAAACTGAGTGATGGAAAATGTCTAGAAAATTTTTGTAAATTCGAAGGGTGACTATATTGAATATGCTAGAATATATCCTATTTTACCTTATTTTTAATTTCCTTTAGTCACAACATAATTCCTAAAGTTACATTTGTGTTATGTGAACAAAGAAAAAGTAAGTGTTTCCAAACGTTTGACTTGTAGTGTATTTAAATAATATATACTGTGCAATAATTGCTTTCAGGAACATTGTGTTCGAGAGATTAAGCAATGAGTAACTCCCATGATGCATTTGGATGAATCATGCCCAGCAGGTGGTTGGTCTGTCTGAAGGTAGGTGTCTCGCCCATCATTCCTCTGGAGACTCACGTGCTTTCGAATGATCTCAGTAAAAGTCAAGCGGACCACCGTCGTTAGATGAAGCGCGTGGACTCTCACCATTGTTCACTCCTAAAGATCGTTAATTAATCTACTGATCTGCGGTTCCAGGTTTAGAGAATACGCTGAGCGGCGGGTTTCACCCTAAAAGAGTGTCAACGACGGCAGAATAAACACTGTGTGATCTTTGAAGATACAATTTGTAACTTTTTTTGTTTGTGTTAAAAATGAGCAAAAATCAGCTATTGAGCAAGTACATGACAGATCAGTGTTCAAAACTGTCTTCTTACCTTACCTTGATTTACAATGGTTTGTTTACAATAATGAATTATAACTGGAGCTGTCGGGGGAAATGTCAGGTTAGGTTTATTTGACTTCAACATACATAAAGAAAAATATGCAGCTTTAACTTCAAAGAAGGAAAGTTGGGTCCTCCCGAAACAATGATACTAAACCTCTCACAATAGTTGGTAAACGAGCTAGATTAAGACTGAAAAACTGAAACGACTCATGACGCAAGAAGATTTTGGAAAATTACGCCCTTTGTTGCCCTTTGAGTCGAAGAACACGGAAAGACTGCTTCAAAAAAATACCTGTGCATTCAATAACAATAACATAATTTTCCTGTCATTTCAAGAAAGTGCCTGGAAAAAAAATCGACATTGTTTTACCATGTCTTTCCAGGTTAGAGCCGCAAAGTAGGGGACATGTCGCAGCACGCCACACATGCAAAGCACATGGGAAGGAGGAAACAGCCAAGCTATTCCGTCAGTACGTACTTGAACTCAGATGTGACATGACAAACAAAGAACACTAGAGTACACTCATCATGTACCCTAAGCCCACTTAAGATGACCAACCCAAGGCAGTGGCCACCTCATGCATTTTTGCAACAAGCCCCGTCATGATTTTCCAGTAACGCTCCACCACATGCTAAATCCAGAACAGTTTGGAAATAGATCTCATTTTCTAGACTCTAAAAAAATACAGTGTGAATTGCATGGAATCCGTGTAGCCAGCTGCTATGTGTCAGCGAATTCTCAAAGGAGGGTAAATTATGCTGGAAATACACACGTGCGTGTGCAGACATATTCTGTATGACAAAGCGGTGACTGCGTGATGTGAGACATCGTCGCGTTCTTTGACGACGCAGGTGCGGTGAAGGAGAAGCAATTTGCTTCACACACTTCATCTGGGTCAATACCAGACATTTGGGGTGTTTGTTTATGCCTCACAGCTCCAAATATGGACTGTTTTATGGCCGCAAATAGAGTCTGGAAGGTGTGGCTACATTTGACACCTGTCCTGACGTAACTTCTTTAGTACAAGAGTATCAATGGTTTGTATAAACTACAAACACACGCTGACTATCTAGACAGCACTTTTTAAAGGCAAAATAATTAAGGGCTGTTCTAAAAGACACGTTAAAAGATACTTGTGTGCAAATTCTAAGGCATGTATACTTTACAGAGAAGTATTGTCAATAAAATATTATTCATAAAAATAGTTTACCTAATAATGCTATGGACCGTAAGTTAATAATTGGCTTATGTTCAATACTATGAATAATAAGAATATTTGAAACAATAATGTCTTGGAATTACCTTTAATTTGGACATTTGGGGGCTCAGCTTTCTAAGCAAATACCCAGCAAACAGGAAACGTTTTTAAAACATTGGCTAATGTCCTCTAAAAGTCCTCTCAACATCATTATCAAAACATTCTTGCAGTAACGTAAGTACAACTTGTTGTAGAGAGTTTAAATAATATTTTTATAATCAGACAGTAGCAGTAATACAACGCATAAAAAACTGGATGTTTTGAACGTTCTTAGAACTTTCAAAATAAAGTTTTCACTGTTTTTATTACTTAATGGAATTGTAAACGCTTGTTCTTACAACCTAAGGTCGTTAGTTGGGTATGGATATAAATGATCACTTGAAATCTATGTAAATACGCCACGTAATTAGTTTGATTAAAATTTTTTATTAATTGACAGCTTCAATTTATTGGACAGGAAATTCTCGATTGCTCATGTAAAGAGTAACGTCACACGTTCGAAAGGTGTTGCATTGTGGGCGTGTATGTCATGACTGAAACATTCATCAGGGGATTCAAAGTGGTTGGACGTCTTTAACCTTCCCGTCTTCCGCTTATTAACATATACGATCTATCATGAATAAAGGAATGTAAAGTGTGTGTGAGAGACAAAGAGAGAGAAAGGCATGTTTCTATCAGTCTGGTCGCATCTGCTGCGTGTCGGTTTGTTGTTGTTGTGTCAGACTCAAGTGCTGTGAGTTCTTGGCACGAGAGGACTGTAATCACAACCCACACCCATAACCCACACAGAACAGAGTAACACCCACCCACACACACACACACACCAGTCACACAACATCCTGTCATCTCCTTAAACAGGACTGGACAGACCGCAAGCATTTACACCCTCTGACACAGTCAAATACTTGCAAACTTACTGTTCTGTCCTGAAAACCAAAGAACATGCCACGGACATGAAAACGGCACGACACGGGTGATGCATATCTGCACATATCTACGCCCGTAAAGACAACAATGTGAATTCTGTCATTGTTTACTAGCTTTCATGTTGTTCCAAAATTGTGTTTTTCTAAACAAACACAAAATCCTAAAACATCTAAGAATGTTAGGTTGTAAAAATGTTTCCCTAACAAAAACGTTAGAAATGTTGTTCTGAACGTTCTTTAGACATTGTATTAATGTTATTGCTCAGTATAAGAACATTATTCAAACATTTTACGTTTTGTAACATTTTTCAAACATTCCACCAACAATTTAAGAATAAAGTTTTTGAAGTTTATAATGTTAAAAAAGTCCCAATAACATTACTGCAAAAATGTTTTTTGATAACTTTGAAAACCTTTTACAGAACGTTAACCAACATCCTGAGAACATTCCCTGTTAGCTGCGATAAACGCTGCTTCATGCTGACCGTGTCTGTAAGGCTTCGAAATAGACAAAAACATAAAAAAACACCATGAAGATTGTATGGAGTGTTTGAATTGAGAAAATTAAAAATGAATTACATAATCTTTCGCTGTAGCTCTGGTACAGCCCCAGATTTACATGTCAATGTCATAATAGAATTTGTTCTCACATATGTTAACACATCACATAAATTAACACAATGGATCACTTTGTAAAATCTGGACACACGCTTCAGTGAGCTCTGTTTTTGTGAGCTTTATATGTCAAGAGCTGTTTTATAATCCTTCAAAAGCATCTCCTTTGTGTTCCACTAAAAAAACACCAGCACATGGATTCGTAATGCCATGAAGGTGAGTGATGACAGAATTTTAATTTTGGGTGTACTGTTCCTTTAAGCTGCTTGTTTTGATTTCCTCTTTGTGTATTGCAAAACTCTGTCTTGTATCTTCCTGTCACGGGACGTCAGGAGGAAAGGTGAACGAGTTTAATCCTTTCTCTCCCTCCATTTCCTTCAGTTCCCTCCTCCCCGAGATCAGCCAATCCGACAAATCAAGGCCGGTCTTTGACGGTGACTAATAGTACAGCTCAACAACTGTTAGAACGTATGACTCAAACACACACACAAAATCGGATCTGTTGCAGTCAAGGGTGTGCTGACCCTCTCACACACTTTCAGTTCTTTTTTAACAATCACGTTTTCCTGATTTGCTTTTTTACGAGATGGCGCACTCAGCTTATGACTCGCAACAGCCAATCACGCTTCCCGTATTTGGGAACAAAGCGCCTAACTGAAAGTGAACTCAGCCGAGAGATTTATGATGAGGCTGTTTTTTATTTTTTCTCTGATAAGGACAATGTGACATCAGTAAAGCCGGATAAGATTAAATCACACTTGCAAAGGTTGGCGTACCGAGCCAGATTTTCCCGGCCATCTGTGTCTAAAAGTAATTTACGTTTACCTTTGAATGTCACTGGAACAATTCTTGAGAAAATCACACTTGTCTCACACCTGTCCAGTCCTGAGCTCTTTAAATAAAATGCTGGCCCAGCTAACAAGTTTAGGTTGCAAGAATGTTTCTGTAATGTTTCCAATAAGTCACAAAAATGTTTAAAATGTTTGAAAGCTATAGAAACATTTGAAACATCCAGTTTTTTAGACGTTGTATAAACATTATTGCTCGACTAGAAGAACGTTATTCAAATATTTTGGAGCCAACATTCTGAGAACATTCCCTGTTAGCTGGGGAAGGTTTAGGAGGTTACAATGGTCTAGTTAGCCCCGCAGCATCTTCTTCCATTGATGGCCATTCAACACATCACTAATTGCAATACAAATATAAACGGTATCTAGAAATGTGCTATCAGCTACTGTAAACAGTAAACTCATGACCTCTAAAAGTCATTTACTGTAAAACAGTAAACTCAAAACAGACAAAGCTCATGACCTTCCCATGCAGAACTCACTGCTTGACTTTGTTGTTTAAAACCACTGCATCTGGAAGAAACCAAAAAGCAGTCGCTTGGGTCATTTACTTTTGCAGGACGCTGGCCAGAGTTTCCCACCCAGCTAACAATTTTAAGTTACCGTTTCCAGTAAGCAACAAAAACATTAAAAATATTTTTGTGAAAGTTCTAGAAATGTTCAATACATCCAGTTTTTTAGGCACTGTATTAACATTACTGCTTTTTAAATTCTGTAACATTTTTTAAAATGTTCCACTAACTACTTAAGGATAATGTTTTTGATATATGATATATAACATTATAAAAACGTTCTAATAATGTTACTGCAAGAATGTTTTTAATAACTGGGAGAACTTTTAAAGAGCATGAGCCAACGTTCTGAGAACATTCCCTGTTAGCTGGGCAGGCTCCGGCGCTCCTGCCCTTCATCACGGGCAGCTTCACAGGGGCTGACCTGGAATCTGCTGAAGGTCTTCTTTAATTGTTTGCAGCAGCGCACCGCAACTGAATAATTAAAGCAACGCAACCTCCCCTGGCTCTTGAAGTTTAGGGCCTCTTCTTCAACCTTCACCTGGAATCTTCCCCTCTCTCGTTTCTTTTCTTCTTCTGAGGCTACCTCCCAAACACCCCCATGTTCCTCCCCCCTCGCACGTTCTTTCTGCCCACAGGCGCTACACCCCCTCCTCTGTTTGACAGACTTCCTCCTACTCTTTTGCCCTCTGGCCTCGTCCCCGGGGCCCGTGCACCCCCTGCATTCTTCTACACTGACGTGCTGTGTTTACATGAATGTTGTAGTGGAAGCACACTACAATTTCTCTCACCAAGTTAAAAAAAGACATTCTAGCAGCCTAAATTCTTTTTATACCAATTATTACTCCCATTTAAGGTTTGCAACTTGGAAATTAAATTCAGGGAGTTAAAGATGGAACAGGCACTGTGGCTCTATGGGGAAATACAGCACAATAGCAACCTTTGTTAAGTTTGACTTTCTTAAGTTTGACTGATTTGGAGTCTGCTGTATATGCATCCCATCATTGTGTTTTGGTTCACTACAAGTTGACAGAATATCTAAGTTTAGTTGTTTTTGAGAGGTTGTCGTCAGTTGCGTGATGGCCTGGCAACACAAAACATTCAATTCACAACACACAAAACAGAATATAGTTGGAAAAGAGCACATTTAGTTAGAAACGTGCATTTCGGGCTAATTCGTATGGTATACTTGTTTAAAGACAAGTTGGCTGCTTGTCTTCTAGCAGGAGCAGAAATACAGAATGTGTTTGCAGTGGCACTATCGAGAAGGTCATCTTCTTCCATCATACACATGCGTGTTGCCCACAAGACCGTCAGCACATTCAAATGTCATTATCTGGCGACCTGTTGCATAATTCTTGTTGAATTAAAGGGCCACGGAGTTCTAAATGCTCCTGGCTCCTTCCCATTGTGCAATGTTTCCCATTTCATTCAAACCAGGCATCGAGGTAAGAGACATTGATTTAAAACCAAAAATCTACATGTACTCTGTAATGTACTAGAAGGTCAGTGGGCCATCATCAAATACGCAGAAACCACACAGTGACATTCTCAAGCGTGTAACCACACGGTCTACACGTGAGAGCTTCCTTTTAAAAAGCTACAACCTACAGAAAACTAAAGTGATTTTACAGAAATAGTTACACAGTTATGTACGTTTTCTCATCACGTTTCTCTACGAAATGCAATTTAGTTCGTTCGTGAAACACAAAAGAAGTTCTTTAGCACAATGTTAATGCAGCTCTTTATTTATTTATTTATCCAAACAAAAGTGGATAGTAATTTCAAAGGACAACCTAGCTAACAGGGAATGTTCTCAGAATGCTGGCTTACATTCTCTAGAAGTCATTTGAAGTTATCAAAAGCGTTTCTTGCAGTAACGTTAGTAAAACTTTTGTAACATGGAAAGGTTAGAGAAACGTGCCTACAACCTAAAATTGTTATCTGGGAAGCTCCAAAACTGGCAAAAAAAACCATAAAATAAATATAATATTAGTTCGATGGCGGGTCTAAATGTAGCCTTTTTAAAAACAACTGACATTATCAATAAACAGTTACTTATATTTTGAGTCAGTTCTTCATACAATACAGTATATACACACCAGTATAACTGTTCTGATACTTTTAATGCTTTTCTGGAACTCTCAAAATCAAAAAGATCTGCTTTTTGTGCTCTACATGCAAAATAATACTTGGCGGGTGAGTAAATAACAACGAAATGTTAATTTTTGTCTGAACTGTTCCTTTAAGCAAAGTTTAATCAGATATCTAAACGGTTCTGTTTTCTCTCCTCCAACCAGACACACACTCATTCCAGCAGCGTCTCTGGGGGCGGTTAAGTACAGATACACATTCACGGCGAGTGTGAAAACGGGGGGGTTCATGAACGAGGAGTGGGAGGCAGTCGCAGTAAGCGTCCAGCTCAAAGGTGACACGGCTCAGGGCCGCCGAATCGGCTCCGCGCAGACGTTGCCCTTTGCGCAGAAACGCCCATGCACCACCATCCCGCCTACACCCAGCGCTCTCCGCTCAAAACGGAGCGCTGCTCCCTCTCTCTCTCCTCTCGTTAACCGGCGTCGCCTGTTTTTCGCAAGCCAGCGTCTGGCTGAGGCGTCCGGCCTCAGCCGAAGAGACGCGCACACGTGGTCCTCAAAGGCACTTTGGGTTCGAGTAGTCATGAAGTGAGGTGGAAAAATAGGCTCTCGCGAAACATGGATTTATGTGCTTGATGTTAATCAAGGGCTCAGCGTGTGTTTTGCCAGCTTAGCTTTGACTCATCGTTATGTCGTATGAAAGTTGCCGTAAAAATTCATCTTGGCACAGGAAAGACACGAACGACCCGGTGAACTTACGCTCGCTAGACGTTGTTGCATTCAAACTCAAATAAACAAAAATTCAGAGTTACTCAGTAAGATCAAACACACATTTAGGAATTAAATATAAGTTTTCGTGCAAACAAAAATTACAATTTTATGCTCAAATTACAATGCTAAAGGTGCTGAAATGTTTCTGTTGGTGTTGATCAGCTAACAGGGAACGTCATGAGAATGATGGCTAACGTTCTGTAATAGTTCTCTCAAAGTTATCAAAAAACGTAACGTTATATCAAAAACGTTGTTAATGAAACGTTTATACAATATCTAACAGACTGGGTGTTTTGAACGTTCTCATAACCTTCAAAATAATGCTTTTAATGTTTTATGTGATTTATGTAATGTAACTTAATGGAAATGTTAGGAAAATGTTCTTACAACTCAAAATTGTTAGATGGGTAGATATGACTTGCTTTCCAAATAAAGCTGAAATGCGTCATTTTTTAAAGTTAAAATGCTTTCTCTAAACGTGGCTTAATGGAATCAACTACAGGTTGTGGATTTGATTGACACATTCACCTTTCTTGGTTGGCTACTCTGTGCTGTCTATTACTGTTAGTCTGGGACAGGATCCATTGTTCCAGAAAACTGAAAGATCAGTACAGATGAGGTACTGATGTCCTAGGTTAGCCTGCACGTTGCCTAAAATAGTAAATCCTTCATGTTTCACCCTGTTTTGTAGGATACCTCAGAGAGGAGAGGCTGTGCCGAAGGCCACCTGTGCCTAAAGAGGGGTCATTATGTCTTCTGTCAACACCACCTGCCCTGGCTTGCGTGGACTGGGTCGAACCCGTTACACCTCATGGCTGGTTGTGCATGTGGGTAAGTTAAGTGTGGTTAAGTATGTGTGGAAATTATCAGTCTTGCATACCAAATATGGCCATTCCTTAGAATTTTCTGACAGCAAATCTTTATGCCCGGCACTTTATTATACACACTCCCCGTATGTTGCTTTACGGTTGTGCTGCATGCCAAGACGTCTGAAATTCAATTATTTTAATAATAATACTGCAAAAAAAAACAAAAATAAATTTAGTAAGGTCGCAAAACCTTAACCTTAACCCAAAACACAGTTTAATTAAACATACACATTCCCTGAAGACAAGTGTTTTGTCAGTTGTAATATTTTATGCAATTGCACTTGTGTTAAATATTTTTATAGCTATCTATTTATATATATTTTAAAATATCTATTTTAAAGCTGCAATCCGTAACATTTACAGTTAAAATTATCAACAAAAACTAGAACAGTACAAAATGTAAAAGTAGAAACAGGACAGCTGAAAATCAAAGAAACAACAGAAAAATTGTTTTTGTGATAGTAAGTTAAGAAGCCTTAGTTTAGATAATAGTTTTTGAAACGTTTAGTTTACAGAGTTTGATCAAGGTGAAACATTCAGCTAAGGCGTAACAGTTACGCTCAGTTTCGAAATGATTCACGGCTCTTTTGACATCAAAGGAATGCTCTGAAAGCATACATCAGCCTTCGTGAACGTATATTGTTCAAGATGAACTCTCGCTCTCCAGATAATGTCTGCGTGGATGCCATTTTCCATCTGCAGACAAAAGCCTGTGTGTGTGCGGTGTTAAGGCATGCAGCGTGACCTGCGGGCCCATTTTGGCGCATGACAAAACAAGCTCGGATGCAGAACAAGGCACAGATCTGGGAAATATGAAGACCCCAGCTCGCAATATATTATGTTATAAGAACGTTTCCATAAAGTAACAAAAATGTTAAAAATGTTATTTTGAAAGTTCACTAATGTGCAAACCATAACATTTTTAAAGATGTTGTATTAACGTTAACGTTACAAACATTCAAACATTCTTTTAATTCTGCAACATTCTTAAACAACTTAAGACTAACGTTTTTGCTATGTATGATTTTATTACAAAACATTCTACTAACGTTACTGCAAGAATGTTTTCTGATAACATTAAAAAACTTTTAGAAAACATTAGCCAACATTTGCGTGTGTTCCCTGTTAGCTGGGCCAGGATTGAAACCACCTTTAAAACTCTCTATTCCCCCTTTCTGATTCTACTTCTGTTCTTATTTTCTTGCAGTTCCTCTCTGCCCCTTTGGTTCATACATTCCTCATCGTTTTCCTGATCCCCCTCCCGCCCCAACATTCCTTTGTGAGTGGGTGGAAGGTTGAATGGGCATGTGAGAGCCCGAAGGGGGCAGACGAGGGAGTCACCGGCACACAGTGAAGGGGGATTGGTGGGAGGGGGGCAGCTGTTCTGTTTCCCAAAACGAGGGCTACCGTTCTGGGTTCTGAAGCGGCGTGATGGACATTCCCTGGAAATAATGAAGGATGGTGCCTTAGAAGGCTGTTTTTCACCAGATCACAGAACAGCTACTTCACTCGGAAATTCGTCTTACATTTTCTTGGGCCCTGGGGTGAGGTGATCGGTGAGAGACCCCTTCTGGTGGGTTTGCGCTACTGCAGTGTCCTCAGAGAACTAGTGCACAGTGCAGTCTGTGTTGATGGTCGGATTGGAAAATAAAACGGAAAAGCAAATATTCGCCTGACTAAGGCAAATCAGGGATTTACTGATTTCAGAAAAAATTAAACAGTTTTTATTTTTTGCATAAGAAGTCTAACAAAGTTATTTTCTGGTCTTGCCATAAAATAAATACCTTAGAAATGACAGCAAAGCGTAGTCTGTGCAGCCTCGTCTAACTAAGCAGACTTTAGAATTTAGTGATGTTATCTAGAAATATTATAAAAAAAGAGAAATTTCAGGTCTTTTCCACTGATTTTATTTTTTTCTGAAGCATATACCTAACCCAGGTTTCATGCATGTTTATACTGGATCGTCACGCTCCGCCCCCAATACGCACTTCATTAGGTCACATAAACAGCATTGTTACATTGCAAACAAACAAAAACTCACTGTTACAGCAGATGACTGGCATAAGCTCAGGGCGCTGACTCAGGCCCATTATCTTAGAACAATGGCAGACGATTCAGAAGATGAAATGAACTGTAGATTGTTAAGCAACACAGGAGAACTTGCCAACAAACACGCCGTCATTGTGTCACATGGAAATACCAAAATGTCAGTGGTATGTGTCAACCTCCACCTCCCTGTCTGTCTTGCATTTCCCATCATCCTCTTTGTGATCTGCTGCGAGCCACTCTGTATCCTTCGATCTGTTTATTTCATCACTTATTTGTTTGGTTTTATTTCCTTTGCCCCAATCAAACAGGTTTTTTTAGGCCGAGCCAGTCTGTGGGCTGTTATGGGTGGGTGGGACAGGAAGAGGTGGGCGACCAGAGAATTGCATTTCCTTGTGTATCTCCACTCCCTGCCCTCAGGTTATCGATTCAGCTCCTGCTAAAACAGCACACACCCACGTGGGCTGGCGCAACACACACACACACGTTTGTTTGGCGGCGGACTCTCGCATGTACGAGAAACACACGTACGTAATGCACTCCGTCCTCAGAGCTCTGCAAATAAAAAGCTTTTTGCGTTTTGGCTTGTTTGTGGTTGTTCATTTTACACTATTTTCTCTCCCCCACCTCACACTTTAGAGCCCACACAGATATGAAACATGCACACACACATATTTTCACAGGCCTCTTCATTCAGACAGCCGATCCTAAGGGACAGTGCATGTAGTGAAACAATATGACTCATACAGCCTAATTATCTAAACCAGAGAAAAGGTGTTGGATCAGATCAGGACAGCATCTATTTATACTTCTCTGCCCATTTATATTTCTCTCCAACTGTTTCACATGCATTCAGAAATTAGCACCGCTTGTTGCTTATGTCTTCCTTCATACTGTTTGCCAGATATGGTCAGCGAGTGTGTTGTGGTACGCGGTAAATACTGTTTACTGCCGTTACTGCTATAACTGTTTAAAGGGACGACGTTTCTCTCAAAAAAAAGAGATAATTGCATATCTGTGTGTTTGTGCGTGTGAAGATGCAGGTGAGCAAATCTCATGAAATATGTCCTGGTCACCACCCAAAAATAAACAAATAAATAATGATGACAGAAATAAAGCAAGTAAAGAAAATTGTTTTTATTGTTGACATTTTTAACCACCAAATTTTTACAAATATTAGCATAATCGATGTTTCCCTTTTGAGACTTTTTTGTAATTTGTACGTAAGTCTGTGTTTTCAGTCAAACCTTTTTTTAAGTTATCCCAGCTAACAGTTTTAGGTTGTGAGGAACGTTTTACCTAACGTTTCCAATAAGTTAACAAACCCATTAAAAATGCATTGTATTAACGCTATTGCTCGGTTATAAAGACGTTATTCAAACATTTTTTCATTCTGTAACTTCTTAAAATGTTACCCTTACTTCTTAAGAATAAATATATATGATATGTACAACAAGCACTAATAAGATGTAGAACTACTGTACATATATATTATTTCAGATGTACAGTAGTTCTACATTTTATTAGTGCTTGTTGTACATATATTACTAATCATATCATATATATTATATAGTCATATACATACTAATAAGATGTAGAACTACTGTACATATATATTATTTCAGATGTACAGTAGTTCTACATTTGTTTAGTGCTTGTTGTACATATATTACTAATCATATCATATATATTATATAGTCATATACATACTAATAAGATGTAGAACTACTGTATATCTGAAATATTACTAATGTATTACTATGATACATATTACTAATCATATTATATATATTATATAATCATATACATTCTAATAAGACTGCTGTACATCTGAAATTATATATATATATATATATATATATATATATATATATATATATATTTATATATATATATATATATTATATATATATATAAAAGTTGTGGGTTTGATCCCCAGGGTAGCACTAGTGCTGAATGTACCTGTAAGTCACTTTGGATAAAAGCACCTTTCTTTATATATATATATTAATATATATATATATATATATATATGTGTATATATATATATATATATATATATATATATATATATATATATATATATATATATATATATATATATATATATATATATAAAGAAAGACTAACCATCCTACAACAGGACCAACCTAAAGTGTCATTTATTTCATTGGGTCTGGGGGTGCAACACGACCCTCATATGTTTTGTGAGATCCACCCATAGATGAGAAATATGAATGTTTAAAGTAGCTTTCAGCCAGTCAACATTGTAATGTTTTCTCAACCCCCGGGTAAATGCTCAGCCATATCTGACATGAAAGCAGCTTTTATCGCATTATCATAGAGGCTCCTCATAATCCTGAAAGGCTTCCTGTAAATACTCCATTAATATTGCGTCCATCAGGTGAAAACAGGAGCGATTCGTCGGCATCAGACAGTGTTTAATTGGCTTGTAAAAGTCTGATTTAGTGTTACAACCCGCAGAAAGGCAGTGAACACAAACAAAATTATAATATGCAACTAATAGTCTGGCTGTCAGGCGACTGTTCCTCAATCAGTTTGTGTCAGTCATGTACATACGCTTCAATTTGCTCCAAGCTAATTGTATTTAAATAAACTTCGCCTATCTTTCCCTCTGTCGTGTCCTATTTGTTTAGTATTTTAGCCTTGCTTACCGCTTTATTTATTCCTAAAAAATTGGTTTTATAATTGGTGCACGTACCGTATTGAGACACCGGGGCTAGTTGTCATAACCTAAGCATGCAAAATCATAAAGAAGTGATTAAAACACGCCTTCCTTACCTTAGCCTGAGTCGAAACGAAAGGTTTGTAATGATGATTTATAAGTTGAGTTATCGAGTCGGATTTGGCTTCGTTTGACTTTGACATACGTTAAAAAAAAGTTCGTAAAGTAACCTGCAGTTGTATGTTTTAAACAGAGATGGCGCCAGAGAGGCGCAAGCTGTCAAGTGCAGCGTGAGAAATACTTTCGTAATACGTCATATCCGTTCAGTGCCATTTATGGACATAGAGTCGGAAATCGTTCGAGTAACGCGTTTACGATCATGTATGTTATTCAAACGATTCCTTAGCAGTATTTTTATATTATTATATTTTTATATTTATATTTAATATTTCGCAAGTATACAAGCATTAGAAACGCTAAGATTTTTAAGTATACAGCATTATAAGTAGTACGCTGCAATAATTCTACGCTAGCATAATTACGCGTAATTACACATTTTGTTATCAATTCAAAGTACCCAGTTAACTCGCATATTTATGCACATCACGGTAATTCTTACATGTTCTTTTAAACCTACTTTTCTGTCATTGTTTTCTAAGCAAATACCTGTATATAACGTCAAGATGCCGTGTCTGCCGGTTGCCACGGCAACCACGTAAGCTCACCTTGTGTGAATGGAGGCCTGCGAGAGGGCGGAGTAGCAGCGCGTCAATCAACGCGCGCTGGGACACGCCCGCGGCAACGCGCGTTGTTTGTGTAAGGCCCAGGATACAGAAGACACAGCTGCATGTCCCCAGATCTCACCTCAGTGACTGCATGCACCCTTCAGTGCTCGTATCCTGTCATTACAGCCCCCATGCCTGTTTATTTATTCATTGCATATTGTTTTTTTTTTTGCAGTTTGATTAAATCCACATTTATTTAATATTTGGAGAGCTATGCATTATGATTCAAAGGTTGCTCTTTTGTAGCTTGCATAGTCTGGTGTCATGTGGATGTTATACTATGTAATCGATGTTATATAGTAAGAGTATACCATTTCTTCTCCTATTCTGGTATCCCAGCTAACAGGAGACGTTCTCCGAACGTTGGCTAACCTTCTCTTAAAGTTTTCCAGGGGATCCAAAAACTGGCTGTGTTGACCATTCCAAGAACTTTTAAAAATAACATTTTTAACGTTTTATTGCTTATTGGAAACATTAGGGAAACGTTCTTACAACCTAAAAGTGTTAGCTGGGTTTCACCCTGCCATGTCCTATATATCATATTGCGTGACGATCTGCTCTCCGGGGCTGGCAGGTTATGGCCAGTTGCTATGACAACAGGCTAGCATGTACTCTTCTTCAGTGGTGGCGTGGTGCTAGAGAGGGTCTCTCGTAGCAGGATCAGGCGAGACACAGACAGGACGTTCAGCTGGAGAGGAACACAACAGCCTGTGCCCACTCAGAACAGCGTGTCCTCTGTGGATGGCAGGATATTTAGAGCTTGGCTAAGAGACTAATGCACAAAAGCTGTGTTACACCTGCACACAGACAAATAGGCTATAGACGATCATGGCATTGTCCATCAAGGACATTTTGCAGAGGCGAATGTGATTGTTAACTGCTTCAGCCTGAAGGCATATTAAAGAGACAGTGGTTACATCACGATTAAGTAATCGTGTGAAACCAGGTCACTTCTTTAAAGGCAGGGTAGGCGGTTTTGTTCCAGAAACATTTTTTGTTCTGCTGGTTGAAAGGCTCTGATCCTTAGCTATCACTAAGTAGTCTAAATATGATTAAATAAATATAAAATGGACCATAAAATGTTCGTCCAATCATTGCATTCGGTCCAGATATAATGACTGGATTTCTTCTTGCCTGTCAGTCTATGCATTTGCACATCTCCATGCACTATTGGAGGAGGTGTGACTTTGGAGAGTACTCCAGGAGGAGTACGGAGGACAGGATCTTACGTTTTCAAAGCTAGGTTGCCATTGCTAGCGTCTCCGAAATTGCCTACCCTGCTTTTAAAGCGAAAGTCTACCATCTCTCTTTAACAATGATGTCTGGTACTGGAGTGTAGTGATATAACAAATCTGGATGTGTTTAATAATAGGGTGAGATGAAGACCTTTATAGAACATATAGTCTGGCGTGAAAAGCAAATGAGTCAGAGGTGTGTCTGAATATATATCTACAAACACACATTGTCATGAGTCATATGCACCCAACGGTAATAACAAGGGGTGAGAACTGTGATCTCCCCCCTGCTAGCTGACAGAATCAAAGTGTCCCATCTGAAATACAGTCTCACATGACACATCTATGAATCATCTTCCACCAGCACTGATAAGCCTGTGCAATGAACCTGCTTGTAAATATTATAACATCCTTTCTCTTCCCAGAAAAGGTACAATCATTTCTGATTTAATGATTTCCAGGATGGTTATTGTCACCGGGAATGATGCTTAGATATGCCCATAAATTTGATTCTCTGAGTGTTACGTAACAAGTTTCCAATGTGAATGAAGATACATCCTTGTGCGCATATGCTAAAACAGAACAGTCTCTTACTGTGCAACCAACAAAGGCAGTAACCACGGCTCATCCACCCCCACAGTGAGCTTGTAAACAAAACACAAGCTCACGTCTTAAAGATACAAGCGATAATATGTGAGTGTACACAAAAACCTGGATCCAATCAGTTCTGTACAGTAAGTGATACGAGAATTTCAAATGATGATGCTAAAGTTTATTGTACTGTAGCCAGATTACAGTTGTGTATGCTCTGGGCATTCCCTTAAACAATTTTTAATAAACGTTTAATAAAAAAAACTTGTATTAAAAAAACAGCTTCAGTTTTATATAAAGAAAAATAATACAGTTATACATAGACACAATTTGTTTTTGTCTGCAAACTAATTTCAGTTTTTATTACATGAAAAACACTATTGCAACTATTTCACTATTTTTAACACATATTTCAAGTATTTTCAAACCAATGATGATGTTGTGTATGATGATGTTTAATACAGTTTAATTACATAAAAACATAGAATAATAAGGTTAGGATTATTGATTAATTAGGGATATTAATTCACTTTTCAAGCTGTATGGCATTGCATTGTAAACAATATATGAAGGTACACAGCTGAGACACGTTACGTTACTGCCCTCATCTGGCCAAACAGCGAATTGCATCGGGTTAAAACAATTACCTACAATTATCTACAATGGCAGCTGAGTAGCAGCAACATATTGGAATTAATTCTGTGGTTCAGTGCAAAGGGATTTTCATTATCATAAGAGTTTGTTTACATGCTTATTCATTTTTACAATTTGTAATGTGACATATGTATTGATCAGGTTGGGTGGTGGGTTGGTTTAAAGGTATTTTCGAGAAATGGAAAGTTGTGGTGAAGGACAGGAAGAGGATGTGTGGGTGGTTGAAGCACAGGACCGCTCTCAAGGTCCCGAGGCTACGATATTTATAAGCCGACTGGTTCACCCCTGTTTTAGCATGCTTTCACTCGTCTTGTAGAATAAGAAGTATCTTTATCCAGGTCACTGCACAACTCTGGGTGATGTTATTTATAACTCCTTGCAAGAGCAAATATGGTATTTCTCATGCCTTGTCAAGGCAACAAACCTACCACATACCGTGTGTTAATATATTAAACCATGAACCTATGATCAAAACTGAGAACTGACATCATCTGCCCAACTAACTGGGAACGTTCTCAGAACAGTGGCTAACATTCTCTAAAAGTTCTCTCAAAGTTAGCCAAATGTTCTTGCAGTAATGTTATTAGAAATTTTACGACGTTATATCATATCATATACATCAAAAGTTATTCTTGAGTTGTTAGTGGAACGTTTTGAAAATGTTACATAATGTAAAAAATGTCTGAATAACATTCTTATAACCAAGCAATAATGTTAATACAATGTCTTAAAAAATGAGACGTGGAGGACTTTTGCATTTTTTATGTTTTTGTTACTTAATAGAAACATTAGGGAAACATTCTTACAACCTATAACTGTAAGCCGAGTGTGCTGTATTTATTAATCATTTTAATTAGATGGATTTGTTATGATGCTGCATATATTTGGTCACTACAGAATGTAAAAGAGGCATTTGATTTATTTTTGAATCAGCAAAATTGGCAAGTCTTGGCTATTTGCTTGGCCAAGATGTCCTCTTTTAAGAGTCAGGGGCATGGCACAAAAGAGAAAGCTGTTTAATCATGCATAAGCTATCTCATCTATTTGACTCTTCTATGAGAGCAGAGTAGCGGGAGTTGCAAATGTCCGTGTTCACACTGCCAAATTGCAACCAACTGTTTCTGGGTGGGGTCACTGCCGCCCTGCAGGGGTCTTCAGTCTGCCACATTGTTTTGTATGCGAAGGAGACGCATACGAAATGGTGGATGCCATTGATGTGGTAATCTTTTGGAAGCATAGTGAGTTTCTTTCATAAGTCATTATCAAGTGTTACCAGGGATGATATCCTGACCAGTTCAAATGGTAATACTTTCAGCGGTCTTCCTAAGAATCTATGCTGTTTCAGCAGTAAAAATCTGCAATGGTTATTTTTTAATCAATTAATTTACAAATAATTATTATAATTAGAGTTAGTAGTGGATGTATTGCCAGAGATCCCCCCTTCTTTTATTAAATAAATGTGTGGTGTAGGCAGAGAGCAGATTGCAACTATTTTCACTTAAAACCAAGCTCACAAAGTTCTTACACTAACAAACCCTCTATCTTCATTTTTTTTCAACCTTTGTAGGTTTTATTCTTTTGAAGGAACAGCATTCGAACCCGTGCCAAACCCTAACCCCTTTGTTTGTTTTCAAGAGGTTTTGTCGTAAACCTTAGAGTTCTTATGACTTCGTAGTCGAACGTGGATCCAGGTTCGAAGATTTTAAAAGGTTAAATTCAGATAATCCATTAATTCTTCACTCATTTATACCCTACATGGCTGGCAACATCATGGCCTACCCCAAACATGGGCTGTGCATGTGTAGCCTTTGTTCAGTCACATGTATGTAGGCCTTAAAGGGGAACAAAAGAAAACGTGTTCTATAACAGAGATAACGAAGAGCTGCTTATGCGATTCGTGCATCTAGCAAACATGTAAGATGGTGGAAACTATCAGATGAATTACACAAAGAGTTCATTCAAGCACATAGTTTGATTTCGTCTAAAGCAAGCGCCTGTTTCCAATACTTACACGCTACAAGCCAATCACCACTCGTTTATAAAAGTGCGTTTTATTAATTATTTAAGAAAGGCATCGATCAATCTGAGCGCAGTGTGGTTAAAGTCTCCGCAGATTTTATGTTTTTATATTTATATAAAGATTAACTTTATTCACGCATAGGCTGGTGACGTGGCCACGCCCCCCGCGATTTGCATTCACGCGCTGCCTTTAAACTGGCGCCATTTTCTGCTCCCGTTCTCAATCCGCCGCAGTCTGCGTCTCGATCAGCGCCGCGCTTTTGTCTCCGACGAACCACTGAGGTAAAACTCATCCTTTTCCTTGTTTTATTTGCTTTATAACGGTGCGGTGCGGTGCGTTGCGTTAATCCCGCCGTCGACGACCGTGTGCGTTACATATTCGGACGTTTTCGACGGTTTCCTTTGTGCGTTTAATTTAGCGCGCATCTCGCCATTTTGTTGCCGCTTTTCGTCTTTAATCCAAACGAGTTCAACGCGAATCCGCATTTGGTACACACGTTTGGTTTTTTTTTTTAGCATGTTGTGAAGCAACAAAACGTTGTAGATTGGTTTGTTCACATAAACGTAAGCTTTATCATTGTTGACCTAGATCTACTGACCCATTTTGTTAAACTCACGCAGTTAGTAACGAGACTTTTATCGGTTTTGTTAAAGCCCTGATTAAATGGCACACGATAGTCCGGTAGGCTCACAGTAAAGCTTTATTCCTTTGTGGTAAAATGGCTGCGGCACGTTGCGAGGATGAGGTAACGATGGACAGAAAATGGCGATTCTTGTGGCGCACTTTCAGGCCCGCGTCGCGCCCGATTCGCGGGTTTCAGCGTCGTTCACGTCCGGTTTCACCGCCAAGCGTGTTTTTATTGTTTTATTGTTGAAGTTTTGAACGTTTTTCATCGTTTTCGCAGATTATTCAACATGTCTGACGAGGGAAAGCTGTTCATTGGTGGTCTGAGTTACGATACCACCGAGCAGTCTCTGGAGGAGGCGTTTTCCAAATATGGATCCATTGCCAAAGGTTTGTGCTTTTTATTTTTAAGGTTTTATTTAATTTTATTTTTTTACCCCTAAAGTTAACATCCGTAACTATTTTTGTTAGAAATGAACAAAATCCTTTTATACAGAAAATGCAAAGCAGATCGGCATTGGAAATTACATATGTGGACTGTTTTGCTATTTAAGGGGTCTGGGTCTGATTTGGTGTTGATTTCGTTTGACTAACATCCGTAATAAGATGCATGGAAAGTAACCTACGTGAAGTTTTATGCACAGAAATGGGGATGGAGAGGCAAAAGTTGTGGATTGCAGCTTTAAATGTACTGTTTGTGTTTATAATTCATTCTGATTTGTTTCTGTTTGTAGTTGATGTCATCAGGGACCGTGAGACTGACCGGTCCAGAGGTTTTGGCTTCGTAACATTTGAAAACCCAGAGGATGCAAAAGACGCGATGGCCGCCATGAATGGCAAGGTGAGGAGATTGTTTGCCAGTTCTGTTCCTCCTGTGAGGTTCCAGTGTGGTTCTTAACATGCGTTGGTGTTTTTGCAGTCCATCGATGGCCGTATGATCCGTGTTGATGAAGCAGGCAAGTCTGGAAGATCTGGTGGCTTCAGAGGCGGTTCTGGAGGTGGCAGGGGATTCTTCAGGGGCGGCAGGGGAAGAGGTGTGTTTGTTTTTCCAGTGTGAGAACCCATATACGCATTAGCATTTAAATAGCCTGTATATAGCAACGTAACTGATTTTCAATAAGGTGTTGTCATGCCACCGTATCTTAAGTTTCTACATTCGTCACTAACTGCATTTTTAATAATTTTCAGGTGGCGGTGGATATGGTGGAGACAGAAGCTATGGTGGTGACAGGGGCTATGGCGGTGGAGACCGTAGCTATGGTGGAGGTGATAGAGGCTATGGTGGTGGAGAGAGGAGCTATGGTGGAGGTGACAGATCTTATGGTGGCGGTGGATACTCCAACAGGAGTGGCGGATACTCTGGCGGTGGATACAGAGACAATAGGTAAGTTCTTCAAATGTTTAATAACCGTACACAAGGAGTTTTTGGTTAATTGCTGCTCTAACACTAAAGTTAGTTTTTAATCTTGCTTGAATTGTAGGAACCAGGGAGGCTATGACCGCTCCGGTGGCTCCTACAGAGACGGTTATGACAGCTATGGTATGTATTGATTGTTCAGAATAACCAAGGGAAGATATTCCCTTGGTTTTAATGTTAAATTCTACAAAAAAAAATACCAGTCCACTGAGTTGCCTTTTTCAAAATGTTTGAGATCCAGTCGACTTGGATGCTTTTCTTGGAATTGTTGACCAAAGTCCAAAACGATAAACATTCTCAATGTGCGACTTCAGTTGGTTCCATGATCAAGTGTAGTCAATAAGACCTTGTTTTCGAAAGAATGGCAAAAATGAATAGTCTTGGTGTCGCTTCACTAATTTCAAAATGCTGTTTCAAAGGATGTTCAAAATGCTCCAGTGCCTTTACACTCTTGCCTCATTCTTGTCCTCAGCTTCACACGAGTAAAAATTCCTGATTGCAAGATCATCCCTTGGCTGGCTGTATTTAAAAAGATGTGCTCTTCGAAGACTTTTTTTTTTATTTTTACTTCAAGTTGTTTTCTGGTTCCAGTGTTCAAATAAAACTTTTTTTTGCCATATTCAGTAACAACAGGATGTTCCTCTCATTTAGGCACTATTTAAAATCCTTAATTACTTCTAAGAATTGAATCTGTTGGAGGTGTCCTGTACCTAGCTTTTTATCTTGCGATGTTATAGATGCTCACAGAGGTTTGAAATCGTTTGTTTTTCATTTTTAGTACGTTTAAGAAACTGTCTCTGAACCATGCGTGAAAATTGACCTGTCCAACACAGCCTGATAGCTTCTACGACCAATTTCTCGATCTTTTGGACCAATTCTTAATAGCAGCTCAATGAAAGTGCAAGCAGCATTACATTTTAAAATGGCCACAAAAATATTCTAATCCGATCCTGAACAGAAGCTTGATAAGCTGTGATTGTGTTGTTTATGGCTTCTGCCACTTCCATTTTGTAATGCATTCCTTTAGTAAAGCAAGGCAGGCCTGTTTACTGGAGACGACTCCAATACAACCTCCTTGATGATGCTAAAGATGTGTAAATATTCATTATCCAAAGAGTAAACTACACAAATGAGTAAAATCGCCTTTTAAAGGGCTTGCTTGTCTTTTCTCGATGGCCTGAGGTACTTTACTCTTTGGGCAGTTGAAAATGATTTTTAAGTGTGCTGTACTGTGGACTGAACTCATCCTCTTAAATGTCAAGATTTTGTTCCTTCTCGGGAAGAAATGTGCTCTGTTCTGTATATCAACACTTCACAATCTTTTTTTTTTTTTGTATAAATTTGGCTTCATGAAGCCCATTAAAAACATGGATGGAAAACGCTCTGATTTCTTGTGCCTCCGATATCAAAAAAGCTCAAGCCAGATGTTTGTGTTGAAAAGTGACTTGAAGGTCTGTCTTAGGAGCTAGCTTGGGGTTTAGAACTCAAGTTAGGAATTAAAAATAAAATAAAACCTTGCTTTTACCTTAAAGCTCTATATGAAATGGTTCTGTATAATGCTTCATTAAATCCAAGAGTTCTTCTGCTAGTAATTTTTGGAAATCAACAATGTCCTTGGAGAATGAAGTGTTGTGCCTTCCGACTCAAGAATCCTCAGATGAAAGCTGCTCTCATGGCTAGGTCATTTGTGGAGATAGGCCTGTGTTGTGAGGTAAAACCTTTTGCTCTCCTGTACGCATCCTACAACAGTTTTCATTGTCCATGTTTCCTTCCAATAATACCCAGAGCAGACTGTTGACCTTGTTCCAAAATACCCCAAACGTGCTGCATGACAACTGTCAAAGCCCTTGAAATGAGATTAAAATACACACCAGCTGCCCACCAAATTTGCACCCATGTAAATGTCCTTTTGTCAATTGAGTAAATTGCGTCTTAAGTATTTTAGAAATCTGAAGAGATGTACCTCTTGTGCCATCTGTCCAAATCTCTGAGTCCCATAAAGTTCTGATCACTCTACCAATTTTGAAGCTTTAATAACTAGAAATGTTTTATGTAGTTCTATATTGGAAGAACATGTGATTTTATTTTAAATGGTTTCCCCAACTGCTGTATAATAAAATCTTTATTTTTCAGGGTGAAACACTGGGCACAAGCTAAGCTTTTGTGATGTGATGAACTCTGGTTCGCGGTGGTGGAGAGGTATGTATTTTCTGATAAAATTTAATCATTGGGGCTCGTTTGACTTAAAACAGCCAAGTATTGCAAAGTCACATGGACCAGTAGCTAAAGATCTGAAGGAACAGACTCTTAAACGTTGGTCACGTACACAACCATATGCTGTATATGCAGTGAAATGCTTTATGGCTCTTTACAGTTTGCAATAAATAATATGGTCTAAATTCTAAGGAAATTAAGATCAAAATATAATCTGGAGAATTTAGAAAAACAATAGTATAAGACCTGAGTGTGTCTAAGTATACATATGAATTAGTGTTTGAAATGTGTACGAGTTAAAAATACATCATGGTGGATGTAGAGATGGTGGCAGCAATGGCAATATTTACATTATGCAGGTAAAACACAGTTGTTCATTAATGTTGACCAGCACCAGGCTTAAAGGTTAAAGAATTGATGTTACAGATGTGTAGTTGTGATACAGTACTGTAATTAAATATGTTAGTTGCCATTTTGTGTGAAGAGAACTTGTAGAAAACGCTATCGTTTATGGTATTTGAATTCATTGGATTTAATGCTAGCTTTCACCTTCATGTATGGTTTGCTGTGTAAATTTTGCACAGTAAATTAAAAAAAAATTTTAATTTAAATCATTTTTTAATGTTGTACTTGCATCAAATCACCATGTGAATCATATTTTAGGTCTTTCATGGAAAGCATGAAATCCTGCTGTGCAGAGAAACTCTCCCGTCCTGAAAATGCAAGACCAGGATGTAGATTCAGCAGGACCCCCAAATACAAGTTGCTGTAGCTCAGCTGGTAGAGCATTGCGTTAGCAACACACAGGTTCAATTCCCAGGATGCTGTTATACCGATACAAATGTATAACTTGAGTGCAGTAAGTTGGTGGGGATAAATGCATTTGCCCAATGCATAAATGTGTTGAATTCAGTTGCCTTATTGTATTACTGTAAGTGTTGTGGGGGGGATTCATTTTCAACGCTTGTAGGAATGTTGGATCTGGGTAATATAATAAAGCTTTATTTTGCTTATTTTGGTGTCATGTCAAATCTTTACATTTTTAGTTCAGTTCATTTAAAGTTTAACTGTAGGATGTTGAACGAGCTTACAGTCTGTCTGGTTATTTCAAATGGTGGTATAAACATGTTCACCACAAGGCAGTGAAGTGGAGACATCTTGAACTTTGGGAGTGACGAGTTAACCTTTATTTTGAATTTTTACAAATAGGAATTGCAGAGGTTTCTAATGGTTGGCTGCAAGTCAGTAATATTGTGATTTCATTAGCCATACTTTTATTCTAACTTCTTGATTTTGTATTTTTAAGTTATTAGAATAAGAAGTCAACACATGAAATACATACCAGTGATGGGCCGGTCGTGCTCCTAGTGCATATGGTGAATTTTGTCATGCAATTGTGTGTAAGAGTCAAGTTTACTTTGAGGACTCTTGATGGACTCTCGTGCTTGTAATTCTGCCAGCCCCAACCCAAAACCATCCATAGATTTTGGCATGTTGATATTCATGGTCTTATGGTAGCTGGGGTTTTAAGATAAATGGGAAGACGTATGTTTGTGAAAACCGTGAATTTGTATTGCACAAGTAAACGTGACCTATGCCGGCAAAATGAGTCAGAATTAGAACATGGGCTAATTATGAGCGATAGGCAAAACAAGTGAAAAATGTCAGTTTTGTTCAATTGCATGTTTTCACAAAAAATAGTTAAGCCCTCATCTAGCGCTCCCAATTTTCCAAATAGTTAAACATCTACAATCATCTTGATTGTGTTTTCTAAAAGTGGTGTAGCTGATTCATTTTTTGCCAGATTCCAACAAACTATACATCATTTTTAAGGTATTTCAATGGAGAATACGAAAACAACAAAACCGCATTTTAAAGAATTTGCTCATTGTGACTTATTTGCCAGTACAGGTCACAGATCGATTAGTTGGTGTTGAGATCAGTTCCATACCTTTAGAAGCATGATGTCATCACCTGGTTGATTGGTGAAATGCTCATGTAGAAATTGATCTGCTATACCTTCAGGTAAAAAGTTTGTGTCGTGATACACCATGAGCTTTTCACTGCAAACACACAACAAATGCAATATCAAAAGATTGCCACTGTGTGAAGCCAAGAGTGTCTGCTGAAATTCAAGTCAAGCATCAGAACAGGAAAAATGTTTTGGTGTCCAAACTGGTGGAGGTTGTATCTAATAATGTGGCCAGCTATTTATATTGTAATTCAATCAGTTATTAGCCTGTTTTATATGAAGATGCATTAATTACAATGTTCATGTAATTAATACTGATGGAATGTTGGATCTGGGTAATATAATAAAGCTTAATTTTGCTTATTTTGGTGTCATGTCAACTTTCTCTGCATTGTTTTTAGTTCAGTATCATTTATTAAATTTAACTGTAGGACATGGAACTAGCTAATGTCATGTCTCTGGTTATTTGAAAGGGGTATGAACATGTTCACCACAAGGTGGCAGCAGTGGCTAGCTAAGGTGTAAATGCATCATGTAGCTGAATAAAAGAAAAACAGACTTCTGGAGTGATATATGAGTTAGCCTTTATTTTCAATGTGTACAAATTGTGATGGCAGAGGTTTTTAAGAGGTTATATTGAATTCAAATGATTGGTGTGTGTTGGTTCTGAAGAGATTTATTCATTTTCTTATGAATCCACGGAAGGTAGTGGGAAATCTGAGTATACATTGTAAGGTACTCCGCAGACTCTATGTAGTAAGACACAATGCCCTGGGCAACATCTCCACAAATAAGTGGACCTCCAGAATCTCCCTGCGAGTGAGTGATATTGTGATTTCATTAGCCATACATATCAAAATACAAAATCAATATAAGTTCAATGAGTTCTAATTAAACAGAATAAGAAGTCGCCACATGCAATACATACCAGTGATGGGCCGGTCAGGCCCCTAGTGCATATGGTGAATTTTGTCGCGCAGTTGTGCGTAAGAGTCAAGTTTACTTCTTTGAGGACTCTTGATGGACACTCGTGCTTGTAATTCTGCCAGCCCCAACCCAAAACCATACAGTTCTTTGAGACTTCCTCATCCGTAGATTTTGGCAGGTTGATGATATTCACGATCTTGTTTATGGTAGCTGGGGTTTTAAGCTAAATGGGAGGACGTGTTTGTGAAAAACATGCTGTGGAGTTGTATTGCACAAGTGTGATCTATGCTGGCAAAATGAGTTGGAATGAGCACACGAGCTAATTGCGAGCTACAGGCCATTGTTAATTTTGCCAACAGAAAAAAAACCTCAAATTAGACCTGAATTGAGATTTTCACAAAAATGAATTCATTAAGCCCTCATCTAGCAATCCCAATTCTCTAAATAGTAGTTAAATATCTAAACTTAGAACTTGTATTTGAAAATTTGCTCATTGTGACTTATTTGCCAGTACAGGTCACAGATCGATTAGTTGGTGTTGAGATCAGTTTCATACCTTTAGAAGCATGATGTCATCACCTGGTTGGTTGCTGAAATGTTCATGTGGAATTTGATCCACTTCTATACCTTCAGGTAAAAAGTTTGTGTCGTTGACGCCCAAATACACCATGAGCTTTCCACTGCAAACACACAACAAATGCAATATCAAAAGATTGCCACTGTGTGAAGCCAAGAGTGTCTGCTGAAATTCAAGTCAAGCATCAGAATGGGAAAAATGTTTTGGTGTTCAGTTAATGTGTCCAGTTATTTATATTACAATTAAATTTTCTTGGGAAATGCCAGTCTGGCTTTGACTACAACATAATGAAAAGTAAGTAAAGTAACCTGCAATATTAAGTTTCAAACAGAGATGGCGGTAGAGAGGCAAAAGTTATGTTTTGCAGCTTAAGTTTCTAACTAAGCTTCTACAGTTAGTAAATTCATAACACATATAGATTTCATTGTTTGTCCACTTAATTTCTTATAATATATTTTTAAATAATATAATTTGACTCACCCTTTACTGCAGTGGGCAGCTGTCAACACAAAATCTTCTCTTATCAAAAACCCACCACACGTTCCACCTGTTCTCAAGTCACTAATGTAGACCATGTACGGACGGCTGTGTGGAACAGACACCGTACCACCGACAATCTGATCATCCATGCAGATCCCTAAGAGAGATTGTCTTGAAGTCAATCGTCTTACACTGAAAGCATCTAGAGAAACTTTGCTGATGTTAAATAAAATAATCATATCATCAAATGTAACAAAGAGACGCTAAAATTAGTTAAATTAATTTCCAATTTAACGTAACGTTTCCATTAAGTAACAGAAACGTTCAAAATTATGTTTTGAACGTTCTAGGAACGTTCAAAACATCTCATTTGTAGACATTGTAATAACGTTATTGTTTGGTTATAAGAACGTTATTCAAACTTTTTAAATTCTGTAATGTTTGTAAAACGTTCCACTAACAACTTAAATATAATGTTATTGATATATTTAGGATATGTAATGCTGATAAATGTTCTACTACCATTACTGCAATAACTGAGATAACTTTTAGAGAGCATTAGCCAACATTCTGAGAACGTTCCTGTTAGCTGGGTCCCCCATTCTTAGAACTTCAGGCAGTTCTATGAATTGATTTAAAGGTTGTGAGAAACTGCCTGCTGTGGACACTCAAGTCTGATGTGAAGTGATTACCTGGGGTGCAGGAATGCAAGAGTAGCAGGATACTTAGATGCCAGTAGATGCTCATTGCAGTCGCTGTTCAGTCACGCTATGTGTGAAGCAGCTGAAGACGTCTGCTTTTATACAGCACCCATACCAGGAAGATAGTGGTAGAAACTGCATCATGCACTGACTTCAGATCAGTAAATCTAACAGCACTGAAATTAGAAGCTTGAAAGGAAACGTGTAATGTAACCACACTTAGGTGATAAGAATGAAAATGCACGCTTGTGTAAAAACAAGTAACTTGTGTCTCAGTGTGTGAATGTCAATTGCATGTAACAAACATACTATAAGCATCATGCTATTATGCATAAAGAGACTTCATCATTTGTGGCCTGATGGTAGAGATGGTTATTTACCCATCAAGACATGGCAAGACATGTTAATTGTTGAGCAGTTGCAAAGATGAAGATAACAGTTGTTAACTGAGTTAAAACTGCAGGGCTGAAGATGAAAGGACAGTGTTAGTGTCTGATAAACAGTGTCTCTTCCCCTCAACCATATCTTCAGGGGTGTCCAATCTTGATCCTGAAAGGCCACTGTCCAGAGTTTAGCTCCAACCATAAGCAAATGTGCCTGCCTGTAATTAACAATAAGTACTGAAGTCCTTTATTAGCTGGTTCAGGTGTGTTTGATTAGAGCTGGAGCTAAACTCTGGAAAGTGGTCTTTCAGGAATCAAAATTTCAGTATCATTTTAGTCCATCACAGTAGTCACATTACAATGCAAGATTTAGATACTCAAAGAAAATCAAAGAAACATCAATTTAATTACATTTGCCTGTGCAAATAAATGATTTAATAATATATTAACCAACAAGCTGCCCTTAAAACTCAGTAGTGTTTGCCTGATCGCCCTCAAATTACTTGTTTAAAATCTCCATTCTGCGACCGACTGAAATACTAGCTCTCGCGAGTTCAGTGGGCCAGAGTTTGGAGGTTTTGTAGCTCCTTGTAAAGTCCTCCTAAATAGGAAATCCATTTTCGTGGCCTTCATTACACGTCTTCGGTGAATGTCATAAAATGCTAATTCAACAAAAATGCTGTTCCGAGTACATTTTAAATTAGCGATGTGGTCACACAGCTCCTCAAAGCTGTAATGCTATATGCTTGCGTTAGATGTACAAGTAAGCCAAGCAGTAGCAAAGGAATGCCCGTTAAGAAACGTCCTGTGTCTAGACTGAAGTATGTTCTTCTCATACCTGAACCACAGGATGTTATTATAATTATTGTGAATGAAGCGCAACCAAGGTTTTTCTGAGAGTGAGGTGGTGGGTAATGGGTCGCATGCAGAAGACCGGGACTGTGGTAATGGGTATTACAGAAGGAGGTTTGGAGGGGATCTGGGGACGTTCAAAGAACGTTTACCGGCAGACTGTCAGCTTTATTAGAAGCAGGGGGTTGACCGAGCCGTGGTTAAGCAATTACATGTCATGATCGAAGCTGGGAGCAAAATGACAGTTGTAAAAAGTACATAAATCACGGCACAAATCGCGATTATTACAAAAGGGAAATGACAACAGCGTGGCTCTAAATAAGAAAAATCAATCTTTGCGGACTGGTGACACACTTTAAAACCAAAAGGCGTATAAGGCTTACGAGAGGCCAGGATTTAGCCAGGTGCTGTCCTTTGAGTTGTGCAACACAAAATCGTACATATCTTTTGCAGTTGAAAGGATTTTAGTTGATTTATGTTGTCTGGCAGTAGTTCCTTACTTCACTTCATAAACGTTCTAGCCGTCTGGCATCCGTATTCGTCCGAATTGATTTTACTGCTCATCTACACAAACACAGGAGCTGTCAGGTTTGTTTCACAACAGCTGTAAGATGACCACCAGATAAAGCCTCCACTGAATCTTTCCACATAGGGTTGGGTGTCACAGGGTGTGTGTTTGTGGTCTCGAGTGAGGCTTTGAAAATGACATCCGTGACCTTTCATATACCCACAGGTTCCTGGAGATGGTCTGTGTGCTGTCAAGAAGATAATGGTAAGACAGACTGACGTTGCTTTCCAGACACAACTAAAGCACTCGGCCAAAATCACTAAATGCCTTTCTAGCTGGTTCCCCTAAAACAGACCTTGTCAATTGATATACCATATATGTATCAAGCAAACACTGCTGAGTTTTAAGGGCAGCTTGTTGGTTTACATACTATTAAATCAATTATTTGCACAGGCAAATGTAGTTCAATTGATGTTTCTTTGCGTATCTAATTCATTGTAATGCGACTACTGTGATTGACTAAAATGATACTGAAATTGTGTTTCCAAACCGAGCAATATCATATATGCCAGTGTCCAATCCAACTCCTGAAAGACCACTTTCCAGAGTTTAGCTCGAGCTCTAATCAAACACACCTGAACCAGCTAATAAAGGACTTCAGTACTTATTGTTAATTACAGGCAGGCACATTTGCTTATGGTTGGAGCTAAACTCTGGACAGTGGCATTATAGGATCAAGACTGGACACCCCTGAAGATATGGTTGAAGGGAAGAGACACACACACACATACAGTATATGATATATATATCATCTGTATATATTGTATACATATATATATATATATATATTTGCACCTATATATCTTAGATATTTCCTTATTCATATGCTGATCACGAGTCTGTTTTAGAATAAAAGCTGTGCTTCCTGAAAAAAAAAGGAAATCAGTCAAGCCTCTATTATATAAGCAGATCAAGTTCATTTGGACTTGTTTCTTCTAATGTTATTTGAACTTGGACTTTGGCAAATTCGCTTTGGCTTGCTTACTTGAGATATTAAATTCTGTATTGTCCATTATACTTGAATGACAGCCCTGACCCCAGAGTCTGAAGCGCCACTCGTGTGATCGATTTCTCATCAACTTAATATGACTTTAGCTGTTTATTTAACAGTGCTGGTTTAATGAATGACTTTTCATCTGTGTGGCGTGTAGACTGAGGCTTCTCAATGCTCATGAAATGGATATGTGAGATGGGAACATACTCTACGCCAACAAAATTATATCTGTTATTTTGATAGGAAACAAAACATTTAGTTTTAAATCTGAAAGACTGTGTATGACTGAGTCAGACGTTTAACACAAACCAAAGGCATATTGCGGTTTCCTTCATACCCAGAATACGCTGACACGGATCTACCTTTAACTGATGTAGCAAATTTGACACTTGCTTGTACTTCTACATCTAGGATATTTAATAAGCAACAAGCATTTCTGAGTTATAGTTCAGGCTTTACTACAGCTAGAATTATCAGAAGTTCTCTGGCGTTTACCAGTGCTACTTCAAAAGGCCCTGTTGCACATCCCCAGCTAACAGTGAACGTTCTAAGAACGTTGGCTAACTAAAAGTTCTCTTAAAGTTATCAAAAATGTTCTTGCAGTAATGCGAGTAAAGCATATTTTTGACATTACAGAATTACAGAAAACATTACAGAATTTTTAAGTAATGTTTATACAACCAAGCAGTAACGTTAATAAAATGTCCAAAAAATATTAAACGTGTTGACATGTCCTAGAACATTCAAAATAACATTTTTAATGTTTTTGTTATTCAATGGAAACATTTTTACAACCCAAAAGTGTTAGCTGGGTCATCCGTCATATTTTTTGGCCAGCACACATCCTGTCCAGTCATACATACCCAACCAGAAAATCACATTTTTATTTTTGAATGCGTCTCAGTACCCAGGATAAATTCAGAAGCTATGACAGAGAGGGAGCAAAATGTGGGCCTCGCTATTAGCCAAAGCACACAGGGGTGACTTTTCTCAAATGTTTCGTACGGTTTTATTGCTTTCCTCCAGAAGACAGACCATGACACACTTTCTCGCATGCACCAAGCTGTCTCCCTCTCTTCCTCTCAGACCGATAAGACATCCATCACTAGCTGTGGTCCAGGGTCTGATGTTACAAAATGAGTACATCAACTTCATTTTTATTAGCTCTGGCAAGGATTAAATGTGAAACGGTGGATGATCTCATGTCTTTAATAATGGCACTGTAAACAGAGCCTACTTCATCTGCTTTTTTTTTTTCAAGCTGGGCTACAAATTACAAAGTCAACCATTTGTTTTTATTCAAAACAGCTTATGCAACTGTAGCTAAACTATACGGTATCAACAAATAAAACGATAAGGAAATGGAGTTTCACAACTCATTTACAAAACACGCGTCCCCATTACAGTCAAAGGAAATATGTTGTTCGATTAAAAAAAAAACTTGTGGTTAACGTTTGCCAAAACGAAACTTTGAAAAGCCCTTGTGACCATGAAAAGAGAGCTCGCCGACATGAAGCAGAGCGGAGGGGTGTAAATTATGTCAAACTTTTGGATGTTTTTTACCCTTCCAAATGTTGATCTATAAAACACATGGTGTCTGTCCACTTCAAAGAAGGTCCTCATTTCAAAACCCAATCAAATGAAGACCAAAATAACATATTGTGGAACCATTCACAATGATAATCACTTCAAAGTCAGTTCAAAGACTTCGCCTCAACCTTCTCGCAAAGGGACTAGAAGATGCACTCAACTGGACGATTGCACAAGAATGTTCAATCAATAAAACATCTCCTCATCTTCTTGCATGTGTTGTTCTGTGGTTGGTTAGAAGGCAGAGATGAGATAAAGGTCTAAACCAACAAACCTTCAAGCTTTGCACTCGTTTCAGTTTAGTCTGATAGAAAAGGTGATGAAACAGACTCATCTTGCAACCACAAGATAAAGGGGAGTTCAAAAGCAATAGTCAACCCAAAGCCGTTTCTCAGACACATATACAGCAGCCTCTAATGAGCTCTCTTTTGAGTTTATCCTTGTAACATTTTAAGCATCGGCTCCCCAGCGAACAATTTTTGATTTTATGAACGTTTCCCTAACGTTTGCATTAAGTAAAAAAAAGCTAAAAATTCTAAGGCTGTTTAAAGCGTCCACTTTTTTCCAGGCGTTGTATTAACATTACTGTTTGATTATTAGAATGTTATTCAAACGCTTTTTAATTCTGTAACATTTATAAAACATTCCACTAACAACTTAAAAATAACATTCTTGAGATATGTTATGTAACGTTACAAACATTCTGCTAGCGTTACAGTGTGAACATTTTGATGACCTGAGAAAACGTACAGAGAATGTTAGACATCGTTATGATGTTTCCTGGTATCTGGGTCTAGAGTTTTGAGGTTTAGTTTTGTGAAACTTAAGAGACCATCATGAGACTGAGTTGTATGGTCTAGACTGTGAAAGGATGTATCTTGTGGCCTGGATTTATTGTAGTTTTTTCTTTTTTGACGATTTATCTATAGACCAGACTGACTGTGGGCATGAGTTTATAGTGGAGGCGTGAGAACAGAGCAACTGTATTTTTAGCAAATCTGCAAAGAGTCATTGGCAATTATCTGGTAATGCAAACCGATACCTATATTTAGACAGTTCTTTCATCATTGTTGGGTCCTGGAAGGTAATTGTTTGTCCAGATGTGGTCTGGACCAAAAAAATTCAATGGTGGAGAATTTATATACATGAAAGATAAAGGAGGATAAAAGCTGTTGGTTGGGAAACCAAGGCAGTATACAGTAACTCCTGACCGGAGCACGTCATCTAACACATACAGTAATATAAATACAAATACTGAAACCTGGAAGGCTGTCAAATTCGAGAACAGAGTGTGTTGCATTTTACCAGTTGAGCAACCCGGGTCTCAGACACACAATTTCTCTTGGAAATATTTCTTGTAACCTATAAACACAGCTCTCCATGATCTTTGTGTCTCTAAAGTGACATATTTGTCAGAAATGGTAACCCAATGGTAATTACTGAAATGTTACCCATGCATTTAACCCATCACTGGTGAGGAGTGAACACACACTGCAACACACACCCACACACACGGAGCAGTGGGCAGCACACTACTGCGCCCGGGGAGCAATTTGGGGTTACGTGCCTTGCTCAAGTGCACTTCAGTTGCTACCTGCCACCTACCAGCCTGACTCACTTGCCAGTAGGCCACAACTTCCCCCATTTCTGAAAAGTTTTTGTGAAAATTGCATTGTTTCTGCAAGCTTAGAAATATCCACTGCTTAACATTTTAAAGATATTTTTTTAAAGTATTTTTTTTTACATTTAAAAATTGGACATCTGGGTTCGCCTTCTGAAAACGAGGCTTGTTTTGGTCTTATAACTGAGCGCTTCAGGAAACAAGCAGGTATTCTGTGCATTTGGAGGGACGAGCAGACATTTGTGAATAAAGCAAAAGGAATGACCCAAACAAAGAAGAATGGATCGCACGGTATTGTTGGGGGTGGTGGGCGGAGCTGAGCGGAGCAGACAGTCTGTGTTGGTCATTAGATGAAGAAGAGGATAGAGAAAACAGCCTTCGGTGGACAGTTCTCAAAGTCTGTGGTAATGAGAAGAACATGGTGCTTGGTTCCTCAGCAAAGATTTCTGTCACTTTATCCTCCTTTTTATTATTGTTATGATGGACAAATACACTTTATTTGTCCTTTTATCCCAAGCAGTGCATTCAACAACATTTTTCCCCAGTATATGGGCTCTCTGAGAATTAAACCCGTGATCTTTTGCGCTGTTAACGTAATGCTGCGCAGGAACACTGTGTATCAAGTCATTTTGCGTAAAAGATGGTCCTGATGTCTTTGAAGCTTTTGATCCTACTAAGCTAACAGGGAACGTTCTCAGAACATTGGCTACAGTTCTCTAAAAGTTACCAAAAAATTTTTGCTTTTTTTTGCAAAATCTTGCAGTAACGTTAGTAGGACAGTTTTTATGTCCTATATAGTTAATATATCCTATATGTCAAAAATGTTTTTTGGTTTATTTTTGCCGGTGACACCAGCTAGATCAACACCAAACCAACACTAACTAGAATAATCCAGCTAGACCACTATTCAAATTCTCTCTGAACTAGATTGTTTTATTATTCAGCACTTATAAAGAAAGCAATGCTTGAATCAAGTAATTATAAAAATAATAGTCACATATTGTTCGTGGAGGCCTTATTGGGAGAAACAACACCAGACATTCATCCAACAAGCCGTGATCTGTGTGTCCATATTCAAGATTTCAAGAGAATGGTTCTAGCGAACCTTTAACCAAAATAACAACTCTTGTCCAAGTGGTAGGACAATGGAGAATCCATTATTTAATACTGCTCTTAAGAGGCCTAATGCCTCGGGACTATAAAATGCTTTGCATAACCTCAAAGCAGGGCCTGTAACTGAAGAGTGGTATGTATTTTCACTCATTTCTTTGGTGGTATTGTATTAGTTTCACATTTTTTGTGTGAAATAGTACCCTGTTTTGTCTTTTAATGATTCATACCTCAGATGTTTGGAATTGCTTAGTCTCGCTTTTCATTTCCATATTTCGGAGTGATAAATTCAGACCTTGCTGATGATTTTCTGATGCATGCTCAAGGCACCTGTTGGGCAGATGCCTGCTAATGTAAACGGACAGACTACCTGTGGTAAAAACCTCCTGGTGGGAAAACTGTCAAAACGGAGGTATGGACAATTGTGGTAGCCCTGGAAACAGCAGCATTTAGCTTTTATTCGGCTAAGTCACATCTGTTTATGTTAACATGATGGAACGCTGTCAGAACCGGCGAAGGCAGCCAGTCCTCAAAACGTTTGCTTTTGCGATTTGGCCTTTACCTACAGCACTTTTCTGATGTCATCAATGTGGGTTATTTAGTATCGAGAAGTTCTGCATAATTTCAGGTAAATTTGCGGGCACGAGATTCAGCTACTGACCACTATGGTGCAAAAACTTCCTCGTAATGTAAAAACAAAATTTACGACTTCAAATTAATGGAGAGAACGGAGAGAAGGAGAAATTCGACACGGGCATTTGCTCAAGTCATCTATGGTGATTGGTTCTGCTTTTCCACAGTCCAGAACTGCTCAAGAAGGATGGAACAACCAGACTGCCAAAGTTAACATGTTAACACAGAGTTAATTAAACTCGTGAGCTTTGAAAATATTTTTAATGGCGTTAGACTTTTCAACAATTTAAAATGTTCACCTAATTTGACATTTCAACTGCTTCATTGTTTCATGGTGCTAATATTAAAAATAACCAGACAGCTGCTTCAGATTCACTACCAAATTATTTCTTACTGAATACTTTGATTCCTTTCTTCAGAAACGTAGCTCATACTTAAAAATGAAATGCAATACATTTGAAGAAGAAAAGTATAATAAAAGATGTAAATTTCAGCATAATCTGAGGCGAAATGAACTATTAACTATCATAAAATGAATTACAATTCATTATTTTAACCTGTTGAAAGCAACAGGTTAATTAGGCTATTTCCAGTACTAACCCATCTGAACTTTTTGAACCCTGTACACAGCAGCACTCTAGTTTCAGTTAACGTTGTGCTTTGAAAGCATTTTTGTGCACAAGTCATCACATTAATACAAGCTTGCAGCTTGACATGTTATTTGATCACCGTCAGATTAAGGCTTCGAAAATGATCTTAAATCATCTTCAGCAACCTCAGATGCAGTTTTATCAGCATATCCTGTAATGATAAGGCAGACAGAGCTCTGAGGAAACTTCCTGTGCAGAAACTAATCAGCCCTGCATTCAAAACCCGATACATCTTGCTTGATTCAACAAGATTTGGAATGTAAACTTATGATTTATTTATGAGCTCTATGAGCTCAGATTTTCATATTATGAATTAAGTGAGGGTTAGAAATAAACTGATCTGAAACCAGTTTTGACTGAATAGCTGTAGATCTAGTAAGATTAAATAACATTATAACTGCACCTTGTTGAAAAATTATTAATTTTATTAATTTACGTACTTTTCATTATGTATGTTAAAGTCAAATGAAACCAAACTGACATTTCCAAGGAAATCAGACCTGACAGCTCAAATGATAAATTATTATTATAAACTTACTGTTGGGAGGCCATTGTAAACACTGTTCTGTCATGTACAAGCTCAATAACGGATTTTTGTTCATTTTTAACCCAAAAAAGTTATGAACTGCAGCTGTTATGGTATATGGGAATTTAAGCATAACTGAGTAACTGTCTGGAAAGCATATCTGATATTTTATAAGGCATGTAATACCCCCAACAGAGACAAAGTGCCTTTGGGGTGCCATTTATTTGCAGGACGGGTAGAAGCATTTGTCATTCTCTTCATTTTTAGCTGTTTTACAACGCTCCACTTTTAGAAACCCTAAAGCATGCGAGATTCAGATAGGCTGCAGCGGTGGGCTGGGCGCATTGTTCATCGCATGTCTCTGGGGTTTAGTGTGATGAGTTGCGACTGCATGCAGGTTTAAAATTAACTGAGGGGGAAAAACTCCTGACACCAGCTGTAGCTGAAGATTTATCGACCTGTCCGACTTGAGCAGAGAAAGACATGTTTTGACATCTGTCTACGGACTGAGAAAAATGAGCTTGGCAAGACCGTTGGAATCGAATGAAGAAGTGAAATAAACTTTTGAGGCTAACGTCCTGTCGCTCTCAATTAACAGTAAACCATGTAATGTTACAACGAAAGATCACTTTGACTGACTGAGGGCCGTTCTCTTCAGTTTACTTTGTGCATGGGCCAGAGCCGAGAGCAACAAAAGTGTTTTAACTGGGAAGTGTGGTCTACCTGGTGTCTGCTTTGTTTGTATTATTATGGGATTATTGGATTATAAAGTGACTAAAGCAGCAAAAAGCCATCTAACAGGCATTGTTCTCTGAACAAATTTCTCTAAAAGTTATCAAAAAAAAATTTCCAGTAACATTGGTGCAACATGGTTTTAACATTATATAGCATATTCAAAATGTTATTCTTAAATTGTCACTGAAACATTTAAAAAATGTGACAGAATTGAAAGAAAATTTAAATAACATTCTTGTAACTAAGCCAAAACATTATTACAATGTCAAAAACGGTTTGTAACTGTTTTTAAAAATTTTTTAAAAATTGTTACTTTATGGAAATGTTAGGGAAACATACTTACAACCTAAATATGTTAGCTGGGGACTACCTACTTTATCAATAGCGTGTTTTTAAAATAACGTAGCTTTGCAGTAGCAGGTTATCTTTAATAACTAGCTATACATTTTTCTATTTGTGTAACCTTTTCAAATGATACCACAACATTTGTATAGTTTGTATTTAATAGTTTATGTATAGGCAACTTTAAATATAGTATATTTATAATCTAATTCTGTTAGTATTTGTGTTTAGATTTATACTGTTTTACGTCATTGTTGTATGTCTGTATTTATGTAGCACCGTGGTCCTGTAAGGCACGACATTTCGTTCCACTGTATGTCCCCACATATAGCGGAATGACAATAAAGCTCAACTTGAACTTGACTTGACAAACAGCTGATTGCCAAGGTTTTTGTGCAAACACCAAAGTAACAATGCAGAGATGAAAGATTCGGTCCCTATGAGATGTGAGAAGACCAGATCAGACCTGCTTGATTTTCCATGCTGGCCCAGTCTGGTTTCTGCTGGTTAGTGCTTGTCTGGTGCAGCTAGATCTACTTAGTTAATTATCAAAACTTGCATAGTTAGTCTGTCTCATGATGCTGGTTGACTAAGGGAGTCTTGTTGATTAACCTAGTTCAAAAGCATGCTGGAACCACCTATACACTGTTATATTATCTCAAGAACCAGCACCCATAACATACAGTGCTGGTCCATTTAGATAATGTGAGCTTAATTCTCCTTTCCGAGTGCATCCTTTTCTGATAACAGCCTTTTCCAGACAATCGGCATCTGCAAAACAAGCCAAACTGTATCTGGATATAATTATGAGCGAGGAAAGGATGAATCAGGGATGTGTTGATCATTTCACCAGACACCGGGGCAGAGAAACAGAGGTCAGCAGAGGCCTGGGACTGAATATCTTCCACGCTTGCATTCACGATCTCCCTGAAGGACATCCATCAAGATCCACGCTTCCTTCTTTCTCCAGGGTCATTTTCACACCAAGGCCCTGTCAATATCTCCCGGATAAAACCCTGCAAGAGCAGCTGGGCCTCATCATGGGCCTCATTCATGGTACAAAAAGTTGGCACTGTTCGACGCTCGGAACGTACAAAGTCTGGTCGTACAAAACCGTTTTCACATCTTCAATGGTTCAAGAGCAGTCTCGCGTTTGGGTTAACCACAATGTTTCCCAGAAGAACGATGTATCAGTTTGTGGTTTAGAGTAGAGACCATCTTCAGGCCTCTTTGTATCCAAAACCCCACTTAGCATCGTAAGGCTATCGAGAGGGGACAACTCACAAACAGAGTGCATATTTTCTCCATTTTAACTTCTGGACAAACACACTTGTACCTAAGTTGAACCCTAATCAGCTGGTTCTCCGAGGAATGGGTTTTTGATTCCCGCTAAGCAGTAAACCAAGTTCAAAGTTGGGCTTTGTTTCCTGTGGAATTCCCCTAGCAACCCGTTCACGTCTGGATTGGAAAACTAATGGCAGCAGAGGAGAAAGGACATCACTATAACTCTCCAGCACCTTAGGGATGTCGCGGAATTTGAACCTCTTTAAACACCAGACAGGTGTTTTGGAAAATAATTGTGTATTTTTCGATCCATCTTCCCCGCTGGGCTGCCACACTAATTGCAAATGAGAAATGTTTTTTGAGGGGGACAAATTAAGTTGTTGACTGATTTTTGTTGGGGTAATGCAAGACGAGAGTCGTGTAAATGAAAACCATATTTTTCATAAGCACGGCGTCTAAGTGAGTGAATTAGGAGGCTTTCGAGGGCAGCTGCTGGTAAAACAACATACAATGTGATAAACGACCGCAGTTTGTAAAAGGAAGGAAAATTTGCCCAAGCATTCATTTGTGGTATTAAGAGAATATATTCAACGGGGCCAAATTGTATCTCATCAGTCAAGAGCTGGTGGCAATTACGGATGAGCTTTTCTGGCCAAAAAGTCATTTTGTCGGGCATTTTTGCTTCGTTACATCATCAAGTTCTAAACAACACTGTACTATTCATTTTCAGTTCTGACAGAATTGTGTCTTGGCATGATGTCGGTTCCGTGATATCATAATAGTCCACAGTCCTCATAAAATAAAGTAATTGTAATAATTCAGAATGCACGCAATGATGTCATTTTTAAAACATTAAACAAAATCAGATTAATAAATAAAGCAGAATGTTTTTTACATACCCCAACAGATCACTCAAAACACATACAAGGATAGTTATTCACATTGTTTTTAAATATTATATTAAATATAATTAGATATGTTAAAGTTATTCATATGATCATAAAAGCTAAAATAATAAGAGTGTGAGTGGAGAAAGCATTAGCTGACTTCAGAAATACTAATTAAGTGTGAGGGGCATTTATGAATACACACATTTTAAGAGCAGACAATGATGTCATTTTTTGATGATGATGTCATGAGGAGATGTTGTATTAACATTATTGTTTGGTTATAAGAACGCTATTCAAACATTTTTTTTAATTCTGTAACAATTTTAAAATGCTCCACTAACAACTTTAAAATGTTTTATGTATCATACGCATCAAAAAACATTACAAAAGGATTCTACCTAACATTAGTGCAAAAAACGTTTTTTGAAAACTTTGAAGAAACTTTTACAGAAGGTTCACCAATGTTCTGTGAACGTTCCCCTTAGCCGGGTATGGGGAATATTTTCAGACCAAGTTGCAAACAAAAATAATCTCATTCACAGAATTATACCGATATGAGTTTGGATCTTTGGTACGCAAGCAGGGAATGAGTCACTATGTGAAACTGTACCAAGAACGGAAAACTCTTAGTAAGACTATCTGCGTGCCAAAAGGCTGGTGCGTGTCCCTGGTCTGATTTGTTTCAAACAATGGAAAGTCTGGGCAACAATTATTAAAAACAATCAAAGCAACAAGAGTTCTCGTTTAATGCAGTAGTAAGCCGCATTGTTTTGAGCTTTTGCAATCTGAGAAATGTTTGCCTACTTATTATGGCATGCCTGACTGTTATGCCAGCTTAGCTGTTGGTTGAGCAGAACCGGGTACGGTGGTGTCGTGACCCAGATCAAAGTGAGGTTTGGGGGGGTGAATGTAACAGATGCCAGCTGGTGTACATGGGCTGTGCAGTGTATAAACCTCTCAAGAGACACATCAGCGACTGACGCTAGGGGTCTTTAGCCTCCTTGTGTAATGCACCCAACTACCATGCCGACTTGGTCGCAGGTTCGAATCAGTTTGATTAAAACTGCATGCAATAATTAGGATGAAATTAAACAAAAAAAGCCATGTAAAACATTTCCCAACATATGTTGCATCCACACAAATAAGTGAAACTGTAACTTATTTTATGCATATTAATGTTGAAAATCTCTCTTACATGAAGTCATCACACCGCAAAACTGAATAAATGAACATGGAAGTAGCGCCACGCAAACATTACATATTTAAATAACAGCAAGAGAAAAAATCAAAGTAAAAAGGGTAAAGTCACTTTACACAATAAAAAAAATAAAGTACAGATGTTTTACTTGGAATACTGTATGTAAATTTAAGACCAGTTTGTATATTTAAATTTCTATCGACTTAACAGTACATCATTTTATGTTTACAGTCAAAATCTGTTTCTTGCTGTCTATACAATTTATTAAAAGAAATACTTACCTTGCCACGTCAACTGACTGCATACAGATAAACAACATGTACAAAAGCTCTACTGTTTTGGGCAGTTTTAAGTTTGGAGAATAAATCTAACATGTGCTTATAATGATAAATAGGTCTGGGGTGTTTGTTTAAAGCTTGAATGTAATTGAGCAAAAAAACTGTTTGCCTGCTGTTAACCCAACACATGCTGTGCAGTGTAGCATACATTCAAAATGGGTCTCTCATTTAAGCAATCTGTTCGTTCACTATCCAGAAAACGTCTTTGGGAAGTGCAGACAGAGAGGCTTTCGCTTCGAACTGGATGTTTTAATATTCCACACAGCAAGCAGCTCATATTAGACTTAAGGCTAGAAAAACCGTATGTATTTTCAGCTGCATCGCGGTGTACCTGCTCAGAGGTTGTGCGCTGAAAATGCTGTTTATGTTTATGGGACCAAACACATTATGTTGTTCCCGAAGAATCTGATAAACGATGACAAGAAATAGTTGATTACAAAACATAGGTGGAAATTAAAAAAAGATTTGGAAAAGCAAAAACATCTGTTCTGGTTACTTTCATTGTTTGTTGTTTGAATCACTGAAAGCAATTTCGTTGATTTTGAATTCTGTGTATTGCAAAAGCTGACCTAATATGGCAGATCAGATTTCCTCTCTTGTAAAAGGCTTGTTTTTAATTTTATTTTACATCTCAATATTCCTAGTATTACGATAACTACTACCAGAAGTACATATTTTTATATATTTATCCTGCTCAACACACTTCATCTCATTTTGTTTTCATTCATAGCAACTTATTTTCCAAAAGAGAAAACTTTTTTAAACAAACCAGTTCTTCACTTCTTTTGTCTTTTTAGTGGGCAGTTGTGGCTTAATGGTTAGTGTTGGACTTGCAACCAGAAGGCTGCTGGTTCGATTACCAATGAACACTACAACAACCACAAAAACATCCTAGCATCACGGCAGTGAGTTTAACACAAACACTTCTTACATTTTTTATTCAGAAGGTAAATTGTAGTTCTTATACTGTTAATATCCGGAGGGAACGCTCTCAGAACATTGGCTAACATTCTCGAAAATGTCTCTCAACGTTATTAAAACATTCTCGCAGTAATATTAGTGGAACGCTTTCATAACGTTATATATCAAACATTATGCCTTAGTTGTTAGTGAAGCATTTAAGACATTTTGGAAAATTTGGAATTTGGAAAAAAGCTTGAATTGAATAAAACTGGAAGTTTTAAACGTTCCTAGACCATTCAACATAACATTTCCTAATCGACGTTACAGGAATGTTTTCCAACCTAAAATTGTTAGCTGGACAGCAATGTCAGTGTCTCCAACTGTAGTATAATAATGAAATATATACCTGCAGGACTGTAATATTACAGTCAAGGTGATTTTGCCAGTTTTGTTCATCGATCACATTTTTTGTCAAAAAAACTCTTGTCAAGTTCATACAGGCCTAACCTAAACCCTAACCATAACCCTAACCATAATATACCTTAAAATCAAATGGAAATAATAAGCTGACAAGCACCATAACCAAACCCAACACTGACCCTAAACCTAATCCTACAATCTGATGAATCTTCATCATTATTTTGCCTTCATTCATTACAAGTTTCATTCATTTTTAAGTCATGCAATGAGAGTCATTGGAGAGGCCCGTTTGGTGACACGGTGCGGTGTCACCGTGGGAGTCAAACCCGCGACCGGCAATCTGGATTGAGTCTTAGATCGCTTTCACATTAAAAGACATTTAAAACGCATTCGTGACCACTTTCAACCCACCTGTAAGCCCAAAAGTGTCGAGCTGTCCGTGATTTTGAAGCCTTTGGCTAGCCTGCAAGCTACACGAAACATGCCGTCGACGTGCCGCATGTCGTGCGATGTTTTCGCGTCGTTCTTCCGCAATTTACGGCGGTAACCATGGTAACCGAGACACCGGCTCCAATCTGGCCTCCGTGAAAAGCTTTAATAAAGTTTCTGTGCTTTATTTTAGACGACAGACCATAACCAGAGTTGCTGTGGTTGTAACTCAGACAAACTAAACTTACCATGGCGATGTTGTGTCTTATTCTGTAGCCCTGCTGTGCATTGATCCATCTTAAAACCGTCTTAAAACCATCTTAAAACCGTCTTAAAACCATCTTAAACATCATGCAAGGTGATGTTGTGTTTTGAGGACCAGGATGATGTGTTTTCCAGGAGGTCCTCTCTGTGATGGAGACATCGAGGAGGCTGATGCTCCTCAGGTCTTCTGTCCATGGCATGAGTTTGACTTTAACCTCCAAAGTGTAAAATCAAGCACCGGTTTACAGGTAAGACCTTTTTAACTCATCTAAAGTTTAATAGTCGGGTTTAAAGACATATTAACGTGTGCATATACAGCATTGTCATTAAAGACAATATAACTATATGCTTTTAATGTAACTGGGATTCTCTTCTGCCAGTGAGATGCATTTATTGGCATGAGATAACCATTCCAAAGCCCGGACACCTTTACTAGCCAGTGAAGGGAAACCAGCCATTTAAACATTATTAGTTTGGACCAGGAGAGTAATCGTCAATGATTCAACGTTCCCGAAAATGTTTTTGTATTAAAAGCACATTTGTTGTTCCATCACCTTAATTTAGTGTGACGCTAAACATTATCTCACACAGTAGTGGATTAAACATCAACCGAATCGTACAGAAATAGGTACCGCCAAACAGGCATGTGGAAAGTTTAGTTTCTAAGAATTAAACTGCCCTCATTCTGGCATTCCTTTCAATGCAGTCAAACATCTGCTTTTCCTAATAAACAGATTAAAATCTCTCACGTCGGGAACATAAGGAATTGGCTGCTGTGACGGTGACCTCAGTCCAACCACTATAAAACAGATACTCAGTGAAACAAACCATAATTATGAAAGACAACCTGGGGGCTCGGCGCTCGAAGTTCAGAAATTAGACACCATTCTCACTACTGGTTAATATCCACCATACTCGTATATCAGTGCACTTTCTTAGCATCAGGGTTTTTACAGCTGTGGATGTTGAAATACTGAATCAGATGCAATACAGGCATTCTTGTTTTTTTCTTCGACATCTGTATTTTCTTTCTCCTTTTTCAGTAACAGGTTTATGAAGTGAAACTGGAGGAGGATGGCATTGTATACATCAAGCACGAGGGCGATCTTTCACGGTGACCTTTCGGCCTGGTCAAAGAGAACTGAAGCCCTGCAATATTTAGTACTCTAGAACGAAACCATCTGTTCGCATCTTTGGGTGATCTGTGGGTCATGTTTTGAGACATCTTAAAATGATGCGATGGCTTTATTGAATCAGTGTCATTGAAGCAGTTTGGACATTTTTAAAATATGGTATTGAAGCTGTAATCTGTAACATTTGCCTCTCTAGCGCCATCTCTGTTGGAGGATATTTAAAGTCTAAACAATGGCTGTAAGAACAAGCTACAAACACTGCATCTAAAGTATCCAGGCATGCAGTAAAGCAGCCAGATCTTCTTTCAGTTTACAAACAGACATTTCACACAAAATCAAACCTGACAGCTCAAATGATAAATCATTACTATAAACTTACCGTTGTAAGGAGATCGTGTTGAACACTGATCTGTTATGTACCTGCTCGAGAACTGATTTTTGTTCATTTTTGACCAAATTAAGGTATGGGTTGCAGCGTTATTGTTAAATTGCTCTTTAAGGTTAAACACAAATTACTGTGAAATGCTATAATTAACACTGTTTTAATTGTATGACCTTTCGATAATTAAAGATTTATATGATTCGTTATGCATATCTTTATCATTTAAGACGATTACTGAACTCAGGGAAAATCTGGTCATAGTTGATAGTTTTTAAGCAGCTTAATAAGTCACAGCTTGCTTCACATTCATTATTGTTAGTCTAATTATCAGTCCAGAGATAAAGAGTTTCTCTCTAGGGGCTGTAATCTGTGTTTACAGTTGTAACTTGACATAATTAACCCCTTCTAGAATGAACCCTCTTGAGTGTTGGGTAAAATTAACTAACCAGAGGCGACAAGCTAAGTGACTTCCGAGAATTCCCAGTGATTACTTTACATAAGTTAAATTCACTTTAAACCATAAGATTTAATATACTGTTCTTTGCCAAGAAAAGGAATTTTAAAGAACACTTGCCCCTTAAATTCATTTATTTATAATATTCATTTTTTGCAAGACTACAAATATAGTATAAGATATCTGTGGTTGAATCAATGCAGTTTAATCTTTGACCTGAATATATGGGGACATTATTATTATTATAGATATTATTATGGGGACTGTGCTGTGTTTTCGGAATCATAGTAAAGGCTTTGGGGACGTATAGCCAACAACATCTGTTTTTTTATTTTAAAATGTTTACATTTCATAAAGCCTGTGTTGATATGTTTGCATAATATTTGAGTTTTTTTCTCTGTTTATCTTTCAAAACATCATTTTATTAAGGTACATGTTGTGTGCATGTTTCATGTAATAAAAACAGTGTCGAGAGAACATGTTTAGAGAAATCTTTATTTACATTTTGCTAAAATTGACACATTGTATTCCACAATTTACACATAAAACTGGCTTTTGAGAATGCAAGACGGGCGATTTCATGCAGTTTACGTTTTTTTGCATTTTTTTGCATTTTTTGCATGGATTTTTTTCAGGAATTGATTTATGTAACATGTTCATGAAGCAGGCAACTGTTCAACACTCGGTTCATAGCAGAGACAATGGTAGAGTTATCAACACACATTTTGCCAACGGATATTCCTGGAAAAGTTATAGTCCCCCTGAGACCATCCAGACACTTGAACAGAGGACAAAACACTTGTTTGACAGAAAACTGGAGGCTGACTAATTTTTAGCACCATGTTTATCCACCATCCTCCCCCAATCTCTAGCTTGCCTATGAAGATAAAGCGATACAGCATAAATCCTAGACCAAAGGTGCTGTAACTGGATATATTACAAAATTACAAAGGTTTAGATAAAGCTATTCAAGTTACAAATGCGTGACTCAGCGTCAGAGGAAACTGTGATAGAAACGTTATTTGACCTTGTTTTAGGATTGTGCTTTTCCTTGTAATTTTCAACTGAATAAACAGATGATGGCTAAGTGACAAGTTTTAACCATCCCTTGACTAATGAAAAAAAATTAGTCAAAACTTTTACATTAAAAGTCTCGCAAATTTTAACGTCTTATTTTGCAATTGTATTTGAACTGGTAGAAAGCTAAGCTTTACAACTAAGCACAACTTTTGGGTTGTTACATGCAGTTGTTGTTTCGTAAAGATTTGATTTGATTCTGCAGTGTTTTCTGCTTTACGCACACTGGGCCTACCTAATAAACACAAACTATTGCACCATTATCTATTAAAACATGCGGTCTAATGCCTCAACGCAATTAATTCGCTGCTTTAAAATTCCTCTCCAGCCTCTGCTGGAACAAAGCGTAAAGGAATTCGAAAAATCAAAGCAGAGTGTGAGACGCATTACCGTAATGAAATTACGGTAGACCTGTGTGTGTTTCTCTGTGGTCCATAAAATGTTTAAAAGACACGGTTGGATTTTTACAATGGTTTTCAAACAATTCCGGGGAGATTTCGTATACTGCAACTGTGTTTATGTTGCATTGTCAGCTGGCTAAATATAAGAGGCTGCTTTTGCTTTGCGAGCTACTCAGATTCCTTAGCACTAGGTAATAAACAGCTGCTGAGTAATTTGAAATTCAGAGATATGTACTGAGGGATTAGCCCAACGTTTTAAACAGACCTACGATGATTGGCTCATAACATAGGCCATTTTTGTTAGGACTCTCAAGTCATTATTGGAATACAATATTGCACTAAAAGAAACAGACAGAAACCCCCCCAAAAAACAATATACAATCAAATTTACCCTTCAAATGAAACACCGGCACTTTGACGTATATGTTGGATTTGGTATCAAGAGAAAACGTTTATTCAGACCAGCCAACTGTAACTTGTATTTGAAGTTGTCCTTTTAGACCATTAAATCATTGATTATGTCTCACCACAAGTTTGTTTAGTCTAGCTTAGAAAATCTGTTTTGTTACGGGATGCTAATTTTGGCTGGGGTCAGTGGTGCATTGGTCGGGTCGATGTGTGGCCAAATTGTAATTGCCTCAAGTCTGGTTCATTACATCCAGATTTCTTACGTATGTTGTCATTGACAACAGCAGAGGTCAGCAGCTGTCACATCTGACCACAACCTGTATAGACTTGTTTTTTTTACCTATCCAGCCTACTGGTACTGGAAGACACTGGTCAGTTTTAAAGAATGAGTTGCTCTTTAAAGACATTTGGCTTGTTTGGATAAAAACATATATCTGCTGTACCTTTTCACTTAATAGCAAACAAATAAGTTTTAACAATTGAAATCATTAAAATAAATAACCTTCCAGATAAGCCCTTTAAAGTATTTGCACTCATCATACAAGAAATGTCTTGTAGGAGGGAACAGCCCAGCTAACAGGGAACGTTCTCGGAACATTGGCTAACATTTTCTAAAAGTTTGTTCCAAGTTATAAAAAACGTGCAGTAACATTAGTAGACTTTTTTTAACGTTATATCATATATATCAAAACTTTGGAGCGTTTTTAAAACGTTACAACATTAAAAAATGTTTGAACAACGTTCTTAACACCAAGCAATAACATTAATACAACCTCTTAAAAGTCCTAGAACTTTTAAAATAACATTTTTAAAGTTTTTGTTACTAATGAAAACGTTAGGAAAACATTCTTATAACCTAAAATTGTTAGCTGGGAGAGGATAGTTGTTCTTACTCAAGAAGCAAGAGTTTAAAAGTGTTCAGATAAATCAGGTGATTTAGTTCAGCTTCTAATATCACCGGGATGGCCAGCTATGGGATTTCCGTGGCAGATTTGGTGAGTCCTTTTTCTTCATTCTCTTCAAACCAAAAGACCTACATGAGAATAACAATATGATTTTTATTAAAGATAAACATTTAAAGTTATGTAAAATAAAGTGTAGAGATCTCACCTAAAGAAAGATCTACTGTCTTGGTTGTGTCCTTGTAGTGGGTCTTCTTCCGTTAGTATTCGTGGCTCTGCGGTTTTGGCTTCTGCCCTGTTGGCCAAAAGGATAAGCCACCATTTGGGTTGACCCTCGTCTGACTTGCATTCCTTGGGACTCCCTCATCTCACGAGCCATCTGTGCTAGTGTTAGTCCAGGGTTTGTTTGCAGACGCTGGAATAGACTTTCTCGATTCACAGTTCTTTTGGGGCAGCTGAACGTCAGTGCCACTCCGGAATCAGACTTCATCTCCCTGGAAAAACCATCTGAGGTACCATCAAAACAACGGCCTATGGCGATCTCCTTGGCGACACGTGGGTTCTGGTCTGTGACAGTGTATATTCCATAATTGTGTCCTAGGGGATCGACAGGAGCTAACATGTTAAACGTGTGGGACTCGTTATTTTGAACAACAGGTGGGTGTTTTATGAGATACTCCTGCAGGAGGTTGTTGATGGCAATACGACGACAATTGCCTTGCGGTATGACAGAAATGAGTGTTCTGTCAACTGTACCCAGATCAAACAGCATCCCGCTGCACTTAAACTCGAGACAAGCCGCAGAGGTGTTTGGATGGTGTAAGTCACGGGTGCTGCGAATGTCTCTAATGCCATACAACTGACCTCTGGTCTGAGGGTGAGTGCCACCGAGATTCCTTGACCTTACCATGATTTCTGTAGCTCCGTGAATTTTAACTTTGATGTAGCAAGCCCTGAACTCCTGTGGGTTTGGCCACCAGGACAGATAGTCCCCGGTCCATGATGTGAGGTCACTTTCCTCAAATGGTACCACGTTGTACTCGTATTTGTCTTTTTCAACACGGAAAAATCTAAAGTGGTTGGCATCAACAGGTGCGTTTTCACATGCAATTAAATTCTGATAAGGATAGATCGGCCCATTTGTTTCATCGAAATTATTGGGGTTCGGTTTGGCAAGGTTAATTCTGAAAGCTGTTTTCTTGAGGGCTGGATCTTCATGATCTGAACGCTGGTAATCTAACTTCCCTAAGTATGGCTGAGACACCCCAATAATGTTTGGGTTCATTTTTGGTGATGAGGGGGCTGCTTCTAGCTCCTCACCCCCCATTATGGCTGTGACATAAGCAGTGTATGCGTCAGCCCGTTGACCATCGCAGAAGGCTGGAAGACAAGCACCATTTGGTCCTGTTATCACGCTGTCAAAGCGGCCCCAGGCCCTTGGGTTTGATGAGTAGCCAGGCTTGGGCTCCAGGTTTATTAAGTTTATTACCACTCCATCTAGTTGTTCAGAGGGCAGGAACTTGTCGCTCATGTACGCCCTCACCTTGACATAGCATCTGCGATTTTCAGGTACATCAAGGTTGAACAACCTGCGTTCCCTGATTTCCATATTTCCTATCAAAAATGTGCGCTCCTCTCTTTTGTTCCTCCCACTACCAGCAGTGGTAGTTTGTTTGGGCTGAAAGCCACTTTCCTCCTCCCAAATGCCTGTATCAGGATTGAGGGACCAGAGTTTCATAGTAGGGATATGCTCCTGCATTTTAACATGCTCTGTATCAAGAAGAACCTGGACTTCTCCTGTACCCAGGACCTCCTGGTTTCCCTCATCTCGGAAATCTACAGAAAACATTCCATATGTTCTGAGAGGAAGCATCTCACCTTCATCATCAACAAAGTTGAGATCACCAGGGGTAGCAGCAGCCATGGTGATGTTGCGTGGGTCAAGGAATGTGACGCTGGCTTTGACAGTTCCTTCGTACACCTCCCCCGTGCTTTTGTGGAAAGAGTTTGGTGGTATGATCAGCTGACCAATGGGCTCCTCTCCTTTAACTTCACCTAGATAAATGGTATTGGTTTCTGCCGCATTGATATCAACAGGTTCCTGCTTTCTCATCACTTTCACATCGTGATAGATGGAACCTCCTCGCTTGTCAAAGATAAAAACTTTGATTGTGTCAATGAACTTCTGAGAGGGGTCCACAAAGTTTACCACAAGTCGTTGCGTGTCTGGAGACACCTGAATTGTGAACCCACCCTGATAACCAGTGGTACCTATCCGTTCTTTTCCTATGTAAATGTGTCCAAAACGCAAGGGTTCATTGTTGTCTGCTGCAACCACCCGGCCCCGTACGAGAACCTTGGGTTCTATACAAGTCTGACAGCCACACTCCATCACAACCTTGATAGGTAGGGTGTACCGGCCACATTTGATCTCTCGAACCTCCATTTGTTTGACCCCACAGCAGAAGCCAGATCCGTCTTTGCAGCGCAAGTCGAAATCCAGTGACCCGGGACATTTATTGTGTGGGCAACGACCTGCATTGTAAAACTTGGAGTCTGTGCCGGGCTGCCTGCAGTCTATTGGTAATTTGATCAGATGAGTTTCAGGTGTGGCGTTGCATGCTGGCATCCCTTTAGCTGTGAAATATAAAATTTGAGGTTAGCGTGTTACACTTTTCAAGTATACATACATTTTATGCATGTATTCAGCAGCTCCAGAAATATTAAAGTGTGTTTATTTAAAGAGTGTTTATTTAATTGATCAACCTGAATGAACACAGATCAGTTTTTGAAAAAGTACATGACAGATGAGTGTTCAAATCGGTCTCTATACCTAGCCCTGATTCGCAATTTTGAGTTTATAATCATGATATATAATTTGATCTGTCAGGTCCGATGTCCAGAGAAGTGTCAGTTTGGCTTCATTTGACCAGCAAATGTAAAGAAAAGTAAGCAAAGTAACCTGAAATTTTATGTCTCAAACAGATGGCAGTAGAGAGGCGAAACTTACATATTGCGGCTTTAATGAATGCAAGAAAATGCAGCATAAAATAAATATGGTATTGAATCGATCATCACAAATAAAAAACATAAAAAACAACCTTGTTGTTTGAAATGTTGTACTGAGTTGTGCACACAAACCTCTCTATATACCACTCACATAAAACTCTCTAAAAATCTCACTAATCTACCTATTTGGTTGCTTGGCGACAGCCAGGCAAATCGCTAGTTATGATTAAGACTAATGATCTCACTGTGAAATTAACAGTTTACTGTCTCCATATTATGGACTGTAGTGATTACTGTAACATTATCACTGTACTGTAAACGCAGTCCATTTATTCATAAGAACTCTGTTTTTCCTTGTAAACTGACATTAATTCGAGAGTGTGGCCATGTAATTTCATTTGAGGTTGTGGAATTTAATTTGTGCAAAACTTTTCCACTGTAACTGCTGTTTGAAAGCAAGGGCGAATATAAAATACATTAATCAACCTCCATTAAGAAGTCGCTGTAGCAGGTGCGAGTGTTTCATTTAAGTGCTTTTCGTATGCCACAATGATTAAGAAGCGGAGAAGATCTTCAGACGCAGTCTAGGGCTGATTGTTTTCGCACACTTTTTGGCAGAATGTCCCTGACAACCTATATCTTGGGTAACAAGCGTCACGGGAATTTACATAATGTGTAGCGGTGCATGAATATAAAAACACACACTTGTCTGAGAATTTGAAAAAACAGGATTTATTGACGAGCTTGGATTTCGCTTTAATGGGAAAACTCTAAACGGGTATGATTTTAGTCTGTCCGCGGTGACTTCTTGCCAGTCGTACCTTGTTTAGAAATTAGTCATGCCTACCAACTTAAACATCATAAAACACTGTAATCTACATTAGAGACTTCTGTGTAATATTTCATTAGAGACCTCAGTGTTTAATGGGGATATTTAAGAACAGCTTGCAAAAATGCTGTAATGACATGTCTCTGTTCGGCACAAAATTGTTCAGCACTTACCAAAAACAGTGAGAGTTGCTGAAGTGGACTTGATACTTCCTGCTTGACTGCTTGCTTTGCAGTGATACCGCCCTGAGTGCTCTTGTTTCAGGTCCCGCAATATTAAACTTTCCTCATACTTGTATTTACCGCGATCCAATAAGGTTTCATTGTGGTACCTTTGAATGAAACAAAGTAATACCTTAGGTGACTAGAGATTATAACTAGAGATCATAAACAAATAAGACAAGTCATTGTTTTTTCACCAGTAATATTTGTCAGGTTTAGGCGTTCCAGTTGCTGTACAGCAAAGGGTTGCTCGCTGTCCCTCGTAACGCACTTTGTCCTCTGGATGCTTCACAATATACGGTTTCTCTGGAGGATACAAACAGAGGAACTAATAATGCAACAGCTTCAGAAAAACACATAGCACCAATTACAAAATGCTTATGAAATAAAGAGGGATTTCCATTTCATGTTAATGTATTAACTTCTTGTAGATGACCGTGTAAATGAAATTGTTGATTGGAACTTCCACATCTATATTTTTTAAATACACCTACCTGAGGATTGCAACACAGCCCGTACCCAGAATGCATCGGTGCTGTTATTGATAACAGGAACCGTAACTGGAGCAAACTTTTCCTTGCTGATGACTACTTGGGTCTTGGGGCTGGAGCACAGTCCAAGGATCTTGAACTGACCCTGGGCATCCGTGTGGGCACGGATGACCTTGGCTTCGCTAGCCAGAGCCACTGTGGCACCAGCCACTGGTACACCAGTAACACTGAAGACCTCACCGTGTAAAGTCTGTCCTTCACAGATACAGTAGCTGCAGTCTTTACTGGGACGTCCCTTAGCACAAACAAGCTTGCACAACGCTGTAAAACAAAGCAAAATCCCTTTAAGGAAGTCTCCACACCCGTTCCACACCCTCATTCATAGCAATAAAAGTGCAGCATCTTGTTAATTCTATAATTTTTGTGATGGGTTTTCACATGTTGTCATGCACACTACCTGGACAGGGATTTCCACACTTCTGGACCTCTGTGGGTCGTCCCAAGCACTGGATCTTGTTTGAAGATCTGTGGCAGGTTCTTCGTCTTGTCCTGCGACCTTTCCCACAGGTCACTGAGCAATGGCTCCAGGAACCCCAGTTACTCCACATGGCTGTTGATTGAAGTGAATATATCAATGAATTAACAGATATGACAACAGATGTGTCGGATCTGTGGTTCACTTGGTTCAGTCCTTGCTAGTGATGTTGCATTGATTGTATGATCAAAGACAACAAGGCTGTACACACTCAGTACCATGTTTGGCAAGCTAATTGGGCACCATATGTGTCATGTAAATGTCAGATGTGACTGCTGGAGAATCTCGAGTGTTGCTAGGTGATCGAGACATATAACTAACATTTGGACATTGTAAATGAGTTTGTGATGTACTACATATTCACTACAGGTATAGCTGAGTTGGTGGAGCAATACATTAGTGGCACAAAGGTTGTGGGTTCGACACTCAGGGAAAACACAAAAACTTGTCTGCCAAATGCATGAAATAAAATGTAATATTGGTTTATCTAATTCTGCTAAATCCAGCAAGGCTGAAGTATTCATATTTATTAGTAATTTTTAGTGCTTTTTTAAATTATTAGCGTTTAGATTTCTGCATTTACCTTGACATGGCGGTGTTGAGCACTCTCTCCGCTCGATGTGAGGCCCCACGCAGACCGGCGACAGCAGCAACGGAAGAGGCTGCGTGCTCATGCATTTCCTCTGACGAACTTGGATGCCAACATCATTACATGCAGTGGCGGAGCAAGCCGTCCACTGGCTCCAGTCCGTCCAATAAGAATGAACTAAAGCAACAGAATTCACCCATCATCTAACCTCAACAGATGAATAAACACATATGGCTCCGCATGGAATACGCTTCGCTACTTTGACAGATTGTCTCTTGACTAATTATACCTGGTGGACACTGGAATCGCACGTGGTAGTTGGAGCAGCTGCGACCATATGGTTGTTCTTTATTGATGCACCAGAAGCCTTTCTCCAGGCTGGAATGCACCACCTCTCCTGTATCTGCGGCTGCAACCCAGTCTGTAGTTCGCGCCTCCATGGCTACAGGTCGCGCACAGACTCTTTCCCTGTAGTAGAAGCGAATGGCTTCCAGCCTCTCATAGTCACCGTTTCCTCCGGGATGGTCGATGTTGAACCAGGATGTCCACTCGGTCAAGCCTGTGTTATGCAGAACAAAGACAACAGTAACATGCAAGATGTTTTACACAGAACTGTCTGCTGTTGCCAGTGACCCAGTAATTAAAGCTTTGGAAACACATTGCTCATGTCATAAAGGGACAGTTCACCCAGCAATCACAATTCTTCTATTTACTCACTTTTCTGCTGCTGAGGAACACCAAAGAAGATATTTTGAAGTATGTTCGTAACTGCACAACAGGGGCACACATTGACTTCCATTGTATGGACACAAAACCACTGAGACATTTGTAAATATATCTTCTTTTGTATTCCATAGCAGAAAAAGTGTTTTACAGAAGGAAAAGGTCACATGAGGTTGACTAAATGATGGAAAGATTTTGGGCCAGCTTTCTCTTTAAGACATGAGCAATGTGTTTCCAAAGTGTCTCAGATTTCATCAAATTTCCGCAATACTTTGTCCACCGTTTGGTCATTTTACATTACCCCAAAAGATTAGACTCTGAGCTTTGCATTAATAGAATACAATTCATCTTTCACAAAAGTGCTTATTGCTTTGTGTCAGGATTTCCCGTGGGAAATATAACGGGTTGAGGTTATTCAAAACATAGACAGCTGTCTGAATTGTCTTAGTACAGACAGCTGATTTTCTTCAAATGAAGAGTGTGTGAAAACTCATTTATGCATTGAAGAGCCAATGTTGTGTTTCAGAAGTAAAGTGGCAAGCTGCTTACATCATGACGGTTCACATTTAATGAAGACAGATTACTCTAGAAATCTAGATTGTTTCATTACTTACATCACTTTTCAAAATCTAACTTTGTTGTGTCATCACAAAGATCCAAAATGTGGTTTGGATGGAGTTGAACACCGCAAATAAGTTGATTGCATAAAGACAGCATGTTAATTTAGCCGTAACTACCTGTGGTCTGTGGTTCTAAGAGGCTGTTGTAAGCCAGCTTTCTCTTCCTGTCCGTTTGGTTTAACCTCCGAAGATGTGAGCTGTCCCAGATCGGCCCTGTGGGAAAGCAAACTGTAATACATAGCACTCAACACAAAAACGTCCTACCAAAGGAAAACTGGCTGCTTAATGGATTAACGAAACCCGCACCTCCTTAGGGGCTAACAAAATTTCATCTTAAAATGTGTCGAGAGTTGGTTGATCTATTACAGTCTGATATAACTGGCGATGTAAAAGATCAGAACAACATATTCTTCGCACGTTCCGTAGACTCCAGACACTTCTGTAAATGTGATTGGAAACTTCGCTTGGCTTTGCAGAAAATGGAGTGTGTGCAAAAGACATTCAATATTAAACTTCTGCCCCAAGGGTGTCTGATTTTATTGTATGTGTGCGCTCTCTGTATTGGTGCAACCTGAGTCCAACTAAAGTGACTGGCCTACTTTTAGCATCTCAGCATTTAGCGTCTCGCTACATTACTGCATTGCTTAGATAACTAGGCCAGAAATCCCTGTAGCTCAACTGTAAGAGTGTAGTGCTACCAAAGGTTAATCTAATAATCCCAGCTAATAATTTTAGGTTGTAAGAATGTTTCCATTAAGTAACAAAAGCATTTATAATGTCAATTCAAAAGTTCTGGGAACATTCAAAACATCCAGTTTTTTAGATGTTGTGTTAATATTATTGCTTGGTTATAAGAACATTATTCACACATTTTTTAAAATGTACCAATAACAACTTAAGAATAATTTTCTAATAACATTCTACTAAAATTACTGCAAGAACTGGTTTGATACCTTTGGGAGAACTTTCAGAGCCAATGTTCTGAGAATGTTCCCTGTTAGTTTCCGGTTATGGTTCGAATCCCAGAGAAACACATAACACAGAATACATAGTTTGAATGTACAGTACCTGGCTTGGGATGAAAGTGCATACCAAGTGAAAACATGTATGGTCTCTTTTTCATCTCACTGTCTGGTGTCACCAGGAGGGTCTAAACATCTGGAAATCACCACTGTCAGCACTACAATAGCCTGATTTCCTACATTCAGAACCAAGCTGGAGACACTTACAAACCAGGGCCTCAGAGAAGAAGAAAGGCTAATGGGGACAAACACATGTTGTCTCATGCTTTCTAGATGAGACATTATCAGAAGATCTCACTTCCAGAAGGAAGACAGAGAGCCTGCATTGCTGCATATGGATTTCACCCTGCATCTTAAGTAAAACTCCAAACCACTTTTCCAGAACCTTCCAGAACTTTTCCAGCTTACCAATGGACACGTTTCTCCAAGTGTGCTGTGATAAGGAACTCTGGACATGGGCTGAGGGATTCATTCACCATTTTTTTCTCAAGCATGACATGTCTAGCATCATAGCCAAGCCTAACATCGCAGAATAAAAAGAACAGCAAAGTGTCTTGACATTGGATCTTTAGTGTTAATGCGCACACTGAAGCTCTTATCTGAGGCAGACGCGTCAGTCACTGTAGAAGCTTTGTGGCCGAGCCACCATTACTCTCATTAAATCCCCTTCACATCTTGCACTGATTTCCCTGCAGGTTAACCTAAAAGACCTTTTGGCGTTCTTACAGCACAGTTCACATCACTTAAAAAAGCTGTTATTTTATTTATACACTTATCTTGAGTGGCATGGTGTCACTTTTAAATTGTTCTTTAAAATAAGTTATTTGGATCACAGCCTCTGCTAAACGCCTAAACGTATATCTTCTGCAGCCTTTATACCTTACGTAAAGATCTTTACATTCGACTTCATGGGCTCAGAAGGCCTGCTTTCCTAAGAATAAAGTCAGAAACATACGCTCTGCCATGTAGGCAGTACACCTCAAAGAAAAAGGCAATTATGGAAGACAATTTTAGGTTGTTAGAACGTTCCCCTAACGTTTCCATTAAGTAACAAAAGTGTTCCAAATGTTATTTTGAAAGTTCTAGGAAAGTTCAAAAGGTCCAGTTTTTTAGACATTGTTTTAATGGTATTGCTTGGTTACTTAAAAGTTATTCAAACATTTTTAATTCTTTAATGTTTTTTAAACATTACACTAACAACTTTAACAAACATACATGATATAAAAAACGTTCTGCTAACTACACTTCAAGAACATTTTTGATAACAGAGAACTTCTAGAGAACATTAGCCAACTTATTCAGAACATCCGCATTGGGTTTAAAATTGTACCACAACAACTAAAACCGAGCTTGTGTAGACGCATCAGTCTACTCTGTTCTAAGACAGAAGGCCTATAGTGTTTAAAACCGAACAGTGCCTGACCTCATTGGCACCTTGTAATATCTCCACCCAGTAACAGGGAGTTATTAGGATCAGGTGCGTGAAAATATTTTTTTCTGCAGTGGAAACAATTAGTTAACCGCGTCTAAAAACATGCAACCATCTATTAGGAGCGCATCAGTGAACTCCTAACATAGATTGACACTCTGCCCTCCCATAACGAACAGCATGACGAGTTTATTTTGGGAGCTGGCTTTTGCACAACAGGCTGGTTTTAACTCGGTTCAGAAATTTGATGATTACTTTGTGCCCATTTTTGTGCCAGATGGTTTATCCCACAGTATAAAGTTCAGTATCATTACTCTTTAAAGACGTCTCACGTCACCTCATAAAGCTTACTGCACAATATCCAACAGTCATAGACAGACAATTAATCCATTCACGCAAGCCTCTGCCCTTTTATTAAGATATTCCCCTTTTTAATGTGATTTGGAGGATCACCAGAAGCGGTTGGGTTTTATTAAAAGGTCTGTGTTGAGTGCGGTTAGCACACATGGCCTCCGCGTCGCTTACGCAGGAGATGTGGGTTCTGATTCTGCTCTCTTGCCTTAAAACGTTTCTGTCTCCTTTTGACGTCTTAATAAACAACACCAAACGCCTCCAGAAAAGGGGAATAAAACATTGCCAAAATGTAGCCATCATTACTACTTTTCCTTTATGCAAATCTGCAGCTTTTTAAGTGGTCCAGGCTCTTCCAATAACGAAAAGTACAAACATTTCGGCCCATTATGTAATTCCTTCAGAAACCTCATGTTGACAATCCCATGCCCTTTTAAGTTTTACACAGAAAACGCTCAACTTACAGGTTCAATGCACCATGTATGAAATTTGCAACAAGCAGGCGTTTGTTTGAAATCAGAGGCATTTCATTTGGGAAGGCAGTGTGCCCGGGCAATGGTCTTGGAAGGGCATTCCATATCCCATCCTGGTTTAATGAATGCAAATGAGTGCTCCAAAGTGGTTTTGTGTGTGTGTGTGTGTGTGTGTGTGTGTGTGTGTGTGTGTGTGTGTGTGTGTGTGTGTTTATCCTGCATCTGCAAACATGTGGAAGTACTTTTGTGCATCTGGCACATCTCCTGAGTGAGGTGCGCTCTCTCCAGGGCAAGACTCCGATGGTGAGCTCTGTGCTCTATTATTCTAAACTAAACTTGTTCATTGTCGCTAAATAATAATGAAAGCTCAGCCTGATTGTTGTGACTTCAGCGTTTCGGCTTGTTTAGTTTTCCTTGCCTTTGAACCGCCCCGGTACAACATATGCAGAATATGTGCAGAAGCAGAAACGCGTCGTACGTATCCAGAACCCGACGGACGGACAGTCGGTTTGCAAGGCAAAAAAATCACTTTGAACCCCGTTTCCTTCCCCCATCGTTTTTCACATCAAAGTGCATCAGGAGGCAACAGGACATCAGAGCAAAGTGGAGCATCTGGCGAATAAATCGTCTGAATGGATTCAGATTAGAAGTGGGTGATATTGACTTTGGAGCGGTGAAACGGCTCCGGCGTGCCCTGGATGAAACTGGCACGGATACGCGGGTTTGCAGCTCATTACCGGAGGGACATCTGGTTATTTAAACCCAGCTTTAAGCCTCACAGCTTTAAAACCTTGACTTAGATCTCAGGCACTATTTTCCGTGCCACGGGTGCCGCACGGAGGCGGCTGTCTGCCCGCGTCGGGCAACAGGTAATAAATTCGGGCGCACCGGAGACTGGAGCGACAGTAAATGGAGAGAGATGAATTAAACGATGCAAAGTTTAGTCTGGGTCTATGGGTCACTTTCCAGTATTTGGCAAATGTCAGTCAGAAAACAGTTATAAACTCCTGCGGGTTTTTGGGGGTGAAGTTGGGACAGGATTCAGCATCTGAATCCGTTTACACAACTCCAAAGACTGCCTCTTTGTGCCACATTTACTACATAAATCATAAATGATGGAATTAAGTTGTTTTTCCCATGAATGGCCAAAAAGTAAACACTTTAGATTTAATTCACTACTCATATGGTTTCATTGAAATATTGCAATTTTGCAGCTGCATTATAAAACACCAGATGAAGCCAAAAGTAGCTGATTGCAATTCACAGCCATCACTTCAGCCTCACCTTTGTGAATCTGCAGCATTAGTTAAAACCTTCCTCTCCAGCTGTTTTAGATCATCTCCAGGGTGTTTATATACTAAAGCAGTAAACAGAGGCCGTCACGCAAATAATTATGTAAGCAACAAAGTCATATTTACTAAAGATCACTGTGCCATGTAAGCTACAGCGTTTACAAACAAGTCCACAAACCTTTACATAACAATCAGTTCATGAAACCAATACGCGCTGTCATGAAAACATTATTATTTAAAGGCGTTTTACTTTACCTTGTGCCAGGGACAGAACAAAAAGAGAAGACAGGACCAATGTCACCGCTGAGATTTTCCACATGCTGTCACTGAAGGGAAGCTGCTGGTAACAAAAATAAATAAATAGAAAGGGAGAGGGGAAAGAAAAACAGAAGAGATACAGTTATGTCAAGCCCTTGAGTGACTTGACAGGAAAATCACAAGCGTTAATTTGTTTTCCCTGTCCTTCAAATGAAGTCTGAGATGGTGTTCCGTGAAGTACCCAGAGTTTTAAAAGACAGGATGGAGTGTAGAGGGGTCCAGCCCGGCCCACTTCTGCTCTCCATTGGCCAGTACATTACCATCTGTGTCTTTATATCATTCCAGAAGAAAAAGAAGAACAGGCAGATGTGGGAGAAAGGTGGATGTTGCATCAGAAAAATGCTGTTTATGTTTTTAATCGAGTTACCCTTCATTACTTCATCCGTGTGGTTTAGCAGGACAATAAATCGCATTGTGCGTTCTGTGATGCTTCTGGCTGGCATCCTACTTAAAAACCCAACGTGATTACAAATAAATCCATTAACACACAGTGCCGACAGCAGATGACTTTAATTTAAAATTCATCTCACAACTGATTTTTCAATTATATTTCACCGTGGCAGGCAACTTTGTAGAGCAGAGCTGTATGATCCTACTCCTGAAGCGCCATTGTCCTGCAGAGTTTAGCTCCAGCTTTAATCAAACACACCTGAACCAGCTCAAAAAGGTCTTCATGACTATGTGAAACTTACAGGCAGGTGTATTTGATTAGGGTTGAAGCTAAACTCTGTAGCCCTCCTGGAGCAGGACTGGACACCACTGTTCTCTTGTAGAGCATTTCCTAAACGCTCCTCTAACGTACCATGACTCAATAGACCATGGAATGATGTGACATCATACACTTGCTTCTCAAAATAAACAGACCCGTACAAAGTAGGTTGTAAACAACCGAGTGATTTGCATTTTTAAATACAACATCTGTTACACGCAGAATCTGACTCACAATAACCCATTCACATTGTTTAAAAGTGGAGTGAGTCACTTCACTCTTATTGTTTTATTTTTTTATTTGTTTTTTCCACAACACGTCAATAGCAGGTGGTCTGCTTATATATACCGCAGAATTCATGATGGCTAAATTGCAGTGAAGAAAAATGGCTACCCAGCTAACAATTTTTAGGTTGTTTTCCTAAGATTTCCAATAAGTAAAAAGAAAGTTAAAAGTGTTATATTTGGAAGTTCTAGGAACGTTCAAAACATCCAGTTTTTTAGACCTTGTATTATATTCCACTAACAACTTAAGAATAATATTTGTGAAATATAGCACATTAAAAACGTTCTACAAACATTACTGCAAGAATGTTTCTGTTAACTGTGAAAGAACTGTTAGAGAACATTAGCCAAAGTTTTGAGAACGTTCTCTGTAAGCTAGCTGGGTGGTGGGCCAGAGCTGCACACCAGAAGCTTATAAACAAAACTTTGAAGTTTAACTCATGGTTCGTAAGCAGCGTTAATTGTGTTTAACCATTTGTACTGTAAATATTCTCATGTACAGTACGGTTCCACTGTCTAGAACAACACATCCATAACAAGTTTGAGGTTAGTTGCCAACGCACAGCGCCGCCCAATTTCAGGGTTATTTTGGCCGTAGGCTATTTAAAATCATCAACCTTGAGGAAAACGTGCTACTAATTTGAGACACCATGGTCCGTAACGGCACATTCAAAATATTGCAAAATCAAAAATCATGAAGAGCGAAGATGGCAATTGCGGCATCAAAACAGCATAAACAGCCAAATTTACTGTAAAAAGCACAGACCAAAATATTTTTCCTCATTCCTTCAGTCTAAACAGATCTTCATATTTTCCTTTGTCACCATATTGACTGCATATGGCTTCTTCTGTCTGTTACCTTCTGCCCTATGCGTGTTTAATGACAATAAACATACGTTTGGCCTTCAGGTGGTGTGGACAGAAATCTAGAATGTTTATTGGCAGATAAAGAAATATCTCCTTGTCAAATACTGTACGAGCTTTGAGTTTGGATGACTTCAAGGCAAATTTTTGGAGAATATATCTTAAGTTTACACAATGTCCTCAAACGGCCTATGGTGAATTTATAATGAATCATTTCACTGCTACGGTAATTCCTGTCCACCTACTGTAACCGTTGTTCCTTCAGACAAAAACGTTCCTTTATATCACCCACGCCTTTTCCTGACTCTTGAATAAATCTCTGGGCAGAAATAATATACTGTGTGGTCTAAAGAAGATCTTAGCTGCCTCTTGTTCCCAAATATTGGCTAATGGACCACACTTTCCGATGGTGTGCCGATCCAAAACCTGGCTAAATAATAACATCCGCAGGTTTCTGACATCCACCAGGCTTTGAATTTCCGACATTTTTTAATGTCTGTATCAATTACAGACAACGGTTTTTACATACATCATTTATTTGAACTTCAGATATCTTGCTTTCCAAGTTCATACAACTTATTTGAACTAAAAAAACAAAAGTGTACATTGTATGGTAAAAACTAAATATGCACCTACATGTTCTTCAACCTCATACCGCTGTCGACTACTTAATCTTTCCAAATGAAATAAAATTTATACTGGAGCAACATTCCAACAGAAATGCATTGAGTTTTTAGGTGTCGTGTAGGCACTATCAGGATAATGCACTTTGAATATATCCAACATTAAAGTTGATGTGTGTTTTCAGCTATAAGTAAAGCATTTTTAGATTGTTTTGTTTGGAAACTGTAAAAATCACGGAAAACAAAGTTGATCTGTTTGTCTGAGCACAATGACCAGTCAGAGAGAGCAAGACTGGCTCATCGAATAAGGTGAGTTTGGGGGCGGGACTATGGCAGATGAGGGAGCGTCTGAGAGACGTGTCTGTAAACAAATTTGTTTGGTGACGCTATTGGCATAGAAATTCTTCTTTTAAGCTTTTAAAAGACAGATTTGCAAAGTATGTTGGCGAATCAGAGAACCCAACAGTTTGACATAATCGTTTGCAAAAATTCTGCTGCTTCAGCTGGTACTTGTAAACCCATCTCATCAAAACTACCTAAAGTATCTAATCATAATCAGTTATATATTTCTTACAGAATGCCACAAAACAATCTATAAAATACAAAAGGGGAAAACATTATCCTTTTTATATTCAAAATACATGTATATTATAAACTGCTACAGTTCTATAACGCAATCCGTCCCTGGGAATTCTGGGAGATTGAGTTCATATTTTTTCTGCATGTCATAGGGCAGGAAACGTCCTGCCAGAAAATGCTTTCCAGAAAAACCTGTCGCACACTTTTTGGGAGTTGTCAGGGAGATGAGAACATCTGGATTTATTCCATCTTTGCCCGGTTCGTCGACATCCCAACCTTGAAGAAAAGACAAGAAAAGTAAACTTAAAAAATATTTTACCATCGTGTATTAACTAAAACATAACAATGTTTCCGTATTCCTCCAGATAAGAGGTGGAAAATTGGCTCAAAGAGATCATTCATAACATTGTGGTCATCTGGAGAAAAGTACAAAACAATGCAATGTGTAAACCATCAGCTGCAATTTTCAAATAAAGTATCGGGATGACATAACGGTTGTGTTTATTTTTATTTGATAATTTGTCTGCTATGCAAACCCTTAAGAGACCCGAGCAACAGATTTGCACATAAAGGTCAACTCTGGTCAACTCATTTGAGATTGATGAAGTCAAAATTCAGTCACGGAAACCTCTTTAGAGGTGTTAAAATCCCATTTCTCAAATAAACAATGACCATTTCGTAAGCTTACAAGAATGTACCAATAATTGTTTTTTATTCTAGTAATCTAGTATCCACTTCTAGTTCTCTAGAATTAGATGTCTAGTGAGTATTTGTGTGTTAATAATGAGGTGATTCTGATGGTTTAAAAGCTTAAGTGTGTAATCTTAGCAACACTAGGGTTAGAAAACCGAACTACAACATTGTTTTCAAAGAGCTTTGCTGCTATTGGTCCAAATACCAGGTAGCCCCGCCTCAAACTCACACGATTGGCTAAGCCAATGGTGCTACGGCAGGCAAACGTTTTGAGAACGCCACAGCGACATTTTTTCCACAGTGCACAATAAGCTAGGACAAAAAGTATTTTGACATAAAAAAATTACACACTTCAGGTTTAATTCTTTAATTTCAGCTGGTGGCTGATTAAGTTGTTCTAGCAATAGCATTTACGAGAGCAATTTTAACAATTACAACCGTCATGAGACCCACAAAGAACAAATGCACAAAGTAGCAGCAAAAAACAGGATTTAGTACCTAATCGCATAAACAAACATTATGTACATTATGATGCCGCAGAACATTTGATTACCCAGCTAACAGAACGTTTGTACAGCTGAACGTTGGCTGACATTCTCTAAATTTTTCTCAAAGATGTCAAAAAAAACATTTTTGCAGTGAAGTTAGTAGAATGTTTTATAACGTTACATATCGGTCAAAAACAAAGTTCTTAAGGAGTTTTAATGGAATGTTTTAGAAATGTTACAGTACTTTGTACTACCAAGCAATAACAGTAGTACAAAGTCATTTTTAACATTTTTGTTACTTAATGGAAATGTTAGGGGTACATTCTTACAGCCTAAAACTGTTAGCTGGGCTAACAGCTGGGTTAGCTGGGTAAACACAAATGTCCTCAGATATATTGTGATACACGTCTTATTAAAAAATAATGATCTGTTTCGGTTGCTCTGTTAGCCTCTCTGTTAAATGTGCTGAGAATGGTCTTGAGAATTTTAATACAAACTTTTTGCTGGAACAAAAATAACCAAAACGATCCCCTGAACCATTTTCATGTTCATGTTTTCGTCTGTGCGATTTTGTTTGTGAACAGCTGTTATGTGTAGTGAATTTAACACCATCTGTGCATCACATTTTTCATTGTACATGACCTGAAAATAGTCAAGGGCAGAAACTGTCCAAAACAACAGTGTCTGTTTAATGAGCAAATACCTGAGGGCACGTCCACACTAGCAATGGGTATTTTGACCTGTTTGAGAGTCACCAGCATTCCAGCATAGGGCTCTTTTAGGTCTTTGTGGTCCGTTTCTGGTCCCAAGATGGCGTCGATCACCAGATTGTAGGCATCATTTAGCAGCTGGACCTGGTCAGCAGATCAGAGGAGACTCGGTTAGGATGAATGAACATCAGATTGACATTTCTGCCAGTGGAATAAAGCTTCGTCATTTCTAATCTGGTTGCCCCCATTGCAACACCTACCTCTGTCGGAAGATAGGACAGGAATGGAATGTCCATTTTCTCACACTGAACGGTGAAGTCCTGGTACAAACTCTGCGTCGAGCGCTTGGGATAAAAAATGGTGGGCTCGTATTCCTTCATGTGTGAGAAAAGAAAATAGTGTCATTTTCATTCAAAACATTCGGAGACACAAGCATATGGAGGTTGATGATGTGAGGATATTGTTTGATTACAATCTTCTTCTGTTTTAAAAACCCTCCACCCAGCTTACAATTTTAGGCTGTAAGAAAGTTTTCCTTAACATTTCCATTAAGTAACAAAAGCGTTAAAAACATTAGTCTGAATGTTCTAGGAACGTTCCAAATGTCCAGTTTTTTAAACCTTGTATTAAAGTTATTGCTTGGTTATAAAAACATTAGTCAATCATTTTTTTCAATTCTGTAACATTTTTAAAACATTCCACTAACAACTTAAGAATAACGTTTTTGATATATGATATATAACATTAAAAAGTTCTACGTTACTGCAAGAATGTTTTTGATAATGTTGAGAGAGCTTTTAGAAAAGTTAGCCCACTTTGTGAGAACGTGTAGGCAACACAAGAAACATGATAAAAGAAACAGCACAAAAGCAGCAGACAAAAACAGACATTGTGGTAAATTTATTATGTGGCAGCCATACACGAACCAGACAGTCGATTTATATGCAGGCCAATATTAAGTCCCTGTGTGAATATGCTAGAAGATACTGAAGAATCAGAGCTCATAAATAAACCTCGTCATGTAATTACCTCATGATTTTATTTCAGAAGAACATTTGAAGTGATTTATGTGGACTACAATTTACATTTCTGTATTTGCTTAGCACAGCGATCCCCGACCAAAAATACGTGTGTTGAGGCACGTATCTGAAAGGTTTTGATTTTGTTTTGATAAACCTACAAAATGGAAACTCTGAAAATCTGACCTTAATACAGAAATAATAAAGCCGTTGCAAGAGTACGATAAAAACAAAAAGTAATAATTCGTGTGATTTTATGATAACTTACAACTTACACATTATATATATATATGCACTGCTGTATAGCAGAATGATGTACAGAATGTATGTGCATATGGAGTGTTTTTTACTCCATCAAATGACTCCTGAAGAAAATGCTTGGCGAGTCCGTTTTATAAATAACGACTATTTTACGAATATGAAATCTAAATGATATCCAGTATAAAGTTGTAGATAAAGAACAGATTTTAGGATACAGGATAAAATCCCTATGATCTGTGTGAGTTCATTACAATCCAGCGCTTAGTTAATGCATGTGTTACATAACCTTGGTGCAGACACAAGAGTTTGTGCAGATGTACACTGTGAATGTATAACCCAGCAGACATCATGTGATGATCCACTATTGTGTTCCTTTCTTTACCCTGGAGCAGGAGATGAGTGTTTTATTCATTCCAAGAATCTCATAATGTAAACTCGCCAAACCCTGACCGCCAAACCTCACTTCTTCAGAGAGACGAACTACTTTAACAGATTATATGTTTAATAGGGGAATACTCATGATTTACCTCATAAATCTACCATCACAGCGGTGCATGGTAAAGCTGACATATGGTAAAAGAAACATATAGGTTAGATTATTTTATTCTTGGTTCCAGCATAAAGAATAAAGACTTATGACACTCTCTGGAACACTTGATTCTGATTGGTCAGTCATGACATTCTGAAATATGTAATTTCCTGATCAAATTCGCTATAGCCGATAACATGCCACTTATCCATGTACTTTATGTCATCTTAACCGGAACTACTTTACGTGTTCAATGTAACACTCTGCAGCGCAAGCATACAATCAACATGAAAGGGCATTTTGCAAAGCATTTTCAGTTCGGTAATGACGCGTATTGCATTTCTGTGAGAAACTCAAGATAGTCAATGAGAATAACCACGTAGAGCCGATTTTATTCATGAATTAACAGGGCTGAACAACAATCTCTGTATGACATGTGGTTGTGAAAAAAACAATTTGAGGGCCTGATGACATCATGTGAAGAGTAAAGTCGTTTCAGATGCGGAGCAAGTTACATTGTGATAAAAACAAACTTTTTCGTTTTTAACATGCACTGACGAATCATTCACAATTAGTTCTGGAGCGTGTTTTCGGAAAGTAAAAAGCTTAATTTAAAAAATCATGTTAACTTTAAACACTTCAATAAGCGGATAATAAGATGACTACACTGGCCGTCTTCCACCTCATCACCACTCATGATGTCATTGTGCCCTTCCCCGCACATGCTGTACTTACAAATATGCGCAGATGTCGGGCACACACCAGACCGATGGAGCCATTCTGATCAGGGCCGCAAACAACCAACAGGGTGGGTTGCTTTTTACTGAAAGAGCTTAGGGGAAAAGCCTGGAGAGAGAGAGAGAGAGAGAGAGAGAGAGGCATTTTATTTAGCTTCTGATGAGAAAAGCCAAGCCATTCATACTTGTCTAAAGCTCTCTATATGCATTTAGAGAGCTAATTCTCCATGCAACAACCCAGCAACAGTTACAACAATAGTGAAAAGCCACTCAGAGCGGGCAACACCACGGGATACAGTCTTTAAATAACACGCTTTCTGTCAGGTTTCTAAACTGGGCCAGAGCTGTTCAGATTTTCCAGTGAAAGCTCTCACTACACACCCACATATCTGTTAGTCACACAATCGCTGAAATCCGGTAGCTCTTTACCGTACTTGTTACTTTTCCTCTTGATCCATACATTACGGTAAGGATCTTGTTATGATCAAGAAACGGCAATTTAGGTAATGAGCATCTCCAATTAATCAATCAATTTATTAAGCAAATTAAATGCTTGCTAAAATACGGATCGCCGCTGTGAACGCATTTGAATTGCAAACTTCCGAGACAAGCAGGAAGAGGAAATCTAACGGAGCTTGGGAGAAAATTATCAGCTGACATGAATGTTTCATTAGTGGGCGGATGAGTTCAGATTACACAATTTTACTCACAGAGATGGTTGTACAAGAGCGTAATTCATGTCTGATCATGGAAAATAAATGCCTATATCCATCTTCTGTAGCATGGGAAGAATTAATATAGGAGATTTTTCCTCTTGACTTGAAGAGCTTGCCGCTTTCTTATAGCCAACGTTGCATCTACAGTGCAAGCTATCGTCAATGTGCAACAAAACTAATAACAGCTATCAGGCAGTCATGCTGGTTATAATAGGTATAGCTGGTGAGTAACTAGTTAAATGAAGGGATGCTATTAACGTGGCTAAATAAGCGAAGCATTTAGCCAAGTTAATAGCATCCCTTCATTTAATTTTAAGCAAGGCCATTCTTCAGACTTGAAATAATTTTGACAGCACTTAATGCTACATAATGAGATTTTGACGAAACATTTTTTGACAAAATCTCTCTCTCTTTCCCGCATAATTACTCTTATTGGTTTTTTATTAAACACGCTGCATTCTGCAGAACTGTGAACCAAACATTCTGACCTTGTAGAAATTATGCTGGAGGCTAAAATTCGTCACCGGTCATTGGAGAGCATGATGCTCAAAACGGTCCAAGACTATTAAGCCCTACCACAAAATAAATGTTTTACAATCCCAGAAATTTGTCTCAGACTGTCAAATCGTGGCAAAAAACACACAGTTAGCGCCCATGTTAAAAGTAGTTCACCCAAAAATGAAACATTATTGCCATCATTCACTCACCAGTCAGTTGTTCCAAACTTGCTGTAACTTACTTTCTTCTTTGGAACACATGAGAATACTTTTTTAAAATATTAACAACGCTCTATATTTTAATACACAACGAAATGAATGGTGACTGAGGCTGTCAATCTACTAACATTTTAAATAGCATCTGTTTTAAAAACGTTATACAGAAATTATACAGAAAATGATCACGTTTGGGACCAACATGATGACTTTTTATTTTCAGATGTACTGTCCCTTTAAGAGTAAAGTTTTTAGCCAAAGTTGTGATATGGACAATCAATCGGCACGCAGCAGTCATGTGAGCGTGTGTGCGGACAAAATAATAAACTAGGTATCTGTTTCTTTCTGTCTCTCTTCTGTCTGTGTCTCTTTTTTCCTTTACTGGAAAATGACATGGAATGGAGTGTTCTTGGGAGTGGTAGCCAGAGGATGTATTGTTCATTTTCGGCCTACTGCAGCTGTGCTGGAACCCAGCTTCGTGTCGACGCTTGCCAGGACTCTGGAGACCGGCCGCTCTGATCTGCTGCTGTTCGGGGCCACTGAACCCCAGATTTTGCTTCCATGATTCCAGCAAATGAGCTCTCTGGAGGATCTTGACTAATTACAATTGCAGCCTCCTGCTACCCTCAGCCTGACACACATTTACACAAACGTTTACTTGGCTATCCAAAATGGAGACATACCTTTGACTTCTATCGTATTTAAATAATATTAATAAAAAGACAAGGATAATTACTAGACTAACACCACGTTTCCAAGTTTCCTTCGACAAGCAGTTCATCTGTTTGAATACAAAACTGCTGCGCGTGGTGACACGATCGTGGCCAATCGGAAAATATTTAATTTTATATACGCTTATGTGAAACCACAAGATTTTTGACCAATGAGATTGTGTGGTGGGCGTGGCTTGTTGTGGTCACAGCTGGTTAGGACAAAAAAAAACCTCATTGCTTGTTACTTTATTGCACCAGGCCTGATTGAAACACAAAGCGATTCTAACTCTTTAAGAAAACATTAAAAATTTAGAATTGAAAGAAAATAATACTTTATGATTTATGATCTAAAAGGAAGGCCATGTCAGATTTAGCATGCTGGGACAATGCAACAAGAAAACACACAGTACTGTACTAAGGTTTCTGTCACGAGTCTGCATTTCTAACTCAAAACACAAAGAACGTTCCACAAGTCTTGGGAATAAAAAGAACTTCATATATAAAGCAGGGAATCACAGACACTGGTCTTGACTGTGTCTCAGAACCAAAGCACTTATCCCCCCAACGCAGACAAATGACGTTAACTTTGGCATCCAGGCTGGGGTAGATAGTTTGGTCGTGAAATCACACAGTGGTAAAATCGTACAACAGATATCCCCCCTGCCAACCAACTGTGCTGATGTAATGTCAGCCTCTGAGCTCCTGACCGGCTTGTTTTCTTTAGCTGCGATTTATGGCGACCTCACCGGGGTCACGGTACGGGAAATTTTGTTGATGCTAACTGTGGAAGTTGCTTGTGACCGGGAGTCTGTAAAGGTGGAAGGTTCAGCGTGTAAAACTCATCTGAGAGGGGTCGAAAATTCACACGTGCCAAATACGGAAATGATTTCAGACTTTATCCGACTCCCAGGTAGGTTAAGAGAAGTCCCGCGCTGCCTGTCAGCCTGACTGAATCCAGATGGCACGGTCTCTGCTGCGGTCTGGATCAAGCTGAGTTTGGTTCTGGCTCGACTTCTGTCTGGACCCTCAGGCTGCCCTGAGGACCCCAAAGGCCCCGAGACTGCCCGACTACAGTCCGGCCACAAACGAGACACTTTCAACACCTTCAATGATAGTGCACTGGTTTTGTCAGGGGAGAATTTATAAGCAGGACTAAAATTATGTGTAGAAGTTGGAGATCTTGGTAAGATATGACATCACCTACATTGTGACAGGACTAAGTCAATCAATACGTGCTGGAAAACAAATGCACAAATACAAAATCAGTCAAAAAAATACATATTCAAAACATTTGGATGAAAATACAAACATCATCAAAATGTACATGATGTACTTTTGAAAAGCGTTATGATTCTTGTTTTCCTGCCCAGCTAACAGAGAACGTTCTCCGGATCTTGGCTTATGTTCTCTAAAAGTTAACAAAATGTTTTTGCAGTAACATTAGTATAACGTCTAAATGTTATACAAAGTTATTCTTAAGTGGTTCGTGGAATGTTTTAAAAATGTTACAGAATTAAAAAAGTTAATGCAGCGTCTAAAAACTGGAGGTTTAGACTCTTCCTCAAACTATCAAAATACCATTTCAAATGTTTTTGGTACTTAATGGGAACGTTGGGGAAACGTTCTCACAATCTAACATCTGTTAGCTGGGTGGCTTCCAAATTATTACATTAGAAACAGGAGTGCGTTTACTTCCCTTTCATTTCATGTAAACGAGCTGAAAAGAGACGGGATGCGTGATGCGGATCAAATAAAAACCGGAGCATACAGGAAATGAATTGGACTGCCAAACATAATGGATCTGTTTTTGAATCTCAAGTTGAATGCCTGATATTACTTCCCGGCCCAATTGAACCCGTTTATAAGAAAACCCCAAGAGCTGTGGATGGAGGAAAACCCTGTGCAGAAAGCGAGATCAAAGATCTCCAGCTGGGTTTATCGTCACATTAAACAGGCTTCGTCTCCTAAGAGGACTTTCAGCAAATGCGCACAGATGCGCAAACGCCGAGCGGTGCGTAATGACGCACTTGATGCGGATTAGACTTCAGAAACAGGATTTAGATGTTGTTAGCACATCTTCACACTGGTGGATCTCTGTTTGTGTGAAGATGTTTGACTCACCTTGGTGATGGCCACAGCGCAGGCGTGACCCCACGTTTCAATCAGCTGCTGCTGTCCAAAGCGATAGTCCTTCAGCAGCTCCGTCTCCAAGCTCGCCACCTCTGTTTTGCTATGAAAGTGGGACACAAAAGACGCGGATTTTACAACGCATGATGTATTTATTATGTAATATTATGTAAATGTATTTATTATGTTATTATGTATTTATTATGAAACCGAGGATGCAAAACAGCGCCTGACTTTCTGGGCGCATTGTGTTGGAAATGCCATCCATACCTGGCATGGCGTCTCCTGGTGCTTTAATGCCTGTTCAGCCAACATTTCGGCCTCACGTTTCTTTGAGTTTAACGGGAACACAACACGACTATATAATGCATGTCGTCACTCAACAACTAAAACGCGGAAGCCTTTAATTAACTTTACCTTTATTAGTGTTGCTCGTTACTTTGGAGCCCCCTGCTGGCGGTGCCCGGAACTGCGGTTGTCTATTCATTTATCTATTATTATATCAGTTATTAAATATTCCTAAATGTTGGCTGACCTTCATTACGTGTTCGGCTGCATTATTTGTCGCTGATGGCTTTAGTTTTTCCGTGCGCTTCGTGTCTGTTTTGGATAGCTCGTAGGCCTTTTCCAACTTGTTATTTTACCCCGGAGGCATTTTCCACTGCGTTTCCAAGACAACAGTTTCATTGTATTGCGTTTGTTGTCTTTTATTGCTTCAGGCAGTTTGGAAACCAGAGGAAGAGCTATTTATAAAAGTGATTATATATCATTGAGGTCTCTGGGCTGTTTAGGTTGCATTCTTTGGCTTTTATGGTGCACTTTCCATTTTATGAAAATATCTTTAGCATGCCTCTTTCTCACCTAGTTCTTGCTCACTCGGAAAAAAAAACTGGGAAAGGGTTTGCCCTTTTCCAAAAGACAGATACAGTAACCTTATTTCTATCCACTGTTTGTTTTAAATAGACAAATGCATGTTGGTGTAATGGTGTCACCGGTGACAGATGGTCGGAGGGGAGGGGTGGGGGTTATAAATAATAGGGATTCGTGGCAAAACATTGTATTGTATTGTATTATATTTTGTCTGTGGTCACAATTATAGTGTTTATTCAGATCAGCCCTGATGCACTCAGATGAAATCACCCATCCCAGCACATTCTGGCATTTACCATCTCCAATTGAGCTCAGCTGCTCTCAAGCCGAGTTTGCAGGGGGAGATTTCCTGACGTACTGTGACACGGGGACATCTGTAAAGTTCAGCCCGGGTTTTCACATTTCCTGTCCCCAGAAGGCTGCTTCACGTTATCAGACCCGTATCAGATATTACACGCGCTTCTCCAAGATCTGTGCTGTACATTTCTCAATATTTAGAAGGTAAAAATAAGAAATTGTTTTTAAAACCAAATGATCTATTTGTAAGCTGAGTAAATGAATTTTCAAAGTCTGGACATAAAAACTGTTTGGGCCTACAGACGAAGCAATAACTTTGATGGGAAAACTCTTATGTTTTCTTAGTATGAATATTACGTCACCCATAATAATTATTTACTTAAAACTGCAATCTGTAACTTTCGCCTTTTCTACCTCCATCTCTGTTTGAAACAAAGTTGCAGATGATGTACTTTTCATATATGATAAAGACAAATGAAGACAATCTGACATTTCCTGGGAAATCAGACCTGATCAATCATCTTTATAAACTTACAGTGAATCAGTGTAAGGTAAGGAGATCATTGATCTGTCATGTGCTGTCATTTGTTCAATTTTAACCAAAACAAGTTACAGATTGTAGCTTTAACAGGTTATGGTGGTGAACAGACGGCAATGAGTACATTTCACCACAAGGGGACATCGTGAGTCAGACTGTACTCATATGACCCAGCTCATCTGTCACTTCAGACTGCCTCCTTTTATTAGGTCACTTAAATATTGAAGCATGCATTCCATAGGGATACATTTAATTGTTGATAATTCTTTAAAGAAATGCATGCATGGATGCAAAGGTAAATGAACAACAGTATTAGCCCACAGGTTCCACCGTCACCCATTCTGAGAGTCATTGTAATTTCCCCACGAGGAGCCTCGGCTATCCGTCAGCCACCGACTCTGCTGATGAACCATAATAACAATTCAGCTAATGAGGCTGTTTACCTTCAGCCCACAAGCCTGTTTGCAAAGATATACACACACTTCACCACTTCAAAACAGCCCAGAGTCCCACTGGATGGTTAATCAGATGTTACAAGCACTTCTAAGGTGGATATTCTGGCATTAGATGTGCTGTTGAAATTAGTCTGCTGTACTCAGGCAAGAGGGTGTTTTTTAAAAGGGACAGTGCACCCAAAACCCAGAAGTCATTACTTACTCATCCTTATGTCATTTCAAACTATTTAGATTTTTTGTGGAACAGAAAAGGATAAATTGCACTGGTTTTCACACAACAACTCCGTAAGCAAGTCAGACAGATTTCAAATGATATAAATAACGAATGATGAATAAATAATGACAGAATTAGATTTGGGTGCACCGTCCCTTAAAATCTCGAGTTGCATCACACTAGATGGGGCTTATCTTTAAAAAAACAATAAGCTCTTTTAAAAGATGGGGCTTATTTTTTAAAATCACTTTGGTAACATTTCCCATTTTTCTCTTCACTAAGAACCACTGTAATTAGCCCAGTACACCACAAGACAGCTAAATAAGCACCTCTTTAGTTTAGATAAGTGAGCTTCTTTATTGTGGGGACAGGCAGCTTGTGACAAATATCCGGAAAACAATCCAATATTCTTGGATAGTACTGATTTAACAAAGGAAACGAGTGGGAGAAGATGATATTAATAGAAATTAATGACTACAGAAAACAGAAGAGTGCTTTGCTATTTACATAGTATGCAGCCAAACAACATTTTGTGGGCCTCCCTGCATGGGTTCGAGACAGCTTGACTGTCGAATACAGAGAGAAAAGCTTTAGAGGGGGATGGGCAGTCTCTGCGTTACGCCTGACATCTAATTTATTCGGTACAAAATCATTTTCACGCGTTGTCACATGCGTTTTTTTAATGTCAGCTGATGGTTACGGAACCCGCTGCGAACACCATGAGCCTTTGCTCTCAATTAACGTTGCATTTGATACAATGTACGAAAAAACATCCAAAAGTCTTTGTGGAGGCATCTGAATCTGATTTTTTTTAATAATGCCATTGATGTCACACCTAATTGAAAAGCCAGCTGGAACTAATAACTAACAGTAATACCAGTGATAAGCTTAGGTTAAGTTAAGGTTAAGTTGATTAAGCTAAGGTAATGTTGATTTTTATTTTGATAATACATTTGTATTGCGGTACTTTTATTTTTAATTGTTTCTGCTGTATGGGACAGTAACATGCATATTGTAACGCTGTAAGACGCTTTTGTAAATATTAATAATTATTCGATTATTAAATAAAAATTATGGTATAAATGATCTTAATTCTAATTACAAGTTACAATAAAAACGTGTTTAAAGTATCTAGTTTAATAAGAATTGTTTACATTGTTAGACTTTGTGCCATCTAGAAAACCCAAACTGCTCTGAAAACAACAATTAATGTTGCTGAAAATCCAGAAGCTGAAATATCACATTACACTTCAAGCAATTAAAAACATCTAAATGGGGGGCGACACACACAAACCCTCACTGGCTGCTAATGACTGTCTCGAGTTCTGAAACGGTAATGACGAGAACCGAGGGAAGGAACAGTCGCGGGGGGCTCACAGTGGAGAGTTTATTCAGAAACTTTTCTCTACACTTATGCCTGAGAGCCTGAAAACATCAACTCGGAAGCAACCGAAGAGTCACGGATCCATTTTTAATCACACAGTGTCACAGAGGAGCAAAGAACAGGAAGATATAGTCCAGTTCCTGGAGAAACAGGAAGAGTAAGTTCAAAGACATGCAGAAGGCTCTCTACAGCGGCTGGTGATGACACCTGCTGTAATTCTTTGAGTCAGCAGACACACTGGTTCAAAAAGTCATTTCAGAGCCAGAGAACAGTGGGCTGTAACATTGGACTGATCTCAGACCAGTGTTCCGGAACTTTATGGTTCTTGGCAGCGAATATCCGGGCTTGGTTGACATATGTTTAGATGGAAATTAAACATATATTGAACATGACCCTGTTATTCTAAGATTAGCTCTGCTTTTGACATTATTCGGCCGGGAAAGCGATGTTTTACGGTGACAGAGAACACATTTAACGTGCAGTTTATTCATATCTGAAGAGATATGTCAGCCCTGAGGCTGACCATGTTCAAAACACTATGTATTAAAGTGATAAACAAATGCAGGCGCTGGATGAGTTACAAGTACAAGCAGAATTCTGTAGGCTTGTATCAACCTCCTCGCTTGGTGACTACACACTTTCTTTGACTTCAGCATGTATAAAAACTAGTACAACCAGACTAAGCCTTCAGATACTTTTAAGCATTAAAGTGAATCTCAATGTACAGCCTTTGTCCTTCCATTTCATTATACTATGTTTTGAACCCAAAACGGAAGTTATACTTTACAAAAATACATAGAGGATTAATTAAAGATTACAGAAAAATTTGTATTTTTCTATTTTTAGGTGTACTGTACCTTTAAAAGTCAGCTGTGCATACTTCACAACTGAAAATGGCATCAGGTCCAGCTGGAAAGCTGACCGTCCAATGACTTTCATCTGGTCAGATGAACCGGTAAATAACAGTAGGCCACAGTGGAGCTTAACTTGTTTTTTAGAAAGCATGAAGGCAAAAGCTACTCTAATGTTCCAGAGCATATCTGATCAGAGTCCGTCCATTTCTCATGCTCCGGATGGAAAAATCGATAAAGGGGTCACGGCCATCGTCTGAAACACTACCCCTTAACCTTACACTCATCTCTGCAACACTTCAGATGGGCTTGTTAACTCAATTTGGAACCCATTGCTAAAGCAGCTCAGCTTCCCTCTGCAAAATCACAATAATACATCAACTATTCCGTCTTTGGAACGCCGGGATGGTGCGTTTATGAGAACCTGGCGGAGCATGAGCAGAGCGTGGACTTCTTCAGAAACAGGCCTGTTTTGCTGCCAGTCAGCTCTGGGCTGGACGCCCGTCTCCATGACAGCGTTTGATGATACATGGACTTGATTTTGATGAACTGTTTGGGAGCAACTTCAGGAGAACTACATTCGGAGCCAAAGTCGAACCTGAGTCCGGGGTCCCGCTCCACCTCCATGTGCTATAAAATGATCTGTCCTTTCACCTAACAATGAAAGTCCCATCAACGGAGGAGTATCATTTTAACACAAATGAAACATCTTTAGCCGTTAGTTTTAGCCGTTTAGTTCAAGTTAACCAGATATCGGAGCACCAACGGCCAGTTTCTCCAGCAGCACATCTTGCCAAAGATGGAGAAACCACAAAATATTATTAGCAGCCACAACACATGGCTTAAATCCATTAGATCCCCAGAGTGACACTAAATCAAACGTTCTAAAGTGGATCTGATGCAACGTTTTCAACGGTTATGCGCTTATGTAATTATGGGCTGTGCCAATTGGCAGGTTTTACTTTTAAGTAACTCTGCTTAGCTAGATATAACTAAAGGACCACATGAGACTTTGCAAGTACATGAAACCATGGTAACAGAGAGTCAGGTCGCCGAACCGAATGTGCCCGCAGACAGGTTGAGAGATGTAGGGATGAGCAAGAGAGAGAGAGCGAGAGAGAAAGACTGAAAAAGAGAAAATACAGGTACATTCCAGTTAAAACTGCTGCGTGGCTGAACTGGATCTAGACAGGACACAGAAAATAAAAAATACAATGAGGCGAAAAGGCATTTGCTGATAGTAACAGCTGTGTGTTGGCTATACAAATGCCCTGTAATTATTTCATATATGCATTTAAGTGTATTTTGACAGGCTAATTTAAGGCTGACAGGGAGAAATAGAACAATCTGCGGTTACCATCTGGATTGGTCCAGAATGCAATGCAATGTGAACACGCCGAAACTAATGTAGAGTCAGTACAGCTGAATTCAATTTATTATTTTTTTACAGTGCTTTCACAATGTATTGATTCAAAGCAGCTTTAAAAAGATAGCGCACCCAATTGTTTTCCCTCATTTTGTTAATCAAATTTATTATAAACCTGCAAGACTTTCGTTCTTGAGTGGAACCTAAAAGGAGATATTTAGCAAACTGTTGAAACTGCTTTTCCACACAGTGAATGTGAACTGAGACCAAGTTCCACAGAAGAAAGAACGTCAAGAGGGTGAGTAAATTAACAAAGACCATTTTTGGTTCATGGAAGAGCTATGGCTTTTGGATAAGGTGCTAGCATTTGGAATTGAATTTTGAACTGTAATGTAATCATAGGGTGCAATGTATTCCAAAGGATACAGGCAAAACAAATTCATACAGGATAATTCTTACATTGTCAGTTTAAAGGAAATTAACAACCTCTCAGGCTAACAATAACGCAATATTTTCATTAATATGATTTCGTTTTAATGATATTCTAATGGGATATGAGGCAAAATAAATATTTCACTAGTTTAACGTTAATGACCAAACAAATAAAACCAAACAGTCATGCAAAAAGACTTCAGGACATAAATAAAGTGGAGATCTCAAGCATTTCCCAAAGGAAGCCTAAGGTACATGACAACCAAACTGAGCACGACAATGTATTACATCTGACCCCAATCTGCCACTGCTGCTTGTGTAGTGATACTAATAAACTCCTTCCACAGGCTTCTGCAAACAATAAATGTGACATTATGTTGCCGTTGTGACACACAGGATCTCAGCTCAAGTTTTGGGCTTATTATTTTCATAAGTTTAGCTGAAGTTTTCAGCAAATTGTGCTAACAATTGAGCAACTATTTTTGCTGCGTTTTGGTATAACGGTAAAAAAACATACATAAATACATCAAAAACAACATATAACGAAGGCAGCCCAACAAACTTTATAATAATCATTATTTCACTACAGTAAAGAGAATGAGAATAAAAATGATCTTAATGCAATTTAAAAGTAATGGTACTCTGTGTTTTTTATTAATGGCACTTAACAGGTTTCAGGGTAATGGGGTGAAAAGTGGCTTGGATATGTTCTTGACAGGTGTAGTGAGATTAACCCATATATTCTCATTTTTTAGTATCTTCTAAAAGAAAGGCAGGCTTGTAAATTAACTTGTGTGAAAACACACACACACACACACACACACACAGTGACAAAATCTCTCTTGTGGTGTTACACACACTGTAAAGTTCAACATTCCGTTTCATCATTCCGACCAATAGCATTGCTCCTGTCCTGACCCACCCTGTCAACACGAGCCAATCAGAGCGCATCCTCTGAGATTTTCTCTCAGGTGTCCAATCATTTTTCTCTCTTTTGTTTCAACCAGCTCAGCACTGCCTAACCCAGGACATCCATAAACTACATGATGACCGCACCAGAGCACCAAGGCAGAGGTCCATGTCTTCATCTAACTGACCTGAGACTCACAATTTACCCTGAAAATAAGTCATATTGACAACTCAACCATCATAATCTGGCTTTATTATGCTGTTTAGGTTATATGGCAGATGGGAAATGTGTCCACAGATGGTCACGATTAGAAATCTGAATTCCGATCAGGAATGATGTGATAAAGCATCTCGGTTTAGACATTTAAAAGCTTGTCCGTCTCTTCCAGTCATAGAATAATTCGGGAAACCAAAGTGTGACGAAATGTGCTGAATAAAAGCTTTGTTCTATCACAGCCTGTCTGACATTCTAATGTTTCCTGCTGCGAGCATCCCAAATGAAAAGACATTTGCATTTTTACATTCATATTCCCAGCTAACAGGGAACATTCTCAGAACATTGGGTAAGGTTCTCTAAAAGTTCTTCCCAAGTTATCGTTTTGACTTTCCTAACATTGTACAACAAACAATAACATTAATACAATGTCTAAAAAACTGTTTTTTATTAGTTTTATTACTTAATGGAAATGTTGTAAAATTGTAAAATGTAAAATTGTTAGCTGGGATCCATTAGCTGGTTTTCTTTTGTGCACTGGATTCCAATTCATAACATCTCCAGTAGTGATTCATTCAGGTACCTTAAGTTACTACGAGAAGAAAAATACAATTTATTTATAATGTATAAACACTACCGTACTTCACTTGTGAATTTACTCAGCAAAATGTGTCAGTACTGTAACAGATATTGGAACACAACACAACTGCTAAGGGCTGCGTTCCAATACAACAACACGACAGAAGACAACTAAAGTAAATGAGTAAAGTTTCCTTCATTTCATTCATTGTTTTTGAGAGACATACTGTTCCTATTAAATTATAAATTCTATCATAGTTATATACTTTAAAATATATTTCCCTCCATAGCTACTTAAAATTGCTTCCCAAAAACTGCTTCACAAAAGGTGTGGACTTCCAGTTCTTGTGCTCCAGTGTGAGAAACACAATAATGTACGGCAGACAGAGCATGTAATGAACAGAGACCGAGAGACCTTTTATTTAACAGCATTTCTAATTCAGAGTTACACTGAAATTACTCTTCCAACGTGATTACTGCCAGAAAACATATTGCATAATGCTGCAGCCAGAAACGGGCGATTAAAAATGAAAGATCAACAACACTTTTAATTGAGAAGAACAAGCGTGAGAGAGAGCGAGAGAGAGCGAGGGAGAGCGAGGGAGAGCGGGTCAGGGTTTGTATCCAGGTCCCATAGTCTCCCAGCAAACACAGAACATTCCTCTAACGTTAGCATATGGTTCCCATCTGAATATTTTTGGGAAACAAAATAAGAACGTTCTAGGAATGTTCTCCGCAGGTTGTTTTGTTTTTTGAACCCATGCACTAATATTCCCAGAACGTTCTGGCAATCAAGAAATATTAGCTGATATGCTACACAAAAAACAAAAAGTGTACCGCTACACTAACACTTCTAGCGTCAAAGAAAGATCGAAAGACTTTGTTGTCAACTGGGCCAAGCAATAAACAAGTTTTCAATAATCCTATTATATAAGCCCAGCTAACAGGGAACAATCTTAGGACATTCTCTCAAAGTTCAAACACATCCTTACAGTAATGTTAGTAGGCCTTTTTTAATGTTATATATGATATATATATATATATATATCAAAAGTTAATCTTAATTGTTACAGAAATGTTACAGAATTGAATAATGTTTGAATAATGTTCTTATAATCAATTAATATTGTTAATACAATGTCGAAAACCTTGATGTTTTGAATGTACCTAGAACTTTTTAAAAACATGTTAAACATGTTACCTAATGGAAATGTTCTTACAACCTAAAATTGTTATCTGGGAGTAAATGGGCTTTACTTCAGCCATTATTATCACACTTAAGAGATATAATGCTGCTACCAGCCTTATTTACTGCCATGCGGGACCCCATAAAGGGAAAACGAGACGCTAACGGTTAATGAGTCCACTTTGCCTAAGATGGGGATTTTTTTATCCATAGAGATGAGATAAAAAAACGGCTTCCCTGGTTTGGCAAATCCCAGCTATGTTCTTCAACCAGCGTCCCTTATTACTGGAACATCGCGCTGTGGAAAATATGTGTTGCGTGGGAGCGTACAAACAATCCAGGTGCCAAGATTCCGCAGCCAAAGACTTTTTGTAATTAAAGCAAACAGCAATGCATGCTACAGCCAAGTCCAAGCTGCATACCAGTCCAGGTTTTGCATGTCGCCAACCTTGGACAGCAGGGTGGGGCATGGACACAGATCAATAAAGGTCAAATCCAGGCATTACTCTCAATATCACAGATGCCACATGTTGACTGTTATTAGCAAGAGCTCTAATGGGCAGGCGGCTAGGGGGCATGTCACCTCTGACCCTGAGTCACGAATGCTCAGATCACAAGATAAAAAACTTCCGTGGGCATATTCAAATAAAAAATGTGGAGATGATGAACTTCAAATGCCTGGCAAAGGGCAGCGAGATCTGCTTCAAGAGTCGTTTGTTATGTCATTACAAAAAGGCTTTACTTAAAACAGATGACATGACGTGTTAGCCCGACAGCACTTTTACGCTTTTAAGAAATAAATAGCAAATTTGTGAAGAGACTTCGTAACAGTCGTAATGGGCATTTTGCTCCCAGCATATGTAACTGACGGAAGGAAAGAAGAGGCGTTACTCAAGATGAAGATTAAAGAAATTGCTGCAGACGTTTCAGTGGATAGATGTGGGGTGGGACACATCAGATTAATTAAAAAAGTCGTGAAAGCACAATCATTACATTATTATGTTATTTGATTAGCTATTGAAAGGATATATACTGCATATACATTTATAAAGTGAATATGTGTGTGTGTGTGTGTGTGTGTGTGTACATACACACACACACACACGTACATAATGTATAAATATATAAAATATCGATACGTTAATGTATAATTTCCAAAGCAGTAGCCACCTTATGAAAATGTAACAGGATTTTATCACAGATTTTTACTACAGTTTTACTACAGTAAAATCATGGTTAATTTTCATAAGGGCCCTTTCAAACACAATGGTTGAAATGAAAACCATGACATTTTCTAGCACTATTTCCTAAGAATGACACATACATACCATGATTAAATTAACTTTAATGTAGACTAAACCTTACCACATTTGAGAGATATAAAGCACGTATTTTGGAGGAGTGGAGGCAGACAAGGGCCAAATTATAACTCAGGGTTTTAGACTGTCAGCTTTTGCCAGCACGTAATGGCTTTGTAATACACTCGACAGAGCGAGACACGGAACTCAATTAGTCTGTCTTTGGCAAAGGAAAAAGGGACAATTTAATGCAGCCATTGTGGCAGAAAACAGCTCAAAGGTTGGCCGTTCCCATCAGTCAAACTTCACAAAGAGCTTTGGGTGGAACGGAACGTTCCGGAAGTTTATCCTGGACAGAGTTTCTGTTTGATCAATCTCCAAATAAAATGAGCACAGGTCAAGCAAATATTCTCGATTCCTCAGTGTGTGACCAGTCAACTACTGCGGTTTCCTGTTACATGAAATATGTATGTACTCTTCATAAGAATATGATGTTGCAGCCCCACTGTTTCTATGGTGATTTAGCCATATATCAATCCGAGACTCGCAGCTGGTCTCCGCTAATGGAAACTGTACCATGTGTTTGTGAATAAAAAAAGCTTCTATCAGCTTCTTTAACCATTGATGTAATCTGTGTGTCTCGCCATACCAATTATACATCACATACCTGATGTTTCCTGCGTGATTTCCTCTGGAGCTCTAGAACTAGCCTTCAGACACAGCCAATCAGAGCAAATGTGGGGCGGGACTTAACATACATCTGGAACTCATTGGATTTTCAAAAGTGGGCGTGGCACAGGAGTGTGGGGGGAGGGTCAAACATTAACGTATAAAATTATTTTGAACGTTTGATTTCCTAATGTTAAAAAATATATTTTATTAATGTTAATAAATATTTTTAAGCCATGAATCATGACTGCAGGATCTTTGAATTTTTATGACCCTTTTCATTTCGAACTGGCCCAGTTTTAATCTAACGGACAGTAAAGACAGGAATACCAATTCAGAAGAAAAGGACACAAATAGATGGAGAGAGAGAAATAGCACAAAGAACAGAAGGACAGTTACTCAAGGGTATTTCAATCACACTCAATTTTCCGGTCACTCGAGGTCCCCGCGCCTGCATGGAAGACGGTGCTTGCCTCATAAACAACACACCTCCCCCATCGCCAGCATCTCACCTAGTCTATCAGAAATAGAAGCCCTTCATTACACGGGGGCTTGGCCGTGAAGACGCTCATTAAACACATCAGGGGGAGTAAAAGAAAAACTGTCAATCTTACCCACCCCAGCCCTCACCCACACACACCCATACACACCCACCCATACACACACACCTCACCGACACACACACCCACAACAACCCACCCACACACACACAACAAACACCTCACCACACACACACCCACCACACACACACAACACACCACCGACCACACACCACACACACCCACAACACACACACCTCACCGACACACACACACACCCACACACACACACCACACACACACACACACCCATACACACACACACACCTCACCGACACACACACACACACCCACACACACACACACACCTCACCGACACACACACACCCACCACACACACACACCTCACCGACACACACACACACCCATACACACACACCCACCCACACACACACCTCACGACACACACACACACACCCACCCATACACACACACCTCACCGACACACACACACCCATACACACACACCCACCCATACACACACACCTCACCGACACATACACACACACACACACACTATCACAATAATTGATAAATCTAATAATAGTATGTAATGTGAACAAAACTGGAGGTATTACAGAGGGACTCTGTAATAATATTTGATTTATACATGGCCTTGGTTAAAGGGAACTGGCATCTCATAAAACTAAGCAAACAATAAAAGCAGTTAGTTCAAGACCTTTGTTTCGCACCTTTGTTTCACATTAAAACAAAATTATAACCTTATAGCCTATATTTACATGTCTGTTGGATCTGAAGTTGATCCTGGACCCCTAAACTTCACAAAATTCACTGTTAGCAGACACGTAGCCATTTAACATTTACTGTTTTACTTCCGGGAATAAAGAGCAAAAAATGTCACACCCATATTTTGGTCCAATCAAATGCTCTTTAGAATGAAAAAGCCCCACCCCAACAAGCACGTAAATAATAAACAAGCACGTAAACAATAAACAAGCACGTAAACAATAAACGAGCACGTAAACAAATCCGCTGAAGTCTCCTTGACTTTCAAAAACAAAAAGGATGTGCGATTCAGAATGGTCAACACGAGGGAAAACTGTGCTTCATGCCGTTTCACAGGCGAAGAAATGTTAGTAAAAACAAGAAGTTAACTGTGTTTAACTGCAGCAGTGTAACAGTTATTCTGCTGGTGATGTATACTGTAATATATTCTCTTTATAGCTCAATAAATGAGACTCTTTATGAGCTAACTCGGGTGGGTAAGATCTCGGGCTGGATAAGCAAGAACTGAAAAAATTCCTGCTTAGCGAAACAAGCACTGTACAACAACTGCCTCTCTGTACTTTTTAATGTCCTCAGAAACAAAAGCTGGGCTGTTTTAAGGAATATCACGGTCAATAATAAAAACAAATCACAAATCAAGGCAATTTTGTTTCCGATGTGTTATTTGTTGTAAGTTTCCCAGGTCTCTCCTCTGTTTTACTTCTGGGTGAAATCAACATAAAGGATGTACATAAAGATAGCGGAAGTAATTTTAGCATAAAACGACCCTCTTTCTTGCCAGAGCAGTGGACTATAGTTAACACCTATAAACACTGACAGTGATAATGTTGGTGACTTGAGTTTGAGTCTAGCTTGCAACACCTTCTGACATTCTCAGGTTTCTCAGTGTCTTGAGTTCAATCTGTTTTGATCTTTGATCTACTGAATGGACACATATGATGAATCTGGACTGATAGTGAATCAAACCACTTCTGGGATCATCGTCACAAATACAGACAACGCGTGACAGTATTGTTCTTGACCAGCCGAGGAGAATGATGGTGTATCACCTCCATGATCCTGTAAATCTTCTCCTCCAATGGATCATTAGACATCAAAAGAGGACGGCACTAGAACCTCAGTTTATAAGAAAGACTGGGGCTAGTTGTCACTCTTTACACTTTGTGTAGTTCTGTTTCTGTCACTCTTTGTACAGGCACAAACCTTAATGTCTTGAATACATAAAACATTGCCACTGTTATTGCTCAAGAATGCCCCACAATAGTAATTGACAACATGCCGCAATAGTAATTTTAAAGGGGTTTTAAAGTAGGTGTTTAAAGTAGGTTTTGTTTGCACAAAACCACAGCTATAAAACACACACAATTTCAAAATGGACTCAAAACCTTACAGTCACTGAGACATAGCCCATCCCAATGTGACAACTAGCCCCAGTCGCCTCTCTTTCTACTCAAATAATTTAAAATATGCAGCCAAGCACATCTACATCACAACCACACCATTGTCCCTCTCTGATGGGCACACACACATAAACACACACACACACACACACTTGACAGGCCGAGAAAATTGAGATCTCGCCTCCGTAATCTAACTTTAATGGTGGCCACCATTAGAAGTTATATATTGCCTGGTAACAAACCACAAATCATGCAGGCAGCCTCTCACTCCATTATTACATTTGGACTCTCTGCCTATAAAAAAACCCCAGGAGTCGGTGAAGCTGGAACAGAGGTGCACGACTTTGTAGAACCAATCAGGTAGAGATAATGCATTGTGACATCACGGTGGGACACCTGTTATGGCTTAAAGGGACAGTTTGCCCAAAAATAAAAATTCTTGCGTCATTTGCTCATTCTCATGTCATTCCACGCCTGTATGATATTTTTTGCTTCTGAGAAACACAAAAGCAGATATTTTGAAATACACTGGTAACCAAACAACAGTGGCACCCACTGTTTTCCATTGTCTGGACAGAGAACTACTAAGGCTCAAAACATCTTCTTTTGTGTTCCACAGAAGAAAAAAATCAAATCAGTGTGTAATGACATGAGAGCGAGTAAATGATGGAATTGTCTTTTAGTTTTGGGTGAACTGTCCCTTTAACTGTTTGTGCCACTAAGAAAAGTGTCATCTTATTCGTGTCATGCAATTTATGGACATTTATTGGAGGTTCACAAGGTTTTGAAACACAGAGAGACCAGAAGCTTCCTGACACCTGTATGGTTGAACAAAGGTCTATAATACCTAAAGAAAGCCATCTGTTTGCATTCCCATTCATCTAAATGGCAGTTGTTTGGCTGACACACAGACCATCAAGCATCTTTGTTATTGGACGATCACCTGGGCCAAAAGGTCATGTGACCTTCCTTTTGGGACAGCAGGAAATGGTGTCATCCCAACACTAATTATCTATCATCGATTGAACCCTTTCAACTGCCCTACAAAAACACACACACACACACAGAGTCAGGTAGTTACAGCTATCCAACCAACCAATCAACCAGCCAAACCCCATGAAATCATCTCACTGTAACCCAGTGTTACCCCTTCATGACCTGTTGATTTCAGAATAAGTAGTTATGTACATAACCAACACAAGCACACAAGAGCCATTTACATACAAATCCCAGGACACACCCTGAATCCACAAATCAATCAGCTTGAAAAAACATAACAAGGAAGCAAATAAAGTTCTTACTTTATGGTTTTCACACAGCATTATTTGAATGTACAAGCGTTTATATTTTAATGGGAACGCAAATCTGTTGCAAATCCAGATCTTTACGCCCCAAAAATCTTTAAATGCCATTTTCCATGCCACCCAGGTTTTAGATCACTCTACATAAATGTCATTTTTATACGAACTCTCCGGCTTCAACGTCTTATCTCTGCTTAGGAGTCTGATCGACTCGACTACTCATATGTTAGATAAGCGTGTCCCTAAAGAAAATATGAGGTAATTTATCAAAGCAACAAAGGAGGTGATTTGTTTGTTAGATTACATCGCAGGCAGTTGGACACTTTTATGTGCTTTATATAACAGATAATGCTTCAGAAGACATTCTGGCATAGCCCATATATCACTCACAACTACAAGAGGCAGAGATTACAAAGCTACAACAGGCAACCCCTGCTAGTTTAAAGAGCAAATCTCTGGCCAGGATGTTGCCATCACAACAACCGGCTGCTGAAATGTCACATCACCTTTGTCAAGGTGCCTAAATCACCCGCAAACCTCTGCAGGGAGGTTATCTCCACCGGTTCTGTTGACCACAAGACACACTCCAGAATTCTTGGCTGTGAAAGCAAGTTGATGGGTGATGACAATGAGATACGTGCCTGTTTCTGTAAACAAGAAAGCAGGCGCTGAAAAGAGGGCGAGAAATGAAGTTATACGTTCTGTGCGGCGATACTTTCTTCAGGCAGCATATAATGAAGAAAACAAAAGCAGATATTTACGAAAGAACCATCACATCACCGGACGTGACAAATGACATTTAGCAAAAAGTTCTCTCTCATTCCAAGCAGCAATTTTACAAGGTCCATTTCAATGCAGACATGTATAAACATGTTTAAGGGTCTGAATATATGCAAATGCTTTACATTTGGTGCCACTGATAAAGATAAACAGAGCAGTGTGTCTGACATACCTCAGATAACGCAGTGGCTCTATGGTCCCTGGTTCTTTATCGTTGTGGTTCATCTTGATGAATTTGTGTGGATTCGATGCAATTGATGCGGTTTTCTACAGTCAGCCCCTCTTTCTTATCTCACTCAGCTTCTCTCTGCCTCCTCTGGCTCACTGGCTGATGAGCCAGGCTCCACGCGTAGATCAGCTCCTCTTGCTGGAAGTGTCAGCCAATTAACAGGCAGTGAGATACCATGAGCGGCGTCTGATTGGCTGAATGCCCCTGATGCTGGGACCATAAACCGCATCCTTTTCAGATGCAACATCCCTGTGACACAAGAATGCAAACGTGCCCGTCTCAGTTGCCTTAATTGCAATTTGGTTCACATTATCTCTAATACTGCATTACGCATATGAATACTTATCATGCATGTATTCATACATTACAACAAGCATTTAGAGCGGTTTAGGGGAAGATAATAAAGATGAATTTGCTATAATCGTGGTGATGCTACTGCTGTATAAAACAAATCCATTTTAAACAGGCTATAACATGTTTAATGTAATGCAAGGCTCTTTACATTACAGTTTACAAAAATAACCTCTTAGAATAACCATTATAATTTACGGTCTTATAAATTATATGAATTACCATGTTAATGTGTCAAAATAGATGGTTGTGAAGATACCGATATCATTATGTTCATTTAAAACATGAATAGCTTTAATCAGAAATAAAAACAGGAGAGGCGTGCAGCTGTAGTAAATATCGCCCCCTATCGATTAAATGCCGTCAATACATGCACATATATTAAAATGAACGCTGTAAATCGAGCTAAAAACATTGTTGAAAACAGACATATTTGTTCACATGCAATTTGAATCACTTTAATTTTGCAGCCCGAATCCGGCCAGACATAAATGGCAACAGAACTGGAAAAAAACTGAACCCGGGCCTTATCCCTGCACATCTTTAAAGCATGGCTGCTGAATCAATAACAAATTAAATCACAATTCTGGGGTGGAGATGAGCGATTTCTCTCAGGACAAGTCTAGTCAAAACAAGTCAAGCAGCTGCGTTTGTTCAACATCTGACAATGGTTTCAGACGCTGAAACAAAAGCTTCACGTTGAAAAAATGGTGCCGGGGAGACAACAAGAGAGGTCAAAAAACTACCACACAACTGACCCGCCAAAACCCTGAAGAGACCGATGATCGGAAATGAGAGCTGTCGACTAGCACCAAGTCTTCTGAATAAAATTAAGCGAATGCGTACAAACCAAAATACAATATCACAGATTTAATGACGGAGGAGGCCTAGATAAATCGTTTCAATTGAAAAGATTTTGGGACGACGTCCGTGGGATTCTCCACAACTGACATACTGATTTATTTTTGTTGACCATCTTGGAAACAAAAACAGGAATGACACACCACATGCCTCAGACTGGGTAAAAAGTTACAATGTGGTGTAACTGATCATGTTTTTTATCAACATATTGTGACAATCATTCATATATAGACCATCACAAGATTTAATAAAACTAGTCCAGATATTATAACTCTTATTACACACACACTGCATCTTAATTACAGTAGCTCTAACAATAACAAGGAGAAATAACAACTTAAATATTTGCTGGATATCACTTCCTTTGTAAATCACTATACTGTAAATAAAAATAATTCAATACTACGGCTCTCTCAATTGGTATTTGGCTGCATATTGTGACACATCTCCAGAAGATCCATGAATCCATGAGATCCATCCTCTCGAATGGTTAGTGCCGTTAACTACCTCCACAAGACAGACATTGTGCAGAGATATCAAGTGAGAAAACATACTGTTGACCGCTGACGTGACGATCGACTGAAGATCCACGACTTTGGTTTTAGGTGCTTCTGTCAGCACACTGTCAGACCTTCTGCGGTTCTGCAGCATAAAGTCATAATGAATAGTAGCTTTTCAGACTGTAGGCTCTATCTATGGAGTCTATATGGTTGTATTCGTCATGATTACTGGAGTTATGACATTGTCCTGAAGCGCCTTCTACGTCTTCATAGGAACCCGTTTATCCAAAGATAGTGTTCCCATCCGACCGAACCCATTGGACCAAAAACAGGTAAGAGGAGTGTCTAGTGACCTGATTTTGCCTACACCTGTCTGTGGCCCTGAAACATCATTTCTGCCAAAAAAAAAGCCCTAACCATTAACTGACCCTTCAAACAAGAGGGAAATAATGGGCTAAGAATAGTAAAGCCACAATCCAATCTATAGCTAAATGTAATATTGAACCTAAACATAATCCAGCAATCTGACTAATCTGATTGGTTTATGAAAATATTACATCAGATTGTAGAAGACACACAAATACATTTAAGTATACATAATATACACGTGCAAACATTTTAATATTTACCCAAAACACATACTGATAAAAGCATCTGCCAGATTCATAAATGTCTAGGTAGATGTTGAAAATATTGATTAAAAAAAAAAACTAGTACAGACTTGTGATGCGATCCATGAAAAGAAAAGCAGATTCATGCTGAAAACACTCAACACAAGAGGCAATACAGGTTAAAATTAGTTTTTATTATAATTATTAACTGATAGATCAGAAACAGATGAAAAAGAATGTTTTTTGTACAATTTGTAAAAGGGATGTTACACAAACAATGCCAACATCCCGGGGAAATGGAATGGGGTTATTCACCAGCAGCAGGCAGTAGTCAGAACAGCCGTTTACATGAGGACCCATGTCATAAAAACACTCCACAGGCATTGAAGAGCAGTGAACGGATCTCATGTTGAGAAGTTTGAGATATGAAGGAAAAAAAAATGACTAGCATTAATAACTTGACGCATTCGTCGGACTGCATCGACTAAGGACCCGAGCTGTCGTTTATAATACGCATAACTGTTTCGCTACAATACCAAACACACTGCTAACAAATCAATTCAGACAAAAGGAAAATAAGAGATGGCAAAATAATGCAACCACCACCTGACAGGGAGGTACAAAAAAAAGAGACTTGATTTCCTTTAGCTAGTCACGCTAGATCATTTGCTACATTCTTTAAGCCGTAATGCTTTCAAACAAAACATTTCCTTTAAGGAAAGACTAAGCCGTGCCAGTTTGCGCGGGATCTTTTGACAGGATCTAAAACAGAACATGAACGAATTAGGTTCTAGCAAAGAAAATTGCACGTATTCGTCCTAAAAACGGTCCGATCTCAAATTCACAACCATTTGAAACTACGAAAGAAATCCCTTGGATATAAAGTCAAGAACTTTGGGCTAATGGCGTATCCTTCATCTAAAGGGACATTTATAAATAAAACATCCAGATATTACCTGGATTCTCTTACAAGAAAGCTTTAAGGGGAATAAATCACAAAGAAAGTTTCATATCAGCTTTCCCAATGCTCCTATTAAACAGATATCAACAAACTGTTCACACAAGCGCACACATACACACACACAGGTCTACAATAGTTGTCCTGTCACAGCTGCTGCTTCTGTTAGTTTCATCCATCTCTGTAATCATCCCTGATGCGCAACTCTTGGTTAAATGTCTTTCATAAGCTTACAAAGAAAAACAACCCAAAATATTCCAAAATACACACTATACCAGCAGGTGCGTAAACCACCTCGACGGTATAACCATTTCTTTTCAATCTGAAGCCTTTAACAAAGGCCATTTCAAAAAAAGGGGTGGAATGCGCCCACGGTTAAGCTAAAAAAAACAAACAAACAAAAACAATGCATTGACACGAAATACACATCCATACACTCCGATATCATTAAAGAGACGGTGTGCATGACAGAAAAGCTAAATCACTCTCGAAAAGTGTAGATGGTCCACAAAAGGTCAGAAACAAAAACATTCCTGGGAATGCAGGAAATGTACAACCCCAACTGATCCAGCACTTCCTGTGGGTAAGTGTCTATGAGCTCTGCAGTCTCCAGTCAGAGAGCCATAGGGAGGCACGAAGTGGGAGTTTCTGGGTGACATCACCACCGTGCATGCGTGTTAGATCACTAAAGCCCACTTGGTTCAGCAGGGATTCTGTAGATACATACAAAAGCCTATACAGAAGGTCCCTGATGTCCCCTTTATCATTGATCCTGGTACAGTATTCCTCTACGATACTTATTGGCCTATGGGGTTCTTACTTCTGGACTTGGAACAAAGACGAAATAGAGAGAAAATATATTTTTTACATTTTATTATTGCTTAATGGCCGGTTCTCTGATATCGATAACCAACCAAATGTCCAAAGACAAGATTATATTTGAGAAATATCAGGATGGTTTTTTCCTCCACCGCAGGGCACTATTTCCATGTGTTTGCTGTTTGGGAAATGGAGCGAGAGGGAATCATATCTAAGAGGTACTCTCGCTGACGGTCCACTGGAGACGTCGTCCTGTGCACGGAGATACTGGGGTTGACATAAGCCATGGTGACACCTGCCCGGGATAAACGCGCAGTGGTTACAAATCGTTGATAACCATAATATAAGTATAAACACATTTCTAGTAAATTAAGCAATGAGGTGAACAGATACATTTCCAGCTCTGAAACCCATCGAAGAGAGAAACCCAAGAACATGAAAATAATAAAAATAAAATACGAGTCATTCTATGAAACAAGCGCCTTTTAGTTTTGAAAAGATTCATTTTAGACAAAGAATGTCTTTCTGTATCAAATCAATAAGCTTTTTTTTTTTTTTTTAAAGTAATGGACACAAGTTTTGTAGAATGCCCCTTGTGTTATCTGACGTTACATACCAGATAATTTAAGTTTTTTTCTCTAGCTATAGGCCAGTACACACTAAACAGGTTTGCAGATACAGAAAGAGAATAGAAAGGAAGGGGCAGATTTTGGTCATTTGCAATTGCCATCATCTACCTGTGGTGGTGCTGTTCTGTTTCCTCCAGGTATTGGTGGTGGGGTTGCTGCTGCCCTTTTCCCCTGCCCTCGCAGCATGCTTACCTGGCCTGCTGACCAGCGCGGCGGCTGTGACGGCGCTCTGGAGCTGGGAGGACGTGGTGAAGCTGTGGCGCGAGCCCGCGCTCATCGCCTGCTGTATGTTGCGTGGTAGCTGCCCTGGAGTCTGAGGAAGAAACAGTGCAGTGTGTTTAACTAAATCAACACAAACATGCTGGCATCAAATGACTGCCTGCTCACTGGCTTCTACTAATACTACAACTTTGGCATGAAGTCGAGTTTGTGTAGCTAGTACTAACAGTTTATTCGTACCCCACTCACTATTTGCTTTGTGATTTAGCAAGCGAGCTGTTAATCAGATTTAAACAAACAACTTGTGTTGTGAATGCTTGACTCATTTATGTTGTAAAAAAAATCTGCGCGCAAACCGCGTTGATTGAGCTGCTTTGTTGCCATAGTAATGCCATTACAGATTAATGGTTAGTAGTTAAACCCTTGCTACCGGAGTTCACATTACAAATACAGTTCAGTACCTGCTTGATGGTGGTTGAGTAGCGTCCCACCGGGGTTCCTCTGTTGGTCTGCTGCTGCGGCAGAGACGTGCGCACCTGCTTGTACTGTGGCGACACCAGCACGTGTTCCGATTTGATCACGGGTGAGGACGAAGAGGATGAAGACGAGGAGGTGGTGCTCTTGGAGACGGGCGAGGCAGCCTGCTGCAGAATACGCTGCTCGATCTCCTGCTCTTGCTGCAGGGCCTTGACAAAGGCGGCTTTCAGACGGCTGGTGTGCTCCGCCTTCAGAACCTTCTTCTGGTTGGAGCTCATACACTGCTCGCAGAGGATGGAGCCATTGCTCTTCTCCTGCCTCCAGCGAGAGGTGAAGTCCGTCTGACACTGCGAGCACTTAAAGGGCTCTTTGGGCTCTGGGGCAGGCGTGGACTCGCATTTCGGCTGCTTACCTGGAAGGTAAACACGTGATTTAAGAAGATACTTGACAGAGCTTGCAAAAGGTTGAAGAGAAGATTCTCAGCATTATTCATTCAGATGAATATGTCTTAGCACGTACTACCACATTGGTTTTTGCATGCTGTGGGTGAGTGATTGCCAGTGTGTTTCTAAACAGTTATAAAGTGATGCTTACTTTAAGAAGTATGCACTACAGGGCTGTACTCACTTTTAGCAAAAGTATCTAGGAGGTTCTGGACCACCATCTCCAGCCCCACCAGGTAAATGAACTCATTGTTGGCTGCAGAGGGCAGGAATGTGAGATCTGGTGCCGGAGGTTTTGGTGGTGGGATCTCCAGGAGGGTTTTCTCCAGCTGCTTCCGTAAGGCAAGCTTGGCAGCGGCCTGGCGGCTGGCGGGAGAGTCGTTAGCATTGATGCTAGAGCTGCTGGTGCCCAAACCAGAGGAGCTCTTCAAACCAGGAGATGCCTGAAAACACAACGAACATGACCGTTATATACATGACAGTTACATAATATTAAACCTTAACTAATTTCATGATTGAACGGCTAACGTTTAGGACATTTTGTGAAGATAACACAATGAAAATGACCTGAGGGACGAGGACGTTTGTGTTGGCTACATTAGCCACGCGGATCAGGCCCTGCTGGATGATCCTCTGACCCTGCACCTGTACGCTGGGTACGGAGGTCCGTGGGCCCAGAAGTAGAGGAGGAGGACCGGAACCAGAGAGCTGCTGCTGCTGCTGACGCAGGCTCGCAATCTGATGCGGGGTCACGGCGATGGGCTGCAACAAACACAGACACACAAAAATGCATACTGATATAATACTGTTATATTATATACATTTTATTGCTGTCAAATATTAAATTGAATTGCTTATTAGACACATAAAAATAACCTTATTTAAACTATTTTATACAATTTATTTTACACAATGCACAAAGAAAGCTATTAACAAACTGGTGTCAAATTTTGAAAAACACAATCAACAGTGGCCAAAATCCTATTAAAAAAGTACTGGTCAATTTATTAGCCTTCCTGCTATATAAATTCTAAGTCACATGTTATACTAACTATAATCCACTAGACTAACAATCAGTAATCTGAAAATGAGGTCCCACCCGTGTCATTTCTTTTCACAGTGTGATTTAGGAGCGTTTAAGATGCAGCAGTAATACCTGTGATCCTCTGACTAAGGGCGGCATGACAACTGTATTATGGGTGCCGTGTTTGGACACCTGCGTTCCACCTCGCACCAGAGGAGGAGGAATCACGGTTCCTGAGTTCCGGTTGGACACCTGAACGCAACACACAGTTAAACTCTTATTCCGTTACGTTCTGATCTGTTTATTGTGCGTGAATGGACCCCTAAGGGCCTGGACAGTTCTGACCTGCAGGGGCCCTTTAGTGGATGAGATACTGCCTCTGACCAGAGGTGGAGGAGCAGACACTGAAGTAGTTGACTGCAAGCAAGACAGAAAGTTATCAAAACATTTAACAGAAAGATCAAGGAACATTGTTATTACTTGAAGCTATCTGATGTTGTGCTATGTTGTGTCTGAGCCGTTCTTTTTCGAACGTTACACTCCGTTACCTTTTGTGCGGCGTCTTTTTGGGTCTGACTCTGCCGAATCTTCTTCAGCAGAACGAGTTTGGCTTCCTGCAGGCGCAGCTCTTCCTGCAGCTGCTTGATGATGCGTTCACGCTCAGACGGCGTGCACTTCTGCGAAACAATCGCCTTATTAATCAAACCGTACGTTGACGCCTGATTTATAAAGTGTGAGTGAGAAAGTTTAGTTTGGTGACTTGAATTGCTTTGAATTCGAATTGAATTACCCAAGTGTAAATGAAGTGGCAAAGTGGATTGACGTTTAATGGTAAACATGTGTTAAGGTGATTCTGACATTACCATTAGCATCTCAGTATCCGTCTTCTTGAAACTGTGACTGTCTCCATTCATACAGGGACTAGAAGGTTCATTGTCTGATAGAACGATGACATCATCAGGTGTTGGAGGACGTTCCTTCTTTATGTCACTGAGAAAGACAGAGAGGGAAACATAAGCAGAGGCTAATAATACATAGATGTTAGCGTCCCACTTTAAGATATTTTGTATATTTTAACACTGGCTATGTTCAGAACCGCAAAAACATTTCATACTATTTTTGCAGTATATAGTATACATATCCAAATTATTCAAATTTGTTGCATGAATAAAATACCCAGATGACCTGCTGTATTTGGCAAATGGCCCTATACACAACAACAAGATACTGTATCCCACAATGCAACGTAATCTTTCTTAATCTTTCTTACCTAACATAACAAACCCAAGTAATATCAGCTACGGTTTCCAGTACCACTTACTTTTTAAACACATTAGTTGTATCACCCAAAAACAAATAAAAAGACATGCCGATCAAAATACAACACAATGAAGTCAAGTAAAAATGTACAGCACTACTGTTCTTCACATATTCTCTAAAAGCGTTCTAGGAACGTTCAACATGTTCCATTTTTTAGACGCTGCAATATTTATTGGTTACAAGAATGTTATTGAAACATTTTAATTCTGTAACTTTTTAAAACATTCAACTAACAACCACTTAAGAATAACATTTTAATACATATGATATAACGTTAAAAACGTTCTACTAACATTACCGCAAGAATGTTTTTAATTATTTTTAGTTTTTGATCAACTTTTAGGGAACGTTTGCCAACGTGGGACAGCCCTTCTCCACTGACTTAAATGAAATTGCCTGCACTGCCCACAAGAGGTCGCCAAATGACCAGCACCGACAAATCCTGCAACCAATCACCTTTACAGCAGCTGCACAGCAAGTTTCTTTCTAAGGTAAGAAAACAAATGACCATAACAGCATAGAAAACCGATAAAAAACACAATCCCACATCAGCCAATAGACTGACAATGCTGGTCTCAAGTTGACTTCTGGACGGTAGCTCTGCAGCCCAGACTGTAGAGACTATGGCTAGTAACAAGGCTAATGTATGCACTCCATCCTCAGCTTTAACTGCAGGCATGATGCATTTCTCTCATGCATGCCTGTTGCAGAGGGCAGCCGGGAGGTCTGCCGCTGACAGGTTTCTATAATAAGGGTCACATACTAAACATGTTACTAAACACTAAGGCCCACTCACCATTAACAAAACAACTACTTAGAAGCTGTACTACATGTGGGCAAAACCTGCGTTAACATGTTGCTAGGGTGCTTCTCTGCAGTTGCTAGGGTGTTCTAGGGCGTTTTTGCATGATTGTTAGGGTGGATAAATTTGGATCCACAAATGTATGTCATTAGATTTTTATGTATAAATTATTATTAACCCATTATATTTCCTGCCGGACAAAAGCTGAAGGTTTTTTTGCGCAGAAATGCGAGCATGTCACTCAAAAAAGCGGTTTAATTTGAGGCATTATTCATGTTTTTTGCACAGATAGTACGGTTAGGAATGATGCACCCTTAGCTTTTAGGGTTCTGTAAAGCATCTCAGCAAGTTGCCACTAACTAGGCAACATAACCCAAAACTGCCATAATCCTTTCCTCACTCTGCACTAAAAAAAACTGTGATGGCGAAGAGGGTTTGTGTCAAGCCAAGTGCACAGCCTATTCTAGTAAATTGACACTTATAGAGAGACAGGAAGGAACATCACACATCCCTGAACAGCACTTAGCTGTCACTTTCTGCAACCATTGAGCGTTCCTTAAAAGCAAGCCAGCCAATTAAACCCATCCCTCAATACAAAGTGTCCAAGTTTACTGGAACCGTTGCGAGATCCTGTAGGTTCTTCATGGGAGTGCTCCCGAACTTCATCCAGAGAGCCGAATCAGTTTTCAGCTCGAAATCCCAACTAAACAGTAACCAGCACATTACCAGAAATGACCTACATGACTTCCTGTGTGTTCACCAGCACCGGAGAGATCACATGATGCAAGAATTTCCCTCGGGTCACATGACTCACACCCACCCTTTTCTTTAACTGTTCCTGCCGGTGTGGAAACCATGACAACGGCCGGCTGAAACCAGTTTGTGACATAGGCCTCGTCTGAAAAGTCAGACAGGCTTCAGGTGCGAGAGCAAACCGAGAGGCTTCAAACTTTCAAAGTGGGACACGCCGCCCGAGGAAACGTCAACGTGCTGAGACGGCACATGCGCGACTGTGGTCTCCGGGAGGCGTTCGGCGATGGTCTCGTTTTTAGCCGACGACGTCTTTCACTCCACGTCCTGTCCCTCCCCCACACCGCATGGCATCAGGCCACCCCCTTTGTCCTCTTCACTTCATCAAACGCTCGACAACTTTTGTTTGTCACTTTTAAATGAGTGGGAACTCTCAGCTGCCGAGTAACGTTTTATTATATTTCAAGACAAAATTAAGGTGCCGCTAACTTTTCTTGGCATTTCAAGACCAGCTCTGTTATATTAGTTGCGTTGTTTAAGTATCGCTGTTATTATTGCTTATATTTGGTGAAAAGAACTTCTGTTTTCTGTCGCCGACCCTAAATATAACGCATCACGCACTGTTCGTGCTACAGACATGAGTGATCACAACAGACAGAGCAGTTAAATCGTGTTTCTTGTTAAGGAGAAGTATGCTAGTACTTTTCAAACAATCAGACTTTGGAATTTTTGCTTGACGAACAACAAAACCGGCAAGAAATATCCCAGACTTGCATTCAAGGCAAAAATGGAGTCATATCTAAGGTATTGCATAGTCTTGAATTAGCCTCATTTGTCATGGGCCAATAAGCAACTACCCATTACACCCTATCCAACTCCTAGCAATGCCCTAGCAACCGCACAGAACGCCCATCCAACTCCTAGCAATGCCCTAGCAACCGCACAGAACACCCATCCAACTCCTAGCAATGCCCTAGCAACCGCACAGAACGCCCATCCAACTCCTAGCAATGCAAATAGAACCATCCAACTCTAGCAATGCCCTAGCAACCGCACAGAACGCCCATCCAACTCCTAGCAATGCCCTAGCAACCGCACAGAACGCCCATCCAACTCCTAGCAATGCCCTAGCAACCGCACAGAATGCCCATCCAACTCCTAGCAATGCCCTAGCAACCGCACAGAACGCCCATCCAACTCCTAGCAATGCCCTAGCAACCGCACAGAATGCTTCATAACCAAAGGGCAACACATAAAAAACTGAGAACTTAACAGCATCACCACAATTGTCCGCCTTTACAACAAATTAAATGTAACATTATATAGAATTATTTGATCACTTTCTCATAAAGGCCTCATGTTTTTAAAACCAGCGAAGCAAAAGCACCAGCAGGCAGCTTTTTAAAACATATTGAACGCAAGAGGTGCAAATCTGCAGCCGTGTTCTTTTGCATGTACTTGATACTTTGTTTACTTTGCATTTTAGCAGATGTTTTATATTCAAAGCTTCTAGCAGGAAGCGCAACCTGGGGTCAAGCGTCCTCGGCGAGAACACCGTAAAAACAGCAGGACTGGAAATTCAGTAACTCTCCAGTTCACAGGTCATCACTAGCTGGCAGAAACGCTTGTTACAAGCTCTGTTTAATTCAAAGAAAGATCTCCTACGTGTTGGTTTTTGAGTTAGGCGTGCTTCTCACCTCTTGGACGTGCTCATGTCCACGGGTTCATCTCCGGTCTGCACTTCCACCTTGATGGTGGCCTTCACCTCACCAGCTCGTAGGATGTTGTTCACCTTATTGGCCTGTTCGCTCTTGGTCTTCAATCCATCCACGGGTCCCTGCTCACCCCTCTCCAGTTTGACCCTCTTTAAGTCGGCCCCTGCGCCGGGGGCCTCTCGCTCCAGTGCTCGCTTCTGACTGCGCGTCTGACGCACCCCGTCTTCCGACATCTTCTCACCTGTAATGAAACATCACTCAATGAGACAGGCGTATTCAGAGAGAAAACATTATAGACTAAATATTGCCAAGTCTGTAAAGGCAATAACAATACAGCCTACTATATTATATAGCGGTCGACCAATATGGGTTTTTAAAGGGCCGGTGCTAATAATATGCTAATGTGCATTTACAATTAAGTACCTAAATTTGCCTGAATTCTTACTGTCTTAAATTTTAAACATTTTATTCTTCCACTTCCAATCATTCACACAAACTATGTTAACCCCTGCTGCAAGGTAACCCGTATTTAACGCAGCCTGAATTGTGTTTGCTTTCACTCTGCGTAGTTTGTTCATGGTTTGAGGATGAGGGCATGTCACGTAACCTGTGCGTTGCATCTAATTTGACTACCTGAACTTGCATCATGATTGGTCGCACAAGATAAAGGATAAAAGTACATTACTCCTCCTATTTAAAAATCGTTCACATTTTTACATAAACAGAACTATGCCTCATTTTTGGGGTCACGACCCATGATTTGAAGGAAATGCCCATCACGAAACAAGTTTCTCTATCAAGACATTTATAAAGGGTAGACTGTTACTTTCCATTACATTGTCATCAACAGAAATTTGCAAGGCAACCCAAACAGACATGTTATGCGAATGCATAAGCATACAGTACAGTTTTCGCAATGTAAAAGAAAACTGTAGAGTCATGGCCGCGTCTTTAAACAAGAGCCTGTACTGGGAATCCAAACCTCAAGAAGTTTGGCCAAACCCCACAAACAGGAAAGACAATCACACACAGCAGAACCCAAGAGTGAATTTATGCTCCATACTGAATGGTGACTAGCTGTCATAACAGGTCATGGAGCTTCCCCTGAGCTTTAAAATATGCATGCAAACCTCAACCAACCAATTTACAGGAAACAACTCTATAACTAGGGTACAGAAAGGTTAAGTCTTCTGCATGAGAGACGGCCCTGGCTATACGTGCTGACCTACCTGTTTAACTTATGATATCAGCCATCTGATAGCAACAGAGCTGACTCAACACCCGGCCTGCTCTCCTCGGCTGTGACATCACTGAGGATAGGCATGACCCTTCCCAAGATTCCATGGGACACATAAAGCATTTCCCCGAAAACCAGTTCAAACCGGTCGGTGGACGCAGCTGAGAGACTGAAGCAGGTTTTTAACCCTTTGAGATACCAGCTCGCAGTAAATGCGGCCACACAGACGCAGTACTTTGCCGGTGGGGGATGGGCCGTGTGCATTCCAAAACACGTCTTTCAGAGATGAGAAGGAAGTGCTCTCCCCTTTGTTGATCGCACAAAAACAAGCGACACTGTGGTCTCCCAACTAACAATTTTGGCTTCGAATGTTTCCGTAACGTTTCCATTAAGTAACCAAAACATTACAAATGTTCAAAACATCCAGTTTTTGGACTTTGTATTAACGTTATTGCATTACTAATCCTTTTTTGTAAACTGTGGAACAACTTAATAATGCTAAAACTAACACCTCAACACTTTTGATATGATATGTCATCTTGTAAAAGTTCTAATAATGTTACTGCAAAAACATTTTTGATAACTTTGAGAGAATGTTAGCCAATTGTTAGTCAACATTAAAGGTACGCAAACCAAAGAAGCGCTCATCCTGCAAATGAACACTTACATAGTGCTAACATAGTTAGATTATAGCACGTCATCAAAGAGGAGCCAAGGGAACTTTTAAGTCAAAAGAAATGTTTTGTCCTGTGTCATGTTCACAGAAAGAATTAGTTAACAGACATTGGGGAGACATTAAACCATCAAATGTGAAGTATTATATTACTACTAAGTTATTCAATGTCTTTTTTGAAACGAGGCAGGAGCACAAACTATCTGTAGCTAAAGGTCGATTTTTTTGTGTGTGGTCACAAATGTAATGGTAAATGTAAACAAGCATTGGATATACAGTAGCTCTTAAAAGTAGGTCAACCAAAACTGTCTATTCTTTACTGACGGTTAGAAATGCAATGGACCAAAACCACTACATTCAAAGAAGGCCCAACGACAAGAAAATCAGATTACAGCCACTGAAGCCCAACGTTTTTGCAGGTTTTTTTGTGTAGCTATCTGCTCGAGTTGTTCAACAATCTCAATTAAATGACACTGTGAAGTTGTCATAAGATTTCTGCATCATGCAGTTTGTCTGTTCACACTAAATGCTAAATCGCATCTAATGACTGCTATTAGATCATATTTATGTGCCGTGCAATTTTGGACCAATAAGATTCACCATGTGCAAGGCTTTCCAACGTGAAAAGAAATAAAAAAACAGCAGGACATTTTGTTTACCTTTTTGTCACATTCTTGGCTGCTAAGTGATTAGAAAAATACTATTTTTAGAAATATCATGCTAAAAACTTAAACGTTTTTGTCATTTGTACATTTTCAGTATCCCCATATTAATTTGACAATCTAAAATCTGGATTACTGTGTGCTAACAAAAAGCATGTTTGAATTCGGCAAAAAGTTACATGCTGTTAAAGGGAAAGTGTAAATCTGCGACAGATTTAATATTTTAACTGTCTGTAAACAATGGCAAAAACCCAGGTGGTCCTGATATATTGTGCATCTGTGTTGGATGATAAACAGTTCTGTACAATGATCACCGGTTTTCTAAAGAAACTTATGAACGGATTCCTTCATAACTTGCAAAGACTGGCCACATCAACCCATTACAAAACAGACAGTGAGCAGAACTCTTCTGCTAAATGCAATTCTTTAAGCACAGAACGTCTGCTGTGTGTTCACACTGGGTCACCAGTTTAGTCACACACAAGCCGCTTGCTCTTGTTAGGAAATGGATGCTTGTCGCTAAAGCTGCAGACACGTGGCCCGCGTGGCCTCATGGGAAATGGACAGAATCAGGGGGAGTTCCATCTGCAAGATGTACGCCTCAGTTAATGCTGCAACAGAGTTTGCTATGACGAAATTGAAAACACGTTTTTTGGAAGAAACAAAAGGTGGTGAGATGCAGAGTCTAAACCTCAGCTCAAAACATGCCAATTGACAGTATTAAGTAAGACAGGAAGCTTCATTTTAAAGCAACATATGCAGAGAATTATTTATATCCTGCTGTGTTACTGAGTATTACTAATCACATTTAGACTGTGCCATCATTTAAACTTTACTGCCAATCCCATTGTCCTGTAAAGGTTGTACATTTATTTACAAATACCAAGCAGGCAACAGAACTGGTGTATGCTAACCTGTCTGAGTTATGCAAAAACAACGGCTCTAAATTACGCAGTAATTTAAAAGTATTAATTAAAAGTACTAGCTGCACGTTTGCATTCAATAACGCATTAACTGCAGAACAGCAGTGTATTGGATTGTTTCAAGGCGAGTGAAAAACATGTCTGTTCATGCCACGCTGGGGCGAACCGGGAGTGCGGTGACTATCCTCATGGGGCCTGCTAAAGACGACTCGTCTGATGTAACATGGGTCACGCGAGACAATAAGAATAAATGGTGGAAATACAACCCAGACTAACTTTTGTTTTGCACTGACAGCCACCAATCACATCTCTTAAAAAAAGTGTTGCTATGTGGTTGCTAAGATGTTCTGAGGGGTTGTTGTCGATGGGGGGAAGGGGGGCAAGGTGGGGGGTGTATTTACTGGTTAGCCCCCCCCCACAACCCATCCCATAAGTCCCTATGATATTCATCTGTCAATTGAATGAGTTATGTGCCAAAGTTTATTACTTAATACTAAGTTACCACAACTATGGGCAGTATAAACAGTGATGCCAGCCTTAGTAAACACAACTAAGTAATAATGTATATTACCACGGGTCAGTTTTAAACAAAGCTGACAACTGATACACAGTCCAAACCACACTGGATTGAAAGTTGTGACCAATACAAAGCATTTCCCAGAGTGAGAAACTACAACTGGTGTTGCAAAGCTTATTTCGAAGGACTTCCTGATTGCATCACAAACATTAAAACATCCGATGATCAGTGCATTAAAAAAAAAAACATTCCAGGTGAGCTACTAAAGTCAGACGCATTTAGATGTTCCGTCAGTTCCCTTCAAAACGGTCGCGTCTTCTCACCCACAACACCAAAGTGGCTGCCAAGAAGGTTGAGTCAAAGGTGGCCCTGTTGATTTAGACCTGCCTATCAAGGGTTAAACCCTGCCATTTTAACACCACACAGACAGATCAGGGCCACGAGGGTGTTACCTAACAAAATGGACGTCGTTAACCCTTTAACTGCTGGAAGATCCACCTGGCATGCCCCATAGCAACAGGACAACACACACACATGCAAGTACAGCTGATGGCTTTTCACATGGGCACAAAAGAATGCTCGCACTGTAGGAAGAGTCGCTCACGCTCACACACACGCATGCACGCGCACCTACCCATCCCCCACTGTGATCTCAAACTGACTAGAGTGCAAATATACCCCAAGCACGCGCTTGCACGCTCGCACGCTCGCACACGCACGCACACACGCACAATACAACTGGCTTCTCTGCTCACTTAGTCAAAACAATAAGTGCAGTCAACACCAAGGTAGCACCAAAGTGCATTTAATCTATGTCACAAAATGCATTCACATAATACCATCTGTGAGACAGCTGACTGGCTGTCACAAATGCACAATATATGAACAAATCTATACGAATGTTTCACCCGCATAATCCCATTAAACGTAATTAATCAGATGATGCCTTAATTTAGTCTGAAGCACTTAGTTTGAATGGCAGTCGGATTGTGAAGCTAATCTCTCTGTCTGTCGGGACGGAACGCAGGACTACAAGAACCGACAGGGAGTGTTGTATGTGGGTCTGGACATTGACATCAGTAAGGCTGGGACAAACAGATGAGTGTCTCTAGCAACTAGAATATCACTAAAACTTTGTCATGGGACATATACACCCATTCTGAACACCCTAGCAACACCCTGGAGACCACCTAAAACACCCTAGCTTTGACAGCGAATTGAACCCAATTCGCTGTCAAAGCTAGAACAAGAACCAAATTTTGACTTGAGAAAATGTAAATGTGTATTAACTGCCAGCAAACACATTAAGCAGCAATGTTCAAACAAGCACTGCGATTTTTCACATTTCTTGCAAGTGTTGCGCAAAACACACATTGGAAAAACAAATACGGCTCCATGTGCCTGACAGATCCAAGTACCCATAAGTCTTCACTCCTGAGTGAATACCTTAACGGCGTATCCGTGTCACTACGGCACACAGAGCGTTCTGGAGTTGCCGCGTCAGCAAAGTCCAGCTTTGACACACAGCAGAAAATACTGCTGGAGAAAGTCTAGAAAAACACAGAATTAGCTTCTTCGCTCGTCACGTATTCAAAGCATGAAAGAAACTTTGTGTAGAGCAAACTACAATTTAACTGCCATAGAATGTAAATATACAGTTCATTGATCAGAATATATTAGCAATACATAAATATGACATTACCTAACTTCAAACTTTGATTAGACTAGTACCACTGGCTTTACTACCTAACCTGCCTGAGGTAAAACAAAACACGAGAAGTAAAACTTGTTAATGATGTTCTACCATCAGGGTAGTTTAGCTTAATCTATTTATAGTTACAGTCTAACATGTTACGAATGGCTTTTGGACAACCGTGTATTGACATTTGTTTGTTAGTTTAAACTGGCTGGGTTAAAAATGCTGACTAGGTATTGGGTTTGATTTTGACAAATGTAAACAATTTAGAGGAATCAGATATTGTTTTATGTTTCTCTGCGGTGCCAATTCATTACGGTAATGATGGACAAATAAATTTACCTAAAAATATAACTTTTAGCTTTATAACTTTCCAGAAACCCACTGACCACTGAACCAATTGTTACAATGTGGCCAGATTCTTCTACACTTTTTTGTAAAGCTACGAAACCACGCCTTAGTGATAATGGTAGTGAGGCGAAAGTGAAACGGTCGTTTCAAATACAATGGCGTCTACTTTTGGACAGCAGCCAAAACAGAAGCGTTCCCAACAAGTGATTCAAAACTACTGCTCCGCAAAACCATGCCCTTCATTTAACTGGTCTCAGTTCAGTTAATGCTTTTCCAGTAACCTCCCTCAACTGACGTTATCAGGAAGTTGAGATCGAACAGTGAAAGATCTCGCTGGATTTCTTTGGACCATGTGTCAGACTTCAGCCCTTCCTGTTTACCAGCAGCCACCATCTCAGATAGAACAGCCCTGATATATCCCTCAGGTACAAATGAATGCTTTACCCCCACAACTAAGCATATTCCCTGCAAGTCCAAAAACTGTTTAACTACCTTTGTTGTTAAAATAGTAATTTCACATCTCACCAAGCACATACCTGGTAAAACACTTAGGAACAGTTCACCCAAAAACAAACATTTCTCCAATATTTACTCACCCTCATGTCATTCCTAATTTATGACTTATTTCTTCTGTGGAACACAAAAGATGATATTTTGAGAAATGTCTCAGTGGTTTTGTGGCCATACAATGGAAGTCAATGTGTGCCACTGTTGTTTGGTTAACATCATACCTCAAAGTATCTTCTCTGGTGTTCCTCAGAAGCAAAAAAAAGTCAAAAAGTTTTGGAATGACACGAGGATGATAAAGAGTTTTTTATTTTTAAGTGAATTATCTCTTGTAAAGCACATATTTCACTATACAGCAGATAGTTCTCTTTCACAAACACAAGAGATTCTCTGAAACAGCCTACTTTTGCCTCATCTCTGCTAAATATACTTCAGTTACAACTCAGGTCAGTTTGTTGCAAACCCATACTTGTCTGCCTCTATTTTTCGACAGGTCTCTCTCGTACTGCATCACTAGTTTTAAGCCTGTCCTTGGAACACCATGAGATTCAGCGATGTGCTAGTGCTCTCCAAGAGGTGCCAAGTGGCTTAGCTGGTTGTCTAACTGAGGCGCAACATGGTACGGCAAGATTCGGCAACACCTAAGAACACATACTGACAGAAGCATATTGGGATGAGTCAAAACGGTCACTCGTAAAGCATTCTGGGTGGATTGTAAAGCTATTGCAAATGACTACAAATATTAAGTCTGACATGATTACCCTATCTGAAACAGGAACGCTTGTACGTAGTTGAGGGACGTTTAATTCTTTATTGAGAGGATAGCAAAAAAATGACCTTCTGGTTGACAATATAACTTGTGACAATGTTGGTACGAAGCTGGTACCACCCAATTTATTTACAAAAAAAGCCACATAGTGCATTCCCTAAGACAAAACAACTTAAATGCGAACCACACCCCTCCAGACCAACCTTAAAACAGCACCTCTCCACTATCATGAGAAAGCGAAGAAGAATTTGGGCAGTAACAAACTAGGCTGTGATGTCATCAGCTATTATACATCTTGAGTGCTGACAAACAGAATGGTCAGTTAATCTACACTACAGTCCAAAGTCTCACCCCGGGCACGACTGACATTTCATAACTAACCCAAACGGGGTAATAAATCTTGGGTCAGTCTGTGGATGATTCGGCTTGTTTATTGCAAGATTAAGGGCATTAATAACATGGCACAACATAGAAAGGTTTGGAACTTGATCATTTAAACACATCTGTAAAGTTGACATGCAACACTACGTGATATATTGCATTACCCATTTACATTCACAACAACTAATCTAACCAAGAAACACTGACCTATACCCTCTGTCACAAACCTTTGTTTTTACACTTTACATTTAATACTCAAAAATGTCAAAATGAGCAATGTCGCAGGACTTAACTAGTACTGGGATAAAACCAGTGACCACAATAAACAAACTACCCCTCCTCTTTAGTTTAACTACTATTTAACTACTCAGAAATGGGTGAAACTACCCTCTATTTTTGCATTACAACTCAGCCCAAATAGTCTTTTCTGACAGATCTAATACTGATAAGAAAACAGCCAAAAAAAATAAACTAGAATTTAATCTTGAAAACTTTCATTTTTAATGCCGGTTTAAAAAAAAGTCTTCAAGAAAACTTGGTGGTTGTCGCCCCGAGGAAGCCAAACTAGTTAGCCAACCCGGCTAACACCAGCTAATGCTGACTAACTCATCAACTTCAATTAGCAGGCGAGCTAAACGACTAGTTTATTTCCCCAAACCGATAACAATTCGGAACTTTCTTATCTAAAGTGGATTATTAATTCGTATTAAATCAGTATCAATACAGTCCGATGACATCTGTCACATCTGTAAACGAATGGTAAAGTTAAAGTAAGTAAACCTCTTTTTAACTTAACAGTCCAGTTGCTAGCCAAGCTAACGTGAAGACCACTGGACCAAAGCCAGCCAACACCAAAAACAACCTCAAAATACAGTAAATGTAACCTCTCCTGTCACAACAACAACACCCATCCAGTTAGTAAACATACTGAAACAGACATCGGACGGTGTTTATTAATATTTTGATGTTTATTTGTGATGTCGTTGCGTTTACATTTATTGCTGATTGTGTGTGGGTGACTAGCCGGCTAAGAGCGGCTAATTAACACACACACACACACACACACACACACACACACACACACACACACACACACACACACACACACACACACACACACACACACACACACACACACACACACACACACACACACAGCTAGCCTAGCTCCGGCCCATCTTTACCTTTAGCAAACTTGTGACCAACTTGGTCTCAATCAAAACATCCATAACGCGGCCGAAAGCACTCCAAAGCTCCTTAAAACAACTCTTACCGGGAAGACGAACCGCTCGCTGATCTTCCGCGGCGTCCGGTCGGTATTATCGCCTGATATTTCGGTGTAAAAGTAACCCGGGGATCTTCTCCGTCTATCTGCCCTGCCCGCCGTCTCTCCGGTCGCCAAATAAAGATCCTCGCTGCCTACACATGGACCCGAGTCACCGCGCATGCGCAGCGGCGACATGAGGAAGACCATCCTATCGTTGTGATTCTGACCCCATAGTCACCCATACAAATATTTACCATGGCAACCGTAGTTACTGCAGTTTGTGTTGCTACAATGGAAAATGTGGTATTGACCGATGCTGTCAACGGCACTGGAAACAAACCCGAAGGCCGTTTAAATGCCTGTTTGCAATTGCAATATTAATTAAAGAAAAATGGATCATTTCTTATATAATTATAAAGTTCTTTCAATAAAATACGCCCATCAATAGACCTGTTTATGTGTGGACGCATATGTTCACATCCACGTATAGGTATGTATACATAGGTGTATATGTGTCTTATATAAAATACGATAAAAATATAAAAATAAGATAATCGTTACATTCCTATATGGTTGTGTAATCGTAGATAATTGTTCTGTTTTAATGGTATGCATATTTATGTGCTTGTTGTCAATACAACAGTCCTCCAGTGTTAATACACCCACACTAACACCCTGCTGTTAACAAAGTTAACAAGATGCGAAACCTCCGTGTTTTTGGTCGCAAAGACAGACATTTATTTTGGATCATTTGGGATAAAAGAGGCAACATCTGTAGCTTCATCTTCCGGTATCACTGATGATCATCTTGGGTACTTGTGGGTACTCAGGCTTCATTTAGATTAAAAACAATCACCACTTATTACCTCCAGGGGGCGCTCTAGGGCTCAAAAAGCCGATTTCCCAAGTTGAGCCGCATTCAGTCTGAAAACTTTCTTGTCTTCTTGTGGACGTTTACATACTAAAAGCTGCAACCTTTTAAATAGTGTTGTTATCATACATCGTTTTTTTTTCGTGCAAGTGGAAAATCCACAACGGGAAGTTCTTCAAACGGATTTATAAAACGCTTGATCCTTCAATCGCAAACGACCGCGATTAGTCCACCCTCATCAGCGCTGAGAAAAGACACACGAACCACGTGACACAACCGGACGGTCTGCGCAAAACCGATCTCGTCGCACTTAACCCAACATCGCTAATAATAAATCAGACGGATCGATCCGTTTAAAAAAAAACTTTTTTTTACTATTTTATTAACTTACTATCACTTTTAAAAACGAACTTACCGGCTCCGCCAGCGTGCTGAATTTGCTTTCGTCTGCCGCGCTCGGCTCGGTTATGACCCAGATAAAGTTCCGGGTCGGGATGAAGGTCCGTGGGCTTTTTATCGACGAAATGAAACGAACAAACATAAACTCTCTTCGGAGGGTTTTTCAGCTTCAGAGCCGCAAGCCACCCCCGTTTCCTTTCGTCTTTCGTGGGCATGGAGTGCAGCGCGTACGGCGGCGCACACGGACACTCGCTCCTCGTCTTCCGGTGCTCCGCGCAAACACTTTCCTGAAAACTTTTCAGCTTCTTCGAGTTGTTGTAACATCCAGAAACCGCGCAGGTGGACCCGGAGCTCATTTTATACAGCCTCCGGTGCTCGAGTTATAGCCGGACCGGATGCACAACACCGGCAAAAGGAAACGGTGACACGTCACAGACGCGGTTAGCAATTGTAGGTTGTTTAAACGTTCTGCTAACGTTTCCTTTAAGTAACATTTAAAACGCTGCTTTTATTATATAGTTACTGCTTGGTCGTGAAAACGTTATTCAGACTATTCCTCGTCCTTTAACGTTGTTTAAACGTTTCGCTAACGTTTCCTTAAAAAAATAAAAAAAACACCGCTTATAAAAAATATAAACTTTTGTTTCTTAAAAATTTATTCTATATTCCTCGTCCTTTAAGTTTTACGTTTCGCTAACGTTAAAGATTTAAAACGCTGCTTTTATTATATAGTTACTGCTTGGTCATGAAAACGTTATTCAGACTATTCCTCGTCCTTTAACGTTGTTTAAACGTTCCCCTAACGTTTCCTTTAAGTACCATTTAAAACGCTGCTTTTATTATATAGTTACTGCTTGGTCATGAAAACGTTATTCAGACTATTCCTCGTCCTTTAACGTTGTTTAAACGTTCCCTTAACGTTTCCTTTAAGTAGCATTTAAAACGCTGCTTTTATTATATAGTTACTGCTTGGTCGTGAAAACGTTATTCAGACTATTCCTCGTCCTTTAACGTTGTTTAAACGTTTCCTTAACGTTTCCTTTAAGTAACATTTAAAACGCTGCTTTTATATATAGTTACTGCTTGGTCGTAAACGTATAGACTATTCCTCGTCCTTTAACGTGTTTAAACGTTCCCCTAACGTTTCCTTACCATTTAAAACGCTGCTTTATTTTATAGTTACTTGCGGTTATGAAAACGTTATTCAGACTATTCCTCATCCTTTAACGTTGTTTAAACGTTCCCCTAACGTTTCCTTTAAGTAGCATTTAAAACGCTGCTTTTATTTTATAGTTACTGCTTGGTCATGAAAACGTTATTCAGACTATTCCTCGTCCTTTAACGTTGTTTAAACGTTTCGCTAACGTTTCCTTTACGTACCATTTAAAACGCTGCTTTTATTATATAGTTACTGCTTGGTCGTGAAAACGTTATTCAGACTATTCCTCGTCCTTTAACGTTGTTTAAACGTTCCCCTAACGTTTCCTTTACGTACCATTTAAAACGCTGCTTTTATTAAAATTATACAGACTTACTCCTTTAACGTTGTTTAAACGTTACGGTCGTTTATTATAGTTAAACTGCTTTGTCGTGAAAACGTTATTCAGACTATTCCTCGTTCTTTAACGTTGTTTAAACGTTCCCCTAACGTTTCCTTTACGTACCATTTAAAACGCTGCTTTTATTATATAGTTACTGCTTGGTCATGAAAACGTTATTCAGACTATTCCTCGTCCTTTAACGTTGTTTAAACGTTCCCCTAACGTTTCCTTTAAGTACCATTTAAAACGCTGCTTTTATTATATAGTTACTGCTTGGTCATGAAAACGTTATTCAGACTATTCCTCGTCCTTTAACGTTGTTTAAACGTTCCCCTAACGTTTCCTTTAAGTACCATTTAAAACGCTGCTTTTATTTCATAGTTACTGCTTGGTCGTGAAAACGTTATTCAGACTATTCCTCGTCCTTTAACGTTGTTTAAACGTTTCACAAACTAACGTTTTTGGTATATGATGTATAACGTTAAAACAAGAACGTTTTTGTTAACGTTTAGAGAACGTTTCCCCCTGTTGTACAAGCACAGATGAAAAGCTGCGGGAGTTTAACAATCTTTTATCCATTTTGAAGTACATACATGTAAGTATTTGATTATATAAAGTAGAAAATGATCAAAAACGACACGAATTGTTTTAAGTCTCCCATCTGATGAAAGTGATGTAAAAGTGAATTATTATATTGTATTGAAAAAGAAATTTGTCTTGTATAAAAATGTTATATTGAAATATACCAGGAAATATAGGCATATTCAGTTTTCCCAATGTCCACTTATTTGTCACTACTAAGAAACACGAATACTTAAATCAATAGACAAACATTTTAAGCGTTTTGGGATCGTATACAATAATCCGATCAACAATATTCATTATCATTGAATTATTAGGAGAAAACGCTGGTGACACATTATAAAATAGTGACACCTGCCGGTTATTTTGAGGTATAGCAACTTTTACTATCATTAATAGATGGTCTTGATTCTTTCAAGATTATTTATCAAAATATTAGCTGGTATTAAAGGTAGGGTAGGCATATTCGAAGAGTATATATAGTTTGACAGAGATGTAGGATAGTCTATCATTGCATTCGGACCGAATGCAATAATTGGATGAACATTGTATGGTCCTGTGTCTTATACAGAAGACCTATAAATATCTAAATACATTTATATCACTTTACTTAGTGATCGCTGTCAGGATGTGAAGAGACCTTCAACCAACAAAAAAGATTGCCTATCCTGCCTTTCAAAAGAATAGCTTGTATCCTGACCTGTTTACAACTGATGTTACTATTGATGGCCAAATCAATGAAAAGGTTATTTTTTCATTTGTCAAAAGGTTAATATTTCATCTATAACACTCATAAAATCCAGTACGAACATTGATAGATTACTGGCAGGTATTACTGTACTTGCCTTCAGGAATATATTGGTGCAATCAGAAATGCAGGATCTGATAATGGTATCTCTACTCTGCCAAGACACTAAAAAGCTAAATGACTGGTCCATGAAGGTTATTAGGCATTCAGGTTCTTTGTAAATAGACTGTTTGTTGAGAGGAATGGAAAGCAAATTTTGTTGTTCTAGGGTAATGACTATGTGAGGAGCAGATATTCTCAAGGGAAACATGCACATAAGTGTGGAAACAACAGAAACACTTTTATTAGCTGTTGGGTCATGGGCAGGAAAAGTTTGTGCAACACATCTAAGATTAACTTGTTGGAAAGCAACAGATTAGTACAAAAACTGGCAATTGTGCAAATGAGCAAAAAATGTCAGCGAGATCATTGTAAACAAGCTACATCTGTGGACTAAAATCGTTAGTTCGCACTGTAGTTTTTAATTAAAATAATTACATACAAATTTGCTTTAATTATGTTACTATAGTTATTGGTAAACAGGATTTAAACACAAAAAGATCAATTACCACCATACGCAACAGATTGAGTAACATAAACATACAATGTACAGAATATATAAAAATTTAAGATCATTTTAAGAAAACAATCCAAGAACATAAAAATGTGTTCAGCACATGCATGTACGACGACAAATATCATGTCATTTTAATCAATTCGAGTACTGATTCAATAGAAGTTTATATACATGCACTTGATTATTATTTGTGTATTATGTATTTAGTTATGCATTTATGTTGTTGTTGTTTTGTGAACACTTAAACACAAATTGGAAATAATTGTAACAACTAGTAAATGAAATGAAATGAAATCACATCCCACATCTTATTTTGAAGGTTTTTCAGTAATCCCAAACTGAAGATATGCTTCGTGCCACATGTTAGACCATTAGGGGGAAATAAAAGCTAAGATACTGTACAGGCCTATTAAAAATGATGAACAACACATATTCATTTTGTTTGGGAAAGTGAAAACTTAGTGATTTAGTGAAAGCAAGTTCCTATAGTGTTCAATCAAACTTATGTCTTACAATCTCATACAGTTACGTATTTAGTTATTAAACTGAATAAAACTAAGCGTGTCGGTTCGGGCACTGCCACAAGGTGGCAGTATTATACAGTTACTCACTGTTGGCAACCCGCTGATTAGATTTCGGCCTGAACTTCACCTTGACGGAGCAATAAATGTGCCCTTTAAATACAACACATTGTAACATTTATTACTACAGCACGTTTGTATGAAATAGTTTGTCCTCAACATGCTTAAAGCTCGTAGGAGGGTCAATATAAGGGAACATGTAATTAAAGCCAGACTTTCTTAGTTTTACAAGCAATAGAATTAACAACCAACATTTATTATTATTGTTATTATTATTATTGTTATTATTATATGCATTAGTGTTGTTGTGATATTATTAATAATTAATAATGATAACAACAACAATAATAATATGGCGTTTGTGTCAATAAAAGCAAATAAACATCATCTGGTAAGTGAACAAACCCATATTTAAAACGAAGGAAAATAAAACAAACAATAATGCAATGCAACAGAAATAAAATGACATGAAAACAGAATGCACACGTTTGCTATAATGAGAAGTAAGCAGGACGAGTGTGTGTGTGTGTGTGTGTTGAATGTGAAGTTTATCTGGAAGCGTCTCTTCTGTCAGATAGTGCCACTTCACCTTCTCCTGGGCTCTGTTAATTAATCAGCTCAGTGGGTGTGAGGTGGAGACGAGCTCCTTCAGTCCGTCTTCAACTTCTTCATCCTTTTCTTTCTCTCCCGGAGGCTGCAGACATCCTCACCGGTTGCCATGGGCACCGTGCTCAGCTCCAGGGGCGGAGCCATATCTCATTTGCATGTATTTAAATGATGCATAAATCATTTGCACGGGGCAGTAAGCTGTAGGTTTACATTAAGTAACGAAGATGTTAGAAATATTATTTTATAAACCTCCGTTATTTTTATTTATTGTATTAAGGTAATTGCTCATATTGCAGACATATTTATAACGTGTTTGAAACGTTTCACTAACACCCAAAGAACACGATATAGGGCCTGTAAGGTTTCACTTCAGAGGTACTAACGTTACCTCTAGAGAACGTTTAGAGAACGTTCAGAGAACGTTCCCTGTTACCCCGGTAGGTGCTGCGGGCGGAATAAAAGCGGGTGAGACCATCAGCTTCAGGCCAGTACAGAAAAAAGCGCACAACCCTGAAAAAACAACAACCCACGGCTGCTTTCTGCTGAAAACAAATGCGGGCCACATCCCATTACGGGCGATCTGGCAGGTTCACAAGAATTCACTCAGCTGAACCCCTCCATAAATTTCGCCACATTAAAATGCCCCGCACGACATTATGGACAGACATAAACAACCTTGTAAACCCTGCAAGGAGAAAGGCAAGAGGAAATGTTTTAAAAGGTGGCTCAAATTAATCACACACACAAGACAAATGTCATATATTCAGGGGGAAACCTTTTTATTTAGTCGCCTCATATTTTTGCACACACTTAGTGAATGCATCTAGCCCTGCCCGTGGCTTTCCTGGGCTTCTTGTTAATTTTATATGAAAAAAACATATTGCCACTTATCAGCGGATGGTGGGGTAAAAAGGTTTAGGGTCAAAGCATTGCTGAACCGTGATTGGTTCTTGCATTAAAAAAAAATGCGTTGCTGTCAGCCAATCAGACGCGGGCATCACACTATTGTTGCCCCGTATGCTCTCGGACCGCCCTGCGTGATTGGAAAAGAAATTGTACGTAATTAAATGCGCCCAAATGGTGACCCGTCCTCTCCAATCTGAAGATAATAAACTGTTTCTACAAATACAAGATGCAAAAAATAGACGTATAGACATACAGCAGAAGAACTGAATAGAAAAGTAACAAGAAATAGATTTTGTTTAGGGAAAAATAAAATCAGACAGGGTCTTGGGCAGAAAGAGAGTCAAAATAAGGGATATTCTGTGTTTTTTTTTGTTATTATTTTATTTATTTTTCACAATTGTCTCTGTACATCAACAGCAAGAATTTGGGGGTTTAATATTAGAGTGTGTTTACATTTGTTTGCTCACAGAAGATTATTGAAGCTGTATTTATATCAACTTTAATGTGATCACATGTGTATTGTATTTATAATAAAAAAGCAAACAATTGTTTCACGTGCATGAGTTCCAACAATTATATATGATTGTTAAAGGCTATACCGTCCATTGCATTACTGCTACAGTCAATGCAAGCTTATTTTTTTGAATTCTTGCATATTTCTTAACAATGCAACATTAATTCACAAATTTCTTATGTAAATAAATAAAATGTGTAATATTGTTCTACATTGCACGCCTGTTTTTTTTAACATACTAAAGTAAATGAGACTCTTCAGAAATATAAGGGAGCCCCCAGCACAGAGATGGGCTGTACAGACACATGTATGCATATGAACCCGGGGGGTACGAGGTCTGTCTGGTTTTGCAATAAAAAAGACGAGGTCCTGTGAACGAGGTCCTCCTTGCTTGTGAATTCAATAGCTCCACCATGGTTAGCATGACAAACTGCTCTTCAAGTTCACAGAGTAACCTCCCTCGTTCCTGCACACACACGTTCACTTATCTATCTAAATGGGGTCTATAGATAGACTTCTGTTGTTTTTATGCACAGCTATATAAGCAATATAACCTAACCCACACTGTAACCCTAACAGAAAACGTTCAGCATTTTTACAATTAAAATAAACTTTATTTACCATAGTTTTATTGTGTTTTTACAAATGAGGACGTCCCCAATAGGAGGTTTGCTTCCCCCCACACACACTCACCCACTCACCTGTCCATTCAAGTGTATTTCATATCAAAGTCATGTTATGTTTATGAACTACCTTGATTCTATTTGTAAATGTTGTTTTTTGTCTGATTGAAAGAGGAGGCATCTCATGTGTGTATTTAAACACAAATGTTTAAAACGCAACACTAGATATCCATTAAGGAAGGTTGAATTGTGTAGTGACAATCATTAAGTTGTTGTTATTAAATATGAAATGTTGCAAATTATATTTTAAGCACAAGACAGTCCATGTTTTTCCTTTTCATTTAGACATCATTATTGGATGTATATATTTTAATTCTCATTGTTTGCTGTGACATTTTCTGTTTGGCTTTGGTTATACTTTGGTATTTTCACTGTTTGACATTTTATCACCTGCCCTGATGCATGAAAGATTATAATTGTGTAGTTTAATTGTAATGTATGTGCTAATGTAAATTCATCTTTCAATAATCTCTGTTCAGTTTACAATCCTCATTTACTTTATCTGTTGTTTTAACTCTTATATAAGAGACATGAATGGCCACACTGGACTTTATTATTTTCATCCCATCAGTGGAACACAACCATTTCTGTGTTTTAAGCAAAACAAAACAAAAACGCACATCTATAAACCCTTGATTTCATTGTTTATAGAAAAAGCTTATTAAAACTATTTTTCTAATATTGAAAGTGTGTGATCAACATCAAACTACAACATTTAAACTGCATAAATACAATAAAAACATTGTATATAGTTGATGAAACATTAAAGAGTGTTGTATTTGTATTTATTTGTTTGTTTTTACTGAATCAACATTATTTATTTGAAATAGTTTGTGACTATTATTTTGACTTCTACATTCATAACAATAACAATAGCAACAAAGGTGAATTTTAGGACAGTTTAAAAAAATAAATAAATGTGAAGTATTTTGACAGGATACATTATAGCAACAGGGAAACACACTCTCAGCATTATATTAATAAAAAAATATCCACATTTGCAGATTGTATAATGTTTTTAAAATGCTTTTGAATTTATGTTCCTATTCCCATTGCGTACACAAATTAAAAACATCAGACAAATCTCTCTTTAAAGCTATACTGTGTTGCGTGTATTTAACACAGTTTTCTGTGCAGTGTTGGTGTTTGTACAATAACTAAACCATTTGTTCTCTGATTTTTTTACAAAAATTCTGAATCTATTTCAGCCAATGTAGCAAAATGATGCAAGATTTTGAGCCCGGTCTCTTGGTGGAGGATGGGAGATGGGTGTACTCGGGACATGAGCTGCCACCCTAATCTCTTACAAAGAGCTTGTTCTGTGTGGGTTTATCCCGCTCAGAGTAAGGGAATCTGCCATGCTCGGTAAGCATGTATATCAGACCATCTCATGCCTCAATGGACACTCCATGGGTGGCCCCCTCCTGGTCAATACATCCGTATTCTCCACCTTACCAGCCCAGGATGGGATAATCTCTGCTTCTCGCTTTCTTTCAGACCAAATTCTGGCCTCCTGGAGGCTGAGTCACGGCCAGGGCGGCTTGGATCTGATCCCAGGTCATGTTGTGGGAGAGAGGGGTTGGGTGACCAGGAGGGCTGGAGAGGGGGCTTAAGATCACTGCAGGTTTCAGTAAGAGCAACGGAGCGCACTGGAGCGTTTTTTGAGCCGACAGTTAAAGGAAAACAATAGGAAGAGGGATTGCCACCAGAGAAGATTTCCAGGAGAAGTTGTGTGTGTGTGTGTGTGTGACCACACTCCATCAGGAACATATATTGGCTGTGCAAAATCTCCCTATTTCAGAGAGTTAGCAATTATATCCTAATAGTCAACTTAACAAATGTTTGTTAATTTGGGGGAAAAAATACGCAGATAACAAAAGTGATCTGATTCAGCAATTAAATATTTTTATTAGATTTTTATTACAAGGCATTCAGGCAATCAGATAGTTTCATGCAACAGTTTACATTAGAAAACAAAGATTTGTTAAGCATTTTATTAGCAGAATGACTCAGTTTATTACACGGCCCTCTGGAATACTTCATTCTTTTAACTGCAACAAAATAATTGTAAAAGTGCTTAACGGTATCATTGACATTGTCTACGGCAGCCGATTTTAATGTGGCTTGTATCACTTTTCTTCCATAATAAAACAAATACAACTCAATTTTAGATTTAATGTGCATTCATTTATTTAATCGGTAAGCAGCTGTGTAATAAACAGGCGAATGTACAGTCAACCAGTCATTATAATAAAATAAACTGCTGTTATTGCTTCAATATCAAGATCATAGTAAAAAAAAATAAAATAATTACAGTTAGCAGTCAAACTCTCAGTGCCTCTGTCATTTGCCCATTTCAAATACATTTAATCCAAAAAATCTCTTTATTAAAACAACTTACCTTCAATAATGTCTGAAAATACTTACCAGATGAAGTATGAAGTCCAACAACAAGAACAAATGAATCAAACTAAAGAACAGTTATGTACAGCAAAACATAATACAGGGAAATATAGGGGGAAAAAATCTCTTTTGTGAACGGTCTGTGATGGTCTTGGGTTCAAGTTCCACTCCGCTTTGGTTGGCACCTCTTGCATTCACATTAACCTGAGGGGACAAGAAAACTGAATTAGTGGAAATTTCACCAACAGATTTCAGCATGCACATTTAAATCTAGAACAGCACGCTGCATTATATGAACAGACATAATATTAAACCTTCTCCACAAAACCCTAAACACAGATAATTAGGAACACCAAGACACCAAGCCAATGAAATCGCTTACATTTAGTGCATTATAGTGTGAGGGGTGTGGCTTGAGCACAGATGCAGAACAGAAGGAAGGGGGATTGAGAGTTGATTGACAGCTCATGCATGCAGGATGCAGGGATGCTCTGCATCACGTAGGCGAGGCTAACACCACGCTACAGCGATTGGTTTGCATGTGAGTGTGTGTTCACCAGCATGCAGACTTTATCAGCCATGATGTTTGACCCCGAGCCTAAAGCCAGACAGGGGTCAGAGGATAGACTGTCTGGGCACCGGGTTCGACCCCAAGGCGGTGGGGGTGGGGTGCTTGTTTGTTCCAGTCTAGGGTGTTTAATATCACCTCTGGGGTTTGAGGTGCAGATAGCTCAATGACTGACCCCTGCTTAACCATCAGCGCGTGATGTCTGGTTCATCTGCTTGGTCATGGTACGAAGTCACAGCAGCGTGATGTTCATCAAACACAAGACACCTCAACATCAACGCTTATTTTATGCGACACGAGGCATGAACTCTGGCTTTTCCAATACGATAACGTAGTGAACGCAATACAAACGGTCTCTGTTGTATATTATATTATTATTATGAAATATACACAACACACAAAAGTAAAATACATACATACATACATAAAGTATATACAATAAAACTACCTGAAGTATTTACCATGCTAAATACATGGTAAGTGGCCGAGGGAATTAATAAATGGACATGATATATGATTTTCTTAAATGAGAAGATCCTGAGTGACAAGAAAAACACAAAACTACCACAGATATATATATATATATATATCTCCCAAGTTTTTAAGATGAAATAGTAACATTTGAAATTAAAAACATTTGAAATCAACTATAAAACCATGTCAGCCTTTGACAGTCCGTTACTTAGCAGCAATGTGTTTATTTTGTTCATTTCAGGTTCATCTTACCAATAACTCCCTTCAGAGATTCATTATCAACCTATAACTACTGCTTGAAACAGGAGGCGTCCCACTGGACAAGGAATGAATAAGATTTATCTGAATTTCTATCTGAACAGCAAACCGTCATTGGACCAGCTAACTAGCATGATGCTAGGCTAACAGCTGTAACGATCATTTTGGGAAGAGATATTGCATCCAAGCTGGCTGTCAGGAGACAGATCTAATGTACTTAATGTTTGGCTATAGGGTGGGGTTGGGTGGGGGTCTCAGGAGCTGTCTGTCTGGGACCCCCTCCCAAACCCAATAGGAACCGCCGGCAAGACAGCAAACGTGCCACGACCCATGGCAGGCTGGGTGTGTGTTGTGTTTATATATATATATATACATACATTTTGTGGCGAGGGGGTGGCTAGTCTTCAATTCAGACAGTCCTGTCTGATGTCCCATTAAGATTTGAGCCCAAGACTAGAGGATGGGGGCTGGTAACCCCCCCGGTAGACTGCTGCTACAGCCTCCTGGATCCCATTATGTGAGACAAGCTGTTGCTTGCATACTAATTCTGCATCATTCAGACATGAACTGGGACTCGTACGAGGAGTCCAGCGTTCGAAATAAAGGCGGCACAGAAGGGCAGCTCTGTACGGAAGCCAGGAAGCATATGCTCACCAAAATAAAGACGCTTATACTGACAAATGTTCAGTACTAAAAAGCAAAAGGTTTTAACAGTTTCACTTGGTTAGCAGGGCCTGCAGACTGGTTAGCTGCATTATCCTGGTGGAGAACAGGATCAGCATAGATGACCTGCACGATTACCGGTAGTTTTTTTTTTGTGACAGACACCGTTGAGAAAGAGAGAGGAAATGACAGGCAGAGGAGGGAGGGGTGCAATCGAGAAATGCTGTGAGCCACACTTGACCGCTGCAGATGAACGCGTCTCAGCAAGTACACTTAAGTACCACTAGGCCACTTTGTAGTTTATTTTTTTAACCAGGTCCACATCAAGAAAATGATTTGAAAAAATGAATTTCAATAGATGAAAAAACAATTACATAAAAAATAATAATCATAATAAAATCAAATAATAATTGTATAAAAATACAGTAAATCTAACAGAAATATTTAATAGAATGAACATATGTAGTTTCTCTATGAAATTCATAGCAGTTATTTTAGTATGTTAAGTCCAAGATATGTTTTGCTTAGGATTTGTAGGAAAGTGTTTCTGTTGCCCAATCACGAGCCTTCGAAAACATTAGGGATTTCTGACTGTATACTGACTATACTGTCAGAAACAGGCCTGGTTCCCCCCAGTTTGGGTTTTTCCAACAGAGATGTTGGTGGAAATCTTACAGTGCTCAGAAACACATGTCATTGGATCACATTGTGCTTGAATCAGGTTATGCTGACTGTCTATAAATAACCATGACCATAGGGTGAATGAGGGACAGATATAGGGAAGGGCCACTGAAGGGTTCAATTCCCCATGGAGCCCCTCTTTCCCCATACAGGCCTTTCTGATTTTTAGAAACTGTTCTTTATGGGCTGAGAACAGCAAAATTTAACCTTAATTTTTACAGCTAGAAGACAGAGGAAACAACAGCACAGATGCACAGGGTGAAAAAAGCAGACAGAACGGACAGATACCCAGTTAACAAATTTTAGGCTGTAAGAACATTTTCCTAACATTTCCATTAAGTAACAAAAATGTAAAAAAATGTCTTTTTAACTTTCAAAACATCCATCTTTTTAAACATATTAAAGTTATTGCTTGGTCACTAAAATGCAACTCAAACATTGAATTGAATTTAGATGTTCCCCTAACAACATAAGAATAACAATTTTATATATATGATATATAATGTTTAAAATGCAAATTGTATGAACATTAGATAGATAGATAGATAGATAGATAGATAGATAGATAGATGAAAATAATAAATTAATATTTATTAAGCAGACAGACATAAGCAGACAGACGGAGCTCTAGGGTTGCCAGATTTGCAGTAAAATTGAGCATTATGCAGTTATAAGCGGCCCCTTATTTGCTAATCAAATAGGTTTTGGGGTGAAGCTAGACGTCGGATCACACAACAGTCCCCCTGACCTTGACCTCTAGGGTCCTTCCTCACCTGCTGCTGAATAGAACAGCTGTGTTGTCTAGCCAGCATATAACTGAATATTTCACACTTCAGCTTGTTCCCTCAATCTAAAAAGACGATATTTAGTCTTTATAAACCTTGCAATGCACCTTCTCATTTACTTGTTTAAATGTGACATCTTGACACAGTAAGAACATGTTTTTCTACTTTTGGGAAAAAAAACAATTCTGGTCCTTGCAAAACTCACTTTATGTACAAATATTTAAAAATATAACCAAAAGTACAGTAATTCATAACTTATTCCTTGGCAATAATATATTGTCTTCATGCTGTTTTGCATGATTTTGTGTTTAAAGACATTGCAGGGCATTCTAAATACACAGCATGTGAAGTGAACACTGCATAGGGTGAATCTCAACGCAGCCCATCACGCTCCCTCCCTCGCAATCTCTCTTACTGGCAACGCCAGGACCCCTGGGTACTTCCTTTTAGCTGCCTGCAACCTGCCTGAATGAAATGCACAATATCGTGCATGACGGAGTGGACGTACTGGGGCGATAACCTAAAAATACATTATTCAATGTGGATCATAAAACATTAGATGAACGTAATTACCTCCAGTTCCGAATTATTGGTGTTTCCTTTCATAATCTAATGCCGGGATGAGGTTCATTTTACAGGCACCTGTATTCCGGTACACAAGATCCAGCAAAGCTGGCGGCCTCCCTGCATGCCTTCATTTGAATAAATTTGCATGCAAATTGTGCTACGCTGGCAGATGCTAAGCACCACTGAGGTTCGGCTGTGCGAAACAGTGTCCAAAAAAATCATAATATACAGGCGGATCAGACAGCGTCTCGACTGAATCAGCCACACATTTACAGAATGTATGACTTACAGAACGGAGAAATCTGATTCGTTATGAAGAATGATCGCAGATTCACTGCAGCATGTGAACAGTGTCCATGATGCAAACATACGGTATGTTTACCAAAACACACATAAATACGTAAAAGACATTATTATTATTAGTGCTTGAACAATGTGGGCTGTTTAATAGTCATGAAATATTAGTGATGTCATAAATAATTTACTTTAATAACAGCAAATGGGATGTACAGAAAATCGCTTCAATTTTCAAAGACTTCAGTCGTTTAGTTAACATAAAATGACATAAAATTTACTCAATTTAAAAATAAATTGTACAATTTTTGTTTTATATTTTGAAATTTAGTGAATTTACTAAATAAATTAACGGTCTAATAATAACAATGTTGAAGAAAAGGTAAATTCTTATTAAAAAATGTTTTTCCTGCCGAGAGCCTTAATTGTTCACAAAAAATTAAGTGACATTTGACCTCATAACCAGCTAAAAATATCTTTAAATTACTAAATAAAATGAACTTGTGTGTGCACAAACCGCAGGTATTCCACAAAAACAATTCATGATTACAACCAACATCACCTTCTTGTAAGTATAGCCTGGTCAGAGAGCCATTCAGAGATGAAATAAACGTGGGGGTTAGTAAGTAGGAGGTGAAGCCCCAGAGGCGAGCGAGTGTCAACCCCAGCTGGGCGGACATTTTGTTGACATGCTGATGGGGATTTAAGCAGTGGGTGGGTGTGTGTGTTAGGTGAGAGAATGATATTAAAAGAGGGAAGGAAGGCAAGCAGCTCAACAGTGGCGTTTGAAAGCTTGATTTGAGCGCGAGCTGAGACGATTAGGAGAAACCGAGAGGAACAAGGAACTGGGGGTCTCTGAGGAAGAGATGGGGGACCGTTCTATTGAGATTTTGAAACGGGGGGTGGGGGGGACTTTGTTCAGCTGAGCTAATGAAGCATTGGAGAAGATGAATAATGGAATCATCCAGAGGGTGGGCTGGTGTCTTCGTCTGCTGTTCAAAAACTTGGTTTCTTTGGAGAAACATGTTAAGAGGTACAAAAGCTCTCGTCTTGACGGGATATCATTGTTTGTGCCGCAAGAGACGACAAGCGAGGACGAACGTGGCGCGTAGCGACGGCAGAGGCGTAAAAAAAGAAAACGCATTCGGATTAAAGCATCTTGTCACTTATGCCATCAATAAATGTCTGTGGATAGGAACTGAATTATTACAAACATGTTCATTATCAGCAGAATACATTTAAAGCTGAAGTTTGTGAAACGAACATTTGTTTTAAATTTGTTTCCCTAAACATGCCCCTGTCTTTTACTGGTCGGTCAAACAGATAGCCCTGCCCCAACCTCATGCCACTGGATAAGCCAATGTTAATGTATTAGGCTGGTCAAAAGATGCTCAAATGCACCGAAGAGTGAATGTTTAGATCAATCAACCTTGGTTTTTATCCTTGGACATAAGATTTCCAAGGCAAAAATTTCCCTGGTTACCAGGTTAGCAATGGAGAGAAATATTTACATGCTGTCGCAGTTATAAACGCCCCCTTATTTGCTAATCAAATACGTTTTGGGGTGCAGCTACATGTCTGGCCATACAACAGACCTCCTGACCTTGACCTCTAGGGTCCTTCTTCGTCTGCTGCTGAATAGAACAGCTGTGTCATTTAGTCACCAAATGACTGAATATTTTACACTTAAGCTGGTTCCCACGCTCAACGAGACAAAATTCAACAGTCTTTGTTGGACAGAATAATGTTTACTGCGATCATTGTACTGTAGCAGCCATTAAATGGTATTTGCCTTTTTCTATTATTGGCTTCTACTATCATTTAGACAGATAGCAAACAAAACCGAATTCCAACTTAAATCCATTATGATGTTTGTAGACAAATGTCTGTAAACAGCTGAATAATAAAACAAAAATCAGATGTTTACAAACCCAATCCAAACCACATTCAAAAGTGGTTTGAAATCAGTCTGAATGTTCAAATTGGATCTGAAATATTCTGTCACACTCATGTCATTCCAAACTCCTAAAAATGACTTTCTTCTGTGGGACACCAAAGCAGAATGTCTGGGCTGCTTTCGTTCATACAAACAAGATGAAATGACAGTAGATGGGGACTGGAGCTGACAGCCGTGGTCACCATTCACTTTCATTGCAACGTTCTGCTATAAATACATTCTCCTTTGGCGTTCCACAGAAAAAAATTGCAGTTTCAAAGGACATAAAGGGGAGTAAATAACGACAGATTTTCATTTTTATCTGAACTGTTCCTTTAATGGCCAAATATGAGGTACAGCAAAGCATGTGTCTCTAATTTCAAGTTTACACATTCAATCGCTCACCCCGACCTTTCACTTCCTGTCTACATCTGTCCGCATCCCGCACGAAACCATTTGCTACGGAACGGTACTTTCTCATTCCCTTCGTCTCTCTCGCTCGTCTGTCTATCTCGCTCTACGTCTCGTCTCTCCTCTCGCCGCGTGGACAGACCCGAGCGTTCAGCGGCGTTTGGAGAGGGGAGGGGGTGGTTAGAGGTACAGATCAGGGGCATTTTCATTACGGTCAAATCTCAGGCCCGGCTCTTCAACGTGGCCTGTGCCACCGAGCCGACAGTTTAATCATACAAACAGCACTCCATTCCCATTTCCTTCACTTCCCTTCACACACTTCATAATTCCTCGCCCCACACACTCCGTGCGAAGCGTTGTGTTTTGGGGGCTTAAAAATGACATAATCAGTGACTTGGATAAATGCCTGTTTTCCTTCCATCTGTAATCAGCCGGGGTTAACGTATGACAATTTTTAAAGGGCCAGCATTGCTTTTTTCTCCTGTGGCTCTGCTAATGTCTTTACAAGGACTCAGTTTGTTAAAACATTGTTTTTTTACTTAATACCTTAATCGGGCCGTTTAGATAAGATGTTTCGTTTAGTAAATACAGCACGTACGACCTAATAATGTTTATAATGTTTACATGGTAAACAGCGTTAGTTATCTAAAACCCCAGAAATGATGCCATAAAACTGAACACTCTTATATAAATCTGCTTAAATAAGTTATAAGAACACGCTTATATAACACTTATATAACCTATATAAATACGTTACTGACATGGGCATGCATATTTAGCTAATAAATGCACCTAATACGCAAATATTTACCAACGTGCTAGTTTTAAAAAACAAAAAGTG